>JAJEKV010000021.1:11593759-12793759 GCA_021234155.1 Isoetes taiwanensis | reverse complement strand
AAGATACCAGTCTGACAACTACACAATCATAAACTATGAATATGAATGAAAAACTATGAGATAACATTGATGTTACTTTGGACATGACTGAACAAGGCTAAAGTGCTACTTTTTGTCTCCCCTGATAATACTCTACGTTTCCTCATCTCATAAAGTTTTCATATCATTTGAGATTATATGAGATGTAGCTTGAGTAGTACTTTGGTAGCCATTGCTGAATGTTGTCCTTCTATAACGTAGAAGAGAACATTCTGTTTATGAAACTCTGCTTTAGATGTCCAAATAATTGGATTCCCTATATTCATATCATATGGAAGAATATCTGCAGTGGCAGGATTTCGACAAGGGAAATCCATCATAGAATTCATAACTTCTTCCATGTGATGCTTACTACATCCTGGGTGGTTGTACTTTGTAGCTTTGCCTTGACAAAGTCTTAATCTATTCAGACGAATATCTATAGTTCTGTAATCCCAAAGGATACCATTTCTTTTAACTTTAAAGTACTTTATCGGCTTCTTGAACCTGCTTTACCTGATCATCCTCTGAAAATTTATATGTCATAAAAGACATATCAATATTATCATTGATTCTATCTCCTCCATCCATTGTTACTAATGCACGTGCATTGCCCTCTCTTCCATCCACTGCAACTAATGCATGTGCATGGGGAGGGGGGGAGGGGAAGGGACATTGGCCATATGCATGACGAGAGACAAAATGAGAGATAACGAGAGATGGAAGATGACGAGAGATAGGGGGAGAGACAAATTTTTTACTCTCCCCGTGAGAGTCATATTGCCCCTAACTGTTGTTATGGATGTTTCCTTTGAATTTTAGGTCATTAAGTGATTCCCTCCAAAAGCCTTTTTTTCCCCACTTTTCTCTGTTGATTTTCTTGCAAAGCTTTCCTTCAAAGCTATGGCGTCGTGGAAGTCTCAGAAACCGGAATCAATAACTAGTCCATCGACTGCATGGTAGAGCATGTGGTATTTCTTGCTTTGGTTAACACCTTTTTTTTATGGTGCTGCAGCGGTGGCCCTGCTTGTAATGCAAAACTTTTTTAACCTAGTATTATAGAGAGGGACTAGGAAGCTAGGCTATTATCCATGAAGCTTTTGTTGTTAGCACTTCTGAATCAATAGCGCTTCTTCAAATAACAAGATTTCTATGGGCCTCTGCATACATAGTTACTTCAATAGGGTTTTGTCAGTCGTCATGGGCTATGGCAGAAGAGCACATTAATTGCATATCCATTCCCCTGTTGTAGTACATGGCCCTGCCGAAATAGTGTATGCCCTATTCTGCAACCATGCATCTGCAAATGTGGACGAATCTGATAAACTAATCCGACCATTTCTGTGGTGGTTTTTGTAGGTAGATCAGGGTGTCACTGTAGTAAGATCAGAAGCAAAAAATAGGCAGTGGGAATGATAATTTTGCTTCAATTTGATCATTGCCCCAATTTTACTAAGCAGTAGCTGATTTCTACATGTGATTCAGAGGATATTCAGTGCTACTATAGTAAAGTGGGAAGATTTCTGAGATAGATATGCAACAGTTTAAATATTTGAATTGAAAATAATTTTGATACCCAAAGCTCGGGTGGATAGACATTATCTATGCTTGGCTATGGTGGAAGCTTGCCGAAGCTTGGGTTGGCTTCTGCTGGGCTATATGGTTACACAGAAACAGAGTTATGATTGGAGGTCATGCACCATCTATGATTTGGCTGAGGAGAACCTTACTGGACCTTATTCAAATCTCAGCCACGTGGCGCCGTCGTAGCCACACAACTCTGATTAATCCGTTATCAGCCAGCACCGGAGGAGAGGAAGCCAGCAGTGGAGGAGAGGAAGCAAGCTGCAGCACATTATATGTTTTAAGATTGCTTGTAATATGGCGAAATATCCTCCCCCCTAACTTTACGATACATTTGCGACCTTGTTTCAGAAAAGTCACAAACTCCTTGCGTCACGGCCCAAATTTTTTTTGCCAAGGGGAATGTGCCCTAAAGAAACTAGCATTTTAAACATTTGGCTTGCGTGGCAGATCTGTTTTGCCACATAAGCTAATTCTCCATACAGACGACACACATACATAATATTCGTCTTTCGAAAATGGAGCGCTTCGTCGGGCCTTTTCTCTCCAGATTACAATTGCACATCCGTCGTCGGACTAGCCGGACACAAGTTGAAGGTTTTCTATGGCTTTGTGACCCTCGAATTTAGCTTAGTAATCTAAAATTCATGTATATAGATGCCATTATGGAGTTGCAAAACAAGCTGGAAGCTTACACCGGAGCACATGAAGGCAATGAAATGTCGGACTTGCTTGCAGCAGAAGATTTGTTAAACGCAGTTAAGGAATGTTGATCTTAGTTTTTCTGTGGATTCATCTTGTTTACTTATAGAACCTTCAACATGCAGCTTTACAGTGAAAGAACGCTTTTCACTTCGATCCAACCATTGGCTTATGTTAAGATTCTTCGTTTGCTGTGGGAATTTGAGGAGCAGGGATATTTTCCTCACAGGCAAGTCATCTGGCTGATTTGTCCTGATAGTTTTGACTCACATGTTATTTTCTCTGAAGCAGTTCACTCATCAATGGCCTTGTAGTAAAAGCTTTGATAGAAGCATGCTATGGAAGGAGTTGCAAGCTTGCAGCAATTTCAGCCTTGCAAAACATGTTCATAATCTCAAATCCAGAAGATAAAAGAATTCTTGGTAGTTTCTTACACAATATAATGTCTCGACTTATAACCTGGATACTTATGCATTAAATGGCTTAGCATTTAGGATTGGTAACTTTGAAGGACTTACTTGACTCTTCTCATGTTTATTGCCTTGATCAGTATGTGCAGTGATTCACACATTATATGCAGATTATTCTGATTCTATCATAGAGGCATGGGAAGTAAGTATAATTCAAGGGATTGGTGAGTCTGCGATGCGTATGGATATTGTAGAGTCCGTAATCATCGAGCAAGTGCGACTTCTTAACTCAAGCTTGGTAACATTATTAAAATATTTGCATTACGGTGCAGTGGCTTCATGCAGGTTTCAAATCCATGTTGCATTAATGGAAACAATAGCAGGGTGCTGATTACATGCATAAGGTCGGTGATGAATTCAAGGTACCCTACCTAAGAAGCTAGATTGTTTGACAGGCATAATGGCTAGTCAATGACACTGAACTGCAACAAACAAAGGCTATTCAATCATGGACATTTAAGGGAGGCAATTTGGGAGAAGTTTCTGGATTCTGAAGGAACTGAGGCAGTCGCTTATCTTAGGTTGATTTTGAGGTTTTTTGCATCTATTGAAAGCAATTCTATTAAGCCAAGTTGGATAATTCACAGGTTCTTTTGTGCTATTGCTGAACTGGATGAGGCCAATTCTTTCCATTATCTTAAAGCTTGTAAGAAAGTTCTCAAGGGTTATGGGGGCTAAATATATTCTCTTGCCTCAACGATATCTTTTTCTTGATTTAATGTTTTTAGTGACATTGTTTTTGAGAAGTACAAAACGAGTTCCTAGAATGGAATTGCAGTACCCTATCTATGATGCAATTGACAGTTTGAAATTGAAGATAGGGGAGAGTATCTACAAAGTATTCCGTCATATACTCTTATTTTGTACTTTTAACCTTTAGTATCTGACCTTAACGTTTTGCTGTTTGCATGCAGGAGTCATTTTTTGCAACATTTTCTAAAATAGATCCACAGCGCAAAAGTTGAGAATTTGTTGTTCCTTCCATGTGGTTAACTAGTTCATCCGCAGGCTTAGTTGCAAGTTGAAATGTTAAATTTTTCACCAATACAAAGAATATGGCAACAAAATTGCCGTTCCTTGGGTTTTGTGGGATTTTATCCTGCAGGTCATGGGAACTATTAAACAGGGAATACCACATCCCATCATCAACCCAGCCACAACTCTTGATGATAATATAAACCTTATACCGCATTTTGGTTAGCAATATAAAGCAAAATCTCCACTACTTTACTATACAAAGATATAATTATATGGCTGAGTACTAGTTTTTTAAGTTTGGAAGATTGAAATTGTATTTCAACTGTAATTGAGGCGCATCATCCCATGGAGGAGACCAAAAAACCTGTAGAATCAGGTAAATGCGGATTGCAGACCTGCAATTTACCAGCTTCTGATATTGGGGTTCCACGATGCTGGTCCATAGGCGTGGGGACATTTTTGTTATGTTCTCTTAGCCACAAGGGAAAATGCTTCTATTGATCTGATATGTTTATGGATTCGTTAATCCACAGAAACTACTTTCTAATAGATTGGCAAATCCATACAGAACCAAACTTTTTGTGCAGCATTTGATACTCACACTAGCAGTTTAGTGTCTGCATCTTCAGTCCTTTTAAGTATGAACAACTTGATTCCTAAGCGGTTTGGAGCTGTCTGATTTGTTTGCTTCACAGAATATTTTATATACTGGCAGTTGAATAGATATTTGACATGGGAACATATGCTGCATCACAGCTGGAATCTAAATGCATTACTACTTCAGAACAATGCCTCCCTAGCTTCACATTGTCATGCACTCGACAGGCATCAAGCAAAGCTGTCCATCCGAAAATACTGGGTTCCAATGCATCTTGCATCAGATGTTCAGCTTCTCTAAAACATCCACCATGTCCCAAAAGGTCCACCATGCAAGTAATGTGATGCACATTTGGTTCTAAACCCCTAAATGTGCTCAATGAATTGAAATATTGATGGCCTTCATCTACCAATCCAACACAGCTGCATGCACTTAGCAGGCCAATAAAAGTTACACTATCTGGAGCTATATCACTGGATAGCATGCTCACAAAACACAGCACGGCTAAACACGCATTTCCATGCTGAGCATATCCTCCAATCATTGCATTCCATAATACCACATCCCTACTTGGCAATGTCTCAAATATGTTCCATGCCTTGTTTATGTTTCCACATTTGGCATACATATCAATAAGGGCATTTGCAACTAGAAGATCAGTTTGTAGGTTATACTTAATGATCTGTTCATGGATGGATTTACCATGTTTTATGGAACCAATGTCGCTGCATACTTTTAAAATGCTTATAAATGTTACTTTCCCTGGATTTATTCCTTGACTTTGCATCTCATGAAAACAATCTAAAGCAAGGAGGCCTTTGCCACACTGAACATATCCTGTGATCAGAACATTCCATGGCACTACATTGCTTGTTGGCAACCTCTGAAAGACTTTGCGTGCTGCTTCCAAGTATCCACATTTGGCGTACATGCTAATAAGGCTGCTACCAATAACAACATTAAACTGCAGCCCAATTTGTAAAACCTGCTCATGGATGCATTTACCATATTCTATGGCACCAATACCACCACATGCTTTTAAGATGCTCACGAAGATGATCTCTTGGGGTTTTGTCCCCTGACTTTGCATCTTTTCAAAACATTCTAAGGCATGAAAACCTTCATTATGCTGCACATAACCTGCAATCATTGCTCCCCAAGTAACTGCGTCACGAGTTGGCATTCTGTCAAAAATTGCCCGAGCTACTTTCAGGTCCCCACATTTGGCATACATGCTAACCAGTGTGCTTCCCACCACAACATCAAACTGCAATCCCTTTTCTATGATCCACTCATGGATGTATTTGCCCTTGTCTATAGCACCAATGCTGCCACAAGCATTCAAAATGCTCGCAAATGTTACCTTATCAGGATGTATTCCCAGATTTTGCATCTTTTCAAAACAATCTAAGGCGAGAAATCCCTTGCCACACTGAACATATCCTGAAATCATAGCACTCCATGACACCACCTCAAGATTTGGCAACAGGTTAAGGACTCTGTATGCTTCATCTAAATTTCCAGATTTAGCATACATATTAACCAAGGCACTTCCTAACTTAATGTCAGACTGGAGATCAGTTTCAGTGATCTGCTGATGTATATGCCTTCCATGTTCTATGTTAGAGCATGCTTTCAAGATGCCCAGAAACGTGAATTTGTTGGGCTTACTACACGCATGCTGCATTCTCTCGTACAATTTGAGTGCAAGGTCACAGTTTCCATGCTTGGCATGAGTTGATATGATTGCATTCCAAGTATATGGGGTTGGTTCTGCAACTTTTGCAAAAGCCTGGCTTGCTTCAACAAGACTTCTACAGGTAGCAAAGAGCCTAACGAGATTATCAGCAAAGTATGCAACTGATTCAAGTCCGCTGTGGAGCATACTGGACTGAAGAAACCTACCTGATTCCGCATCCTTCCATTTGAAACATTCGGTAAGCAGGCAGAACACAAGGTCTCTTGACAAGATGCCATCTTTCCTGGCTCTGATTTCTGTGGACAGCCAATCTGGTTTAGCTGAGGACTGGAACGCCTTTGAAATGAAAAACAGCAGCATACAAGGTATCTGCCCCGCAAAAATACAAGGTACAAGGTGCAGCAAAAATACTTAAAAAGACTATTAAAAAATCATCTTGCCACCAAGGTTCCAACCCAAGCACTAGCTACTATCACCTTCATCTGGAAAAGCGGGTGAGTGTTGACAACTAGATGCTTTTTGCAGATGGAATAGCACAGATACCAACATTTGCAAACATGGTGTATCACTATTTGTTCTTATGTTATTTTGGAGCTTGAGTTCCACCGGTGGAACCTAGCCCTAACTTAAAAAATGGGAAAATTACCAAAATATTAAAAAAAATACCAAAATCAACTCGAACGTAAGGGCATTTTAGTAAATACATTGGTAGCATAGCTCTTGTAAGATCAAATTTTTCTTATGCGATATTTTTTTAGCACATTCAGACACCACACCAGACACCAGAAAACAAGTGAACTTGTTGTTATTGATTCTATGGATGTGGAATTTCGGCCTGGTTAAGTTTATCTGCATTAAAGATATATATGCATTATTCTTCTCTTTGTTGTGAGAAGAAAGTAAATTTTCTTACATTATGTTATCATGCTTAGATATGTGGCTTTGCCCAGTTGGGTCTGTTTATCCACTGGGTTTTTATTCCTGCCTCTGCATTGTATCGTGTATTGTTTGAGAGTTTAATAAAGTCTGATGTCCTTAAAAAAAAAACTAGCAAGAAGCACAACAAAAGGCTTTAGCAAGATAAGACTCATTAGGTTTTTATTTAGGCTTAGTCTCATTAGACTGCGACTGGTGGCTAATATTTTTTTTTGTGTTAAGTTAAAGACTGTATCCTATTTGGGTACAGACAAATATAAAAACTAAGCTAAATTATAATTAAACTGGAGTCGTATCATCCCATTCATATTCTAATCTAAAGTTTGAACCGAGAATGTCAAATATGAACTAGTGCCAAAGATATATGATTTATTGTTATCTATCTTTGTTTGTCTATTAAAGGCATCTTTCAATCCAAGCACAACTTATCCCATTTTACAGTCGAGTGTGTGAAGTCAAATGTATGTACATTGAGGAGTATCGATTAAATTGAACATTTGTTTATGGAGTTAACCAATGGCAAAGATTCATTAGTTGGCAACTTATGGGTTTATCAATTGTTAATGACGGAAGTTTCAACATGTTCTTCAATTTTGAAGATGCAAAGCTCAATTGATTTATTTTTATTTTTTTGCATTACTCGAACTATGTGCTTTCTTGTTGTAAAAGCTTAAAGGGCACATCAAGGTTAATCTCAAAAGGGATGGCATCCTATTTTTTGTAGGATGACATATCTTTGTAAGTTGATATAGGTTGTGCCATAAAGCCACATTGTAGAAGGGTAATTGTTTACCGTTGTTCCATCAAATAGCCACAACTATATTTTATTAAATTTACATGTTACAGCTCCAAAGGAACAACACCCTATGTTTTTTTTTACACCAGTCAAATCAATCACATGTCACAAAATTCACATCTCATAATGGCAAATAATGTCTTGTGTTTCCTTGTGAATATTTGATTTATGTAGTGTAGTCATTAAAGTTTGTTCATAACCCTCATTATCAAGGTCTTTATATCAACAGGAGGGATTGCATTCGATCTACGAGATTCATCATAAACTCAGGCCATCAAAACAATGTAATACTCACCCCCATCTATCAAGCCATCATATAATTTACCTTGAAATCAATGCATAGGCATTCTATGTAAATAGTTCTAACTTTTAGTGTGCACACATTTATTTTCATATAACATAGCTAGATCATGCACCCATGGTGAGCACAACCTACAATATTTAAGTTCCACAACACCACATTCTTCCTGCATGATTTCAAAATAATTTAAAGTCCACTCATACTCACCAATTATTGCCCCATGCTTGGGTTTGGCAACATGTTACAAAAACCTGTAAAGCATGCTTCAGTAACCACAATCATGTAACAACCACTACAATCATGTGGTAGATGCAATAAATCTAATATAGCAAAAGGACTTCTACACAAGATACCAAAATGCACAAGCTAACCTGCAAGAGACCAGCCCAATGGTCAAGGAGCTCCATGGAGCAACAACAACATTAAGACAATGATGTGCAAGCAACTATCTTCCATTCCCTTTACCCAAAAAACATAAATTGCTTCTCAATCATCAAAGCTTACTGGAATAAAATTATTAAAACATGGAAGGCATGGTCTAGCTGGCAAGCTCCATGGAGCCAGGCAAGTTAAACTCCCTTTTCTCCTCATCTTGACCAAATGGAGAAAGACATGTCAGCATGAAAGACATGTCAACCTGAGATATATTGACAAATGCTTATTTTGACGACGCACAAGTAAGTAGATAAAATGTAACTACCCTAAATACATAACACGACGATACATTAAAAAGAATGGCAAATAGTTCATTATTTTTATTTTTATTTTAAATCTCCAAGAACTGAGACGACCATGTTCACGATGTGGTGTCCACCACCTAGCGGATATTTGGGCATAACTTGCAAATGCAAGATCCATTTCTCAAGCAAGAGTATCCATTGGAAAGCTTACGGGAAGCTCTAAAAATAAGTCCAGGTATACATCTTTCAAATTCCTATTGTTTATATGTCAAATATGGCAAAATACATTTGTTGTTCTAGTTCAACAACAGAGTACAAACATGGAGGTAACTCCAAAAAGAAAGCTCTATTATCCAACTAACTACTCTAAATACATAACACAAGATATACAGGGATATAAACTAAAATGAATTGGCAGATGGTTCGTTACCTCCTATCTAAAATCAAGAATTGAGACAACCATGTTTACCATGTGGCATGCCCACCAGCTAGCAGATAATTAGGCATAATTTCCAAATGCAAGATCCATTTCTCAAGCAAAAGTATCCATTGCAAAGCTGAAGGGAAGCTCTAAAAATAAGTCTAAGTGCACATCTTTCAAATTCCTATTGTATATATTTCAAGTATGGCAAAATACATTTGTTGTTCTAATTATACAACAGAGTACAAACAAACATGGAGGTAACTCCAAAAAGAAAGCTCTATTGTCTGAATAACTACTCTAAATGCATAACACTAGGATATACATGGATATTTATTTAAAAGAATGGCAATTTAGAATCTCCAAGAACTGAGACGGCCATGTTCACTGTGGCATGTCCACCAGCTAGCAGATATTTGGGCATAATTTGCAAATGCAAGATCCATTTCTCAAGCGAGAATATCCATTAAGTCTAGGTACGCATCTTTCAAGTTCCAATTGTATACATGTCAAATATGGCAAAATACATTTGTTGTTCTAATTCTACAGAGAGTACAAACATGGAGGTTACTACCTGCATGCACCATTTTATAAAGGAGTGACATTCTCAGAAAAATCAAAATTGACTAAGGCTCTCTTCCAGTTCCTGATAAAAAAAGAACCTTGATAGCATTGAATTAAAGCAGCTCCTAAGCTTACAGAACTGGTTCCAGAGAGATATTGAACGAACTCACATGACACCTAAACAAACAGATATTGGCAATTCAGACATCCGGCAAAAATGAAGCATAAATCACCTCGGTCCTATCTAAGGTAAGAACCAAAATTAAAATAACCAGGAATACATTGACATGTAGAGACTATGCTCCTAGGCTTAATTACTTCATTCAGTAATAAGTAGCAGTCATGATGGCGGCCTTTCAAATAACCAGAAATATGCCTACAGGGTCACTTGCACACGCCAATGTATCCATCTTCTAAGTCGCTGACTCAAAAACAAAAAAATAAAAAAAAAATGTAAGAGTGGAACTTGCCTCTGCTTGTACAGAGCTTTGAGGATCCCATAAGATAATGAAAGCATTGCCGGAATTTTGAAGCAAACCAAGTGGCTCGTCCCTACAAATTTTGTATAAGATCTAGAGCAAAGTAACAAAACTTGTGGCTCTGCAATGTTTTTTTCGACTTTCTTCATAGCAAGAATAGAATCTGGCCTTCAAAATGACCCTCGAGCTTCTTCAGGACCGTCCAACATCTCCAAGAATGCTACAAACTCCGGCTCCATTTTTAGGGCTCAGAGCTGGGTTTGCAATTTTGGGAGTTCGGGAATGTGGGAGTTTGGGCTCAGTGTATTGATGTGAAATTGTATTGATGTGAAATCATCTCCGCGGAATGATATCACAAGAATAAATGCTTCAGCAATATCTTAAACAATGAACCTGTAAAATTGTGGCCACAACACAACAGAAGCTACATCTCAAAGTTTGTTTCAAACAAATTGAGATCGGGAAGAATTTGCGTCGGTTATCATCTCCTTTGCCTAATTTCCTTGTTTTTTTAATTTTTGGAGCCGTAGATTAGGTGGATAGCCTAAAATTGCAAGAAAGGTCAGAGGTCCGGTAGGGTCAACGGGAGAGAGAGAGAGAGAGAGAGAGAGAGAGAGAGAGAGAGAGAGAGAGAGAGAGAGAGAGAGAGAGAGAGAGAGAGAGAGAGAGAGAGAGAGAGAGAGAGAGAGAGAGAGAGAGAGAGAGAGAGAGAGAGAGAGAGAGAGAGAGAGATGCGTTGGCCACATGCAGGTCAAGAGACAATTTGAAAGATGGGAGATGGCAAGAGATGAAGGGAGAGTAAAAAATTTGGCTCTCCCTTTGAGAGACAAAATGCTCCTAACTATTGTTAGGGGCGTTCCCATTAACCCCCTCGCCTGTTTTATGGTTAGGGGCATAACGGGTTTTTTTTATTTTTGGCGCTCAAAACTCTCCCTCCCTGAAATCGAGCCACCAATTCCGACCCCCGCTCAAGAAATGATCCCCCTGTTCTTTGATCCGCCTGCACCTCCTGCCCCATTCTCGCATTAGGTTGTCGAGATCGACCTTGCAATCCAAAAAAATCTCAAGCATTGGCATTAAGATTTCGGTCTCGTTTTGGAATTCTTCTTGTAAATTTCTGATTTAAATTGTGTTCAAGAAGTAATTTACTGTCAAATTCTGTTACAGCAGGCTCTAAATCATGACTAGAGCTTGTAGATCTGCTCTTCTGCCTGATCCAAAATATCTCCATCTGATTCCTCCTCCTTGCCCTTTGAGTGTGTGTGTGTGTGTGTGTGTGTGTGTGTGTGTGTGAGAGAGAGAGAGAGAGAGAGAGAGAGAGAGAGAGAGAGAGAGAGAGAGAGAGAGAGAGAGAGAGAGAGAGAGAGTATTATGTCTATGGGAGGCCTAAAAGGCCTATTAGACAATCCCCTTTTAAACATCTTCATAAAATAATAGATGAGTTTCCGAATCCTCATCTAGCTCATCACTCTCACTCAAGATATCTGAGTTATCAATATTAACAACAGTTTGAGATTCCAAACAAGCATCTCTATGATGTAGAAGTTCTATCACATACCTTCCTAACACATCCCCCTCCAGTGTGAAAAGAGTTGGGAGATCTACATGATTAATCCCATATTTATCTAGACATGAGGCGCTCAGATGGGCGCCATGGTGATGGCGGCAGTGGTGGTTTGTGGAATCCCTCATAACTTCTGCATCCGGACTCCGTTTTCAGCGATCTTTGGTTCGTCGGAAAGCTCTTTCAGTGATCCTTCTTTTTTCACATATTTTTCTTTGGTTTTTGCTGTGTTTGGGGGCCGGATTTGATCCCCCTGTTGCGGCCTTTTGCTGTAAACCCCTGAGCATGGTGATGGCGGGTAATTCTGCACCGAGTTTGGGCCTGGAGAAGGCTGGGCCAGGGATTCGTGTCAGTGATGCGGCGAGAGGAAAGAAAGGAGGCAAGGATATATCCAAAACCTGCGTCAGCTTGGCGCTGGATCTTCAAGAGCCAATTCTTAGCCAGGATGTATCCAGTAGGCAGCCGGTGGATTCCCAGGAGCTGGCTTTTGGGAATTCGGATAGGATGGAGAATAGAGAGGTGGTGCCCAGCCCAATGCCACCTTTGGAGTCTGTATCTTTGCCATCCTTGGTTGGTGTGAATGGTGATGTGCTACCAGAGGACCCCTTTCAGATATCTGCAGCTTCCCCAGAGGTGGTGCCTCAACCGCCACGAGCCCCAACTCCTCATGCATGGAAAGGTAATGACACTGTTGCCCGTCTTTCTAGGCCTAGGTTTTCTGATTGGATTAGGCAACCGTTGCAAGCAGAAAGTGCAGAGAAAAGTTCTAGGGTGACAGAGGCACTGCTTATCTTAGAGCAGAATAATAAGAAGGATTTGCAGCAAGTTTTTAAATCATTACCTCCTGTTGTAGAAATCAATCACCAGAAGCATGTGCAGTATACAGAGAATTTGGTTGCATCTTCGGTGTTAGGCCATTTCACTGGGGCCTTTTGGATATCACAGAGGCTTGGAGTAATCGGCTACGCTCGGTTTTAAGAGGCCAAGGTTGCCTCCATATGTGACCCTCAAGTCTCGGGTAATAATTTTTTCTTATTATGGTTGATTCTCGAGGCCACGGTGGGCGGTTGGTCTCGCATGGAGTGGCACGTATGGGAGGGGCCTATGTTTTGTTCCAAAGATTATGCTCCGTGGTTTCTCTTACGCTAGGCCTGCTGCAGTTAGAGTGCCATGCTGGCTTCAAATCCGGGATCTGCCTCCAGAGATGATGGTGCCTGAGTTTCTAGTGGCCATGGCCAAAGGCCTGGGAACTCACATAGCGCACTCGATTGTGGGTGCACCACAGATATGTGTAGGTATTCTCAAGGCCGGATGAGATGGTACCTCAGAGTCTTGTGGTTAAAAGTGGTGATTTTTATTCTTACTTCCGGTTGGACTTGCTAAATGGGGAGAGCTTTTGGCAATGTTTCCCTCGCTTAGCGGTTTCACCAGCATAAACCTCACTCAAAGACCCAAGCGGTGCAGAGCAAATAGTGGTTGGCCGGCCTTCACCCTCGCACTTGTTCCCCCGTGTTGAAGGTTTCATGTGAGCGGTGGGCGGTCCCAGAGACACAACCTGAACCCTCCTCTCGTATGGTGGATCCCGAGGTATGTAGGAGACTTGCACTGATTGAAGAGTTGCGGCCTAAAAAGGAAGGGTGGCAACAGTTGTTTCTAGGAGGCGAGCTCGGTGAGAGCTCCTCAAGAGGGTCACTTAGCCCATACTCTGACCCCATCGCATGTGTCCCTCCTCACGTGGATCGAATGGTGATTGATCAGGTAGTCCAGAACTTTTCTTCCTGGGCTGATAGTGTTGAGGCATGTGAGGCTTTACAAGGGGATCCTGGAGCCTTGGTGCACAACGACCCACATGGATAAGAAAATTCTATCTTGGAATGTGAGAGGCATCAAATCCTCTCCGAATAAGCGAGCACGTCTCTCCATGGCTGTGAAGAATCTTAATCCAGATATCTTGTGTTTGCAGGAGCATAAATGTGCCAGGGGTGATATTAACAACCTAATGAATATCTTGGGTAATTAGTACGTGGCTGCAGCTGCTACAATGGGCAGGGCCAGGGGAGGTACTTTGATTTGTTGGAAAATGGGTGTACATGTAACCTTTTCAGCCACAGATAGCCAAGGCCAGTGGGCAGTGATTAAATGGAAGGAGGGCCAGTCCGAGTGGGGCTTACTGAATGTGTATGCACCAATTGGGGCCACTCAGAGAGGTTGCTTATGGGCACAATTGCGAAATAAGCTCCAATCCTTTGGTATGGGTTCTACATGGTTTGTCCTGGGTGACTTTAACATGGTGGAGCTCCCAGAGGACAGGCATGGTATTGGTTCAGACATTGTGCAGGGTTTTGAGCGTGACCAATGGCTTAGGTTTGTGCAGGAGTGGGGTTTGACAGAGCTTCCCTGGGATCGGAATTTTACTTGGTGCAATAATTGGTCGGGCATGGTAGGGCATACTCTAGGGTCGGATAGAGTTTATGGCACTCCAGCCAGCCTTGGATTATGCTCCAGCCTTCACTAGGGTGAATGTGTTCTCCCACCTGCCTCTCGATCACACTCCCCGGATCATTCAGCGGGCTTCATGACCATCCATCGCGGCCTCTCAGGACGATTTTTAAGCTTAACACAAGCTTTCTTCAGGATCCGAGTTCACAAATGGTCGTAAGCTCATTTGGCGCCAGATATTCAGCCAGATAGCGGAATGAGTGCAATGGTTACAGCATTAGCTAGGGTAAAGCGCTTTCGCGAAAAGAGTGGGCGGCAAAAGGCTTTTTCAAGTCGCGAGTTGGATGCCTTATATGCGGCTCGAGTCTCTTAGAGGGCGGTCTCGATGGCTTGCGTGAGCAGCGGGTGCCGGCCGATCGTGGTTGACGAGGAGGCCAAAGTGTCGCAGGCCAGGGTCAAAGCGGGTTTGACGTGGCGAAACAAACGACACTTGCTCTAAAGTATTTTTCCCGCAGCCCGCCCGGAAGAAGTATCGCGTACCGCCATGGTCGACATAGTTACACCCCTGTGGAGTGTTGTTGCAGCAACCGATGCTATCAAGGCCTTTGTAGCAAATCTTGCAAGCACTATGAAAGGTTTTTCAAGGAGAGCCCGCTTCCCTCCACGTGTTTTTTCAGAGTCTGGCCGCCAAGGTATCGCCAAGAATCTCAACCCTTCAAAGACAGAGCTTAGAGGAGCCGTTGACGTAAGGGAGTTGGGGGGGCGATGTCGCTGTTGGCTTCGGAATAAGTGTCCCGGATTGGACGGAATACCGGTGGAGTTTTTTTCAGCAAGCATGGGGAGTGGGTGGGGGACTCGGTGGTGCAGGTATATGTGGATCTTTTGGGGAATAACTCGATGCATCTTCCACTCAATACGTTTGTATTTCACTTATACCCAAATGTAAGCATCCTAAAACCATCAATGACCGGAGGCCTATTACTCTCATTGTTATGCGTAGTGTATAAAATCATTGCTAAGGCTTTGGCGGAGAGGCTTAAGCCAGTACTAGTTCACGCCATTAGCCCAGAGCAGTCTGGTTTTCTCCCTCAGCGGAATATTCTTCATAATGTGGCTGCTGCTTTTGAGGGTGTGCATTGGGCTCGTAGGATGAGGCAGCCCCTTGTTTTTCTTAAGCTGGACTTTGCCAAGGCTTATGACAGTGTCAGCTGGCAGTTCTTGGCGGATATGATGCAGGCCTTTGGGTGTGGACCTAGTTTCAGGGAAACGGTTATGAAGCTGCACGTGTCTGCTAGGGCGACAGTGTGGTGTCAGGGTGAGACCTCTTCAATCTTCTCTGTGGGCCGAGGCATTAGGCAGGGATGTCCGTTGGCCCCCTTTCTGTTCACTATAGTGGCAGAAGCTCTTTCGCAGCTTTTTCAGGTGGCAGTTGCTGACAATGTGGTGCAAGGTCTCCGCATGGGTGATGGGTCGCAGCAGGTTTGCAGTCAATTTGCGGATGATACATTCCTCTTTCTTCATGCAGATGAGTCCAATCTCCAGGCAGCCAAGAATATTTTGGATGCCTTTTCTTTAGCTTCAGGGTGCTTGCTTAACTGGTCGAAGTGCTCGGCCATGTGGGTACTGGAGGAACCTCCTCCTGCGTGGTTGAGTCGGGCTTCCACGGGCTCTTACATTATTACACACCGCCAAACCTGTTAGGCATACCATTTGGCTTGGACATTAATGCTAGTGCAATTTGGGCGAGACATTCTGAGTAATCTTAAGCGAATCTCGAACCGGTGGAGGGGAAGTAAACTCACCATGGCTGGTAGGATTCTGGTAGCTAAGTCAGTGCTCTGTAGCACACATGTTTACGCAGCCTCCTGCATACTTGCGCCAGAAAGTGTGGTTAAGGAGTTGGATGACACCATTCGCAATTTTGTTTGGGGAGGAAATGAGGAGGGGGCTACAGTGAAGGTCGCATGGTGGAAGTGTGTGCGTCCCAGAAAGGCGGGGGGCTTAGGTATGCTTGATGTGTCCTTGCACACGAAGGTTCTGGTGTCGAAATTCATCTGGCAGTTGTTGCAGGAGCAACAATCCCCAGGATTGGCTCTGTCGGCACAGTCGCTTCGCCACTCTATTGTGTTTAGGAAGCCGCCAATTTCGCCTTCCTTGCTTGTCGTGGGCTGCTTTGAGGATTTGCGCCATTCCCTCATGCTTCGCCTTTTCTTAAAGGTCTCCTCAAGGCCTGGAAGGTGGTCAAGGTTCTCTTTTCATTGGACCCTAGCAGGTGTATGGTAGCCTCATCGCCCTTTTTTTGGGTACCCTTGGATTCTGCATCTCCCTTGGCCTCTTCCCTACACCCGGTATTTTCGCCGATGGATTGCTGCAGGGGTAACATCCATCCGTGACTGGTATTGGGAGGGTCATCTGGCGCCGTGGGAGTTTTTTAGGGATCGATTTGGCCTTCGGCTTGGACATTCGGACTTGGGCCAGAATTGCGAATGCTATTCCATTGCAGTTGTCTTCTCAAGTCAATCGCGTTTGGAAGTCGCATAGTGGACTTGATGCATCTCGGTTTGTAGCATCGGGCTTATGGGCTTCTAGCGCCTGGGACATTGCAGCCGGATAAGTGGTCACTTAAGCTTCCGGGGAGTAAGTGGCCCGCCATGTGGAAGTGGGCGTGGAATACATTGCCTCCTCGTAAAATCCGTTACCCTTTTATGGCGGATCTTGCACCAGTAGCCTTAGGGTGAATGTCCGAATACGGGTTCAAGCCTCGGTAGCGTAAACATGCCCTCTATGTGGGGCGCGCGAGAGACCATTGAGCACCGCTTTGTCCTATGCACGCAGGTAGGGGCAGCTTGGTCCCGGGTGAGAGCCCTCTTTGGGTCTTCACCGTGCGATCGAAGATTCTCTTGGGAGTCTTTCCTAGCGGTTGGCCATTAGCCAAGTTAAAGAAGCGTTCCATTTATGCAGAGCTTGGCTTCTGTGGTTGATTTGGAAAAGACGGAGAGCGAAGGTCTTTCAGAATGCAGTGCTTAGCCCTTTTCGGTTGGTTCCGATCGTGAGGCATAAGTTGTGGCAGGCTTACCAAGTCTCAAGCTTGTCTGGCACAGTTAAGCGGGAAATTTGGTCGACATTCCTACAGATTGTGAATCATGATGGGCACTTCATTTCTTAGCACCACACTTATCATTGTACTTGATCGCATTCTAGTGGTTTAATATATTCCTATATTCTTCAAAAAAAAAAAAAAAAAAAAAAATCCCATATTTATCCCGTAACGCAGCATAGGCCATACATCGAAGTAATACATGGTCCTCATCTTCAACCTGGTTTGTGCTACATAACTTACAGTATCTTTGGTCTCTCGGTAGAATACGTCCCCATCTCCCCACTTCTATACCCAAGTGATGTGAACTGAGGCGGATCCTGCAGATATTGTGTCTCTTTTGTATTGAAATGGTTTCCTGTAAGTGCATAGCTGGTAACAAGGTCGGGTTTATACCCTGCTTGTATAGAATCATCTTTGTCTTAGTTATATCCCATTTTTTAAGCCAATTCGTCACATCATGCAATATTCCTTTTCTTTACTAGATATCAAAGCTTTATATACAAGGCGAGAATCATCCAATGCTAACACTCTCTTAAGATATGTGACACACCTCAATATGGCTTCTCCCTCAAGAGGTAAGAGTCCACTTTCCGCCAACATCATAGGGTAAGGTGTTTGGGCTTTGATCCCTAGCTCCAGTCTCAAAAATTTCTTCAAGACCTGCTCCATATCATCCCATAAGCATTGTGGGAGACTTGGCCCCCATATCTCGCACCTATACAAGACCACACTCTGTACCAGTGACTGATAAAGATTTACCTTAAGTTTCCAAGACCAAAGATGAGATCTTCGACACATGCTCTGCAGTGCATACAATGCCCTGTACCCTCCATCAATTCGCTTCGATATGCATGCATTCCATCTATGATTCCTGCTGAAAATAAGACCCTCTGACACATATTTACAGTATTTTCCTTATAGCTAAAAACGGGTTCCTGCCTGAGGGTGCCCACTGTCATAATGCTCGTCTTATCCAAGTTTACTTGCATGCCAGTTTGGTCACAAAAGACCGCCAAACTATTCAGATGTTGCTGCATATGGTCTTTTGAATGTGCAAATAGCACCACATCATCTGTATACATCAGCAACTGGAGAATATATCCATCTATACCAGTGCCTCCCGGGCAATTATCATGGAGCCATGCCTCTAAGCTATCTATGAACAAACCAAACAGCGTGGGGGATAAGGGACAACCTTGTTTCACCCCAATATTGCTCTCCACATGATCTGAGATCTCCAATGAAAAGGGTTGGGATAATTGCACAAGTACCTTTTCGTAAAGAATCTGGACCGCATCTCTAAGCTCCAGTGGCACATTAAGCTTCTCAAGCCTTTCCCTGCGTGTAATCAGAGGAACAATGCTCGGTCCCGCCCATTTTATATGCTCTGCACTGAGGGAATTCAAGTCTGATGCTTTACAATTGGCCAAGGATGAGATACCAGCAGTTACCTCTTCTTCCTTGATGGTCCAGTTCGAGCTTATGCCACTTGTGCTATCCGTTCCTGCACTATGATACAGACCCACTACATGTTCCCATAAGGCTGTTGCTTCTAGCGGGATTTCCGCATGCCTGTTCCTCTTAAGCCCGTTCCGGAATAGTTTAGGTTCTTCCAGGTATCTCTGGCATAGGATTTGTTGCCTTTGTTTAATGTATTTTCTCTTCTTACCCCTCACTACTCGCTTATATCTCTGTTTACATTGTGCTTTAAGATGTAAATCACATTTTTTCCATTGATCCTTAGCATCTCGGCATTCCTTATCAAACCATGCCTTGCATGGTAGCCCTTTGCGAGCTCTCTGGGAAATAAATATTTCCTGTGCTGCCTCTTCCAGAAGTTTGAGTAACTGTTGATTCATGGTATGCAAATCTCCATCCCATTGCATCTAACTTTTTTTATCTTCAACACATGCACGGTACTGTGGCCGGAGGTAAGGTTTCAGATGATACCGTGTTTGCATAATCCTGTCCTGCTCAACATTTATGTTAATAAATAATGGACTGTGGTCAGATTCAATCTCCTCATCACCAACTGTAAAATCAACAAGATCATGCAATGAGTCTTCTGCCATGGCTACATAATCGACTGTACTCCTTGTTCTACATGTGTTCTTTACTGTCTGCGGAAATCTGTCCAAGCCATTACAAATGATCAGACATGCGCTGCTACACAAACAAAGGAACTGTCTGCCACTCTTTGTGATAATCAAGTCTTTTGATCGTCTCCTCCTTCCTGTTAATTGCATATCATAATCATCCATCTCCTCTAACCAAAGTGGGTCCTTGTTGCCTGTGAGCGTAGCAGCCTGCAGACTGCCAATCCGGCCATTAAAATCCCCTGTCAGAATTACTTTGCCTCGTCCCTGGAAGTACATAACATCCTGTTCAAGAGCAAAAAACATATCATCATTAGATGCATCAATTTCTGAGTATATTTTGGTGTGTCTGGGTGCAAAGTAACAGATTGCCATGTAAAAAGGAATATGCGATCCTCCTATTTCCAACCAAATATACTGGCCATTTTTATCTTTCCTGATACCAGTGATTACATCCTTGTGAGCTGGTCTAATAAAACATGCAATGCCACCATTGCCCATGTCTGTATCCTTGAATCTCATATTTTGCACAGAATAAATCATTTCAAATCCGTCAATTTCTGGAAGAGCATACAAATCATTCTCCTTCGTTTCTACGAAGCAAGTAACATCTACCTTCTCTAGTATCTTGTACATGCTAAGAGTCTTATCAATTGTTAATCGATTGATATTCCAGATTGCGACCCTTAGCCCTCTCGCAAATACCTATTCAACAATTGCTTTCCCTCTGTGCCATCTCACATTCCTGTTATTTTGCTTTGCCTCTTTAAACTTCGTCAGTTCTTGTTTCTTTTCCTGCAATTGCTCCTTCGTAAGATCATCATTTACCCAAATGAACTTGCCTCTCAGAGTGTGTCTCTGCTTCAAAACCTGAAACCTGTCTTCTCTGGTTGCAAATTTTACTAGAATGTGCCGTGTGCCATGCTCCTTTTTACCAACTCGGAATGCTTCAACAATGTTGGCTGTCACCTGCATATCTTCTGCAAGAAATTTTAAGACTGCTTCCTTTGTATTCTCCTTCTCTTTCTCGGGAAGACCTACAATACGAATATTCAAGGCCCTTTGCTTCCTTTCTTTCATCTCCACATACTCATCGAATGCTTGCTTTAATTCAGATATGCCTGATGCCTCATATCCCGATTCCTCGCCCTGTGTCTCTTGCAGTTCGCTGACATCTGATTTAACCTTATCAATCTCATCTTTCATTTCCTGAAAATTTGCCTTCAATGTTTCATTCTCAGACCTGAGGCTACGAATTTCGGCCATCAGCTTGTCCTCCCGTGATGCTGCCTCCTGTCTAAATGCTATGAGTTCTTTCCATACCATAGCCAAAGAGACTTCGCCAGATGCTTCTGCCTGATCCGAAATATCCTCATCTGATTCCTCCTCCTTGCCCTTTGAGTGAGAGAGAGAGAGAGAGAGAGAGAGAGAGAGAGAGAGAGAGAGAGAGAGAGAGAGAGAGAGAGAGAGAGAGAGAGAGAGAGAGAGAGAGAGAGAGAGAGAGAGAGAGAGAGAGAGAGAGAGAGAGAGAGAGAGAGAGAGAGAGAGAGAGAGAGAGAGAGAGAGAGAGAGAGAGAGAGAGAGAGAGAGAGAGAGATCTTCTGATAAAAATGCCGCATTAGACCCTCCCAACTCTCATCAATTATAATATCACAGTCCTTATCATGTAGTAACTGTTCTCTACGAGCTAATAATTCTTTTAAATACTTTCCAATGCGATGCCCAGACAATTCAAAATATCTTAGATCATTGTACCCTTCTGGGCAAGAAGGATGTCAAACTAGTTTTGCCTTAGGCACTTTTCATCCTCTGCAGCCTTTATCAATTGCTTCTCCTTTCCATGCGGATTATTGGCAACATGGAATGCATTCAAACATCTTTTTTTACTGTGCCTTTCTGCCCATGCCCTGTTGCCAATTCCATGGTGGTGGGCATCACTTGCTGCATCCATTCATCCCTTTACATAGAGACGATGGATCCTTCCAGATGTCATTTTTATTCAAGCATAAATGAAGGTAGTCGCCTATTGCCTTGGCCTGAGTTTCAGGCAAAATTTCTACGCTCTCATTAGGATGTGCTGTCTAGAAGAACATACCAGAGAATTTGCCTCTTGTGGTGGAGGTTGGTGTCACAAAAAGGCTAGCTTGGAGTTGCGACGAGGATATTCACAAAGGAAAGTATTTTGTTAGCTCCATGTATCGCATCCTCCTACCTCCACAACCCCTCCTACTGCTAAATGGGTGGGCACTTACAGATTTCACAATCTAATTGGGTTGATGCATGGCAATGGCTTTGGAATAAGTTGGTCCATTTCAAAGTTTATGTGCTTTCAGAGTAGGTTATGCATAGGTGTCTATGTGTTAATGCATTGAGACATCGCTATGATTAGTACCTTTAGATTGATTTTTATAGCTAGTCTCCTCTATTGGAGTAAGTACATAGTGCTTCAGGCTCATATTCCAGAGGCATCTTCTTGTGCTTACATAGACAGATAGATAAGATATGGAGATACGGACATTGTATAATTTTTTCTCTTTATTAAGAAACTCCTTTTGTCCTTCAAAAAAAAAAAAAAAAAACGTTATTTTGACCTTATATTTATGGTAGTTGTACATTCAATGCTTGTTTTTGGCCCCACATGGGCCAATATTTTTTCCTTCATTAGAGAAAATATGGGGCCTCCAAAGGGTCCTTTATGAAAATAGAGAAATTCCACATCAGATTTTTTATCTAGCCAATCAGAAATGAGTGACTTTGTTCTTAATCCATACATGCCTGCCATGCCTAGTTAGCTTTGGTTGCCACATGTCGATTTTAGATAGGGTCCCTTCTCCCAAGGGAGACTCCCAAATCTGCCTCATTTTCCCATACAGAGCATTTCCCAATTAAGATTTAAGGTCATTTACTTACGTGCAGTTAATTTTCGTTCCTGCTTTTGAATTCTGTTTTGACATGGTGGAGCTGGTGTGGGAAACCACAGGGTTTCGAAATTGCATAGGAAGAACTATTGTGAGGCACAGAAGCTGCTCCAAATCGGGTCTCAAGCACGGATATACTGGAGATACCCTTTTGGTTCTGATCTACCAAATTATTTTTCAATAACAGGGGCCAGTGATTAGCTCACAGGGTAAGGTATTGATCCGGCATTTCAAATTTCCCTGAAACTAACTTCTTGTTTTTGGCATTCATGCAGTATGGGCAATCGATCTGAAGGCCGGTGTGAAGTAAGAACAGTAGTCTTTCATAATGTCAAGGATGCCAATGGCGAATGGCTTGATTTTGTTGTTTCTGTTGGCTGCTAGATTACCCTCTGTCCTAGATCCACAGGTACTCACGCAGTGAAAAGAGCCAGAGTAAAGGATGTCAATGCCCACTGAAAAGCCCGTTTAAAAGGAATTGTATTTGGTTCAGGAGGCACTAAAGTGAAGGAGGTCATTGTGAAACATGGGTATACTAGCTTTGATTTGGCCAACAAGAAAATTTCTGGAAGCCCGGATCTTGAAGCCAACACCATTTGTTCTTAGATTACACTGACAAAGTTTCTGCCTGCAGCATTACTGTGTATCATCACAAGCTTGGCCAGTTGATTTTTCAGGATTCTGCATCCAGCTTGAGAGCCCGAGGTATTTTCTTTTACAAGTATCATTACACGGTCTCTCGTGCAGGTATTGGTAAGCTGGCCGATATTGGAGAGCCGGATTTGAAGCAAATTGGTGCTGATTTTTATGACAGGAGTCTTGCAACAACATATCAAGAATGTATTGGAGCTGAATTCTTTAGAACACTGACAGAAAGAGGTGGGGCTTGAGGTGGGGTAAGATGTGCATTCAAAGTATTTCTACCAATTGCTGCCTTTGCCTTTGCCTTTGCACGAGAAGATTAGTGTGGCACCAGTAACATACATGGTCAGCAAACCATCATCCGAAGCATTAGACTTGCTGCTGCCAAGTGACAGGAAAAGTAGGCAGCATGAAAGTGGAGGGCAACTGACTGAACCCTCAGTTGCATGGGACACACTAGTGTTCAGGTATGTTGCTTGATTCACTTTAGTCCTTGATTAAGTCTAAAATCTTTGGCACTTGCTACTGCAGGTACAGAATCACCAAGCAGATATTATATGCAAATTACTTTGTGGAGAGAAGAAGACGCATTTGGGAACAAGATCATTGGGAATGGAAGACGGTGGAAGATCACCCGGCCACTTCAAATTCAATGGAGCTCTCAATATCTTGTACGGGTACTTTTAATGTGGAGGAAGATTGGACATTATTTGAGTGCAGGAAGCTAGTGGAGTCATTTTGTTGTTATGGTGATTTTCAGTTCTATTTGGATGGTAAGAAGGTTGGCTTTCGTCGTGAATCTATCGTGCAATGCAAGGGCTGCAAGCCCCCAAGCACTCTAAGCATTGTAATCTTGGATAATGGTAGAGTAGGTGGCTGTTCATGATGAATGTGATGTATTTTCTATCATTAAAGTGCAACAAAAAAAAGGTTGAGAATAGTGGTTGAAATCAGGTTCAAATCCTGATACTCTAAAATGCATGTCCGCAAAGTAATTCTAAAGTTATATCAGAGGTTATCTTCATGAAATTAGCAAGTTTTCAGCTTGAATTTAGTCACCAAGTTTTCTGATTGCTTGTTCTATGTTTCACTTGCTTATTTGTATCCAGTCAACTATGATTCCAGCAAAATGAAGATAAGAATATGTTCTAAGTTTATGATTCCAGAATATCCTATAAAACCTGAGTACTAAACCTGATATTGATTTCAAATTGCAAGTAATAGACAAGTTTTACTAAACAAGTTAAATACTAAACAAGTCTTGCATGATTCAGGTCTGTTATTGCAAACACTTGTGCTAAATTCGAGTTGCATGACTGTTATACTAGTTGCAAACTAAATAACAAACATGATTCTTAAGTCTGTACTTCCAAATACTTGTGCTAGATTCATGTTGCGTGTCTTATACCAATTGCAAGTTAAAGTTTCACATGATTCTCAAGTCTGTACTTATTAAACAGCGTTTATACGATTCTTAAGTCTGTACTTCCTAATACTTGTGCCAAATTCAAATTGCAAGTTAAATAGTAAACAGGGTTTTCATGATTCTTAAGTCTGTACTTTTGAGTGCTTGTGCCAAATTCAAGTTGCAAGTTAAATATTAAACAGGGTTTACATGATTCTTAAGTCTGTACTTCTGAGTACTTGTGCCAAATTCAAGTTGCAAGTTAAATATTAAACAAGGTTTACATGATTCTTAACTCTGTACTTCTGAGTACTTGTGCCAAATTCAAGTTGCAAGTTAAATATTAAACAGGGTTTACATGATTCTTAAGTCTGTACTTCTGAGTATTGTGCCGAATTCAAGTTGCAATTGACCAAACAGGGTTTGCATGATTTCCAAGTGGCTTATTGCAGGAAATTCCTGTACTTGTGTGAGATCCCTGTCTGTACTTCCAAGTACTTGTGTGTACTTGAAGAAGTTGAAAACAGTATCAAAAAAGAACAGTAACAGAAAATAATAGAACAGTTCAGTCAAGTAAAAGAACAGTGGAAACTAAGAGAACAGTTGAAGTACAAAAATAGTCACAAGAATAGTGTAGAAGAGGAGGTTTGTCATTAGTCATTAACTTTCAGGTAAGTACAAAGCATTTCATAAAAAATTCCTTGTCCCTGAAGAAGCTTCACAAAAATAGTCACAAGGACTATTGCAAAATATACAAGTGAAACCCGGGATTTAAAAAAAAAAACAAAAAAAAAAATAAAAAAAATCTATAAACTAAAAAGGGCTGACAGCAGGCTTGATCTTCAGGCAGGGGGCATCCTCAGCTCTATATGCAGGTCATCTTCCATGGCATACGTCTTCATTTCCAGAAGACACTCCTGATCGGGGTAAGCTCGATCAACCCATTCTAGGACCCTGCGAGAACAAATAGCTCCAGTCTCGATAAGCTTCTCAACTTCGGGTGGAGTGAACCTAGCCACCACTGTAACCAATGGCCTCCTGATGAAGAAACAGACTCTGATCAAGCTGGCGCCGAGCTCGCAGGAGCAATAGATGGAGTAGATCTCGCCTCTGTAACCTTGGTCCTGGCCATGGAGCTCGAATTCGGGGGAGGAAGGTGGACGGATTGGAGCTGAAGGGGGGGAGGCAAAATTTTAGGAATGAAGCGAAGAGAGGCAAGGGATGTTTGCATGCATACAATTTTTCCCCTCGAGACCCGAGCCACCCACCTCAATATTTTTGCAATTGTTCAATATATGGGTTGATGTTCAATATATATGACCATGCATAGAAAACCCATTATGAATCACTTAGTTTGGAATGTTCAATGAGTGAAAGTGCATATAAAGAACTTTAGAAGACACTTTCACAATTTTGCATGGACTACCCAATTAACTTGTGTTAGTCAATAGAAATGTGTTTTCAAATTTGATAACATGAACGTGCCATCATGTCAGACGTTCATGCTATAGAAAAACAAGGACAGCAGTTGTAAATTCTACTACTTACAGATGAAGTATTAACAATGTTTAATGTATATTGGAAGCATAACAATAACACTTTAGAATGCAAGAATTGAATTTCTGTAAACAATGAACAATTTGGAAAAAGGCAGTGCTAATGAGGATGTAATCACATTAAAATTCTAATTTTACATTTGAAAGAATCGGTGACGACGATGTTCTAGCTAAGTATGTTAGAACACCCAGTATCTTAATATAGTCATGACAATGCTATGGATCCGACTTTGAAAATGCACTTCATGCTTTGAAACATGCATCCAATGGCTTTCACCAAATTTCAGTAAAGAAATTAACGTGAATGAACGTATACAATTGTAGATTCAACGAAAACTTGTAACATGAATGACGCGAACGTATACAATGGTAGATTCAATGAAAACTTGCAACATCAATCAAAAAATTGAACTAGTTTTTTGACAAAAGGAATGGATCCACGTGGAGAAGGGATTTCTTTCTCCATGTGGACCCAAACCAATTGCAACTCATATGGAATTGCTTACATATTATGCTTTTTTTTTAATTGATTATGTGGATATATGCTGGCAGAAAAAATTCTGTCTTAGGGTTTAGGGTTCATCCTTCCGACCCTTGTATGCAACTGTCGATTGCTGCTCAGTCGGATCTTCTGCTCTGTCGATTCTTCTAAGGAAGAGGTATGGGTAGTCAGGAATCTGATGTCGCTGTTGAGTGTGAGGCAGTCGCACCCTTGGATATCAAGAGATACCACCAGACCATATCCCAGAGGGTCGTGATGGCGTACCTGGAGATGGGCATAAAAATAGAGGATCAGATTCTAGCTTGGGCTGAGGAAGCACCACTGCGCCAAATGATGCATGTAGAAGTAACCTTTGCGAGGCACGGGGATTCCTGGTGCATGTATGAAGCCCTCGGCCCTTCCTACACCTGCGAGTTCACCTTTTATGCCAAAAAAATCTCGGCTAATTGGACTGAAATTCCCTTTTTTTGGTTGCTAGCTATTATAATTATTCATGTTCAAACTTGTTATGTTATCGGATCAAGTTAATATCAGTTCATGTTATACCATTTTTGAAAATCAATGTGCAAATCTTTTTTAGTTGCTGGATATTATAGAATAGAATAGAATATACATTAACGTCCCTCAGGCCGTGAGGCCCCCGGACTTGTGTAGCGTCCTGCGAGCTCCCAATGGGTGCTGCCAGCAAACATACACATAGGTTTTATGTAGCCATCTAGCGGGCTTCTCTTGTTCTTTATATTACCCGCATCGTGCTTATAGCTGGCTTCTTGGCCATACACAATGCTTCGCTATAAACAGTTTTGAACTGTACTTTGTGGGCCTCTCTGATCCGCCTCATCCGTGCTTCTCAGATTATTAGCCCTCTCTCTTTGTGCACCCCCCGGTGTCTTATTATCATTTCTTTTATAGCTTTCGCTATCTCTGTGAGTGTCTCTTCTTTGTCCATCAGTGCTGGGAGTGGGAGATCCCACCTGACCTTGTTAAATTTGGACCTTATATCTGTGTAAACCGGGCACTCTTTTACCATGTGCTCTTCGTCCTCTATTTTTCCTGAGTCACATACTCGACATATTCGTTCTGCTCTATCTATTTTCCTCCATCTATCCTTCTCAATTCGGAGGTCATGGCTCCCCATCCTGAATCTGGCCAGCGTTCCCCTGTTACTCTTATTCAACACGCTGCTTTTGTACGTGATATGCCCTATTTGTCTTCCTGGATTGAAGGTTTCCAATAGCCAGATTGTCTTCGGCCCTGTGTGTCGTGTTAGCCAGTTCCTCATTGCTGTGCCTGTCCATTCTTCGTCCCATCCGTCCGCTTGTATAATCTGGCTTAGTTGCATCCCCATATTTGCCGTCCACTTTGCCAAATCGTTAAACCATCCCTTGCCTGTTGTTATGTGATGTTTTGCTGATTCATCTATTGCTAGTGAGGACAGTTTATCCTCTTTCCCATAGCTGTTGTCCTTTATTAGGTACCTAATTGTTCTTTCCCATGCCCTCACTTCCATTGGCTTTTCCCCTGTCTCATATAATATTGTTGCTAACGATGTGCCTGTCTTCACCTGAAATTCCTGTCCGTGCCATTGCCTCAATATGCCTTCTTGTTTTTCCCATTTCTTCTCTGATAGGCCTGGTCCCCATGTCTCACATCCGTACAGTTGTGTTGATGCCACTATTGTACTAAATAGATATGCTTTGATTTCCCAGTTGGTGATCCTGTTGTTGTTGCAGTAATTCATCATAATGTAATAATTGCCTATTGCTGCTTGGAATCTGGTATCCGCTCCTTTTGACCACTTTCCCCCTCCATGCGTGTCGTATCCTAGATATCTGTACCCTATGGCTTCTTCTAGTTCCTTCCCCTTGTATCTAAATGGTCTGTGTCTTATCTTTGTACCGAAGGTCACTATTTTTGTTTTTTCCAGGTTGACTGTCAGGCCTGTTTCCGCACAAAATTCTTCTAGAATTTCTAGCATTCTGTGCATCCCTTTGGCTTTGGTCGCCATCATACCTAAATCATCCGCATATAGCATTATTGGGACTTTTGTTTTCCCTATCCTTGGTGCTTCACTGTGTCCCCCTCTCTCCTTGACAAATTCCTGTAGGGCATCTATGTATATCCCAAACAGTGTGGGTGATAGTGTGCATCCCTGCTTCACCCCTGTGTCACATTCTATGGCATCTCCTCCCCCATCTGTTTTGGCATATACCTTTTGGTATAGCCTTGCAATTGATCCTACTAACCCTTCTGGTGCTCTTAGGCCTATTAGCCTAAGTAGGAGCTTATCTCTAGGCACTGTGTCGAAGGCTTTTTTAAAGTCCACGAAACAGCATATGATCTTCTTGTTACTCTCCCTTGTCTGCTCTACCATTATCCTTAGAGTCACCAGATGATCCGTAGTCGAGTACTCTGGTCGGAAACCAGCCTGGCCTTGTGCTCTGAGCTTCCCTGTTTCTGCCCACGTTTTCAGTTTCTGATCCAAGGTTTTCCCGAACCATTTCGCGAATACTGAGCTGACCATAATAGTCCTGTAATTACTCGGTTCCTCTTTGTTTCCTCCTTTATGAAGCGGGATTACCTTGTTAAACTGCCATCGTTCCGGTAGACCTGACTGTATTATCTCATTGAATATTTCTGTTATGATCCCCACTATCTCTGTCCCTACGCATTTCAACATCTCCGCTGTTAGCCCATATAGATCCGGAGCCTTATTGTTTGCCATTTTGTTTAGCGCCCATGTCACCTCTTCCTTGGTGAAGGGCGGTTTGTGCCTACCTTCCGGGGTCATGATTGGTACAGCCCCTGTTTTGTACAGACGTTCCAGGTATCTTGTCCAGTCTATTTCTATTTCCATTCCTCTCCCCTCCTCTCCTGCTACTGTATCCGCTTTTGTTTTTGAGCCTTTTTTGATATTGTTCCAAAATACCTTCGGTTTCTTTTTGAGGCCTTCGGCCAATCCCCATTGATGGTGCTTCAGGTCCTGAGCTTTCTTTCTTTTCATTATTTTCACATATTTGTTGCGTTCCTCCCGGTATTCCTCCGTTCCTTTTGCCTGTTTGACTTTCCTTCGTTGTTCCATGCACACTGCGTCAAACCATACTGACCTTCGAAACGCTATAGCCCTCCTTCCCCTTTCTCTTCTCCCGAATGCCATTTTAGCTGCTTCTTCCAAGATGTCATTCATGTCATTCCCTCTGTCCTTCATTCCTTCTCCGCATTCCTTTTCTTGTATTTTCTTTTTTACCGTTTTTATGAATGTTCCCACTCTGTTTTCTCTGAATTTTACTGTTATTCTGGCCTGTTTGTCTCTTCCTGGCTTGTCCTCTGTTCTTCCCCTTGCCACATTCATCTTGAGCATTATGGGTCTATGCCCCTCCCTCCTTCCTAGTGGCCATTCCCCTAACTCCATCTTTCCGATTTCCTTTATTGCTTCCTCATTTGCTATCACATAGTCTACTGTACTGCTCCCGTGAGCGTTTGTGCTTGTGAACTGACCTGAGGTCCCCCATCTTCTTAGTCCATTGCATATAATTGTATCTGTAGTTGTACATACCTCTATCAGTGTTTCTCCTCTCGCTGTCATCTCCATTTCGTCTACTGTGTCTCGTTGTCATTCTTCCCCTCTTCTGGCCTGTGTCCACTGCCCACTCTCGTTGTCTATCCCCGCTTTCTGTGCATGTTCCTGTCTCGTCCTTGCGTTAAGATCCCCTACTATGATCAGCATCCCCTTATCCCTGTGTTTCATGACAATCTCTCCCATGCTTAATAGTTCCAGTTTATCACATTGAGGTGGATAATATACTATTAGCAAATATAGATTTCTGTAATCAAGCATCACAATATTTATAAGCATGTATCTTTTATTAATGTCATTTTCCAAAATACATGCTTTTTTGACACTGCTATTCCTAATGTAGCATGCTAGCCCTGCGCTTCCTCTTCCTATTTTGTAATTCTTTTCCCTCCAACATGTGAACAATGTGTAGCCTGGTTCCTCTGGCAGCCTCTTTGTGCTGTGTTCCCACGTCTCTACCAGGCATATGATATCCTGGTCTCTTGCTTCGTGTAGACGTTCTCCATCATCCCAAGGATATCCCGTACAATTCCAGTACCAGATCGTTACTTCTTCCTCCCTTTCTGTACCCCCCTGGCCTCCCCTTGTTCTAGTGCGTGTCCTTTCTTTAATTGTCCCCTTGTTTTTGCTCCCTGATCCCCCCCTCTCTCCCTTGTCAGCGTTATGTTCTGATCTAGGTCCCTTCCGACCTCTTTTCCGCTTCCCCACCCTAGCTGTGTCTGTGTTAGAATCTTGAATGCTGCTTCCCGGTCTATTGACCCGGATGGTGTTATTTCCCTTATCTGTTTCAGCTGTCCCTGTCCTCTCGTTGCCTCCGTTTCATGTGTCCCATCTCCCCTCGGATCCTGTGGGTCCATCCCATCTTCCTTCGTTGTCGACTCTTGCGGTGTGTTCTCTCGTACTCCTGCTTGTACTCCCGCCCGACTCAGCTCTCTGACTTTTGCCAGTTCTTTGTGTAACCCCTGCCTCTGCATGGCTGTCAAGGCCTCTTGTACTTTGAGTCCATTCCTGAGTTTGAACCCTGCGTGAATGATTCTTTCCTTGGCTGCCAGGTCCCTCATAGTCACATTTATATGTCTCGCCCTCCCTCTCCAAGCTCCTGCCCGGACTGCCTTCACTATCACATTCCTGTGTTCCTGGAACACGTTCTCCATTATTTCTGCAGTGACACGAAACGTGTCTTCGTTAGGCCTTTCGGCTACTCCTATCAACCTTACATCATGCTTTATCCTTTCCTGTTCTTTGAACTCCACTATGTGCGGTTTAATCCTATCAAAACTCTGCCACGCATCTAGATCTATTTGTTTCTTTTCTAATGTCACCAACCTTTGTATGATTTCCGCCTTTTCTCTCTCCACCTCCTCCATCCTTTTTTGAATTTCCACCTCTGTATCTTCCACCACCTGCACTCGTTCTTCCACTTTTCCTATCGCTTCCTTGTTCTGTTGCACCGCGCTCGCCAGTGTGTTGAGCGCTTCCATCCTCGGTACCCTGGTCTCCAGTCTTACATCCATCTGTGCCAAGAAGTCTTGCAGATCCTGTTTGAGTTCTTCTCCGTCGCCCCACTCCCCGCTTTGCTGGCCATTTTCCTTCTATTCTTTGTGGCTATACCGCCGAAAGAGAGCTCCTTTCCCACCACTCGCTCTCTTCTGTGTTCTCCTGTTTCCTATTTCTCTTCCGCGGGCTTACTATATCGTGTTCCTTTATTTATCCGTTCGGGCTTTTCCCCCCATATTCTTTTAGTTTTTGAATTTCAAATTTCGAATTATCCCATCTAGGATATGACTATTGGATGCTTGTGTCCGCTATTTACTATCAGCGTTTTTCGGTTGGCCCTTAGATTTGTATTCAATTCCCTGGATTCCGTGATTTCTGGTATCATATGAACTGCCTTGCTTTCGTTGTATCCTTTTGGCAGTGGTTTTTTGTGACTTTGGTGCACCAACCGGAGGATTGGATCCTCACTGTCCTGGTGTACGGCCGGGGAGTTGCCTCCCACTATCCCGTACTTAGCAACCTCTGTCTTTCCACTTCCAATTTCGTTTCCATTTTATGGGCCGGGTAAGTTGGTGTCTGTTGCTTAGCAGTCGGCACCAGCCGGTGGGCTATTTTTCCACTCTGTCCTGGTGTATGGCGGAGACACCCGTCCCTCTGTCCCATAGCTTAGCCTTCCACCTTTTGCACCATCTACTCCTGGACCCCCTAATTATCTGATTTCTGTTCGTTTCTCCTCTGTGGCTGTTACATCTCCTAGATTGATAGAGTTTCACGTATCCGCCCAACTTCTCCTTTTCACTTTTACTAGGTCGCTTCCGTACTTCTGCGTTCGGACCTATCATATTCATCTCTGCAATTATATCTATACTTGCCTCAATACGTCGGTATCCCTATACAACATATATAGTGCGTATATACGCCTTGTCGTATTATTATCTTTCTTTTGTCCCCTATGTGGGCCCCTTACCCGTAGAGTTGTTGCCACCTTATACATACTCCCTTCTTTCCTTTCAATCGTATTTCTACCTGCCACCCCTATTTGGTGTTGTTGGCGTGTCTAACTGAGCTCTAGGTACCCTTTCCTAAATTACTACGAACCACCCGATATGGTTTCATATAATCACCCCCGAGATGTATGGAGATATCCCCAGTTACAACCGTTAGTCCGCTAATTTGATGGTATTATATTGGTCTACGAAATATAGATATGGAATATGTCTTTTTGCTTTAGGGAGAGAGTGAGCAATACTGGGGCAAAGTTATTATGTAAAACATGCGAGGCTATACTTACTGCATAAAAATTCTACATTCAGAAGAAAACTTTTTCTCCCAGTTACATTTCTTGGCTTTTTCAGCCATTCTTACCCAAAATCATTTTTCTCAAACACAAACAAAAATTGTATCCCTTCTGGTCGGGATTACCTACACTGAGCTTTTACAGTCAACAGCTGGTACCTATTAGCTATTCCTAGAGACTTCCCGAAAGTTAATGCTGTTTCATGAACCTAAACAGTTTGATCAAAGAGTAGGATTATCTTGAACAGAAAACAGAAAAGAGTAGAAATAAAAGATAAAACCGAAAAGGCATGGCATGCATCTGCTTAGACCTCTCCCCTTCCACGATTTCATGATGATCATACCCTTTTTCCTGTAGAAACTAATTTTTTGGCTTTTCTTCTGATGACGGTTCCCCGATCCTCTTAACTTTTTCCAAATTTCTCCCCATATACGCCCGGCACAGAAAATCAACGGGGTTCTTCTCGCAGCAGTAAATACAGACCTTTCCGAAATCACATACCAGAAGGTTGTGTTGGTAACTCGAGGACCTTTGTATAGTAGCATGAACCTGTAATCTGTTGAAGCACTGCATAGTTCGATCCATGTCCTGGCGCCTCACTGAGTCGTTCTTGTCGCCTAATACTCCGAGTACTTCCAGCAACCCCAGGGTATACGTGCTCAGTTATGTACTTAGTTCATGTTAATATCAGTTAATGTTAATATCAGTTCAAGTTATTATATTTTCAGTTCATGTTAATATCAATTCAGGTTATGGAACTTCTGTTATCAGTTATTTGATATCAGTATCTGTACCAAAATAAGCTTGCTTTTTAATTGAAATATACACATGATCTACAATTCTTCTTTTAACACATGTCTCCTGTTATCAGTTATTTGATATCAGTATCTGTACCAAAATAAGCTTTCTTTTTAAATGAAATACACACATGATCTACAATTCTTCTTTTAACACATGTCTCACAAGTTGTCTTCACTAAACTTCAAGAGCAATATCTACTACCAATTCTCTGCCTCTTCTACCTCCATGCTAACAAGCCTTGGCTAGCAGCAGAACTTTTCCAAGCCTCTCCTTTTCTTTTCTTTGAGGCCTCAGCCAATGCCTTATGCAACTGTATGGAGCAGCCCGTCTCGCCACATTCTCTTCATGACGAGAAATTACTCTCCTGTAGAATCATTGTGCCATATGTATGAGTGGATTTGACAAAGAATGTGACCCTCCTTCTGGTTATATGCAACCTTGGCCTGCTTGTGGGACTTCTCCATACCTTTGTGTTCCAAATTGATAAGTTTCCATACTTCTGAGCAAACCAAGGCCCATGAGCATATATGATGTGAATGTATGAGTGACCTCTGTCTCACCCCAAGCCTGAATGTATGCATGTGTAAACTCCCTGACCACCACCCTAAACCTGGCTATTTCAGCCTCAGTTAAACATGTCTTCTGTAAAAGGGTGTTCAAATTTGACAGGGCATTCCATGCAGCCACTTTTCTCACAGTACCATTCACGACATCTGTTCTGTCCCTTTCATCCTCCACTAATTTCAGACCAAATTCATAAACACCACCCTTAGCATTCTCAGGCCTCAAGAATTGCCTAGCTCTAACTCCACCAATGGATACCTTGGCTGTGACTGAAGCAGCTTTTCCATTACCCGACTTTTTGTGGTCTTGTTCCAGTTTGACACATCCACCATGCAAGCCTGCCTCGGACATCTCCTTCTCCCCTCGGATGTTTCAAACAAAACACTCCGAGTGATATATCATCTTCTCCACAATCCTGACAAGTGCATGAAGAGTGCAAATGTGCACTCTTTCTAGTGGTATTGGGAGTATTAGATCAAATGTTTCATCTTTCAAGTGACGATTAGGAGGCATGTTCTGATCACATTCAGAGTGCTCTTGGACCCTTTTTTCTTCCTCTCCTTCAATGTGTAGCAGCAATAAATACAATTCCTTGTGGTCTTGGCATCTGAAGAACTTATGTTATACATAGCCTTTTCAGTCTTCAGGTCACATGCCAAATGGAAATTAACAATAAAGGAACTATGGCCTGCAACACTTAATCTCTCACCATTGCCATACATACCTAGCAACCTTGGGATATCTGTCTGGTCAAAAACCCATTTCAAAACATTGTAGCTCTTTCTGAACCTTGAACATGCCCAACCACCAAGTATGGTCTTCTGATTGCATAGAAAACCAATCTGGATCCCTAATTTCTTCTTCTTGTTCCTTTCCTCATCATAATTGCTTGTGAATGCTCTGTTCATCAGAGTTATGGATACTCTCTCGTACTTTGTTCTGTGTGACATCTCCATCTCATCCAGCTTCAAGCAAATTTCGAGTTGCCCATTCATCTCTGCCTCCTGTATGTCATAGTAAACAACCATGAAACTTAAAATCTTATCCAATTCAAACCACACGTTATTTTTGGCATGCAATCCAAGAATATCTCTCTCTTTACTTCTTGAGCCTTTTTTGGGATCTTTTCTAGTACCCTTACTGTTCCCAACTATAACTGGAGCTGTAACAAGAAAACCACATTCCAGAGAATGTATGCTTCCTAATATTTCACTTACTGAAATATTTTTCCTCCTTTTGATTAGCTCTAAGCTATAGGGTCTAGGGATGACAATTTTCTTTGTGTTGAATGACTTCAAAGCATCATAAAATGGCCTGAACAACAACTTGTAGCCATGCCTAGTGATCCCAGCAGTATCACAAACCTCTTGAACTTTGGATGCATCAATTTTAGAGTATATCTCGCCAACCACATGTTCGAGCACTTTTTCCTAAGGCCAATGTTTGAAGGGTCATCAAGCAAGGAAGTTATCTCATCATTGTTAGCAATTGTTTTAACAATCTGTCCTACATTTTCCCTGACAACCTGTTGGTCATTGTGTGACCTCTTTGTGTTTAACACATTCTTCATTGCATAAATTCTTCTCTTGGCAGCACCACACCTCATATGGTTTTTTCCCTTTCTTCCTTTCTCGCCATCCAAGAGAGGTTCTCTTCATCCGGGCCAATCTCTTTTCAGCACATACAAGCTTCCTCTTCAAGTCATTTGCACGATTGCTCTCTGACTCACATTCTCGCTGTGTCAATTTCAACACACAATTAGCAAGCGTTTTGTCACCTTCAAGCTGCAATATGTCATTTTTTAATTTTATGATGATTTCTCTTTCTCCTTCATTGCATTTTCCATTGACATGCTTGTTCTTGCTAAATTACAGAATTCTTCATTTCGTTCATGCATGCACCGTAATAATCTGTGAATTTCAGCCAACAATTGGCCACTGTATTGCATCATGTCTGTGCAATATCCAAGCAAGCCTGATTTACCTTCACAAGCGAACTTTACTAAGCTGACAACCGAATTAAAATCTGGACGATGTCCGGTCATACGATTCTTTGGGTAAATCTCTCCTCTTGCCCAAATATTTGCATGCTTTGCTCCAGAATTGTGCAATGCATTCTCATCTTCAAGGTGCCCTGAAATTAACCTACGCTTGTTTGCGGTTTGAGCATACTCAGCTGATGGGAGGTTAATTGTGATCTGGGCCATAACAGTGGGAGCAAGCAGTTGAAGCAACAAAGTATGGACAACTGCCAGAGCCATGATCCTGTTGGTTTTTTATCAGGGCGCAAGGTTTGAATTTCTGAATTTGAATTTGAATTTGAATTTGAATTTGAATTTGAATTTGAATTTGAATTTCACATGCGAAAACATCAGAGCAGATCGGATGAAGGAAGGAGTTGTGTCATGGATCAGGTGGGTATGCACGGCCGAATTTTGGATCCAAGAGGCAGCACTCGGATCTGTTATGGACTTCGTATGCCATCGATTTTGATTTACAGTGGGTTGGTTGGTCCTAAACAAATGCAGGCAGCCAAGGAGCTCCAGTTCACGAGAAGGAAAGATCTTCCCAGCTAACCCACACGAACTTGGCATCCATGTGGCAGCAGGGGAGCATAAAAAGGAGTAAGAGATTTGCAATGGGGGTGGAAAAGATATCACAGATTTGCATTATTTATGCAAAACATTGACCCATAGCCCCATATTATATTTAACAAGAACATACATGGAAAATAATTTATAATTTCTTAGGGGGCCCTTTGGAGACCCCAGATTACCTATGTAAAGCAGTATCAATTTTTTGTCCTCGCTCATTTTCTTCCTTACAAATTAGCTAAGTAGGACACGTGTACATTCTCATTTAATGCGGAGTATTTCATGTACAGGGTCATTTATTACATAGCATTTATTACAAGCTATTATTGTGATACTTTTTGTGTGGTTACATATATTCTATGATTGTGATACCTTTTGTGTGGTTACGCATGACTCATTTTCTTGCTTACAAATTAGCTGAGTATGACACATGTACAGTCTCATTTAATAAAGAGTATTTCGTGTACAGGGTCATTTATTACATAGCATATATTACAAGCTATGATTGCATGGATTTGAAATTATGAATAGATACATGGGCTATTTTGGTGTAAATCATGATTGATTTTGTTTTAACATGTGCCTTATTGCATTTACTATGCCTATATGGTAACTATTTTGAATGATTTCACCCAGCATCATCAATGATATTATCCATTATATGTGGATTAGAATGCAAACACGTGGCATTAAAGTAACCGTTGATCGATGACATGTGTCGACTGTTTAAAGGCTCTTCCATACTATAAATAGAAGGCATTTCCATCACTTTAACACATTGAAAGCAATCGAGATATTGATGTGAGTGCATTCGTTGCATTCAAGCAAGGTATAAATTTTTCTAATGGGTAACATTATTGAATTTTGGGTTGTTTGCTATTGAAGCGGAATTTTCCTTTTGTTAATTCTAGTTAGTGAATGTACATTGTTTGTGGTTTGAGTTATTAGGTGCAGTTAAGGTTATGTTGTCGTTATCTGATTTCAGATGGGCATTGAATTACCAAAGACTATTATCATGATGTCGTCACAAATAAAAAGGTTCCTATGCATAGCAAGTGTTAAATAGAATAACGATGGATTCTATCATGCGCAATGTGGATGATCGTCGAGCTTAGCATCTATGTATGATATGGGCAAGGAACACATGGCAATATGGCGGGTTCAAATCCCGTATGTTCTGAAAACTGATGCAAAGTTTAATTACATTTTTAGCATGTAAGCAAGTAAAGACACGGATGTTGGAAAAGGGAAACTTAATACCCAAGAGGTCTTTACATTCTTTTCCTTATCTACATTACATGCCTATTCTCTTGGGCCTATGAAGTTCATAATTTCATTTCTGCCTACTCACCTGTCATATTCAAGCCTTAGGGAAGTACTAGAAATATATGCTTAATAAGCAAGCTTTTGTGCTCTTCAGATTCCCCTGGCATATATTTTTGCAGCGGCTACACAAGTGTTGATAAAACCCAATCTACCAATGAATTGTAATAAGGTTTTAGATATAATCATCACAGATATAATCATGATAATGAGTATCACCATTGGGTGTGGCAGCTTCTCGCATAATTGCAGCATCTTATCATTTCTCAAGAACATTGGTATTACAGAACAATACAAATGAAAACTGCTTTGAATTTACTGTCCTAAATGTTGGTGCCCTAGCCTTATATTTTGGCCCTGGTGAACACATGTTTCCCTTTTCTTAATTTTTCGTGCACGTTAGTATACAAAACAATGGAGACCAAAACTGCTTTGACTTTACTGTTCCCCACGTAGGATATATGTTAGCATGTCATCAGGCACCACTGGTGGTTTCACTGGTTCAAATCAGGATCATTAGACTGTTCCACTGTCAACTAAACAATTCCACCAACTGCCTTTACTATGTACTGCCATTTCTGAGTCAAGCATATTACAAACAGACAGCCATCTTGTGTATATACTTGTCATATTCTTTGCTCCTCCCATTTTGTATATAGATTATAGCTTCAAAATACAGCTTCAAATCATCTAATATTGCCACCACGGTAAAACCAAAGTTTTATAGGGTTTGCCTGTCAGGTGCTGAAAGGTAGAAACAGAAAACATAGTGAGCCAATGTGTGAGCAACTCAAATTTAGATGATAGTATGCGTTCCCAATTACAAAAAGAAACGTCTTGGAATGATTCTTTACCTTTCCTTTGCCTCAGTCACAAATCATAAATGCATTTGAGTCTCTGCACCTTCAGTATTGGCTTATTACATCTGCATGAAGACATAATAGTAGCAAAGATTTAAAATGCTCAGTACGATTTCCAAGAAAATTTCTTCATTAACATCTGAGGAAACTCTATGACAGCAAATACATCTAAAAACTGCAGGTTTGGCCAATAAAGCAGAGGAAATACAATGAACCTTGAGTCTAGAACAGAAACACGGGTTCTATGTCCATGTATAGTGTTAATCTTTCAGGATACCTGTTGCCACAGATGTAAAAGCTCAAAACTCTATAATGCCAAATAGATCTAAAAGTGCAGGTTTGGGCACATGGTACGGGATAAAACAAAAAAAAAAAAACTTGTACAATAAACCTTGTGTCTAAAACAAAACCCCAGGTTTTGTGTCCTTGTATAATGCAGAGTTATTAAGCTTCCAATATTACTGCTGTCACAGTGCATTCTACCATGTAAAAAGGGAATGGAATGCTTGTCTTTGCTATTTATTGTACTAAATTGTCAAAGCTCCCTAAATGATCGTCGCATGGCCAAAACTTCATCGCCACATTCTTACAGCTACTAATTGAGAAAAATATAACTGTACTTTCTGAGATAGAAATGACCGCGAAACTCAGTGCGCATTGAACACTATAAAATGCAGTAATTTAGATCTTACCCAGACTACATAAAGTGCAAAGGCAATTTCATCATCACCTTTCTGAGTCACAACCGGCTTCTATCTGAGAAAATACACATAGCTGGCCGATTGCAAATCTGAAGCAATGCACTAAATGCACTTGCAACTATACTGAGATATGCATTCTTGTGAATGGATATAAAATATGATGCTTAATCTCTTATCAGTAAGATCACTGATTCTGGGGTATGACAATCCTTCCATTATTATGAAAGGCATCTTTCAGGTTAAATAGAAGGTGTTGAGGAAGGTATTGGAGAAAGAGAAATACACCCAAAGCTAGAGCTGTGATGGTGCAGGGGAGAAACTTCATTTAGCCAGACCCGTGTTGCAGGACAGAATTTATATTGCAAAAAGCAAGTTAGGGAACTGGAAATTAATTATATTTCAAAAACATTCCTTGAGAACTTGAGCTTCAACAGAACTCCTTAAACTAGAAAAGTACCATGAAATATAATCCAAATCCAGGAAGTATATGATTACCTGAATCAATAATCTGCACGTGACATGCTATGCAATATAAGAACCAGACATATTGTCATTATAATGAGTGCCTTGGCCGTGACTTCCTTGCTTACTTGTTCCAATCTTAGCTGTGTTAGTCCTATTGCACCAAGATCTGAAGCTTGCCTAAAACAAAGGGAAAAGGTGCTGCTTAGAACATCAACAGTGGACCGCACAGCTTCTGAAGTTATTGTCCGGACCATGTCTATGATAAGTTGTCTATTGCTTGGAATAGCAACAGTCCTGCTAATACTATGCAGCCAAGTTTGCTTGTCAGAGCTTCCCTGAAATGTTCTTTCACTGCCATGAAGAGACAGCACCTTATACTGAACTTCACTCGCGGGAAAATTTTCACACGGATCAGAAAGCAATGGTCCTACTGAACTTGATGCTGTGGCCGACTCCCATTTGATCAAATCACTGCTTCCATTGTTTTCCTTATCAGTATAGGATGCAGGTTTTTCCTCACGAATGACCTCAGCAGTGGTGCGGACTAGGGTTTCCACAGCTTTACTACATACTGAATTAATCAGATCCTTGGCTGACTTCTCATGGTTAGGCATAGTAAGGCCTTCAATAAGCTGTTCGTAGATGTTTATGTCTCTCGTCTTATCCAGATAGACTGCCACAGCGGTCCCTATAAACTTTTGGATACATTCTGCAATGAGAGACCTTCCCTTGACTGTGCAAGCCAAGTCAAATATGTTCTCTGCATTCCAAGAACTTCTCTCCTTTGGTATGGAATCCAGCAAATCATTATCAAGCTTCCCTTCTGCTTTTAAAGAATTCCATAAGGTCTTGCGCTTATCATGTCCTTCCCAGGTATGCATTCCTTCAAAAATTGATAACACAAAGCTTCTCGCTACACTTCCCACAACAACACATACTAGACCCTTACCTGCACCACTAGACAGCCTTTCAATCAAACCATCCAAAAAGTTCTTATTTTCTTTTCTCCTTGCCTGGACAAACCGCCTTCTGAATTTATGGTTCTCTTGCAGCTTGGATCCTTGTAATTTCCAAACAGAATTCTCATGCACGTCACTGCCATCATTACTTTCGGATGACTCCGCAAAATTCTCTCTGGGCTCTTCCTCGGCCTTGTAGTGGTGTGATCTTCGTAAATACGGTGACCTGTCTGCTGAATGAAATCTTCTAACTGGAGTATGTTTTCTTCCTCTATGTGGCAAGGAAGCAGAAATAGATGGATTTGTGCCCCAGATTGACTTGCCCAAGCCCTGGAATAATCCAGTAGCACAGCAAACAAAAGCCTCTTGAAACTCGGGGCATTGGGCAACCTTAAAAATTTGTTTCAAACTTTGGGGAACCTCGTCTGTATTAGTTTTTACAAAGTGCTCCAAATCACTGGACAGAAGTGCCGTAGTTTCCACGACGTTAGAACATGCATCTCCAAACCTAGAAAAAGTGTGCAGCAGCAAAGCTAATTGCCTCCTCTTACGACCAATATATTCTGATCTATAAAGAGCATAAGAAGCATATCCACCACCTGCCAGGACAGCACATGCTATAAGAATTGACCTCCGGCGCCGATTATCTGACCACGCCATGTGTTTCTAAATTTTCAACTTCCTGTCTGTAGATCCTAATCAGTCTCATCCCTCCATGCCCTAAAATCACACTGATCCACAGCCCAGCTTAAACAGGATGAAACGAACTTGCCATTGAAGAAGAATATAATGCAAAAGAAAAAACCTCAACCAAATTCAAATTTCTCAAAGCAAATTCATTGCTATAATAAGGTTGCAGCTACAGACTTACACGGCAAATAATTGGGTCAGATCTGATTGTGCACGGCAACTAAGAAACTCTTCGGCATAGCAGCAGTTTCGAAACCAATAATTGAGCGAAAAAAGCTCATAAACAAGGTGCTTCGCAGCACTGATCAGATTAAACCTCTTATCTTCGCCATACCCAGTGAATCACATTAAATGGTTAGCGGTCCAGATTGTATCCTTAATACATGGGGGACATCCACAAGAAGACGTGTCATAGTTTTCAAATTCTATACGTTTTGTGAAAATACAACATGGCAACTGGGGAGCCCATTCCGCTTCCGGAATGGAAATAGGCAGGCTGGATTCCGCTCAACAGGTGAAGAACAGGTAAAACGGATCAAAATTTCTCTCCTCCCCAGTTGCCATGTTGTGGGGGGATGAAACAGGGTCGACGATTCCAGGACCCGCTCCCGGCTGCCGCCGGTCGCGGGACCCCCTGGAATCGTCTCCCCTGTTTCCATCCCCCCATACATCATATTCCCAGATTAGCAATGCGTTCAATAGTCAATAGCGTGTAACCTAAAAACAACATTGGAATGTTCAAGCTAATGTCACTAGCTTGTGCATGTCCCTTGCAGCACAAGATCTCTTCCAACTCCACGTAGTTATGCTAGACTGTACTTAGCACAATCTCCTCACCAGATTTTGCATCGTGTTCAGTCATGACCTTATAGAGCACATAATCAATCGAGGCAGAAATATGAGATAGCACCCATAGTCAGCCTTTGCCATGCATTTTAACTTTAGCTTCTTTTTACGAGATCGAGTCGACCAATTCTTTGTCATTGGCGACAAAGGCATCCCTCAAGGCCATTGGCGACAATAGGGTTTGCTCGCAAACCCAAAAGGGCGGAGTTTTTCATCCTGATGAGAAGCTATCATCACTATCCTCACGCTTGCCTACCCATATCATTGAACTTTCCATCTTTTATGGGGTAGTCTTGACATGTCAGCTTCTCCACTCATTTTCACTTTTTCCAAAGATATTGTATGTTGTTGTTGTTATTAATAAAAAGCCTATCTATGTCAGCCAGTTTGGTGTGCGTCTATAGCGAGTCCATCTCACAAGAATTGAGTTTTTTTAGCAAAGGAGAAGTAAAAAGTTGTTCTTACATGACGGATTAATGATGATCTTTTAAGTTGGCTCCAACGTTGTATTCTATGCAGTGTATGAAATGTTAACTTGTGGTATGTACCTTCTATGGAATACTATTATAAGAAAAGTTGGTCTTTCTATGGTCAAAGAGAAGGTAAATTTCTGCATTTAATTCCATTGGCATTTAGGTATGTGTCCTAAACTTGTTATTCACTGCTCAATTAATTATGAAGCACTTCTAGATGAAAGCATGTTAGGATCTACCACTTTTGGAACCTACCAAAGTACATACGCTAGGTACTCCAGAACTAAGTACTTTCTCCTTTTTCTTTTCATCAAAAGTCATTCAAAAAATTAAAAGTAAATGTCAAAGTCATATCAGTGTTCAAAGTTAAGATAAAAACAATACTATCATAGGCAAAAATAAGTACATCAATTTTAAGACTTACTCTTTATTGATTATTACACAAGTACCAATACCAAGTGCTGGCTACTTTTCTTGGGTACTTTTATGGTTGTTAAATGATACTTTTAAGACACCATTGCATTCTTTATGCTTCTCCCTTATTGCGGTGGCAAATATGTTAAATTGTCTGTATGGACTGATTATAAAAATACTTAAAATCCTATGGCATAGGTATTACTAATAGTTGGTAGGCCTATGACCTTAGCATTCCTATGGAGTAAAACCACATCTTCAATGTTTGACTGTACACTGTAATATCTTCCAAGCATTCTAAAACCTTAAAGTGTTTAAATATAGATTTAAGGAACACCTAGTTGGACCAATAATTGCTGGCCTATAGCTTGTCAGAAAAAAAATGTAGGCCTGCATTAGTTCGTGAACTAGTACCTGGAACATTTATTAGATATCGTCTAATTATGTTTGCAAAGCTTTTTACAATTTTTTGGTTGAAAAAAAATTAATCAAAAGTAAGATTTTTATGAGAGATTTTTTCTTACCAAACCATTATATGTAATATTTAAGTCACTAAAAATAGATAAAGAAGAGAAAGCTTTATGCAATTAATTTGAGAGATATGACGTGTTTTTGCAAGTGGAAAGTTTAGCCAATAAACTTTATATAGGAGTTAAACACCTTAAGCAATAGAACCTACTTGATTATTAATAAGAAGAAAGAAGATAGAATGTGTAGAAAACCCAAAACGATAGATGCATAAGTCAAATAATATATAAATACTGTGGGAGTACATTACGAAATATAAAAGATACCAAATACATCACTTGAAAATAAAAGTGAGACTTAAATGAGTAGTGATGAGAAATCATCATCATCCCAAACTTCACATATATTTTTTGGAATCTTATGTTCCCGTATGGATGTGATGGTACTAGCCCATTGTATGGGTCCCATGACCTATTGGTCTCCGTGGACGTTAAAAAAACTATTCTATTCTATTCTATTCTATTCTATTCTATTCTATTTCCTTGGTGGATCAGCGGGATTCAAAACCCAAGTCTTCTCCCAACAATTTTCATAAACCTCTTTTTCACTTGATTTTTTCTTTTTTCTCATATTCCACTTTGGCGCCCAATATTGAACTTCAATCCAATGATCATCATCCTTCGTAGGTGCACATCTAACCTCATCTAACCAAACTAGGTATATATCTAGATTGTCATGCCTAATAAGAACAGAATACCCTTTTTTGCATCCTTTGTAAGCGACCAATCTGGTAAGCCATTAGGGCTTACTAGACTTGCTACCGACATGCCAATTAGCCAAATTCCTTTTTTGCGAGGTACCGACAGTCAACTCAACTTGTTCTCGGGATCTCTTCTTCCATCTAGAAATTGGAAGGACTCCATTCCTTCAATGGTCATCCTAAGACATCAATTTTTTCCAAGGCCTCACCCACTTTCTCCCAATACATAATCACCTTTTGTAAAGAGTCTTTCTTTGCTACACTCAATGCTGGTGGTTGTAAAATGTCTTGACAATGGCCAATAAATTGGTTGAGTCCCCTCATTAATGCTTCATGATCTTTGGTATTCTTAAATGGTGGGAGTAACAAAGTTTCACCTTGTGGAATCATTACCTTACCATCTTTATCTTTTCTCCGCATTTCATACCCATTGGTAGGGATCCAATCTTGGTTTGTCGAACGCATCTTGCATTGCATTATAGGAATACCTTCTTTAACCCAGAATTTGAATTGCAAGGGTTTCGAATGGCCTGTCAAAACAAGATTTGCTTCTTGCATATATGGCTCTACAAAAGATTTTCAATCTGGAACTTCATCAATTAAGAATGATATCGATGGTGGTTCTTTGGTAGATGCAAATAACTCCATCAATTGTGACAATGTCATTATTGATTCTCGGTGGAGTACAGAGGAGAAAAACCAAAGAAGGCATTCACATCCTCATGCGTGTGTCACAACCTCAAACATAGTTTTTGCTGTCAGGAAAGAACATGCTTGAAATAACCATTTATTCTTATTTTGGCTAAAGCAATTATCAAGTTGTAGACACAACTCTTGAGGTAGCTTTTTTCCCACTACTCCATGTTGTTCTCTATAGTTATCGAAGCCACGGGCTCTCTTCCAAAAAACATTGCATTCTTTTCCAACTGTTTAATTGCAATATGTGCCTCATCATTTAAAAGAGATCCAAACAATGCATTGCCACTTTGTCTTTGCTCATTTGTAACATTTTGTTCTAGATTTCAAAGACATTTGAAGATATAACCAAAATGAAAATTCGGTCCATCTTCCAATAGATCTATTGAGAAATGACCATACACACCCATTCCATGTCTATGAGTCAACATTCCTGCTAGCAAGATCTTCAATTGTTGTGCATTAGCACAACTTTTAGGTATTGGTTGCAACCTAGGTAAAAAGGTTTTGTGTTGATCCATCTTATCATGTATGATGCATAGGTATCTATCAAGTTCCATTGGAAAGAAAACCCTCCATTGATAGTAGATCAGTTTGATGCCGATGCATCTCATTTCTCAAAGCATTTCTTTGCTCAGGTACAATTGTACTTCTCAATGCCTCTGGCAACTGTATGCAAGTATTACACTTTGAAAAACTATTATTTTTTGCCACCACTACATCATGAAAATGCTTATTCCAAATCCTGCTAAATGTTGACTGAAAGATTGCTCATCCACCTATTTGTGTTAGAACAGTGTTGACCTCTTGTAAGCACTCTTTTTGAATGTATTGAGGTGGAAAAACATGCTTCACCTCTTTATTCCCATGCTCATTCAGTTTGATCTTGTGTGGCATTGATTCAGCCATATATTTGACAGAATTTTTATATACTTCAATTACCATCATAGTGTTGCTCCTAGTTTTGATGGTACCTGTGTTCCCATGTACTGCTTTTCTTGCACCATCTCTATATTCATTATGGCATTTATAGAAAGTGCTCTCTGCAAAACCAATGATGCATATCATTGCTTCTCTGTAGACCCATCTATTCTCTAATGGATATGTCATGTGACCTGTGTTCTCTAATGCTAAACCCAAACATGAAATACATTATATTTTTCTTGTCATTAGAAGTCTGGCTCCAAAGCTTTTTCTTGATATTTTGTATCTCTTTGACGGAGAATTTAATACACCAAGATGGACAACAAGGTCTTCCTCTTGTTTCTTGAACAATCTCCTTTAAACAGTTACACATATGTTCTACTTTTTTCAATTTTTTATTTTGGTGGGTAGACATTTCTCCTGTGCTTTCTTCACAAAGAAGTGAACCTTTTTCTTTTTATACAAAAGAAAATTCTTTGGAGATATCGAGTAAGAACGTTCTACAAGCTCAATCTCTACATTGGCACTAACCAATGTACTTCCATTTAAATGTCGGATATATTCTATTGGCCATCTCATCAAAGTAGAAATGTCAACTATGCCTTTACATACATGGCAATTGATGCTCACATTGGTTTGCCTCATAGAATTGTAGTTAGGTAGCAACTCAGCAATAGCAACTCCGACAGTGTCATCTCCAAGCGGTAAATCTTCAACTGCATTGTTCTTCCACTCAATCCTTTAGAGAATTGTATTCCCCTCAACAACTTCAACTGTATCGTCTTCATGAACTACAACTGGTATTGCATCAGTGTTGACATTTTGTTCCTCCGACATGCATCCCATACCAGATTAATTTATTATTCATATCTCTAGATTAGAATATTAAAAAAAAAAGGAGATATTACAGGAAGGAAGGAAGGAAGGAAGGTTCTTTTATTGTCCGCGGAGGCCAATCGGCCTATGGGACCCAAATTACATCAACCACATGTTTTTTCCGAATGTCTTTTAGAGGCCATGTGACATAAGATCCTACAGCCTCTGTTGTTGTTTTTGCATCAAGAGTCTCCTTTCATAGATTCACATTCCCATGCACAGCAATCTTTATAACTATTTTTGCCTATCCCAGTTCTAATTCTTTGCAATGGAGAAGTCCTCGCACAGCCATGGTTACTTCCTTTACAATCACTGTGCCTACTACCAAGAGTTCAAACTCTAGAGCAAAAATAAAATAAAATATATATAAAATGGACTCAAGTCCATGAACTTTTCAATGAATGAACAATACTAACCTGGCTCTGGCTCCAAGCCTACATTTGCGGTATCCCCATATTTGTAGTATCCATATTTGTAGAATTCATAGCTATGAGCTATGATTTTCGGTAAACACTATAAACAACCTTCAAACCATTAATTTTTTTTTACTATATAAAAGCTTTAAAAATACATATACTAAGCTTGGAATGTACATCATTTAAGAAAAGAAACATATAAAAAAGATGGGGGAGGGGGTCTTAAAAAAGGTAGATTGATTTTGGCAATTTAGGTGGAAGATATATAGAGATATTACAACAAAGATAGAGAAAACGATGGCGTTGCTCTCATAAGATGTTAGCAGATTTATATGGCACCTTGCTTATACTCATGGGCATTGAAAATGTGGACATGCTATTCAACTGACGTGCAGAGCTACAATTTAGTTCTACAGACGCCTTCTATGGATATTATAACACCATGTTTGACCTTCACAATCCCTACTTAAACTTCCCCTTCCATAAACTGCTCAAATACAAATCATTAACTTGTAATGCAATTTCGATTTGCAAGTGCTTTTTCCAGATCGTATTAAGTGTGTTGGCTAGATCAGCTATGATGGAGGGGTGCATGGACGGATGCATGGACACGGGTGTACACGTTCGTACAACTTAATCTATAGATTAATTGAATAACTGAGTGCGGTTATCGTTTAATGTTAAGCTAGGAATCGTAGGTTTTCTACCCCACTTCACTATTATATAGAAATGAGTTAGAAAGAGATTTGGTTGGAGGAAGAGATATGTATGGGCTTTCGTACTTTTTGCTTCAACACAAAACTACCATTGACATTAATAAATATAACCATTGGATCCAACACATTTAAATTAAAATCCCCCTTAAACCCCCTTTGGTTTGGGTGCATATTCACACGGGGGGTGACGTAGGGCAGCGAGAGCCCTTTTAATTGTATTTTGCACGTACGAAATCAACACCATATAGTATTGCGGTTGAAATCTTATAGTATTTTGCGAATCTTATTATACAGTATAGCAAATCTTGTACTTGCATACCCCACAAATGAGGAACTTTACGTACGGTGTAGATTAAGGAATAAGGGGCGAATATGCCAATCCGACAGCTCTCGATGCCCGGAGTCACCCCCCGTGTGAATATGCACCCAAACCAAAGGGGGTTTAAGGGGGATTTTAATTTAAATGTGTTGGATCCAATGGTTATATTTATTAATGTCAATGGTAGTTTTGTGTTGGTTATTATACTAAAAAAAATTTTTGGCCCTTCGGGCCATTAAAAAAAAACAAACGTGAGAATATAGAAGACATTTAAAACATAAAGATAGTGTAGGGTTGCATCTTGAACCTTGGAATCCAAATATGCACTAAGGATTTAATATTTGAAGTATACTAGATAACCATCGTTTAAATATTTAGAACTTGAACAATTATATTGAACTTGAGAATTCACATGTGATTGTGTCGAATGGAATGGAATGTGTGATGTTAACATTAATAAAGCAATTGTCTAATAAAGCAATTGTCTGTACAATAGCCTCTCCAACTTGTTTCCTCATTTAAAAAAGGAAAAAATGTGCCAATGTATTATCTGCAATTGTTTGTACAGTAGCCTCTCCAACTTGTTTCCTCATCAAAAAAAGGAAAAAACCTGCCAATGTATTATCTGATTGTCCCAAAGCATTTTAACAATTGTTTTTTGAAGCAGCACACATTTTCCTGAAGATGAGCAATACTACTCACCTTTATGAAGCAGAGCAATGCTTGATATGAAGCAGATCAATGCTTGCCGGTGTAAGCAGAGACGATGCCACATTGGAGCAAAAGTATACATTATGATGCCAGATTGCAGCAAAACTATACATTGTCTTGTCTGGTAGCATCCTTTACCTATTTCATAACATAGACAGGCAAACCATCATACAAAGCGGCATCTAATCCATTCTCAACCTACACCATGTTCCACAAGCATGCTTCAAATATGTTTGCATGTAAGCAAAGGCTTCTGCTTCCTAACCCGGTTTGTTATGGACTGCCATTTGCAGAAAAGGATTTATCGCTTGAAGAGCTTGGATCCTTGGCCTTGTGCATTTGATCAGGCAGCATGGCCAATCTGTGCTACAACAGCATCTGTCTATGGATAGTTCTCTACCAAATAGACCCCAACTGATGATGCTGGCATAAGAGGGCAAGGCATGTAGGTCCTAAATCAGCAGATTTCCAGCTGGAATGATTATCCACATGTACCATTCAGTTCAAACAAGATAATGTGAAATAGCAAAAATATGCATCAAGCCCACCTGTCATCCAGAGCTAGCCTTAAAACTTTAGACATTTGAGAATTCTTCCCCTTAAACTTCGGCAATTGTTCCCTGCATCAGTCAAATGCGCATTCAACTTGATAATTAACTAATACTTAAGTCCAATGTGACAAAAATTTGCAAACATTTCGTCTAACCTTAAATGGGGATCTCCAGAAACCCCTGCCAATGCCCTGGATTCAACCCTATAATTATGCAGCACGAAAACAGACACCAGAAACAAATACCCAATTACAAAACCCACATGCCCAAATGACAAATACACATTTGGAAGCGAAGAAATCTTCGGCATAATGATTAGAAAGGTGCAAAACAGAGCGAATCCGGTTGGGTCCTGGGAAAGAACGGTTGGGTATGCCAAGAACATCTCGGCAAGAAGGATTCAAGAGAAACCCAGAGAAAAAGGCATTGAAGATGAGAAAAAATATATGGCAAGAAAGAGGCAGGGAGATCCAAACGTGCAGGAAAACGAATCAGTTCAGCTCTCGGGACCATGAACCCTGATAAAACAAAAAATGAAGAGGGCGATCACGACCTGTCAAACCCGGAAATCTCCTGTTCGCCCACAAATGGTTCTTCCCTAAAAATCCTCATTTTCATTCCCAACACATAACCCTAAAATGGGTTATCTCGAGCCTTGCATGTCGAGCAGAATATTTGATACAATACGAAAATACAATATAAAAATAAATATATGATATATGGGTCTAAACCATTGGATATAGGCATCAAAATTAGTTAAACCGTACGCGCACTCTAGATATACTAATCAGTATGCCTCATCAAATACATCCATGAAATCATATAAAAACCTTAGGGAAAAAAGTACAAAAATACAAAAGAAACCCCCTGTTATTATGCTACATATTGATGATGAGTTATTTCTACTGCAGAAAGCTAGCGTAGATTCAAAAATACATTCGTCATGTTCGTCTCTTTTCACATCAACAACAGTTGGTTGCTCTGCTCGTTACAAGGTAAAGACTATGTTTGGACTTTCTTCCTGCAGACAAATGTTTTGGTTGATGTTTATTAAAGAAATGCCGGCCGGAATTTAAATGCCAGCAGGAACACCATGAGCTTAACTTGGCTCTGATGACGTGCTTTTACACTTGGCTCTTGCTTCCATAGGCTATGCCTTCGGCTAAGACATGGGGTATGGAAACCTGCACAAATTTGGCTCTAAACCATGCATGCACTGTTGCTTTAGGCAATGGTAGTCCTAGCTTCATGGGAACTGGCATGTTGGGCTTCGATCAACAAGCTTCAAGAACATCCTCAAGGAAACGGAGCTCTAAATTTCAAAAGCGAGGTGGATTAAGAACTGTATGTGCATATGAAAAGATTTTGATTGCAAACAGGGGGGAGATTGCCATTTGCATTATGAGAGCGGCCCATGAATTAGGCATTCCTTGTGTAGCAGTTTATTCAACGATATATAGAACGATCTTGCATGTGCAGCTTGCAGATGATGCAGTCTGTATTGGGGAGGCTCCTAGCAATAAATCGTAAGCCTTCCTAGATCCTTGCACTTGCGTGCTAAATTATTGGTGAAGTTAATATTGGCGTGTCAAGGTTCATGTAATTGAAGGAAGTATAAGTCTTTGTTTTTAGAGGTATCTTGCATTACCTAGCAGGTTATATGTTGCATCCAGACTATATGTTGCATCCTGGTTATGGCTTCCTTTCAGAAAATGCGACATTTGTTGATATATGTAACGACCATAAGTTGAACTTTATAGGTCCAAATGTGAGTTACCCAAAAATTATACTAATTTGTCACAATCATTGTATGATAACTAAACATTGCATTGGTGATTTGATGCTATTAAATAAGATGTAGCTATCCTTGATTATTCTGACTGCTAAGAACATTTCTTTTGTTTTCACAACCAGACAGTATTCGCATTATGGGGGACAAGGCTTGTTCTTCCTGCTGCAGTTACTAGGCCAAAGGATTTACTACCTCTGTTAAGTTCTTGTTGGAAGTGGCCTCTTCCTCAAGTCCGGCAGAAGTTAGTGTAAGTGAATTGAGACTGTGATAGGCTACAAAAATTAAGCAAGAGTGATTCTTTCACATTTTGATGTGTTGTATTTAACTGGCACAATAATGTATAATATCATGAAACTTTTTCAAAAAATGTCCTGTAGCATTTTGCTAATGTAAACTACATTAGCATCATATATAATCGGCACTTATTATGTAAGCAGCAACAGGGTCACTTTGATAACAAACTTAATTAAATATAATAAAATTTGATCATTTCTTCTGGATTTTGTGAATACGAGAAACCATTTTATGTTATGCTTGTAATACAGAAGGATATCTTCTATTTTTCAAACATTTATTCTACCTTCCTTTTCTTTTTGCTTTTACTTTATTGTAATGATTTTTGGGCGCTTTCATCGCTGACAGCTTGGCCACTGCACCTAGTTATCTGACGGCTCTGTAAATCTTGGGTTTGCCTTCTAGGCTTCTGTCCTGTAATTAGATTACATGCACAAGTGTTTCTAATGTTGTTACATGCATAAGTGTTTGTAAAATTGCTACGTGCAGTTATGCCATCCTTAGTGCCCGAAGGCCTTTATTAGGGCCCGAAGGGCCCAAATTTTAAGCTTAATATTAGCCTCATATTTCTATTATTGGCAGTGTAATCATGTAGTCAAAATCACTAAACATCCAGCTATTGTGTTTAATCTAAGCTGAATATTAATATCTGTAGCAAAGGTTTGAAGAGTTTAGAGTGCAGCATTTACAGAACCGCGCTCCAATTCCAGAAAATTCCAACCATTTGTAGATCTTAAACATCCTAAAGGTGGGTTTGTCGTGTTACCTGCAGCCAAATCAATCACATGTTAGCCTGAAAAGGGTAAGTATGAAGCAACCGTCAGGTAAGCATAAACAAAACCCTGTTATTATCCGTTTCCTTTATGTTTAAGCCGAATGAATACAGATTATTTTACTTAGACAGCATCTGTCCAGATGTCTTACAGTAGTATTACCATGTGTATATAAGTCGTATTTAATTAAAATGGGACAAATCTTGCATTTTGGGACTCGAACTGAAAATGGGACTCATTCCCCATAAAAAAAATTCTGAATTGATTGCTTGAATAGAATTACACATCACACACAAAGAATTGGGTTACTTGTTTTCCTCATAAATTTTACAAACCACTAGTTGAGAAAGTTTTCAAGCTTCTCAATATTATCTACCCTCATACAATGATATAGCATGGAGGTTGCTCATGGCTTTGTCCATCTCCCTTTTTGGGATCTTGTGTGTGTTGTCCTTTGCAATGTGAGAACTTGGATATGACCATACCACACACTCCACCAATTCCCTCCTTTGAGGATCAGCATGATTTGCCCTCCACTTCTTCTCCCAAAGTCAATGGTGTATTGCTCCTTCAAGTTGCCCTTCTTGTGCCTCCCAATGGGCTCCCAATATTGAATTTGGAATCCAGGATCAACTCCTCTCCATCAGGCATAGTGGTGGTTACATCGAGAGTGCCACCCCTAACCATATTGGACAATCCTCATCATCAGGCCTTACTAGCACAAAGTATCCTTCCTTGATGTCCTCAAAGGGATCCCACTCAGGAAGATCAAACCACTTCGACTTTGAGGCCTTACTTCCCACAAACCACTTGGAACCCTTGTTAGGAATATTCTTAGACGTGCTTGCTCGTTGAGAACCCTCCCATCTTGACTCTGGCAAGAACCCGTCTCTCAGCTCCCTCCCACATGGTTGTTCAGTTTCTAAGCATGTCACAACTTTCTCCCAGTACTTGATTAGGGAGTCCATTTGATTTTTCTTAAGAGTGGTGTGCTTTCCATTTCAAACATCATCCCAGTGCGTTATATAATCCTTGATGCCCTTCACTAGTTGGCTAGAGTCTTTGATAGTCTTGAAGGGAGGTAGTGGTTTTGGCTGCCCTTTAGGAATGAGAACTTCACCAGCAGCACCCCGTTGCCACAACTCGATTCCTTGTACAGGCATCCACAACTTGTCACCTGGTCTCCACTTATATTGCATGATTGGTATTCCATCCCTAACCCAAAACTTGAACTGAAGTGGCTTTGTGTGTCCTGTCAACTGATCCTTACCATCTAGCAAGTATCCCTCGACAAATGATTTCCAATCTGCAACCTCACCCATCAAGAAAGCCATTGGGTTGGGGTCAATGCTGCTCTCAAACACATCCATTAGTTCAGGGAGACTAGTCACGTTTTCTCTCTTGAGCTTGGTGGAGAAAGTTCCAAAGAATGCATCTATATCATCATGCGTATGCCCAACCATCATGAATCCCACTTTCACAACTTTGAATACTCCCACTGCTGTCAAGTATGACATTGCCCCAAACATCCATCTATTCTTGTTTTCTTTCCAACAGTTGTCCAATTGAACGCATAGCTCCTCAGGCAGTTGTTTCTCAAGTAAGGGAAAATCATCCCAAGTCCTCCTTGATTCACTAGACACCTTGGATGTGAGGTTTTTTATCTGCCTTTGGTAACAAAGCGGTTGATCATCCATCAAAGCCTCAAAAATGGGTGCTGAAGGGGAATACCTCCTCCCTTCTATCGATCCTTTCTCTAGTGTTCTCAAGCACTTGAAAATAGAGCTCACATGGAAGTTTGGATCATTCCTCCATAGATCAAGCACAAAATGACCATAGGTTCCAGTTCCATGACCATGTGTTAAGACACCCGCCAGACTTACTTTCATCTGAAAAGCGTTTTGACAACGCTTGGGTAAAGGATCTAGCTTTGGCAAGAAAGTCTTGTGTTGGTCCATCTTATCATGAATTATACACAAAAATTTGTCCAGTTCATCTCAGAAAATGTTCTCCACTGCCAATACAACTGTCTACATGATATTCGGTCCCTTTGGTGGTCTGCAAATTGCTCCCTAATTGCCATTCTTTCTTTCTCTATTGCAGTTGATGCAAGTGTATCCTTGAGTTGAATGCAAGTGTTGCACTTTGAGAATGGCATGTGTTGCAGGACACTCACGTCAGAGAAGTGAGTGCTCCATAACTTGCTGAAATGTGATTGAGAAAGAGGCCTACCTCCAGTAGTTTCTAGGATGGAGTTGACCTCTTTAAGGCACTCCTTTTGGATATAGTGTTGTGGCAACACCCTTTGCACCACTCGCACACCGTGCTCGTTCACCTTCGACTTGTGGGGCATAGATTGAGACATGTATCTCACAAAGCTCTCAAAGACTGCAATGGCCTTGAGAGTATTTGCTCTAGGTTTCAAAGTGAGTGCATTGCCATGTTGGAACAAACTGTGCCCTTTTCTAACATGCTCCCAGTATCTGTAGAATGAAGACTTGCTCACCCCAAGAATCCATCTCAATGCTCTTATACATACCTTCATGTCCCTCAATTGATATAGTAGCCTTCCTGTGTTTTCATCATAGCTGGAATTCCTACACAAGGAGTAGATGAAATTAATCCTATCTTTATGAAGCTGTCCAATGTATTGGGACCTTATCTGCATGAGGTCATCCACATTGTACTGCACTGTGCAATCTAGGTTGCAACACTCTTGTCCCCTAATTGCCTCTAGGTTTTCTTTGGTTGGGGCCACACTTTCCATCCTTTCTAAATATTTGTCACTTCTAGCCCTCTTGGGCACCCTTGGCTGCCTTTTATGAAAAACATAACGTCTCTTCCTTGTGATCAAAGGATGCTGATCGACCACCAAATCTTCCACATGGCCTTGGGTGGGCCTTGGGGTATGTAGTTCAGTAGGGCATTCCAGACTATCACCATTCTTGTGGGTAATATATCTAATTGGCCATCTCAACTGAGTTTGGGACTCCAACAACCCAGAGCACACAATGCAATCACTAGAGCTTCCCTGGGACATGATTGTATCAACTTGGATAAGAAGCTTCACAATGCCAACTCCAAGTTGATCATCTCCCAGCCTTTCATCATTCACACTATCAAAAGGATCAACTGCAGTTATGATGCCCTCTGCAAATACCGTCTCGTTGCAAGGGTGCAACAACAAGCAACCCATCTTCCTCCATTGGAGCCTAGGGCAATGTCCTGTGCTGGGCTTCATTGGCTCCATTTTGCTCATCTCACATGCTCCCTGAATGAAAGAGCACACATTAAAACCATATACAACCATATATGAAAGAGCACTATAGCTATATAACCATTAGAAACCATATAACCATTAAAAACCATTGAAATCTTGGCTAACATTAACCATTAAGAAGAATTAAAACATGATAACCTTATAACCATTAAAAACATTAAAAATTTAACATTAACATTTAACATTAACAATTAAAAAGCATTTAAACATTGTAACCATTAAAACATAGGGTTCCCCGAATTCATGACTGTGCTGACGTGGCCCTTCGTCAGCGACATCTGACATGGCCACGTTAGCAATCCAGGTCACGGATGGCATGCCACACACGTGACTCTAGGAGTGTCATAAATGCCACTTTTTCGAGGTTCGAGGGTGCAGCCAGAAATAACTGCACCCTCTACCTCTTCGCCCGCGACCCCTATTCCTTCTATTCCTCTTTCTCTTCCCCTGTTCCGACTCCGGCATCCGCCTGTGTGACGTCCCAGGGGAATATATGCCATAAATACGTATATTCCTGGACCCGTCACCATACAAGTCTACCTATGTAGCCTTGTATGTCTTAGAAAGTGGCAAGGGGTGCACATCTAAGTTAAGAGTTTAACTTAGATAACCTTAGGATAAGGCCCATTTCCACATGGCCTTATCCTATTGAGCAACCGCCACACGGCCTCATCCTAGTGGTGCCACGTGGCATCCCAGGTGGACCCACACCTATATTGGCTCTAACCCTAACCCTAGACCCTTTTTCCTGACCTAGCACCTGAACTCTCACCCACGTGCCCGAAACCCCGTTTCGAGCACCGTTCGTCATAGTCTAGCCTGGAGCAGCAGCCCCTGGAAGGTGTGTATGATCGTAGAGGGAGCAAGCCTTTGGACCACGTCAAGGAGCATGGAGACGCCCGGGATGGGAGGAAGCGCTTCTGGAGGAGGTAGGTTGAGTAGAGTTCATGTTAGTTCATCTGGAAGCTAGCACTCCAGATGGGTTAGTAATTCGTGTCTAGAGTAGAGCCACCCTAGATCCTTTGTTGAACATCTTGAACCCTAATCAAGGAACCCTAACTGTTAGTTAGATATGTATAATTAGGTTAAGATGTTCATATGATATTGATCATGATGTGATGTATGTGATATTGGTTGATCATGTTGCTCCTCTTGTATGGGGAAGGGGGGTAGAGACCTAGGGCCATATGTAGTATGCTCATAGTGTAGATCCCTTAGTTCCTATTAGTTGCGGCCTATGCATAGGAACCCACCGGGCTATGGAAGCTATGATATGACTCAACACTACACAACGGGGCTAGAGGCAAGATGGAGGGAGGATCCCTGCCGAGTGGGGGCTTCGGGGGATCCCACAGTGGGCTAGGCTTATGGTCGGTCACTTCGTGTGGGCCGAGCATGGGTCCGACACCTCCTGGGGCAATGGTGTTGCCCTGCCTCTCAAGAGTTGCAAGTGTCAGCTTGGCTTTTGTTTTGGGGGGTTCAGTCGGGTACGAATCGTGTGTCGTCACGATTCTCTAGCCGCCCGTGGAGCCTCTAGACCCCGGGAAGGGGAGATGCAACCCTTCCTACCTTGTCGGACCAGGGAGATGCAACCTGGAGTAGTTCTGATGGGTGATGCCATGGGACTGCGTATCCGGAAGGTTAGAGTCACGCCACAGCTTGATGTAGCCCATCTGCAAAGTATGCACAGGAGGGGCGGATGGAGTGGTCAACCCTAGCCATTGTCTTATGCCAGCCCCGCCATTGTTATGACTCGGTCTGCTCTATCTTGAGGCCTATAGTCAGTCGACTACCCTATGTGTCTGAGCCACGGGTAGGAGCTCTCATGATTTACGGCATATGATTATGTTCTTTGTACCTATGGATATGTATGATAGACTACCCTTCGAGGTAGTGTTTATATGTTTGATGCTAGTTCTGACGTGTTTATCGCTTCCGCTGATCTAGGAGCCCATAGGGGAAGGGCGCGCAAGACACCTTCGTATCCCCTCCCCGCACTAGAATCACCCCAGAGTGCGGGGTAGACGAAGGGCCTGTGCGGTTGTTGAGCCGGACGGGGGATTTCCTGCCGAGTGTACGGCCGGGCGCCGTATGTTTAGCAGGGAGTGTCACAATGGTATCAGAGCGATGTTCTTGGTTGACCAGGAACTAGCACTAACCATGACCATGAAAAGTAGTCTAACAGGCCTATAGGGGTGTGAAATAAACATTTCCACCATTGAACCGCGAAAATAGGGGAAAAATTTTTCTCCTAGGTAGTGGGTCCGAAATTAGGTTAAGTGTTAGACGAAGGAATGAATGAGTCAAATTCACCTTCTAGTAAAATTGGAGTGAAAATTATGCATCTGCATCAAATTTCACCTAAAATGGGTCGAAGAAATATGCCAATCTGAGACCCGAGTGAAAAATGGCGCAAATCCATAATTAACACTTCAAACTATTAGGAAATTTTAAATTCTAAAGGTATAATACGAATTTAAGTATGTGTATTAGAAATTAAATATATATTAATAATAAGGGTACTATGGTGTAATTAATAAGGGGGGCTAATAAGTAGGCCTATTAATGGTAGGGAATATTCCCAGGGACCCTCCTTTTTAAATATCCCTGACACCTCATTTTCCCTCCAACCTTTTCCTCCTCCATCTCTCTCTTGCTCAGCCTTACGTCATCCATTTTCTAGACCGTTAAGTATGGCTCGAACCAAGCAGACAGGGAGGAAGTTCGGCGAGCGACCTACACTCTCGATGGCGCACGTAGCAGCAGGTCGCCATGTCAAGAAGATCTCTGAGCACCTTCGACCTAAGCCAGGGGAAGGGGTGTTCCCCTCCAGCAGCAGCGACGAAACCTTCCACATCTCGGAAGAGGAGGCGCCCAGCAGCAGTAGCAGTTCTTCGTCGGCGGGCACCCAGAGAACCGGCGAGTCCCGCCACTTTGGGCCCTCGTCGGACACCGAGGTGGAGCAGGTGGAAGAGCAGGTGGAAGAGCAGCCCCAGCACCAAACTCAGGAGGCGGGCCCTTCGGCACCAAAGAAGAAGGGCAAGGAGAAGGTTGCAGAGTGGCCGGAGGACAGGGCAGCACGAAAGAAGAGAGAGAGGGAGCTGCTTGAGAAGGAGCGGAGGACCAAGAGAAGAAACGACGGGCCTCGCCGGACCGTCGTGATTGAAGAGCCTCCCCGGCCCGAAGAGGAGGAGGTGGAAGAAGGAGCAGACGATGAGGAAGAAGAGGAGGAAGGGGACGCTGAAGTCCTCGGGGAAACGTCAAACCCCGACGCAAGACCACCTTACCCGAAGTGGCCCAAGCCACCCAAGGTGGTCAAGAAGCAGAAGGCGGGCGAGCGACCGTTCGCCCTGCGAGAGGAGCGCCTCTTCAGACGCCGCCTCAAAGCGTACCAGGAATACCTCCGTCGTTGGACGAGGTATAACGACTGGTACTGCCGCCAGAACGTCCAACGCTACGTGGAGGGGGGCCGACCAGCAAAGAACCAGCCCAAGCCGCCGCCGCCACGACCGGAGAAGCCAAAGAAGGTCCACCACGGACCAAATTCTAGGCACGCCCGAGTTTTTCGGGAGATTAAGCACTTCCAACAGTGCACTAATCTCCTAATTAGGAAGGCACCTTTCGAGCGGCTCATGCGAGAGGTGATGCAGGAGTTCGTCACCGACTATAGAGTGATGTCGCTCACAACAAGGGTGTTGCAGGTAGCTGCGGAGGCCGAGCTCACCCAACTGTTCGAGGAAGGAAACCTCTGCGCGATCCACGCGAAGAGGGTAACGTTGATGCCCAAGGACCTATACTTGGCGCGCCGTATCCGCAAGGAATACCCTTGAGGATACAAATTTTGTATAAATTAAAGTAATTTAAAAATTTTCCCCTATAAATATAAAATTTTGTTTGTAAATTGACTTTGATTCGGTATGAAGATGTGGTTAACTAGCTCTAATTCTAGTTTAGTTTGAGTATCATGATTAAAATGATTATAATAAGTTTAATTAGTTAAAAACCTAATAAAAAAAATTGTTGTTGTTTCCAAGCCAAATCCCCGAAACTGGGTCGGACCGCACCGAAGCCACCTGCGTTCGCGACGCAGAGGCGTTTGGCGCGCACCAACCCGATTTCGCCGATCTGACACCAATTGATGCCCATTTTGCATGCGGAAAGGTCCTAATTAGATTAGAATCATGTCAAATAGCCATATTAGCATCTCCAAACTTCCAGAAATTCAAATCTGAGCCAAAAATCCCCGAAATCGGGTCGGACCGCGCCGAAGCCACCTGCGTTCGCGACGCAGAGGCGTTTGGCACGCACCAACCCGGTTTCGCCCAATTTGACCAAATTTTATCCAACAAACTGCCATATAGTGTTTCTTGCTTTGTTTTGCTTAGATTTACACTTCATGGTACCTCAATTGGACACCCATAGCCATAGAACAAAAGTTTTTCCCATCAAGAACCCTTGTGCACGGAAACCGAGGCATCCCTAGTCTATATTTGTCATTTTCTCCCCATCAAAACTGCTCTCAGCCCTTTTCGCGATTTTCTAACTCCTTGCTTACACTCACCAGCCATTTTTCATACTCCTCTCTGCTCAATGGCGCCCTCAAACTTTGTCAGATGGTATGATGCTGCCAATCACATCCGTGATTTTCCTGCTGACCAAGCCTTCCATGTCTTCGATCACCTCTTTGATCTCCATGCCACATTGACTAGAACCCCCTATTACACTGATATCATTTGCCAGTATGACCAGCAGGTCCTACCCTGGGAAGTCAGCTTGCCACCTAGGGGAGGAAAATGGGTATCCCTAGATTCGCTTACCCAAGCTGTAGGGGGAGGAGCCAAGGGCAAGAGTAGGCTGTGGGATAGGACCAGAAACATGCCAGACTACATGACCTGTAAGCATCATAGGCATAGATACCTATCAGCCCAAGTAGCCTTAGCTTTGTTCATGCAGTACAAGGCAGTCAACCAACCAGGGGAGCCGTCAATTCAACCTTTGGATCTGGCACCTCTCGACACTCGGAGGGCGCAGATAGACATCCACGAGATCCAGGCTACGGAGTACGAATACTACGGCTCCACATCAGGAACACCTATGTTGCAAATTGAGCAGGATTATGAAGAGCAAGAGGAGGAGAACCCAAGTTGGGAAATGAGAGAGGTAAGAAGGATGGAGAGGCGTATAGCACGACAAGAAGAAGTACTAAGGCGAGATTTCGAACCGCCTGTTGGCATCACGGCCCTGACCCCAGCCATCATCGACGGCGAGGAGAACATACTCGCCACCGACATCCTCAACCTTCCCTATTGCCAAGAAGAAGGTCTCAGGATCAATGAGCTCCTAGGCCTAGTTGCACAAGAGCAAGGCAGTGACTTCATCGACTACTCCTATCAAGAAATTCCAAGGGAAGTAGCCGAGCGACACTCCTACGCGGGGGAAACCATGTCAGACATTCAAGCTTATCAGCAGATAAGGCAGATGTATCAGCATCAGGAACCCATCATTCCAGAAGAAGAATTCCAGCAGATTCAAAGCAGGTTGTACAAGCCGGGAAGAGGCCCAAGCTCCAGCCGACCAGTGCACTCCAGGAGCATGCGTGAAGCATCTAGCAGCATCAACTTGGAGAACGCAACAACAATGTGGAGAGATCACGAAGATCTCATTGCACTAGATGTCTTCGGCGAGGCAGCTCAGAGGAAAGGTACGGGGACCGGAGGCGCAGTGAAAGGCAAGGCTCTCAGATACTATCTTCCGGCCCTCAGTCAAGGGCAGATGATAGTTTTCCATAAAGAGTTCAGCCCAAGAGGAGAAGAGTCGGTGGCGCTACTTATAGCACTCTCAGGATTCGGACAACATGCCAGGATAGATTATGTTGTAGATCATGTTATCCTCTTCAAGCGATCCATAGTTCTTCATGCCCTCGACTTCGCCCGGGGCCATCTCAGAGACGCACACTTGTCAGTAGTGGCGGCAACTGCACCAGAACTTCCAGCACCACAAATGGCAAGAGCATTAGAAGGAGGATCGGCGGCAAGAATTCTGCAGAACGTTGGCAAGGGGCTACGATTGAGGAATGTCAAGAACTTCTTCAAGTCTATGAGGGGGCATCGATGATGGAAAACTTGCTTTCTAGAGTAATTAAATTGTATTGAAAATCCTCTCTCAAGTTGTTATCATGTAACTCACGAAATGGATTTCTATATATATTAATTAATGTCTCATCATGATCTTGACTTGTAAGTGGAATTTTCATATGATTTCTTTTGTATCTAACAAGAATTCAAATATGAATAAGCATGATTAAGGTGTAACCTAAATAACAAATATTGATGATTAATCCTTGCAGCAAGGAACACCGGCTCAGGTTCTCAAGACCAAGGCCGACATCACCGGTGGGTACCTAGAAACCTATTTGGACGTGATCAAGATGACAACAACGAGGAAATGACGCCGGAAGCAATCAACGCAAGGCTCGTCCAGATGAGGAATCAGATGCATCAGCTGATTCACTGGGCCACCCCATTGATGAATGCCCAAGAATATGCACCTGCTCCACCTCCACCTCCACCTCCACCACTACCTCAGCAAGGCCTCGAGGAAGGTCCACAGCCGGAGGGGCAAAACAATCAGGGAAATGTCAGAGACAGGAAGAGGAAAAGGAGAAACAGAAAGACTCCAACACCACCTAGCTCCAGTTCATCAGACACTTCAGACAGCCAAGACAGTTCTAGCTCAGAAAGTGAGTCTGATACTTCACAGGTAAGAGCCAGGGCAAGGAAGGCAGATGACTATCAAAAGAAAGTTGACAGTGCTATGAGCAACGTGTGGAAGACTAGGAAGTTGGGTCAGTTCTCAGGGAAGGACAGGTCAGGGATGGAGGCAGAAGCCTGGCTAGACGAAATGGAGGAGTTTGGCAACTCTTATGGCATGAAGGACAAGGATATAGGGAAGGTTGCTACAACAAACTTGATAGGGGCAGCTAGAATTTGGTGGAAAGGTTACGCAAAGTCCAACAAGCTCAAAAGGAACAGTTGCAGATTCAAGACCTTCAGCAAGGCCTTTCGCAGACATTATGTGCCTAGGTCACATACTAGCAGGCAGATCCAGCAATTCTACAGATTGAACCAAGGTACCTTATCAGTAGCAAAGTACACAGAGGAATTCATGCGGCTTAGGCTCCATGTTCCCGGAGTCTCGGAAAGGCAAGCGGTCGAAACTTACATTGAGGGATTGAACAGCAATATCAAAAGGCTAGTCCGAGCAATCAACCCCAAATCAGTGGCAGAAGCCGAAGATAAAGCCATAAGTTTGGAAGAAGCTCCACCAACGCCAGGGGAGAAACAGTCGGCCTTCAAGGAAAAGTCAACAGGGCAGTACCAAGGGCAGTACCAGAGTAAGCAATCAGCAGCTACGCCATCAGGAGGCCAGCAGCAGGGAAGAGCTCAGGGTAAGACCTTTGGGGACCGTAAGCCGCAGAATGCATCAGGGGGAAGCGTGCTAAAGCGTCTTCTAGACAGTCTGACGAAAGAGAAGAGACAGGAGTGTATCGAGAAGAAGCTATGTTTCAGGTGCTTCCAGCCAGGGCACCGAACACATGATTGCCCATTTGTCATGCAGGCAGCTTTAGCAGAGCTTGTGGATTGGGATTCACCAACAGAAGCGGACGAAGACGACGACCAGCATGAGGCCCAGGACTTCATAGATGGTGAGTGCCATATCTGTGCAAATATTGAGTCAGGTGATATTGAAAATCAGTCGACAGTCATTGCGGCTGATGGAATCATAGATAGCAACCCATATGTAGTCCTCATAGACACAGGTAGCTCTCACAACTTCGCCTCTCCTAGGCTGGCAGCCCTGATGAAGAACAAGGTATTGAAGTCTAAGCCAAGGCCAGTTGCTATGGCAAATGGCGCCATTCGGCACATTAAGGGGAGGAGGATCACATTCGACATAGACCTTAGTGGAAGTAAGTGGCCGATGGGGGCAGAGGTCATGGAAATTGGAAGGTATGACCTTATAGTAGGAATGGAGTTCCTAAAGCTAGCGAAAGCCATGATCGACTGTGACCGCAATGAAGTCGCCATGACAGCACCGGACGGCACCAAATTCATAGTGAAAGGTAAGAAGGCAGCTTCTTCTATGCAGTGTATTTCTTTGAAGCAGCTAAGGAAAAGTATAGAAAGAAATAAGGTAGATTACATTTTGAGGTTAGAGGCAATTGAGCCCAATAAGCGGGATGGAAGCGACCAAAAGGGGAATCAGTTGCCCAAGCCAGTAGCAAGGCTCATTTCGGAATTCAAGGATGTATTCCCGGATGAAATCCGGCAATTACCACCTTATAGGGGTGTGGAATGTGAGATCACATTAGCTCCAGATGCAAAGCCTACCAGTAAGGCGCCGTACAGAATGAGCACACCGGAGTTGATTGAGCTTAAGAAGCAACTCCAGGAACTGCTTGAGCTTGGCTTTATTAGAGCAAGTGTGTCTCCTTTTGGAGCACATATACTCTTCGTGAAGAAGAAAGATGGGAGCTTAAGAATGTGCATAGACTATCGCCAGCTCAACAAGCAGACGATAAAGAATAAGTATGCATTGCCAAGGGCAGATGATTTAATGGACCAGCTCCAAGGAGCAAGGGTATTCTCTAAAATTGATTTGAGGTCAGGGTACCACCAAATAAGAATAAAAGAAGAGGATATCCATAAGACCGCCTTTAGAACGCGGTATGGTCACTTTGAGTTTACAGTATGAGTTTGTCATTGTCTTCTTTGACGACATTCTAGTCTACAGCAAGTCCATTGAAGATCATGGTCAGCATTTGAGAAGAGTGTTGGAGAAGTTGAGGCGGCATCGCTTGTATGGAAAGCTCTCCAAATGCCACTTTGCTACTGAAAGAGTGGAGTACTTGGGCCATGTCATATCGGCGGAAGGGATCTCCACCGACCCCGCAAAGATCGAAGCAGTAGTGGATTGGCCAGCCCCAAAGAATGTGGCGGAGGTAAGAAGCTTTCTAGGTCTGGCAGGTTATTACAGGAAGTTCGTGAAGGACTTCGCCAAGTGGGCGTCCCCTTTGACGGACCTCACTAAGAGTGTTAAGGTGAAAGATTGGAGAACACATTGGCTAGAAAATGTTCAAGCTTCATTTGAAAAGCTTAAGGAAGCCCTAACAACAGCCCCAGTGCTAGTTCTGCCAGATCCAGACAAGGACAAGATAGTAGCAACAGATGCAAGTAAGATAGCGACAGGTGGAGTCCTTATGCAAGAAGGAAGAGTAGCGGCCTATGATTCCAAGACACCGAGCAGCGCTATCCAACCCATGATCAGGAACTTCTAGCTATTGTCAGAGCTCTTCGTATTTGGAGGCATTATTTGCTTGGAAGGAAGTTTCAGTTAGATACTGATCACCAGAGCCTCCAATACATCTTTACCCAACCGCTCCTCAATCTAAGGCAAAGGAGGTGGATGGAATTCCTATAAGAGTATGATTTTGAGATTGCTTACAAGCCAGGTAAGTTGAACGTGGTTGCTGATGCTCTTTCTAGAAAACCCTTGGAGACAAGAACGCATTGTAATGCGATTTCCACTCTTTCGAGTGAGTTTGGTAAGAAGATCGAGGAGACCCTGCAATCAGATGGAGATTTCAAGGAAGTCTGGGAAAGTCTCTCCAGGGAGGCTAGAACAGATAAAGAACGAGAAGCCTTCAAGCATTATAAGAAGGAAGGCAACTTGTTGTATCATAAACATAAGTTGTGTGTGCCCGAATCGTCAGGTATAAGGAAGCTAATTCTTCATGACACACACAACAGCCCAATAGCAGGGCATGCAGGGTTCATGAAGACCTACTTCAAGATTCGAAGTAGCTGCTTCTGGCCGGGAATGAAGAAGCAGATAGCAAGATATATCCGAGAGTGCCAGTTGTGCCAGCAGACCAAAGCGGAGCAGCTTCGGATTCTGGGTGCCTTAGAGCCTTTGGGGGTGCCAAATGCTAAGTGGGAGGTCATAAGTATGGATTTTATCACAGGACTCCCTAGAACTCTTCGAGGCAAGGATGCATTGATGGTTGTCGTAGACAAGTTATCTAAGATGGCACATTTCGTGCCTTGTAAGACTACGGACACCGCATTAGATACTGCCAAGCTATTTGTGAAGGAGATTTTCAGGCTCCATGGCATGCCTCGGGGAGATAATATCTGACAGAGATTCTAAGTTTATGAGTGCTTTTTGGCAGAACCTCTTTAGCACCATTCAGACGAAGCTCTCCATGAGCACGGCATATCATCCCCAAACAGATGGTCAGACGGAGAGGACAAACCGAATCATTGAGGATATGCTTAGAAGCTTTGCGTGGAATAAGCAGTCCAAGTGGGATGAGTACATCCACTTGGTGGAATTCGCCTACAATAGTGCCAAGCAGAAGTCATCTCAGATGTCTCCTTTCATGGTAAATTACGGGTACCAGTGCCTAACCCCGGATACTTGGCACAATCCCGTGTCAAAGGTTGAAGTATCCCAGCAGATGCTAGGAGATATGCAACAGCTAGTGGAAGAAGTAAGGGGTTACCTCCTAGCAGCAAGAAGTCGGCAGAAGAGTGTAGCCGACAGGCACAGGACCGTAAGAGAGTTCAAGGTAGGCGATAGCGTGTGGTTGAAGATCAAGGTAAAGCAAGCTAAGCTTCGGATTGGGAGTTGCAAGAAGCTTGCCCCTCGATGGGCTGGTCCGTTTAAGATTTTGGAGAGAGTGGGCTCCCAAGCCTACAAGTTGGATCTTCCGGCCCATCTCAAAGTTCACAAGGTCTTCCATGTAAGTTTATTAAAAAGGCACAATCCTAACCCTGAGGAGTCTTGGATAATCCAACTTTGTTGGAAATGATGGAAGAGCAGGTCGAAATTGTGCCTGAGTTACTTCTTGATAAGTCATTCAAGAAGGAGGTCTCAGTTCCTCCAGTATTTGGTCAAGTGGAAGCACTTGCCCGTGGAAGACGCGACATGGGTATTGAAGCAGGATTTGGAGAAACAATACCCAGAATTTATGAAGGAGTTTGATGGGTGAGTCGTCTCCAACTTGATCGACCCCGACTTGCCAGGAGGTTAGCTTAGTATGCTCTTAGTTAACCTCTAGCTCTGGCAGATGTATTCTAGCTAGTGGAATACATATGCCAGAATCTTGGAACATGTGGGCGATGATGAGATAAGCCTCTAAGGCGTTCTCTAGGCCAACATGCACCAAGAGGTGCGCATGACCAATAGGGTCATGCGAGTGAGAGAGAAATAAGGCATAGTGTGCGATGATGGGACATCGATCGGATGCTCCCTATGCCACGATGCGGGGTTCGCACACCTGGCCATAGGGGGTCATGGTGAAGGTCAAAGAGATCATGTGCGATGATGGGATCGTGAGACGTTCCCTAGCTTAAAACCCTTGGGGCATGATGCACTAGGGGTACTCGGCACCGGGTAACCGAGTACAAGGTAGCACTTGATCATGGGCGATGATGGGATTAATGGTCCTTAAGCTCAAATCCGAAAGGGCCATGATCGAGTGCAAGGTATTGGTAAGGGGGGTGGTCCCCTAAAACCACAAACTTATTAATTAAACTAACGTAATGTGCCCCTTGTGCAGGAAAGTGAGAGGGGAGCATCGAGGTGGGGCGCATTACGAGAAGATGGGGAACCATAATTTAGATTATGAACCCTAATAACTCTTATAGTAAGAAGGAACCTTGTTAAGGCTATATAATTTTGTATAAGTACAAATATAGCCTAAATTTTGACATTTAACTCTTTAATAGGAAGTCGATCGTTTAAATTTAAGTGTATGTTCTTGTGTTGTTTTGCAGGATAGATTAGGCTCGTCACCTTAGCGCAATGTTGAGGACAGCACTGTCCTAAGGGGGGGAGAATGTGACGTCCCAGGGGAATATACGCCATAAATACGTATATTTCTGGACCCGTCACCATACAAGTCTACCTATGTAGCCTTGTATGTCTTAGAAAGTGGCAAGGGGTGCACATCTAAGTTAAGAGTTTAACTTAGATAACCTTAGGATAAGGCCCATTTCCACATGGCCTTATCCTATTGAGCAACCGCCACACGGCCTCATCCTAGTGGTGCCACGTGGCATCCCAGGTGGACCCACACCTATATTGGCTCTAACCCTAACCCTAGACCCTTTTCCCTGACCTAGCACCTGAACTCTCACCCACGTGCCCGAAACCCCGTTTCGAGCCCCGTTCGTCATAGTCTAGCCTGGAGCAGCAGCCCCTGGAAGGTGTGTATGATCGTAGAGGGAGCAAGCCTTCGGACCACGTCAAGGAGCATGGAGATGCCCGGAGGAGGTAGGTTGAGTAGAGTTCATGTTAGTTCATCTGGAAGTTAGCACTCCAGATGGGTTAGTAATTCGTGTCTAGAGTAGAGCCACCCTAGATCCTTTGTTGAACATCTTGAACCCTAATCAAGGAACCCTAACTGTTAGTTAGATATGTATAATTAGGTTAAGATGTTCATATGATATTGATCATGATGTGATGTATGTGATATTGGTTGATCATGTTGCTCCTCTTGTATGGGGAAGGGGGGTAGAGACCTAGGGCCATATGTAGTATGCTCATAGTGTAGATCCCTTAGTTCCTATTAGTTGCGGCCTGTGTATAGGAACCCACCGGGCTATGGAAGCTATGATATGACTCAGCACTACACAACGGGGCTAGAGGCAAGATGGAGGGAGGATCCCTGCCGAGTGGGGGCTTCGGGGGATCCCACAGTGGGCTAGGCTTATGGTCGGTCACTTCGTGTGGGCCGAGCATGGGTCCGACACCTCCTGGGGCAATGGTGTTGCCCTGCCTCTCAAGAGTTGCAAGTGTCAGCTTGGCTCTTGTTTTGGGGGGTTCAGTCGGGTACGAATCGTGTGTCGTCACGATTCTCTAGCCGCCCGTGGAGCCTCTAGACCCCGGGAAGGGGAGATGCAACCCTTCCTACCTTGTCGGACCAGGGAGATGCAACCTGGAGTAGTTCTGATGAGTGATGCCATGGGACTGCGTATCCGGAAGGTTAGAGTCATGCCACAGCTTGATCTAGCCCATCTGCAAAGTATGCACAGGAGGGGCGGATGGAGTGGTCAACCCTAGCCATTGTCTTATGCCAGCCCCGCCATTGTTATGACTCGGTCTGCTCTATCTTGAGGTCTATCCAGTCAGTCAACTACCCTATGTGTCTGAGCCACGGGTAGGAGCTCTCATGATTTACGGCATATGATTATGTTCTTTGTACCTATGGATATGTATGATGGACTACCCTTCGAGGTAGTGTTTATATGTTTGATGCTAGTTCTGACGTGTTTATCGCTTCCGCTGATCTAGGAGCCCATAGGGGAAGGGCGCGCAAGACACCTTCGTGTCCCCTCCCCGCACTAGGATCACCCCAGAGTGCGGGGTAGACGAAGGGCCTATGCGGTTGTTGAGCCGGACGGGGGATTTCCTGCCGAGTGTACGGCCGGGCGCCGTATGTTTAGCAGGGAGCGTCACAGCCTGTTCCGCCTTGGCGATCGATCGACTCCCGCATTTCCGAAGCAATCTTATGACTGCAGCGTGGTCGACGGATCACGACGCATCCAGCGACGATGTTTTGGCTCAATTTGAGTTATCCAGCAGAAAGTACATCCTAAGAAGAAAGTGAGAACCTTTTTCTGTAAGTTTTTATATTCTTATACTGCTTGTTTATAGTTGATTGCAATTCCTTTACTACTGTGCTGCTCCTGTTATTTTTTTAGAGCCTCTTCATATACCCTGATACATTTTCCAGCCCGACAAATCCTTACTCTCGCTTTGCAAACGCCTGTAGCAAAATGGCATCGAACTCTGTAGCTTCCTCCTCATCCAACTTATCTCCCAGGTATTTTTTTTCTTAATATTTTCTCATTTGTCTGCTGTTTCAAAGCTGGTTCACTGCTTTCCTTTTGATTTGCTTTCTGTTTGTGCTTTCTTGTGTTTAGTTATTGTTTACTTGAATACCTTGTACAGGCATCAGTGTTCTTAGATGCTAATAGTAGTGGCAAGCACCCGACTTAGGAATCCTGAGAGATAGGAAGAAAAGTATTGCATAACAGTAAGAGAACATCACCATAAACTATTCAGAAAAGAAAGTGCAAAACTGTCTATGATTCATAAAAGAACATAACTATGCATGAAATTGTTTTACACAAACTTAAAATAGGAATTGCCTTACAGATTGAAAATTTCACTCACAGCATATCCTCCTTTGCAGGAGAGGTGCAGAAGGGAACCCGACTTTCTCGACTGGCGAGTCGGGAATCCCTCAGCTTGCCAACAATCCAGAAAGTACAGGCCTTATTCTCGACTCGCGAGTCGAGAATGTCTCGACTCGCGAGGCGAGAACAGGGAGTGTACACTCTAGATTGTTGGCTGGTTGAGGGATTCCCGACTCGCGAGTCGAGAATGCACAGTTACCCAACTTCTTTCTAGCCAAAGAAAGTCTTCTGCAGCCATTCTTGAATTCTCGACTCGCGAGTTGAGAATGTCATACCTAGCCAATGCCTCTAACCTGCCGAGAACACCCGCTAATCTCACACACACCAGTGCCAGCTCTAGTGCATTCTACAGGTGCCTGCAGACAGTCTTAGCCACTCTCCTTCAAACTATCATGCTCGGATATTGCGAAGGGAAGTGGCTTTTACTGTCTGCAGGCCTCGGGGTTGAACCACAGGAAGCCAACACTTGCATTCTCGACTCGTAAGTCGAGAATCCCTTAGGCAGCCAATTCTCCTGTGTATGGTCGCAGTGGCCTCTACCCCGTCAGAGACCGTCTCCTTCGAACCATCTTCGTCGCATATTGCGAAGGGGATGGGCTCGGACTGGGTGGAGGCCTCTACAACTAACCATAGGGAAACCACAGAGCTTGCTGTGTGACGTCCCCTACTCGTATACGATGCTCGCACCGTATACAAATAGGAGTTCATCCCCCGCACCAGCTCCACACTGATACAGGGCCCTCCACATATCACTGTGACCGTCTAGAGTCCACAGTGGGAAGAGTGAAGGGGTCATTTTACCCCGTCTCCCTCGGGGCCTACCTAGCTGCGGAAGCGTAAACATACACGTCAGTAACATATCATCATATATCCACCTCGAAGGGTGGCACATCAACATCTGCATAGACAAAGATCAGCACAATACAAAGGAAGTCCTACCCAAGGCTCAGACTCCAGGGGATGACTGACAAGCTTGGGTCTCCAGAGTTCAGTGCAGACAGAATCATGACAATGGATTGGGCTGGCATAAGAACATGGCTTAGGGTTGTCCACTCCATCCGCCCCTCCTGTGCACACTTTGCAGAGTAGGTTGAAAAGTGTTGGGACCTGACTGTAGCCCGCCGGGTGCATAGCCAAAGGGGCTATTCCTGGGTTACATCTCCCCAGTCCCGATGGGGCAGGTAGGGATCACTCCCTCCAGAGATCTACATGCTAACCCAAGGTGACTAGAGGGCCACTGCCCTTATTCGACTTCAACCCACTGGAGAGTGACGCATCACTCCACGGGTGTCGAGCCCATGCCTTACCCACACTCAGTGGCAAGCCATTAGACCTAGTCACTCTGATCCCCGGTAGGCCTTACACACCAGAGGGATCGGTCAAGGGTTAGAACACGAATCTCATTCTAAGCCAGTCTGGCCCCTTCACCCACAACCAGGTGGGCTCCTGTACACAGGCCGAATTCTAGTAATGCACTAAGAGGGACTAGCTAGGAGCATCATCTACTAAGCTTTAAGTCTCTACTCACCCTTCCCAATACAATGAGTCCACAGAATACAACCATCCATCATATGATCATAAATAATAAGAACTAATCTAATACATAGAGTCAATTCTTTAGTTAGAGTCGGTTAATAGTGCATTGGGCTACTAAGGGCGATTTAATAGGCTAAACCCTCTTTGGTTCAAAGGCTGGAATGAGGTTTAAGCTATTCAATCGACCAAATACTGATCCCCTGGTTCACTCCTCTTGATCCGAAGGCGTCCATGTCTACATTACGCCGGGGATGCGGTCGGAAGGATGATCGACAAGGCAAGGGGCGTGTTGGCGGATCGTGGGAGTTGGAATTGACTCCTCGGTAGCGAATCGGAGCTCGAAAGGTGCGTGGGCGAAAAAAGGGAATGTTAGGGTTTGGTGCCTTATGTAGGCTATCGCTTAGGTTTAGGGTTCCCATGACCCTTGGTCTTGCTTTAATGGTTTAAAGGTCTAAAGGTGCGCGCATTGCTAAGTGTGCGCACCATTGCAAGTTGCCCCCTAGGGCGTCCTTGCTTAGGTATGTGTCGGCGTACACGTCGACTAGACGGCGTGTATGCGTGACGGCGCAGTACGGTATACGTCTTGAGACCGTATATCGTACTGGAACGTCACATTCTCCCCACCTTGAATTGATGTTTGCCCGGCAAAGATCGCGGGTTCTCCCACCTTGGGATCTACTTATCCCGCAATCAACCCGATACATACGATATACTTATTATTAGCTTTATACATTTAATAGAATTACCTTAAGGTAATATTTACGGGGACATTATTGAACTATTATTCCATCAAATGCTTAATTATTCGCATGTTATTACAACGATTACTCAAATTTTTATTATATATACTATTATTCTTCGAGGTACTCTTTATTCCTTGCAACACTTTAGACAAAATTGTGTTGCAAGTCTTCGTAGTCCGACCTCCTAGCCCTCCGGAGCGCTCTATTGGCCTGCAGGTCACACTACGTTAGTACCATATTTAATTATTTATAAAGTTTTGGTTATATGGTGACCACCCCACCTATCTACATGGATGCATGGCTAATCTCCCGGCGTAGGAAGAGGGTGATTCTTCCATTATGGCCGTGGAGACAGCGTCTATATGCCTATATGCCACTCATGCCTACACCCTAGTTGCCCAGCGTGGCGGATAGGTCCTTCCCGTATATGGGGCGTGAAGGCCAGATTCCTCCTATCAAAGCATATATGGGACTAGAGGTGCTTTTCCTATCAATGCATTCCTTCATGACCTCCTTTCTCTCGAGGTCGTCTACTTCCGTGGGACAGAAGTAGACTTTCCAAGCGGAACCGCGGTCATGCCTACATTGACATTACACCACGTCCTAGAGATCACCGTAGTAATCTCATCATCGGTAACAACGCATGCAACCCTTACCTCATAGGTTGCATGCGTAGATTATACTTAACTAGATAAGCTATTAATCTACTCAAATCGACATGCCTGAGCCGATTTCTTCGGAGATGACCCTGCCGTCCCATTGCTCCATAAACTGTGGGTACTGTTTTTCCAGATCTCTTTTAAGTACCCATGTCGCGTCCTCCACCGGCAAGTGTTTCCACTTGACCAAGTACTGGAGAAACTCTGATCTCCTTGTTTTCTTGAGTGCTTTATCAAGGATTAGTTCTGGAACTATTTCCAATTGCTCTTCTGTCATTTCCAACATCGTTGGAGTATCCAAAACTTCTTCTGGATTGGGAGTATGCTTCTTCAGCAGACTCACGTGGAAGACTTTGTGGATCTTTAAGTGTGCTGGCAAGTCTAACTTGTAGGATTGGTTACCTACTCTCTTGACTATTTTAAAGGGGCCAGCCCACCTTGGAGCAAGCTTCTTGCAATTCCCGATGCGGAGCTTCGCCTGTTTCACCTTGATCTTGAGCCACACATTATCGCCAACTTCGAACTCTCTGACTGTTCGATGCTTGTCGGCGATGCTTTTCTGACGACTCCTTGATGCTAGGAGATATCCTCGTACTTCTTCCACGAGCTGTTGCATGTCACTCAACATTTGTTGCGAGACTTCCACTTTTGACACGGGATTGTGCCAAGTGTCTGGAGTTAGGCATTGGTAGCCGTAGTTGATCATGAACGGCGACATTTGGGATGATTCCTGCTTGGTGCTATTCTATGCAAATTCCACCAAGTGAATAAATTCCTCCCACATACCTTGCTTGTTCCAGACATAGTTTCGGAGCATGTCTTCCAATATTCTGTTGACACGCTCTGTTTGCCCATCCGTCTGTGGATGATAGGCCGTGCTCATGGATAGCTTTGTTCCAATCGTTGTGAAGAGATCCTGCCAGAAAGCACTAATGAACTTTGGATCTCGGTCGGAGATGATTTCCCTTGGCATGCCATGGAGTCTGAAGATCTCTTTGGTGAAGAGCTTTGCCGTGTCCATAGCTGTGTTCGTGGTCCTGCAAGGCACAAAATGGGCCATCTTCGACAACTTGTCGACCACGACCATCAAGGCGTCCTTACCTCTTACTGTCCTTGGCAATCCTGTTATAAAGTCCATGCTGACGACTTCCCACTTAGCGTTGGGCACCGCTAATGGTTCCAATGCTCCTGGTATTCGGAGTTGTTCTGCCTTTGTTTGCTGGCATAGCTGACACTCCTTGATGTAGCGAGCTATCTGCTTCTTCATTCCCGGCCAATAGTAGCTGCTACGCACTTTGAAGTATGTCTTCATGAATCCTGCGTGGCCAGCTATTGGGCTGTTGTGGGTGTCGTGGAGGATCAACTTTCTTACTCCAGATGATTCCGGCACGCACAACTTGTTCTTATGGTATAGTAGGTTACCTTCCTTCTTAAAATTTTTGAAGGCTTCCCTCTCCTTGTCCGTTCTCGCTTCCTTGCACAGGCTTGCCCATACTTCCTTGAAGTCGACATCTGTTGGCAAGGTTTCTTCTATCTTTTTCCCGAAATCGCTGAAGAGCGTCGAGATTGCGTTGCAGTGCACCCTGGTTGTTAGTGGATGCCTTGAAAGCGCATCCGCTACCACATTAAGCTTCCCGGGCTTGTAGACTATCTCAAAGTCGTATTCCTCGAGAAACTCCATCCACCTTCTCTGCCTCAGATTGAGATGTGGTTGTGTGAATACGTACTGGAGGCTCTGGTGATCAGTGTCCAACTGGAACTTCCTCCCTAAGAGGTAATGCCTCCAGATTCTCAATGCCACGACAAGCGCTAGCGGCTCTTGATCATCGTCGGGTAGCAGCGCGTTTGGCGTCGTTCATTTTCCTTGAGTCGTGCGCTATTACTGCGCTCTTCTTGCATTAGCACTTTGTGTGGCTATCTTGCTTGCGCCCGATCGCCACTAACTTGTCCTTTTTAAGTGCGGCGGGGTTAAGGCGGTGGCGGTTGTCAAAGCTTCCTTCAACAACTTCGAATCTGCTTGGGCTTTCTTGAGCCAATGGTCTGCCCAATTTTTGACTTTTTACCTTTGTCAAGTGCATCGATTGGGGCTGCTATCTTTGCAAAGTTCTTCCGCGAACTTCTGTAATACCACCTTTAGGCCAAGGAAACTTCCTGACCTCGTGGGCGTTCTTTGGTGCGGCCATCGGATTCTTGCTTCAATCTTGGTGGAGATGCAGCGAGATTCCTTCTGCTGAAATCACATGGCCAGGGTATTCCACCTTCTGCATTTAGCGGTGACGCCGACAACTTGGCATACAACTGATGCCTCCTTAACTTCTCGAGCACCTTTCTGACGTGCTGAGCATGCTCTTCAATGGATTTACTGTACACCAGAATGTCGTCGAAGAATACTATCACAAAGGTGTCCAAGTATTCTCTGAAGATGCCGTTCATGAGTCTCATGAACGTAGCTGGGGCGTTGGATAGCCCAAATGGCATTACGGTGAACTCGTAATGCCCGTATCTGGTTCTGAAAGCCGTTTTGTGGATGTCCTCTTCCCTTATTCTGATTTGGTGATACCCTAATCTTAGGTCGATCTTGGAGAAAACCTTTGCCCCTTGGAGCTGATCCATCAAGTCATCTGATCTGGGAAGTGCGTACTTGTTCTTGATGGTGTGCTTGTTCAATTGTCTGTAGTCTATGCACATCCTCAAGCTTCCATCTTTCTTCTTGACAAAGAGGATGGGTGCCCCAAATGGTGAGACACTGGGCCTGATGAAGCCTAGATCGAGCAATTCTTGTAGCTGCTTCTTTAGCTCCGTGAGTTCATGTGTGGTCATTCTATATGGGGCCTTGCTCGTCGGCTTGGTCCCTGGTTCGAGTGCTATCTCACACTCTACTCCCCTGTAAGGAGGAAGCTTCTCGATCTCGTCTGGAAAGAGATCGTGGAACTCCGTAATCAAGTTGGCGATTGGCTTGGGCAACTTGCTGAGCACCTTGTCTTCTTTGCTTCCTTCCGACTCAGGTTCCTCAATCTCGAGTTTGAAGATGTATGCTACCTTCTCGCTCTTTATAGATTTGAGCAGCTTCTTAACGGACATACATTGCATGCTGGGGGTAACTTCTTTACCTGTGATCTCAATGGCTTTGCCGTCGGCCGTTGGGAAGGTCACTTCCACTTTCCACAATCAATGATGGCCCCGGCTGGTCCGAGGTACTCCATTCCAACGATCAAGTCGTATTTGCCAATGCCCATTACTTCTGCCCCCATCTGGATATTAATCCCTGGCAAGTCAATGTCGAAGTTGATTCTCTTCCCAGCTGTATGTCTTACTGCCCCGCTTGCCAAGACTACGGGCCTTGGTTTGGACTTTAGGGGTTTCAATTTCAACATTTGAACCATCCTCGGGGATGCGAAGTTATGGCTACTTCCAGAGTCTATCAAGACTATGAAGGACTTGGCCTTTGCCTTCCCTACTGTGGTGATTACCTTATACTGGGTCTCTGCCTGTTCTGTATCTATAGCAGCGAAGATGTGGCACTCATCCTGAATGTAATCGCGTGCCTCCTCGCTGTCCTCGTCTGATGGAGTGTCCCATCCGCCCAACTCTGCTAGCGCTGAGCTCATGACAAATGGGCGGGTTCATTTGTTGGTTGGCCATTGCTGGAAACATCTAAAAGCGGTAGCTGCTTCTCTATGCATTCCTGCCTCTTCTCCTTGGGCATCGCTTTACAAGAAGGACCGTCTTTGCTTTTCGGTAGTTGGAACCTTCTGTTTGTCCTTGAAGGACACCTCTTTCTTTCTGCTTTGTTTCCCACGGTTTGCTATTATATGGGGACTTTGCTGGGCTTGGGCTGGCTGCCCTAGGACTGTAGCTCCCTGTTGCTTTCCCTCTATCCTGATAGTAAGGCTGCCTCTGTGCGCTGTTCTGCGGCCCCGATCCTTGCAAACTAATTGCCTTGGACTCAAAAGCGGACAACGTTGCGGGGTCTATTGCCCTTCACGAGTTTCACGAGTTCCTCGTTCAGCCCTTCTATATAGCTTTCCGCGGCGTGTTTCTCTTCGGTTTAGGCACATATAGTCTTAGCCTCATGAACTCTTGATTGTATACGCACCGTCTTGTACCCTTTTGCCAATCAGTAAAAGCTGGCATCATGTTCGACTTGTGTTCCCTAGGAACATAGTGTTTCTTAAAGCTTTTGAGAACTTCTTAAATCGGCATGCGTCCCTGCTCAATCCATGGGCTTTGGCATAGCCCTTCCACCATATGCGTGCGGCCCCTTTCAGGTTGGCTGTCGCCACCCTGCCTTTGTCTTTGTCTTTCATGCCATAGGCATTGCCGTACTCGCTCATTTCGTCCAGCCATGCCTCCGCCTCTAGGCCGGATCTGTTCTCGCCCGAGAACTGTTCGAGTTTCCGGGCTTTCCACACATTGCCCAGTGCTAAGTCCACCTTCTCTTGGTAATCTAGGGTCTTAGTGTCCTTCTGCCTGCCGTCTCTACGGTCCGGCGCCTGCTCGGCCTCTTTTTCGGACTCAGAGTCCGAGGTTGAGCTTGACTCGGAGGTCTCTGTGCTAGGGGACCTCCTTCTCTTACTCCTTCTCTTGTCTTTCCCCCGACTTTTCGGGTGTCGATTAATGGCGGATGATACTTGGGCTGCTAGTAGGGCCTTTATCTGGTCCAGGTCTGTTCGCATCTGCGACAACTCTTCTTCTGGTGTCATGGGACCATATCCCTCGAAGAGGTTCCTTTGAAGGGTTGCACAACGGGGGAGTTTCTTCATCTCTGTTGGGCCTCTGTTTTGCTCTCTTGTTCGTTGTTCCCTTTACGCATACACAATTGGTCATGGTTGTACGGTTAGTTTTGTTTGTTCTGTTGCATTATAGGTGTTGTTGGTATAGTGCGGAACAAAATATATCACCAAAACATTTAAAAATGCAAAAGAAGTTATATTCATATTATATAATATGTTTACTACAAGAGACTTCCGGTATCAAGATTTCTAACTATTCCTGATAACGCCGGTAGGATGGATTATCCTCTAGGAACTTCTTCACTTGGGCTGTTCCCACTGAATGACCCAAGTTCCTAAGGATGTTGACTGAAGATCCACCCTGCAGAGCTCTCGCCAAGTCTTCCACTCTGCGGTCGGAAGTATAAGCTGCGGTCACCGCCAGTCTTCCCTGCCGCCTGTAAGGTATGGCGAAGTCGTAAACATCGAGTGCTACCGCTCTCTTAACCAGGATGGCATACTCGGTGTTAAGGGGTAGCCGAGCATGCCGCCAAATCCCCGAGGCCGCGATTAGCATCGACACTCCTTCCTCGCCCCTGGGGGTGAATTTGCGGTGAATTACCGCTATTCTTCCGTCCATCAACAGGGGAAGGTAATACCGCAACGACCGCCGCGCGTGAAGTCCTCGGTTTTCGGTATCGATTACGTAATGCGCGCCAAAATCATCAACCTCCACCGTGGTGAGCTCCCTGTAGTCCCTGACTGTTGTTGAAGCTCTCCTGAGGTCGAACTCACCTCTTCTCTCTCGGGGAGGTGTTGCCGAAGAGCTTGCCGTTAAGATGTTCGATATCGCGTGGCGAATCCCCATCTGTTCCTGTAGAGCAAGGAACTCTTCCTCCGTCGGTAGTTGGTTTTGCGGCACAGTGCGCCTCCATAATCTGCCTGATGTTGCTGTAGGCTTGGATGTCGGAGGTTGACTCTCCCGTGTAAGTGTCAGCTTCCCTTACTTGGAGTGGGAAGTCAGATGCTCCTCGGACGATGAAGTCGTCCAGGTCCGTTCTTCGGAGTTGGTGCAGTAACTCTTCAGGTCGATACTCCCTTTCCCTGCACTCCGGGAGGTTTTGGATGTCGCTTAGAAGCAGAAACTCTTCGCCCTCGACAATGATGGGGGCTAGGCTTGTAATGCCTAGCCCAAGGGGTGGCGCGATTCTAAGAGTTTGCCGGCTTCTTTCGAAGTCTTGCCACTCTTGTTCTGCCTGTCGCCGCTCTTCCGCCGGGTCGAGCTCGACGTAGTCTTCTTCCTCTTCTGATTCCTCTTCTTCTGAGTCTTCTTCTTTTCCTTCCAGCTCCTGTTCGTATTGCGTAAGGAGCCGTTGTTCTGCTGCTATGGCTAATGGGTCCACATCCATGGGGGGAATGGAGGTTTCTCCCACCGTGTTTTCGGCACGATGGGTAAGAAAAATTGCCAAGGCAGTGTTGAAAGAGAAGTATTTGGTCCTATTGACAGTTAGGACCATTGGCTCGGGCGTGCGCTGCGCCTTGTTTGTGAGGTACTTGGCAATGTTTGGAACATCGCCTAAAGCTGTTTGCAGGGATTGCCTAGGAACAAAGTAACCTACGCAAGGTGGGAGCTGCACTAGAGATGGCTCTACCCTAGCTTAGAATTCAGACAGGACTCTGCTGTAAGCTGGGGTTGCGTGTAAAGTTGTTTGGACATCTACCCCCTTCCGGAAGACATGGAAAATTTCATCGATGTCGGCCTCGGCAGCATGAGCGCTGGCGCTGTACCATCTGCAGAAATCAGAGGTTGCCATGAGTTCAATGCGGAAGAGAGTAGCAATTGGTTGCAAGAGCGCCTCAAGGAGCTGGAAAATCGGCTAAGAAGGCAGGAGCAAACTTGTAGGGTGCTGTGTGTGAAATGAGGGACCTATTTATAGAAAAGGGGAAAACCCTAATTTTTGGGTGACTTGGAAAATTCCTGGGGTTGGGCAATTCTAGTCTATACTGAGGTCAAAATGGGAATTTGAAGACTAGTTCAAGTGTTTGAATGTGGCTGGATTACCTAAAGATGCTATACAATAGGTTGGGAATCATTCGGGCAAGTTATGGTGAAGAAATGGTAGGAGGTCTCACAGCTTGCGCCTCGCTCAAAAACTAAAGTTTAGTTTCTTGACCAGGCGCGAGCTATGAGACATCAGTCCCATTTTGATCAAAACATGTCCAATTTGGATAAACTAAGGGTGTAAGGATGATGGGCGAGCATCAAATCAGGTAGAATCGACCCCTTGTTTGGTCGATTTGGAGCTGTTTTGGGCGAGTTTTGGGCAAGGTCTCACAGCTTGCGCCTCGCTCAAAAACTAAAGTTTAGTTTTTAGTCCAGGCGCGAGCTGTGAGACATCACGTCTTTCGGTCTGCAATTGTCCTATTTTGCTGAAATAAAAGCTAAAACCTGCTAACTCGTCCTAATTAGTCAAGTACAGACAACTAAAGTACACAAAATTGTTCCATTTTACAAAATTTTCAATTATTTACAAAAAGGTTCTAAGGGCGTTCTCCCTTAATGCGTCTAGCAAGATACATGTCTTGCCTCATAAGGGTTACTCGTTTGGCATGGACAGTGCAAGATGTTGAGTCTTCAAAATGTTGCACTATAAACTGCTCAGCCGCTTCTTGCAGGGCCAGCAGCATTTCATCTGTGACCCTAAAGTCAGTCCTGAAATCCTGCATTACCTCTCTAACTAGCCGAGCAAAGGGGGCACGGGGAATCAGGAAGCCGTAGCTGCGCTGGAAGTGCCGAATCTCCCGTAGTGCTCTTTGCTCGAGCTGCTTTTTAGTGAGCTTCTTCTGGGAAGGCTTTTTCGGGACCTTGGGCTTGGGTGGTGGGGGTCGTAGGGTCTGCTGCTTTGTGGGGTGACCCCCTTCGATGGTCCCCCCTGTTCTCACAGGTAGTAGGAGTTGTATGCCTCCCACTCCTTCATATAGGCCTCGTGGTCCCGCATCTTTCGCTCGTAGACTTTGATGGGGTTGGTGACGTAAGACTCTCGGGCAGGCCGGGGTTGCTTCTTCCTATCCCATTTGGGGGGGAGGGGCTTCTTCATTTGTGTCCTGCTTTGCTCCTCCTCGGGTACTATATCTGCTCGGTCACCACACGGTCTGATCGGGGGTTTGGAAGAACTTGCCCCTTCTGTGTTGGGGTTAAGTTCTTCGTCAGAACTCTCCGAGGGGGTTGGGGGATGATCGGGTGACCGTTTGGTAATGGTGATCTTTGGGTTGGGCTTTTTCACCATGGGGACGTCCTTGAACTTCCTGGGGCTCCCCACCCATTTCCCTTTCTTCTCCCTGCGCTCCTCGGCCGATTTCTTCTCTTCTTCTTCCCTCTTCCTCTTCTTCTCTTCTCTTCTCCTCTCTCTGCGTTCGTATTTCTTGATAAACCGAGCGAGGTCTGCCTCCTCTTCCGACTGAAGCTTCGGCTCGATCTGCTCCTGCTGCTCCTCTGCTTCTTTTTCTCGAATCCAGGCCTCGACTTGCTCTTCAATAGTCGGCTCTGGAGTCGGCATCCTTCGTTCCTCTCGGGCCTTGGTTCTCCTTTCCCGCTGCGCTTCCTCCTCCTCTTCCCCAATTACCTCCGTCCCTGCTTCCGAGTGTGCTTCATCTTCTTCATTGTGCTCGTTCGAATGTTCTCCCCCACTCGAAGAAAGTATGTCGTTAGGGTTAAGGAGGCGCTCCTGCAGCATGCGCCGAATCGTACTGGCATCGGCGGCCCGGTTAAGGCCGCTTTGGGGCGGGCTTTCCTCGCAGTCTGCTTGGTCCGTGCCATGTTTGACGGATCGTCAATCGGATCTCGGGCGCCAAAGATCGCCTTAGGGAGCGAGAGCTGGTTTCTAAGGCGGGAATGTTCAAATGAGGGGGGTCTACTTCTATTTATAGCTTTTCAAATTTTTAGGTCAAACTTCAAGTTACTCTATTTAACATGCTAAGATACCTATTTAGTTAAAACTTACACTTATTTCAGACTTTTCCTACTTATTGGTCTCACAGTGTCCAAAAAAAAAACTAAAGTTTAGTTTTTAGTCCAGGCGCGAGCTATGAGATCTCACACATTTTTAAGTAATTTAAGTAATCAAATCATGCTATTCTTACTAATTCCTATCTTAGAATTAAATTTACCCTATTAGTTTTCTCAAATTCATCATATTTAAGTGATCTTGGCTCGATGTCTCACAGCTTGCGCCTCGCTCAAAAACTAACTTTTAGTTCTTCGACCAGGCGCGAGCTGTGAGACCACCTCACTTGGAAAATTTTTGGCTTATTCTTTTTAGTCTTATTAAATTCCAATTCACTTAGTTGTTACTAGCTTAGCATAAACTACAAAGGTGAGAAAAAAAAAATTTCCCACTTTTCGAGGCTTGAGGATCCTATCAAGTTAGTATTACTGGGAGCATGGCCAGTGCTTTGCTCTTGGTCTCCAAGAACATTGCTCTGATACCATTGTGACGTCCCCTACTCGTATACGATGCTCGCACCGTATACAAATAGGAGTTCATCCCCCGCACCAGCTCCACACCGATCTCTGGGCCCTCCACATATCAACTTTGTGGACCGTCTAGAGTCCACAGTGGGAAGAGTGAAGGGGTCATTTTACCCCGTCTCCCTCGGGGCCTACCTAGCTGTGGAAGCATAAACATACACGTCAGTAACATATCATCATATATCCACCTCGAAGGGTGGCACATCAACATCTGCATAGACAAAGATCAGCACAATACAAAGGAAGTCCTACCCAAGGCTCAGACTCCAGGGGATGACCCGACAAGCTTGGGTCTCCGTTCGGTTCAAGCAGCATGAGAATCATGACAATGGATTGGGCTGGCATAAGAACATGGCTTAGGGTTGTCCACTCCATCCGCCCCTCCCATGCACACTTTGCGAGAGTAGGTTGAAAAGTGTTGGGACTGGCCTTGGCAGTAGGGTGCATAGCCAAAGGGGCTATTCCCTGGGTTACATCTCCCGGTCCGATGGGGCAGGTAGGGATCACTCCCTCCAGAGATCTACATGCTAACCCAAGGTGACTAGAGGGCCACTGCCCTTATTCGACTTCAACCCACTGGAGAGTGATGCATCACTCCACGGGTGTCGAGCCCATGCCTTACCCACACTCAGTGGCAAGCCATTAGACCTAGTCACTCTGATCCCCGGTAGGCCTTACACACCAGAGGGATCGGTCAAGGGTTAGAACACGAATCTCATTCTAAGCCAGTCTGGCCCCTTCACCCACAACCAGGTGGGCTCCTGTACACAGGCCGAATTCTAGTAATGCACTAAGAGGGACTAGCTATGAGCATCATCTACTAAGCTTTAAGTCTCTATTCACCCTTCCCAATACAATGAGTCCACAGAATACAACCATCCATCATATGATCATAAATAATAAGAACTAATCTAATATATAGAGTCAATTCTTTAGTTAGAGTCAGTGTCAGGGTCTGTTGGGCTACTAAGGGCGATTTAATAGGCTAAACCTACTGGTTCAAAGGCTGGAATGAGGTTTAAGCTATTCAATCGACCAAATACCTGATCCCTGGTTCACTCCTCTTGATCCGAAGGCGTCCATGTCTCTGTTCTGCTTCGGGATGCGGTCGGAAGGATGATCTGACAAGCTGGGGCGTGTTGGCAGATCGTGGGAGTTGGAATTGACTCTGGGCCTTGAATCCGGACTCGAAGGTATGTGGGCGAAAAAGGGAATGTTAGGGTTTGGTGCCTTATGTAGGCTATCAGTTAGGTTTAGGGTTCCCATGACCCTTGGTCTTCCTTTAATGGTTTAAAGGTCTAAAGGTGCGCGCATTGCTAAGTAATGCGCACCATTAAAGTTGCCCCCTAGGGCGTCCTTGCTTAGGTATGTGTCGGCGCACCGTCGACTAGGCGGCGATGTATGCGTGGCGGCCTTGATGCGGTATCGCCTTGAGACCGTATATCGTCTTTGGACGTCACTATCTTTGTCTGCATTCTCGGCCATGAGTCGAGAATGCCTTAACCAACCAGCACTCCATGTGTACTATCCGGAGTTCTCGATGGCTAAGGCATTCTCGACTTGCGAGTCAAAATGCGAACATGAAGCTAACACTTGCATTCTCGACTTCGCAAGTCGAGAATCCCTTAGAAGCCAATTCTCACGTGTATGGTCACGGTGGCCTCCACCCGGTCGAGCCACTCTCCTTGAACCATCTTCGGTCGAATATTGCAAAGGGAGGGGCTGGGACCGGGTGGAGGCCTCTACAACTAACCACGGGAAAACCACGAGAAGCTTCTTTGTCTACATTCTCGGCTCGCGAGTCGAGAATGCCTTAACCAGCCAGCACTCCATGTGTACTATCTGGAGTTCTCTATGACTAAGGTATTCTCGACTTGTGAGTCGAGAATGCAGACAGGAAACCAACACTTGCATTCTCGACTCGCAAGTCGAGAATCCCTTAACAAATTAATTCTCACGTATGGTCGCGGCCCTCGACCCGGTCGAGCCACTCTCCTTCGAACCATCTTAAATTCGAATATTATTGAAGGGAGGGGCTCGGGCTGGAGGCCTCTACAACTAACCACGGGGAAACCACGAGAGCTTGTCGTCAGATTCTCCGGTGCTGCGCAGACACGAGCCACTCTCCTTCGAACTATCTTGCTCGAATATTGCGAAGGGAAGTAGCCCTGACTGTATGCAGGACTTTGGGTCTAAGCACAAGCCTCTACAACTAACCACTAAGAACTAGCCTGATCTATACAAAACTATTACGCCTAACAGATACTCGCAGTGGATGGAGCCTTGTGCTTCTAAACACAAGAAAACAATCCAAGAAAAAATACACCTAAAACATTCCATAACCAGAACACGGAACTGTCCACGTTTACCCCCGATCCATTGTTTCCTTGTCGAGCATCTCTCAACCCAGAGAGTAAATCATCTCTCGAAGCTGAAAAATGCTGGACAAGGAAACAATAAATCCGTCGAGCTTATGAGCAGTTCCATGATCTAAACACAGACGGCATGTTCTACACGCAAAATAACACAGGCATCTCTGAAACTCACCTCTTCACGCAGTAATTCCTTGGGCCACTGTATCACAGATCCCGCAGCCTCACCGAGAGTCTTTGCTTCTTCTGTCGGTCTCATCAAGAGTGCATTCGCATCTAATACTTGTATCAATGCGATTCTCGTGTATCCCCCTTCCATGGCGCTGCAGTGTAGAGTTCCCGTGTGTGGCAGCTCCTCCCCGCATGCTACCTTAGCTTCGTGCTCATCGATCAAATCAACTACTTCCATTAAGACGCGCGGTTAGAAAAAAGGCACAGAGCAAGGCGCTGTGAGGAGCTTACCGCGTCGTGGCGCCATTCCGGTAGTCGCTTGCAGTCGATGCTCGCCTCCCAACTCAGAGTCGCCAAGGCCGCAGTGAAGATACTAAGTCCCTGGATGTGATTAAATTTCGAAATGGTGTTTGGGCGGGCTAAAGACGACCGTGCTGTACTCTTAGCCCGCTTCTTTTCTTAAATGAATGTATGTCCTTAAATTCAAATTTAAGAACACGCCCAACCTTTCTTACGTGCAGTCCTAAAACCTCCAAGGTGCGGAAGAGGCTTAATTTACAAGGGAGTTCGAGCAGGAAGAAGAGGCGGGGGCATACAGACATGACGACTCCGACCAAGAAGCGAGGCGCCGGAGGGGATGCTGGTTCTAGCGGCAGCAAGAAGAGAAAGTCAGGCGCACCAGGTGAGCTCTGAGGGTTTTCTTTGGTCGGAATACCTTTACTGATCCATCCTTTGGTCTTGCAGCATTCACCACGGAGTCGCTAGTGATCACTGGCCGAACTCCGTTCTTCGTCATCAAGGGATTGGAGACAGGGCAGAAGAGCTCCGGGGACAAGTACAAGAAGGTCGGTGTTGTGATCTCTGTCTCTGCGCCAGATTCGAAGCATATAACAATGTATGTGGAAGACTGCCAGAAGGGTAAGTTCTACCACACGAAAAAATTGTCAGTATCCAATTATTCTCACTCTTCAATGAGCAAGCAGAAGGGGACCGACAAAAGGCCGGCGCCTTTAAATTGTCAGAACCTTGGGTGGAAGGATCTGGAAGGGATGAAGGAGGCCGGAACCCTAACATCCAGGGAGCTTGGAATGGAGATTTCCAGAGTGAGGGAAAAACTGTTCAACACGGGGAGCTTCACGTCCAGTGTTCTGAAGACTCTACAACACTCTGCAGTGGGGAGGGAAGTTGTGGTTCATAAAGAAAAAGCTCCGGACAAGACCACAGATGGAGCAGATGACACCACACGGGAGGAATCAGATGATGAAGCAGACGAGGATATGGTCGACTCCCCATTAATGGATCCAGATGAGTAGATCAGGATTTCACAGAGAGGGGCACAGAAAATGGAGCGGCTGGCTCAGTATTATCCGTTGGGAATATCACACAAGCTGGTGCAGGACATCAGACGCCTGAAGGTTTGCACGGGAGATGCCGTCTTGTTCAACCACAGGGAATTTAATCCAAAGACACATGCCGGAGATTCTGAAACGATGGTGCGACATCCCGTTGTAAATCCAATGCCTCATGGGATGTCATACCTTTCGCCAGATCGGCCAGGTGAGTTGTTCAAATTTGGAAGTCCGAGGAGGACCTGAAGGGAAAAAGACGTCCGGTTGGGTTGTAGGCGGTCGGCATTCGATGAGGGCGGCGCCGCGTATTGCGAGCGGAGAAGGAGGTGCCGCAAAGGATCAAGGATAGATATGCCAAGCGAGAGTCACGAGTTCTTTCAGCCGGAGACGCCCGACAACGAGGCGCCCAAAGCGGCGCCAACCCGAGAACACAATAGCAGCGAGTGCCAGCTACATAAGGTAAATAACTATCTCTGATTCGGCGGGTTCTCGACTCGCGAGTCAAGAAAGCCCTAGCATCCTATCATTTCCCGATTTTCACTGGGGTTTCTCAACTCGCAAGTCGAGAAAGCCAGGGGAACACAGAAAATCAAAGGATGCGGAGCTTTCTCGACTCGCGAGTTGAGAAAACCCAGATAAGTAACATTCAAGGGACTTTCTCGACTCGCGAGTCGAGAAACCCCGGGGCGGTAAAGAACATTCGAGATTAATAGTCGACGACTGAAAGCATCAGCCTTCCCATCCTTTCTTCCCCCACCTCTTCGAGCAATGTCGCTTAGTTTCTATTCTAAGTTGCATCGTTCGAAGAGGCGCGGCAAGGAAGGATTTGGGAATGAGCGGTGCTTTCACTCTGGCCTTCACTCTCGTACTATGTTCTCTCCTCTCCCGAGGGTATTCTCGACTCGCGAGTCGAGAAAGTCCCTTGAATCTTCTCACTTGTGCTCCTCTCACTTTCTCGACTCGCGAGTCGAGAAACCCCAGGGTAATAGAGAGAACATTGGAGATTAATGGCTGAAGAGCAAAAGCATTGAGCCTTCCCAATCTTTCTTTCCCCGCCTCTTCGGGCAATGTCGCTTAGTTTACATCCTAAGTTGCATCGTTCGAAGAGGCGTGAAAGCAAAGATTTGGGAATGCGCGATGCTTTCGCTCTGGCCTCGACTCTCCTATGTTTTCTCCTCTCCTTGGGGGCATTCTCGACTCGCGAGTCGAGAAACCCCCTGCATCCTCCTATTTAGTGTTTACTTCGGATGTTAGTAGATACTTTCATGCTCTAACATTGGGACATTTACTGAATCAAAGACGCATATCCCGACCCGATCATACACTTCGACAACAATGTGGAAAGCATTGGGTTGTCCTCGGCGTCCCTAAAGAAACAGGGGCTCCCTCGGATAAGTGGAAGACCTTTGAGTCACTCTGCCCGGATATGTTCTCACTGAAGGCCGAGAAGATGATGAGGGGAGGATGAAGAGGAAAAGAAGAAGAGAACACCAAGAAAGGGCAGGGAGTCTCTCTCAGACCAATATGACCTCATTCTTAGCACTGAGGCGGTCTGGGAGAAATGGACTGAGATATGGGCTCAATGGACAAGAGGCAAGGCTGAAGGACAAAGAATGGAGAATTCCCATGCAGGCGGACCCAAAGTTGTTCGACGGCAATTTATGAAAAGGATACGAGGCCTGGCCAGACAAGGAAACGCTTTGATCTACTGTGGCGTAGTCCGGATGGAACAATCCTGCTAAGGAAGAGTAAAAGCTCAAAAATGCAGGACGCAAAGGATTATGCCACAGTCCTAAAGAGACGGCGTGCGTTGGAAGAAGGCATCACGGAGTTCTGCAACGTTGCTTCCAATGAATACCATGACTTTGATTATTACAAGGAAAAGGCTGCCCTTGATGAGGAAGACATGAAGGAGTTGAACCGTCTATGTCAACCCTACATCAACACCAAGCTAAAGCATAACGTAAAAACCCTTCCCTTCCCTGAACGTGCTATGGCAATTCTGAAGAGGAAGCTTGGATTCGGGGTGGTCCCATTTAAGACCGATGATAGCTCTTCTCCATTCCTGGTAACCTTGGGACACAAGGGATTTGGTGGTCTGGAACTGGCACCTGGGCCCGTGGCACTATTTGCCATCAATATGATCGAAGACCCCACCCTTTTTTATGACAAAGCTGACATAGAGAGCGATGGTACAAGGCGTGTCGGGACATGACCGACACGGATACTTTCGGTTTCCTTGTCTTTTGCATCTTAGGGCAATCGGACAACAATTTGTCTCCCAATGGGCAGTGATATTAACTTCAACAACAAGATCTTGTACTCCATATACGAACTTGAACATGAGTGTAGACTTGGCTTGCCGAAGGCACCAAGCTTTGCCAATATAGTTTTGGTTTTAGTTTCAAAATCGGCTATAGACCTGGACAAGTGGTGGTCTAGCGAACATCATTATCTCGACAAATTCATGATTTCTCAAGAGCGGATGGAACCACGGAAGGCGGCAGATTTATGGAGGATGTGCCATCGATGGACAAAGTCAGCAATGATGGTGCGACAGTCCAATACATAGAATTCCTATCCGGCCAAGAGTTATCAAGTACTTCATAACCAAATTTTGGTCGAGGAAGATCAAATTGTATGTGAGTGGTACATGAATGGCTTTGTTCTCTCGGGGGGCTATCTTTGTATGGAATGAAACCTATATCCGTGGTTGGAAATAAGGACATGGTTGAAACCATTCGGTCATACCTGGATCTGCTTCATGAGCATTTCAAAGGAAGGAAGACAAATGGAAGCAGTAAGGACGATGATGACGAAGACAAACCTGAGAGCCAGGGAGAGAAACATGACGGAGACGAGAATGTCGAAGGTTTGGACGCGAATGCTGCAGATCAAATTCTTGAGAATCTGAGATTGAGGTGAGTCACTTTGCTCTCTCGGTGTTTCTCGACTCGCGAGTCGAGAAACCTTTCCGGACTTTTAACTTTTTCCATTCTCGACTCGCGAGTCGAGAAAACCATTTCCCTTGAATCTGACGTCTCTCATCATTTCAGGGAAATCGAAGTCAACGACTCCGGATCTTTGACAATATCTAGTGGCGCTTGAGGAGGACACTGCATTCAACAAAGACAATCAAGAGCAAGACACTTGCGGGCAACAAGAAAGGAGCTGAAAAAATAATGATCCCGCATATGGATCCCGATCAAGGGGAAATCTGGTCAGAGCCAAACTCCAACTGGGATCCAGATGGTCACAAGAAGCTTGTAATATTTGACGTCAATGGAGTATTAGCTGCAGTATACCACGATAAAGACGTCCCTGAGCTTAACACCTCGCAGATCCCGACGAAAACGGACCATAAAATCGTGTATCCGAGGCCTAGAGCAAAGGAAATTGTTGAATGGTGCCTGGAACGGGGATTCGAAGTGGGCATATGGTCGTGTATGGCAAAGAAAAATATTGTCAATGTCCTTGGTGTTATCGGCCTTCCAGTTTTGAAGTTCAAGTTTGTTTGGGGAAGCGAAAGGGTCGAGCATGTGTCAGACCTCGATCCAGCCGTCACAAAGGGGAAGCCTATTATGGTCAAAAGGCTGGACAGGGTTTACGAACAATTCCCGGACTATGGCAAACACAACACGCTGATCATAGACGACTCCGCCTACAAGTGCTATCATAACTCGCAAAATACAATCATTGCTAAGAGTTATCGACCAGAAGAATATGAAACGGATAGGTGGTTGTCTTTCAAGCTCGTTCATGTCTTGGCGGAATCCCTGTTTGCCATACTTGTGGCCGATGTCATTAGGAGCTATCCGCACCTCAAGGAACCAGATCCAGATAGCAAGGCGATCATGAACGCTATGGACAAGAAATTTTATGGTGATCAAGACGAGTGACCACTGCTTTCAGATTTTCGAGTTGTGTAAATCATGTAAAGAAATGTGAAGAAATGTATACTTGTACATTGACTTTTCGCTGGCTTTCTCGACTCGCGAGTCGAGAAAGGCATGCTTGTCCTGTTGATGAAACCATTTGTGTGTTTGTTTGTGTGACTGGATGCAGCCATAATCTGTAATGATAATGGTTGTACATTGGGTTTCCTGGGCCTTTCTCGACTCGCGAGTCGAGAAAGGCACTGCTTGTCTCGTTGACGAAACCATTTGTATGCTTCCGTCTGTGATTGGATGCAGCCATATTCTGATGGGAATGGTTGTACTTTGACTTTTCTGGGCCTTTCTCGACTCGCGAGTCGAGAAAGACACTACTTGCCACGTGAATGGATGCAATTATATGGAATGAATTTTGAATTCACCATTCTTTTCTTCATTTTGACTAATGAAACCGTAATTGTCAGATCCGGCAGCAGCACAGATACCGTTCAGGCATCACAGAGACCGCTCTAGGCGGCACAGATCCTTCTCAAGGCGGCAAAAATTCCGTTCTGGCACAGATCCCGCTCACGATCCTCCCTTGAAGTTGCCAACTTTTTTGAACCATAGTCTATGATTTTTATTTTTCATTTTCTGAAATTGGAAAGTCAGGTTAATGATTTTTTCCATAATCTGGCACATACCCCTTCCAAAGGAATGGATTCATAACATTTACTCACATCTGCAACAAGTAAGCTATGTACTTTGTTAGGGAGGTTAAGTACTACCTCGAAAATCGAGTTTACCATCCAGCTGGGGCTGTAGTCTTTTTTACAGAAGATTTCAATACCAGCACAAAGGTTTTTTGCTATTAAAGGCCACAATCTAATAATAGCCTGTAATCCATGCGCAACAAGCTCAGATATTTCCGAGAAGATAGTGTTGTGCACGTTTGTTATTCAGCGGAAGTTATTCTTATGTGCCTTGTAAATACATAAGAGATAAGGCAGAGGCAGGTCTACAAAGTTATCATCTTCAAAACTCCAGAGATTCATAATATCTTCAGAGATCGAGGTGAGGACCTCAGTGCTGTTTCTGTTTGAGGTTACAAAGTCTGGGCTGTTAAGCCTCTCCAGAGCCAAATTCTTCGCCAGTAAGGGACACATGAAGCTAGGGTTATTGGCGGCTTTATCCACCCCTGCGATGTAAAGATTCTGTCTAATCTAATCTAGATCTTCCATTGCAACTTCATCCTCTTCAAGGATATACTGCCTAATTTTGCCATCCTTGCTTTTCAAATAAGTATTCATCATGCCATAAGCCATTTCCCTGGCTGCTGTTTGAATAAACTGAAACCTATGTTCATCAACAGGTTTAATGCTGAATCTGTGTAGGGAAAAAAAACATTCTTAATCCATCCATAATTGTTTTCATGCATTCATTCATATCAGGCTTTCCATGGGGGATATGGTTAAGCCCTTTCTTAAAAGATTTCTGAGATTACGATTTCTCACAATATTGAGATCCGTGGTTAAAACATGTTTATGTTTTAGGATCCAGAAATTTCTTAAAAGTAGATCTTTGACATGGGCATCTCAGGACCTTTTTGCCCACAAATATGCTGAAAGGTTTGTAAACCAGCTGTACGAGTTTTGGTAAGTATCTCCACCCTAGTGCAGTTTTGCCTAAAGCCTCAACTCCTTCTTCTCCACTGTATAGGGGGACTACATGTTCAAAGATGTCTTTAAACCTGATAGCATCCATTAGTTTGGATACGTAAGTGAGGTGAATGATCAACTTCTTATCCTTTATTTTGGTTTTAATGGAAACTCCTTTATTATTGTCTACTTCCAAGAATCTGCCTGGTTCCTCTTTGTCCGAACCCTGCTATAGATCAATTATCTTAATTAAACATTTGTCATAAAAAATCAAAAAAGCCATAAGATAATGTAATCCAAATTAAGAAGTGTGAAGCGTTTCGAGTGATACTGCCAGATCCCGGATCATATTATGCCACATCAGTTCAATAGGTGTCATAACCAGTGTATTTAAGGCATATGATTCTACTATCAGACTGTTAATTAAAGGTAAGCAACCCGTTTGAAACATGCTAGGTAAACATAAACGAAGTTTTATAATAACAATGTAAATATTTGAGAAACTAACACCCTAGCTAGATTAGACCCTAGCAAGTATTTTGTAAATTTTTTTTTATTAATATTATTATATAGCATAATAACAACCAACACATCACTACAGTCAACATTAATTAACACAAACCATTGCATCCAACACGTTTAAATTAACATCCCCCTAAAACCCCCTTTGGTTTAGGTGCATATTCACACGAGAGGTTACGTAAGGCAGCGAGAGCCCCTAAAAACTTACAATACACGTACAAAATTAACACCATTAAGTACACCCTCAAACCTTATAGTATTTTGCAAACCTCAATATACAGTATACAAAAACTTGTATAGCATACCCCATAAATGAGGATAGCTATATACGGTCCAGATCAAGGAATAAAGGGCAAATATGCCCATCCGACAGTTCTCGGTGCCCGGAGTAACCCCCCGTGTGAATATGCAGGGGTTTCAGGGGGATGTTAATTTAAATGTGTTGGGTGCAATGGTTTGTGCTAATTAATGTTGATTGTAGTGGTGTGTTGGTTGTTATTATGCTATATATTTATAAGGAGCTAGTAGGTGAAGGAACTATCATACTAGTTGATCCTATCCACGCTGTCAATGATGAAAGGTTAGGAGAGGAGAACGTGGGTGTGGCCATATCAAGTGTAGAAGAATAATGAAGGAAAAATGGTCAAATCGCCAGGATTGCACTGCTTTTGTTAAACAATTGGAGGTTCCATGCGTCATGCCATGGCCTATATCCTACATTGAGTTTATAGGAGATTTCCTTTTACCAGAGCCAGAGGTTGTGGATGACACTGGTTTTCTTAAGGCACCTCCAATACCCGCCAAGACCACAGTTTCGGAAAAGAGGGCACACTCAATGGTGAAACATTATCCTAGAAAGAGGTCCAAGTCAAGTAGTGATTGTTCACGTGAAGCTATGGCTAAGGTAAGGAGAATGGAATGTTGTTGGGCTAATTGTGTTCAGAAGTTGATTACAAGAATCAAATCAAAGGATATTCGAAATATAATAATTAGGATGCTTATCACAAGGGAATAAAGGATATGTGCACATAAACTTAAACGATATGGGCTAGATTAAAGGAAATATATTAAAGAACGGAGGGCATGAGTTTATGGCACAAAGTGAGTCAGACCACGTGGAAAGCCAGGAGTGGGCAATATATGAAAAATATATTCGCATATACCAAGTATATGGTGATTCGAACATGACTGGATCCGATGCATTTAATTCGGCATATGCGAGAATATTGGAGGAAACTAAAAGTGAAAAAATCTAGACGAATATAAATCTGAGTCCTTTTATATATCAGAGAGGGATATAAGATGGAGTAGAAGTGCCATAGCTTGTAAATTGGCAATGCCTTGGCAAACAATGTCAAATCTCGTGGCAGCAAGGCGATTACATTCAAATGGATAAGGGAAAAAGAACTATTGAAGCATTAGCACAAGGAGAAAAATCGGCCAGAAAGAAGAAAAAGTCCAAGATGCCTGGTAATTTAACAGTTCCCTATACCAAGGAAGTCAAGGATGCAGGGCCATGGTGCTTGTGCAATGGGGCGTGCCTCTGTCTGGAGAGGGGCTTGAACTCATGTTTAACTTGTGGGAGAGTGCATTGCCTGCACTGTAACCGGCTGCATCATCCACATGACATGAAAGATTTTGGTTACAATATGGGGATGTTGGACATAATGGGAGTTCTAGATGACAAGGATGATACAGTCAGGCAGGGTGATAGGGAGAGCACTAAAGTACTTTAATCTTCTTCAGATGATCGAGGAGGTTTAGAAAGCTGAAAGGTATCAAAATATGCTACTGGTAGGTGATTATGCTAAGATATGCATGAAGTACTGTGAGAAAAATCTAACTGAATACATATCAGGGTGCTTCTTACTAGAGGTACTGAAAAAGTAGGGAATCCTCAACTAAGGAGGAGAAACATGTGCTAAAATAATAGTAGGGTTCCCCTCGGCCTACTCAACTGGTGTCTGCTCCACACTGGTCTGCTATCAACTGTAGGCTCCAACTGGTCTGCCTGGGGGATGCACTTATACAAAGGAGCGTATGCCATGTGCGTGTAGAGGGTGACTAAAAACACCCCCGTATACGATATTTGAAAGGCAAAATCGACCCCTTCCATACAAAATTTATCCAAAGTAGTGGTAAAAAAACCCCCTAACTCATACGTATATGTGTAAAAATGGATAAAAAAACCCCCCCCTACGAGTCACTCAGGCACATTGTATGGCACCCATAGCAAATACCCCCTTGCTGGTCTACTCTAACGATCTGCCTCAAATATTTGATCCAACGGTCTAGGGCCCCACACCAATTTTTGTATAAATTATAAAAAATTTTGGTATAAATATAAATATAAATCTCTTTGATGTCTTGGTAAGAGGGATTATGATTCCAGAATTGATGTGTCAAGTATAGTCTAAGATATAGCGGGCAGTATATAATGCATGAATCATATCGGTTAAAGTGAAACACACAAACAATTATTTGATGCACGGATAGACATAATCTGGTCATGAAATATGTACTGAAAGAAAGAATACTTAAAGAGGAATATAATATGGCCATAGAATACAGAGTTAATACCTAATGGCAACTGGATAAAGAGAGTGTTAACAGAAACTACAACACAACTATAAAAAGGGATATGCATAGTTGGAATGCTAACCGAAAATCGTAACACAGATATGAAGAGAGGGTTCAGAAGAAGGAGGAAAGATAAATACATAAATGAACTAGATGGCTGGCTCTAAAACAACAGACTTATTAACAAAATATTGTGCTGAAAAGGGCATTTTGAAGAATAGCTCGGAATGCACTATATGCAGGAAGAACGAAGCCCCCAAAAAAAAAAATTTGGCTTAAAGCCTTACGTAACAATGTCCCCCGCATGGCTACGAAGCCAATGAAAAGCGGAGTACCAGAAAAGTAAAGAACAATTTAAGCCCGTAGGCTGGCTATGTATCCAAATGTCACCCAACTAGTAGTTTTCTTGTATAAAGAAGCTTGCGAGTACTACACAAGTCCGATGACCTGCCCAGTCAACGGGACGATAATGTACTCTATTCTATTATACTATGGCATTTCATCATAATATATGGTGTGACTACGTATATTATACTGCCATGTCACTAGTACATGTCAACCCAACGATATGCACATGGCGAAATATGACCATTGGAACCATTAACATGTGAATATAACCCGTTGCCATGTGGCATAGCCCTAGGCGACCTTTTAGATGCCAACCCTAAAAGCATCATGATAAAAGGAGTCTGGAATCCTAAAAATATCCCTTTCAAATTCCAGCCCCCCAGAGTTCGCATTGCACCTGCGATAAATCCATTCCGACTTGCCAGCACTCGTGGAGCTCGCTTTCCCAAATAGATCGCCAAGACTCGATCATCCCGAGCCATCCCGATAGCATGGATGTCGTCCGAGGACTGAGAGCAAGCCAAAAATCTGGTATATGGTCGATCTGACATGGAATGACGGCTTTTTGACCGGCGTTGAACCGAGTTTGCATCTCTTCTTAGTCTTAACAGACTTCTAGATCTCCAGATCTCAGCCTTTAATGAACGAACTTAACCATGTATGTTAGATTACATCTCTATTTTGTTATTTCAGTTCATTGGATGATATAGTATTACTATGTGTGCACCTCTTGTGTATTGGGAAGGGAGGTAGAGACCAAGAGCCTTTGTAGATGATGTTCCTAGAGTAACCTCATTAACACCCAATAATTGCAGCCGCCTGGCTGTGGTGTCGGGGTTAGACCGGCTGATAAATAAGGCTTGTCCGACTACAGTTGATCCCTCTGGTGCATAGCGACGGCCGAGGAACATTGTGGGCTAGGCCTAATAGCTTGCCACTGAGTGTGGGCAAGGTATGGGCTTGACATCTCCTAGACAATGCGTTGCCTCAGTGGGTTCAAGTCATAGACGAGCAGTGGCTCTCGAACTCTCCTGTAGTTGGCATGGATCTTCTCAGGGGAGTGATCCTTTCCTGCCTCATCGGGACTGGGGAGATGCAATCCAGGATCTCTGACTATGCACCAGGCAAGCTACGGTCACAACCCCAATACTTTTCAGCCTATCTGCAAAGTATGCACAAGAGGGGCAGACGGAGTGGACTACCAAACGGCCATGTTCTTATGCCAGCCAAATCCATTTGCCATAAATCCTATCTGCGTCGATTCCCATGAGTCTGAACCTTGGGTAGGATTTCCCTTCTTTGTTGATGTTGCTGATATTTGTTGTTCAGATGTCATGTTATGGTGAGTCACTGTCACATTTAAGGGTATGAATGGGACTTGAACCCACTACCTATAGAGTGGTAGCTGTGCATCCTAACCGGAAAGGCCGATTTAGATGAAACCAAATCACCCGCTCCAGACCTGATAGTTAATCGTCACACTATCCTCCCCTCAAGGACCCCTCTCTTTGAAGGCTTGCAACCGGGGGAATTGGGGGCGGACCGAACTCGATCTGCAAGGGATTGAAACATAGGAGTGTGACGACAACCATCTGGACCCCCAATCCTATTACGAGTTGCACACACCACTAGGGCATGAGTTATCCAAATCATACTGTCACAGCTACCACTCCAGAGGTAGTGGGTTTAAGTCCCATTTAAATGTGACAGTATGATTTGGATGAAACCAAATCACATGCTCCAGACCTGATAGTTAATCGTCACAGTCACCTTTGGAGATGGATATATAATTTATGTGATGCCATGTCCTTATATTTTATGCGTTTCCGCAATTAGGTAGATTCCGAGGGAGATGGGATGAATGACGCGTCTATTCTTCCCTGTCAGGTTCTTGCCCACCATCAAGAACCTAATAATGCACTGTCATTCAGTTAGGATGCACAGCTACCACTCCTGAGGTAAAGTGACAGTATGATTTGGATGAAACCAAATCACATGCTCCAGACCTGATAGTTAATTGTCACAGTCACCCTTCGAGGTGGTTTTATAGTTTATGTGATGCCATATGCTTATATTTTATGCGCTTCCGCAGTTAGGTAGATTCCGAGGGAGACGGGACGAATGACGTGTCTATTCTTCCCTATCAGGTTCTTGCCCACCATCAAGAACCTAATGATGCACTGTCATTCGATTAGGATGCACAGCTACCACTCCAGAGGTAGTGGGTTCAAGTCCCATTCAGACCCTTAAATGTGACAGTATGATTTGGATGAAACCAAAACACATGCTCCAGACCTGATAGTTAATCGTCACAGTCATCCTTCGAGGTGGATATATAGTTTATGTGATGCCGTATGCTTATATTTTATGCGTTTCCGCAGTTAGGTAGATTCTGAGGAAGACGAGACGAATGACGCGTCTATTCTTCCTCGTCAGGTTCTTGCCCACCATCAAGAACCTAATGAGCAGTTATGCGCTGATAGGAGTGATGGACTCCAATTCTATATGTGCGAGGCACCGTATATGAGCAGGGGACGTCACAATGGTATCAGAGCTATGACCTTGGTAGATCAAGATCGAGCATTGGCCATTTCCCAAGTAGCATTAACAGTCTAGATCGTTAGTCTTGGAATTAAAGTCCGAGCATGAACCATGAATAATGGGGAAAAATTTCTTTCCCATTGTGGTATAGAAGGTTAGATAAGATTATGTAGGAGTTATGAAAGACTACGCATGCCGTGCACTTGGGACCATACCGAGAATCCTAGTCGGCCTTCTGGCACATGTCATGAGTACTTGATGATAGTTGACCAGAAATAGCAAAATTTATAGGTAATCTAACAGAGTAGATCGGCTTAAAATTAAAATTTAAGCCAGGAACATCCGTTAAAATCGCTAAGAAAACAAACAAAAAAAGATAAGGGAGAATACTCACGCCATGCGCACAACACCTGACTGAGAACCTCAGTCGAGCCTCTGGCGCACGCCTGAGTAGTTGGAGTAAAATATTTTAAGGGAATCAGAGATTCTAAGCAAGTAAACGCTTATAATCTAAAATAGTTAGATAACATGATCACCCTAGTGGAAACCCTAAAATTCCCAACCCTATAAATAGACCCATTAGGGTACATCATTTGCATTCCACCATCTTAGTTATCTAGCTCCAGCCTGCAAGCTGCTTTTAGGGCGCCAGTGAGGTGATCGAGGTGATATTAAACATGGCTCGTACCAAATAAACAGTGTCCAAGTTCTCAACGAGCATCCAAGTTCTTGTTGCAGAACAAAATGCGAGAGAGGCCAAGAAACAGAGGAGAAATGAAGGTCCACAAACCTCACTAACGAGCAAGAAGAGCAACAAACATAGGAGAATCAGGAACAGAATCCCGAGACACAGGAACAGGATGATCATGCAGAGAACGATCAGGATGAGCAACCCACAGAGAAAGAGGCCCGTTGCCTCAGAAGAATTGAAAGGAGGAAGAGGGAAGAGAAGAAGAGAAGGATGGCCAAAAGGGAGGAACTTGCACGACAGAGGGCGGAGAAAGTTAAAGACCCGCTTCTAGAGAAGACAACCAAAAGGAAGACAAAGAAGATGCCCAGCACTGGGGTAAAGATCACTGAGAGTGAGCTAGATAACTGCCATTATCATCGGATACAGATTCAGTTGATCCTTGGGAGTTGCCGAACTAGCAAGAGCAAGGTAGTGTGGGAGAGGGATCTTCGGCACAGAGAAGGGAGGAGGCAGATATGGAAGAACCCAACGCACCCGCACCATATCCAGCTTGGCCTAAGCCAGACGCCAAGACATCTGGCAAGCCTGCTCGAGAGTCATACATCCTAAAGAAGGAGTAGGAGTACAAGTAGAAACTGGCTGAATACAAGGCATACATGAAAATGTACGATGTGTAAAAGTACTACCACGAGCGCAGGGTCACATATGTGGAAGGAGAGAGGCCAACAAAAGAGAATACCCTAAAACCTACTAGAAAGTAATGCAAGAGTTTCAAGCAAAGGTAGGTCCTACACTATAGGAACGGCCTCCCTGCATAGGATTCTTTGTACCCAAGGCAACCCTCCAGACAGCCCTAAGCCAAGGTACTTCTTCTACACAGTTGCCTTAGCCATGTTCTTGTGCGACAGAGCTCAGACACAATTAGGGCAACTTTCCATCCAGCCTTTGAGCATAGAACCCCTTTGCTCCACAGGAGAAGACCATCTACGCCTCGAACATGAAGGCTCAAATGAGAAAGACGAAGAAGGTAAAGAGGATGATGATGTTGAGGACACAACCAAAGTGGATTCCACCGAAGAAGAACGTCAAGTAGAGCAGGAAATCCACAGGTTCGACGCAGACTTGCAGGCAACTCAGATAGCCCCACCACTCGGGCTAGGCATCACAAGCATGACCCCTATCATCATGGCAAGCGAAGAATACCTCCTCCTCCATGACATCAAGAACATGCCAGACATCTCCTACGGCAGCAATCGGACCTCGATGACTTCATCGATCGAGAAACACATGATTTTTCGATTTATGTACGCGAGTCGGTATCATATCTAGGCCAATCCACTACAGACCTTCAGGCCTACAATAGAATCAGGCACATGATGACCCAACAAGAGCTACCATCGGAGGAAGAATTTATAGCGATCCAAAAACGAATGGCATCATAGGGGAAACAACAAGTGCACTTCAACCGAGCTCCTCCACCACCGCAACCAATCCCAGCTGGGGCAGGAGCCGTCAACCTGACTCATTTTAGAACTCAACTTGTCGACCATAGGGACTTGATCATAGTCCCAGAAGACGAGTACGCAGGCAGACATAGGTCAAACAGGGAGAGAGAAACAAAAGTCCGGCAAGGAGGTTAGGATAGGGCCCTCAGATACTACTTGCTACTCCTCATCGATGGCAGAATAGCAGTCATCCACCGGTACTTCACCCTGCATGGGGAAGAAGCCATATTTGAATAGGCATATCCAAGTTGTTGACCAAACAGAGGGATCATACATTACAACTAGGTTTGATAAAAGAAGATTGCTCCCGTTCAAGTGTATACAATTCATACAATTGGCATCAAACAGAAAAATTGGCCAGTGCTATAACCTTATAATTGCACAAGTGATAATACTCTTATATTTATGTAACCATACTCATGAATTTCTTGATGAAATGGGGAGAACATTGATGGTGTTCATGAGCAATGGCTTCAATCTGGACAAGTTAAAGTATATAGTTGTCAAAACAATAAAAATGCCAGCACCCTAGGAGCACCTGTGGAAAGACAACAAGATTATAGACATCGGATTTTAGAAGGCATTTCGCAACTGAGTAGGTAAATACTATGAACTCTACTATACTTCATATCCATATGGTTATCTATAAACCATGTAATACTGCCTATAAGGATTTTTATAGAAGAATCTAGAAGGAATATGGAAAGGGAAATTATGCCTAATGGCTAATATGGCTAGAACCGACTAAAAAAAAGGCTATAAAATTTATGATGGAATTTTCGTGACCCTATGGTCGCACAGGCAAAATCCGGCAACTGTAACAGGAGGAGACGGCTACAGGATGTGAGACGAATGGATATGCACACTGGTAGCATGCCAATTCTTAGTGTGGTGCACTTATGACTTCAGTGAAACCTAATCTAAATAAAATTGATGTTCAATCGATGCTCAAGGGATTGACCTAGCACTGCCGATTGCTCAAGGTAACATACTTCTGTATTCTATCTAGAAATGAGATAATTTGGCAGAATAGTTATGCAGGTGCATGAAAAGAAGATATTTATAAGCTGGAAATCCATCTCCTGAATCTGAGGCCCATATCGATTACATAGACAACCAGTGATAAGGTAATTGAATCTAATGATTTTATATAAAATCCTTTGTTCTTTCTAGATTCTATGATTAATTGCTCCGTTTTATCCTCTGGAATGAGAAATTGATGCTAGCAAATAGACAGATCAGTATGTTCTAGTACTAAATAGAAATAGACGTGCTTTCCTACAACACAGATTTTCTATATAATGGCAGATGATATAGGGGAATCGAGCTATATGGAAGTAGAGGAGGAGCTGGAAACACAAACAAATGACAATCAGGTCAGATTTATAATAATGGTCTCATCGATTTTTGGTGGTTTGGTGACTGTACTAGAGTTGTCTTGCTTCTATGAGATAATCAACATGGTTCAAAGAATGATTAAGTTATCAGTATACAGAAGATATGATAACAAGGTTGGAAGTCTTAAATACTGTTTTATTTTTTGTGGTTCAGAATAAGCTATAGTTGATATTCTGGCCCTGCTAGAACATAAGATGCATGGATGATTTAAACTAGTTCTTAAATTCCTCTAGAATCCTCGACACCGATAGCAAGGGGGTTTTATAATAAAGCACTGACACCTGTGTTCCACTTTCGGACACCTAGACTAACCCGTGTTTTGTATTGTGACGGTGGCAGGTACCAGCTTTTCCCAGTTGGATTTGGAAAGAATAAATTTAAGACTAGAACAAATGATCATCATGCTTCCAATATGGGTTTATTTGAATAAAATGCTTTTTGCATCTATCAAGGTATAGATCCCTTAAAAAAGAAGAGGATGTTGCTATTAAAGCAATATATATACATATTTTGGAAGGACGTCAAACTTTATCAAAAGTCCAAGCCAGAAGACAGATACAACTGCAAAAGCGGGATTAAAATCTCCGAGGATAATCATGATCCACTGAGTAGGACCACCAGCCTATGCATAAGACAACACCCCGAAATAAATCTCAAAGATTAACTGTTGCTTGGCAGGAGCAAGCGGAGAACAATGGTAGGCCTTAGCAAAGCAACAGGAATATCTAAGCCCTTAAAAACACACAATCTTCTACGCTTCCAGATGGACCACAACAACCATCCTGACACTAAGTGAAAGACTATGTTTTGCCATGTTGTTTGCCAATGGTATTCCTCTCTTGCCCATGCCCTGTGTTTTCTTGTGCCAGTCATGATCGTTGAACCTTCTTGTGCATCATTCCTTCTGAGCATTCTAGTCTTGATCATGGTCTCGTATTCTTGACGGCAAGTTGGAAGTAGATCCAACTTATTGTTCTGGAAATCATTTATTATTTGATAAACTCCATGGGGTCAATAAGATGTTCAAGATATTGACGAAACATGTTTTTACCCCAGTTTTACTAATGGCAGAATACCTGTATCTATAAAAGCTTATTCACTCTCTCTCACCACGAGCGAAGCATAAAATAGGGTTGGAAATTATGCCATCTCGTACAATTATGCTAGATATTGTCTTCATTGACTTGTAGTTCTTATGCCTCACTATTGAATTAGGCATAATAATAGCTCTATTGAGATTGACTACTGCTAAATATTTTATATTGCTAATAATATAGAACCATGCAGCAATGACAAATGTTCTTTTTTTTTAAGTTAGAAAGCGACGAGAATGACAATTGTTCCTTTTAAATCCACAAAGCAAGTCATATTCAGTGCCGACACCATTGACTAATATGCACAACCTAACAGAACGTGTCATATGTATGGAATTAAATCTAACAACCATGCTAGAAAAATTGAAGATGTTTCTTATTTATTTCTGGATCTGAAAAGTAAAAAAAGGAAATGTATTTTTTTAATTTTGGGATATGCTAGGCCTAGCAGTTTTTTACACTTTTTTTTCCAGACCATGCCCGCTGTTAATTCGAATCTGGGCTGAGCAGAATAATCCCTGCTCTGTTTCAGCGGATCAGCTATGGCAGAAACAGTAACGGCATTGTTAATGCTCTCATGGCCGCATTTATTTCAATCAGTAAGATTCTACACTTGGCACGGTGCTAGACGATCTGGTACTAAAACTGGAGGCTGGAAACTGGGGTTGAGATTTTTCACCATAAACCACATACAGAAGAATAATATGCCGACAAAAATCCTGTCTGTGTGATTTTTCTGTAGGGCAGGAGCTACAGGGCCCTTTTCTGCTATGTGGGCTCCCTTCTTTTTTTGTTTTCCCTATCGAGATCTTCAAAAAAGTGCAGATTATAGTGAATCCGAGGAGTATAATGCAAGGAGGACGAAATCGGACAACGGGTTTGGACCGTTCAGCTGATACTATTTCAGGGCTGGTCCATGCCTGACATCGCAACAAACAACACTAACGAAGCAGAGCAGCAGTATGGAGTCGGGACTTTTTTACTCATATTTGTTGCTTTCCGCGGCCTTTTCATAGCTTTGTCCGTTTACCTGCCGATCAATAGTATGCCGCCTCGGAGCAAGAATCGCATGGAAAAGGGATTCATCGGCTTTTGCAATCTGATCGAAAAGGCATCTATTGCCAATTGCTTTGCAATGCGTGTAGAATATTGAAGATCCACATTCGTTGTTGGGTTGTTGCATTTTGTTCTTTTTTGAATTTGAAGCTCATGGGCGAGGCACAGATTGTATACTACTTGAACCATGGAGGACGAATGGAGCCGCCGCATTTGATCGAAGTTCCTCATTGCCGAGATGCTGGTCTCCGTTTGAAGGGTAATATCTGGATGTAAATTACATGCATAGGTTATCCAAAAGAATAATCTTTGATACAGAGTTCTTTCAATCCGCCATGTTTTCTATCTGCATTGATTCTATAGCAGAAGTAGAATTTTACATGTTACAGATGTGAAGAAAAGGCTTGCATTGCTCAGAGGACAGGGAATGCCGTATGCATTCTCATGGTCTTACAAGAGGTACTCCATTTCAGCTTATAGTTCCATTACATAACATGCGTTCTAAGTACAGCATTATATATCTCCTTTCCCAGGAGTTACAAGGATGAATATATTTGGCATGATTTGCTTGACGAGGACCTAATTTTTCCTTTCTGTGGGAACGAATACATCCTTCAAGGATCAGAAAACTCCTATGATTTGCAAGGTAAGGAACACCTAAGGATATAGCGTCTTTTGATTATTCCTTGGCCGTCAGTTCATTTTAGCAGGGAAAATGTTAGATCATGGTTAGCATTTAAGGAAGATTTTCATAGCCAATCTTTCACTGCAAGCCACTAGTTCCTAATATATTTCTGTTGGTAAACACATTGCAAGCCAAAGGGCACTAGTTCCTAATATATTTCTTTTGGTAAACAGGAAAATGCAAATGTGGTAGCAAATTATCCGCCAAGAAGTACTCAGATGAGCACTCTAATAGATGCCAAATGCAAAAGGTGCCAGAAGATATTTCTAGAAACCAAACTCCAGAAAAGAAAGTCAATCGTGATAACTTAAAGGCAAACGAGAATTATGAAAACGATAAAAGACAGAACTTGTTTCCGGCTTGTCAAGTTAACAGGTCCACATCAGACAGAAGAACTGAGAGTAACTTGACCTCCAGCAATGCCTTGAACGTTAATAGGCAGGTTATGGACACTCTTTCTCAAGCCAAATCTGGGGATGAATGCATATTAGATAATGACATGTCTAGTGATAACATTTTATCTGAGGAATCTAGTGTCCGAAATTTTGTGGATGTCAAGGTTTATAAGGTTCCAGTATCAGATCTGGAAAGCATTGATGCAGTAAGTGAACAGAAGGGAAAATTAACAGATGAGAATGGTCCAACTTCCAAGAAGGACAATTCTGAAGTTCAGAACCAAAAGTTAGATGACAAACCACAAGAAGTAGCTGCTTCACCCAGTTGTCAGATTGTTGAAAAATCCTTGAGTCCTGAGACAAGGAAGAGACCTATTAAACATCAGTCTAGCTCTAAGAGATTGGTTGATGACCAAGTTTCCAGTATTAAGCCTAAGCAACTTAGCAGCAGCAGTATAGTTTTCCGCCAGTTGTTGTCTTGTGGTGGTATTGATACACTCACTTCTCCATCATTGCAGAGTAAGGTGACCCCTGTTCGTTTTCCACATCTTGAACAACAAATTGGCCAATTGAATATTGCTCAAAATTGGTCATTTCCAAAGCTTACCAGCAAACCTAGTTATGTGGATAATAGAGACATTCAAATATTTGAGAAAGAGAAAAACCGTCATGATTTGCATGCTAAAGAAAAGCCATCACCTGTGAATTATGAACCAAGTCTTGAAACTGTACAGAAGGTAAAAGATGGATGCCAAGACTCTTCAACTGAGAAGTCTGGTTCAAATCTAAGCACTTCATGTGATCTGAGAAAATGTGAAGAGGCAACAGTAAACCAAAATGGAGGATATACAAATTTCGATGATGAGAGATGCACACCAGGTGAGGTCAGCAAGAGTTCTCAAGATTCATCCAACATCAAGGAATGTGAAGATGTTGCAGTCATAATAAAGCAAGATGCTGCCAATGCTGATATGCCAGAGTGCACACCTACTAAACTCAGAAAAAGTTCTCAGAATTTCCCCAAAGGGGAGGAAACAAAACAAATAATTGAGAATACCTACGGCATAAAGTCCGCACCAAATAAATTTAGAGACTATTGTGATGAATCTCCAGTGAGAGACAAGTACAAATTGAGCTCCAATAGGAAGAACATTCGCTGTGCAGAAGCCTTGTTCAGAGAGCTTCCACCAAATGGTAGAGATGAAAGTCTTCTCAAAATAGAGGTTAATTCTACTAATCAATGTTCTCCTCCAGACAGGTGTGTCAATAGTATAATTTACCTTCCTTTTGCAAGTTACTAGTTGTTAATAGTTTTAGACATGTTATTTGCAGAAGTTCTGGCAGACAGCAAGCTCTGGATTTTGTTAAATTACCAAATAGCGATACATGCATTCTAAGGAGCCCCATACCAGGAGGCAAAAATAATGAGGCAAAGTCTGCAAGGAAGCAGCTAGGTACTAGATCTTCCATGAAGAATATGACTGCCAATGAAGATTCTGATTATGAAAGACCAGGGAAAAAGTCAAAGGAACACGATGAAGGGAAAGATGTGACCAATAACATGACCATAAGCCCATCAGCCATGCAGAAGTTGTCAAATGATACTAAGTTCCTTACACGGTCATTGTCAAAGGAGACTCGTAAAGATGCAAGTCCAATGTTTACTATAGTGAAATGTTCTGCTTCAAGAGACACCATTCCATTAAAATCACCAGACAGTCCTATTCCATGCTGGGATGATATGAGCCCTCCTAAAAAGGAATTGAAAAGTAGAGATGACAGGTTTGGCATTCTTGAAGTCTTGCTTTCAGTTGCTTGACATGATTCCCTTCTGATGTCTGTTGCCTAATCTGGGTTCTGCGGTGATAGCAGGCCCCTTACGCCAGGAAGGAGCAAGCTTGACTGGGAGAAGACACTTCAAGAAGTTGCTAATATAAGTGTGGCACCTCCTGATTTCAGACAATTCTTGCAAGAATGCACGTATGTATGAGGCTCCTTTTCTAAGGCGTTTCTATGTTATTTCCAACTTTACGATGGTTTTCTATGCAGGCAATGTGGGAGGACATTCAAGCCTGAATCTTTAAAGGTACATATGAGAGGTTGCCGTGGACAACGAAGCACCAGGGCATCTATGAGTAGCATGCCGAGGAAGCAACAAAATGTTTGAAATTAGATTCATTGTGTGATTCTACTCTGATATCCATTTGCCACAGGAAGTGATTTTCACAATGAAAACTCTCATGGTAGGCGGTTCAGTTTTGTTGGATAAAATGTACAGGAAATGCAGACATGTATTTAAGATATTAGGATATGTAGATATATGGATGCTCGGATAGCAAACTTAATCATGTTTGGAGTCCAAGATATGATAGATTACCTGAGATTGGAGTACAAAAGCATCATAATATCATTTCTATCATCCCCAAAATCAATGAGACTCAAGATGGACTTGCCAGGAGATAAAACACTTATATACTGGCATGTGAAGCAGTTTAAACATTGAAGGAAGCAGCATGTAAAGTATCATGTAAAAGGTAACCTTGTTCTACTTGAGAGAATCCTATTATATTTTTCCATATGCATCTAAACCCATCTCTGCCTTAACTTTCCTTGGGCTAGTTTATGAAAGAATTGGAGGTTAGTTTGCTTCCATATCTCGGCATTTCCTTGAACATATTATGTTCAGCCACTATGCCGGACACAATGAATTTTGATAGGGCCTACCCACTGTAACTTTTAGTCTTGCTTTAAAAATTAATTAATTAGTTATAAATGTTACTAGACAAAGACCTAATGGTTTTGATTTATGACAATTAGGAAATTTTGTAATCTGTCAATGCTTTTAATGAAAAAGATTTTCGAGCCAAATTCCTAAAATATTGTTCTTAAGTGAAACTCTGAGCCAAACATGAGCCGCGAGAGTTGGATCTAAATGGGTAGAGACTATATTTATGAGGTTTCTAGCTATGTATTTGTAGTTTGAGTACTTAGTTTTTGTGTATTGCGTTCTTTGATTTCATAGCAAATCATGTTTAAGACCGAGGATGAAACTTGAAAGCCATAATATCATATCATCTATATCAATTAGCATTGAATTCCATGGTTCGTTTCCTTGTGGTGTTTCACATGTTTGAGGGTGAGTATCCCTAGAAGAGGAGGAATGATATGGATTGTGGGATAAAGCACCATTAAGGATTCATCCTTTAGATCTTTTGAATTGTCCCCTATCATTTTTCTAGGACAACATACAACAACTGCTATCCACTAGAATTAACATTGCTAGGTCTAGGATGTTGAATCTCCCATGGTATATGACTTAAAAAACCCTCTCACCATCCTAGGGCCATGTAGTTCACTGGCTTTATCCAAGATGGAGTACTAGAGCCGGAGGCTCTTATTTTTCTCTTCACTAGTACATATATCCACCAATTCAGATATGATACTTGACCACATGCAGGCAATGACTTTATTAAGGAATTGTCATAATATTTCCAATCAAGGACTCTTAACTAATCATCCATTAGTAATCAACCATTTTGTAGAATAATTGATAGAATGAATAAATAATGCTAATAATGACCAAAGTTAGTGAAATAGATATGAGATGACGTGCTCTTGACTAACCTGTCAGTGCTTCTTGCTTCTTTTTACAATACCACAACTCCCAAATTGTAGAGCTCGATTGGCTATGTAGTAGAGTTGCATTGCAACTGTTGACGTCAGAAGTGGCTTCAGATTCTGAGGTGGATCAAGACTAGGTTCATGAAAATTCGAGATCTCTGATTGGTGCGCTATAGATACTTGGTCACACACATCCAAGCTTCTTTGAAGCACTCTCCTTCATCCAAAATGTTCGAGATATCCTGTTGAGGCGCTATAGATACTTGGTCACACACATCCAAACTTCCTCCAAACACTCTCCTTCATCCAAAATGTCCTCCATCTTCTAGTGTTATCTCTAGAGACATCTTGCAAATCTTGGCATCTTATCTTTATCTTTCCTTAACTAATGGTTTATATAATGTTGGGCCCATGAGATAATAACTTTTTTCGTCAATAATTTTTCAGTCCTTATCAGTTATTAACACTAGAACTGTCCCTGGGACCATTCCTGATCCATGGACCAGAACTGGCCCACATGACCTCTGCCGCTTAAACCCATGTAATTCACAAAAGAAATTTCAATTTTATAATATACCACTATCATTTGAGTCTTCACTTATTTCTTAATGATCTCTGAGAATTTCAAGGCCAATGGGGTCACCTATACCTTGTGATGATTGCTCAAATATTGGAGAATTTGGCAGTTTCTGCACCAGTCCAGAACTTCCTTCTTCGATATTTCTAGCATAAAGTGACCTAAACCTTGCTAAAATTGGAGATATTTGTATGTTTATCATAGAACCACATTGAGTTTTATGTTCCCATGTTTTCTTACTATCATCTGACATTGGTGGAAGTTGCCAAACCCTATTTTGGTCAAAAAGGCTGCTTGAGGTGGAATTCAAACATGATGTACAACAGCCGGATTAACACATTAGGTTTGACCCGTTACCAGAGGACGTTCTGCAGCTCTGTTGTAGCATTGCTACTAGTATTAACATCAACAGTTTTGTCGGGAATGCTAATGATGTTATACATGATGTTGTTACTATAAGGATATAAGTTATTTTATTCATCATGCAACATTAAGCATACCACAAAGAAAGTCAATCTAGATGCATCAGGCAACATTAAATGCATTACATGAACTCATGACTTTGGATGTGGTGAGTTTAATATCATACCCTTGGATTATGCAGAAAGCAAGGTATTATAAACATCATCAACTATACCCCATCTAGATGCCAGCATATGAACAGTAACATTAGTTGAATGCTTATATATTGGTGAAGTATTCTCTTGTAGTGTGTGAACATGCAGCATTACAACCACATATGATGACTCATGGGGCCACGGTTTCAAATTGCATTTTCAAATGCACATCTGTGGTTAGATGCCATCGCGATATTGCTCGATGAGGGACCAAATTGAAATTGTAAAAACGACTCTAGAGCATATATATACTCTGAGTAATGACATGATTGTACATTTTCCCACGCAAGGGTCTAGATCTATATGCAATATTAGAGTATATTAGACTAGAGACATAAAATTGGAACGAGACAAGACAAGACAAAGAAGATTACTAGAAAATAGATAGAAAGAATATGGAGAAGATGAGTATGGCCCATGAGCAAGGATGACAGACATAATCTATAGTACGTTTTGTCCAGCTAAGTTAGATGCTTCAGATTTTTTCCTTTTCTGGTATTGCCGGGTCATTCCACACTGTTGTAGATAACGTATGTTTGGGGTCTGGGTTCGGGAACTCCTGGAAGACAGCCCTCTGTGAGGACCCGTGGATCTAACAGGAGAGTCCGGGGGACTATGTCACGCGGGATTTGCTGAAAGAGAAGGAAAAGAAGAGAACAGAACAAATGAGAGAAAGATGATAAGCTTCCTTGATATCAATGATGAAAATACATGAGCTCTCGCAATAGAGAGAAAACTGAAAGGAGACAAGACTCAAAACTCATCTCAAAAAAACTTATGAGCTAACTCTACTCATATATATAGTACAATGGCCTTGGGCCCAATATAGACACTCGGACTGATCTCGGTGCCGACTCCTGGAAGGAGGCCTGATTTGCAGGAATGTTGGCGGTGCCTCTTGAAGTGCCTAGAATCACGCCCCGCCGACGCTGGGCGGTGAGCAGACGGGCATCACTTGTCCGAAGCGGGCGCCTCTTGGACGACCAAAAGGCTTTGATCAAGCGTGGGCCTGGCCGCTTATAGTCTTCCTCGTGGAGGCTTGGATGTCCGACCCGTGGTTGGATCGAGGATCTTTGAGCTTGACCTGGTCTGACGTATGCATGAATAGTCCTGTACCAAGAGGCACAGGACTAACACTCCCCCCCACCAAACGACACTCAGAGTGAAGAAAAGGAGGAAGCATTTCGGAGGGCGGGGAAGCCATCGGTCCTGAAAGTGATCCTCACGGGAGGAGGGGGCCCCATTATGGTATGGTGCTGGCTGATGAGATCTTGGCGTGATTGAAGAGCTTGAGGAGTGTCTTGGCCAAGGGCGGGATCAGCATCAATAAGAAAACGAGCTGCACCATGTCTTCAAGTGCGCGGCGTGGGCATCTGAAGAAATGTACTGACACTCCATGAGGAGACAGGTCTGAAGGCCAAAGGCACCGACAGCATTTGGATTGCGATGAAAAATGGGACGCCGACCGATTTAAGGAGCTTAGCAAAATGCATTTGAGGGCAGCGCAAAAATCCCGCTTTGAAGATGGACGTAAGGATCGTGAGGTGGAGGCGCTTCGCAAGAAGGTGTTGAGACCATGAAGCGCGATCTGCGCGGGTCGTTTGCCAACCACGCCATTAGCAATGTAGATCCAATTGGTGGTGTTGTCCGAGTAGCACCTTCTTCCCAATGTGATCGGCGAACAAAACGTGGATCCCACCGGAGATCCGTCGAGATCCGAGGTGGTGTCCACCGCATGACCATCCATGACCTTGGTCCAAAAAGGAAGGCGCCAATCGAAGTCGGGAACCCAGGCGTGGAGGTACACCCGGGGAAGCATAGGGAGAAGGAACCATGCCCGTGGGCGTGGGTTCTTGAAAGCTCCACTGAATTGATCGACAAGATCTGGATCAAGTGCCCGACACCAACGATCCCAAAGAGAAGCAGAGAGTCGAGAGTTGACAGGAGGGCTATCCCATCCCGTGGGGGACCGCCTTGCTATCCAAAAGAGCACAGAATCGATTGTAACCCGGCGAGGTGCTGCATATAGACTTGTGCATAGGGAAGATCTTCTGGATGTCCCGGATACTTCCTAATTTGTTGCAGCCGCTTCGCTTACCCGAGAGAGATAAATGATTGGCAAGCTCGGGCATGTACTCTCGATGAAAAGTTGTGGTCCGGCGGGATCCGCAAGATATGGATTGTTATCCCGAAGCACCCATTGGCGCAGCGGGGTCACCACCTGGAATAACCGGGCGTGGCCCATTGCCAAAATTTTCCCCGTGTATCACCCGGATAGAAATCATGAAAAATATAAGCCATGGGCTGAACCACGCAAAAAGTGAGAAAGTCGGGATCGGCCGATGTTGTATGAGATCAAAGACAACAAGGGCACAACACAACCCTTTGTCTTCAATGGAGAGTTCGGCCAAATCCGAAAAATCAGCACCGCCGATGGGATATCCACAGTCCATCACCGCGTGCCACTTTGAAAGGAAGAGGTGGCGTCGAGCAACCACATAATCATGATAGCAGGAGGGAGCTGGGAAGTCCACTGGCATTCTGTGAAGAATTGAAGTCTGGGCGTCAAGTTTGGTTTGAGCCTCATCAGCAGACTGAATAGCTTGCTGCAGCTGTTGTTCGAGATCACGGATCCTATTTTCCTTTTCAAGTAGGAGGCGTGACTGGTCACGGACCCGCTTCTGAGAAGGATTGACCTGGGAGGAAGATTTCCCCGGTGTATTGAGACGAAGCACGGCAATCTCCGCGTCATCGAGTATTTTCTGTTTCTGCACCTCTGTAAGCTGATCTTGAAGAGAGGTGATCTGAGAGGTCTGTGTAGAAAGCTGAGCCGTCAAGGAGGCAACTTGAGCGTCTCGGGCTGAAAGATTTTGAACTTGAGTGCGGAAGTTTTCACACAGTTCCGAGTACAAGGCATTGAGTTTAGCAATATCTTCATCCTTGGTACTCAGGAGAGCAGCTTTGGACTTGTTGTGCTCCAATAGAGTCTGAATTTCGGACTGGAGCTGAGCCTGCTGATCTGCGAGTTGGCTGACTTGAGCTTGTGTACTCTTGAGATCCGCATGAGCCTGTAAGAGAGCTTCATGCTTGTCTTGAAGTTTGGCCTCCAAAGTTGCAACTTGGGCAAAGGCGGCTTTGAAGGTCTTGTTGGACGCATCGTAGGCCTCGAAAGTGCCCGTTGAACCCGCTCATAAGAGCGCCTTGGGATTCCTCAGAACTTAAGTGCAGCCCGGCTTGAGCATCCCGGGCGATCTTGATACAACAATTGCCGAGGGTGTTGTGGTGGTGGAACCGGCCGCTGTTGCGGTGTGGGAGGTTTGGGAAAAATGATGTGAAGTGGATGGTGTAGCGGAGGAAGAGACAAAGACATGAGTGTGATGTGGGTCATGACCGGGGAAGATGGGCGTGATGTGCCAACTTGGTGATTGACCGGAAGGGAGCCGAGTGGAAGTATGAGAATTTGGTGGTGTGGGAGGGAAGTAATGACGGATGAGGGCTTGAAAGTGCCCTCCCACGTAAAACTTCAGAAATGGAAGTGGTACCTCAAGGCGGTCCATTTCTTGGAGAAGACGATAGAACATCATTTGGGGCCAATCTATGTGGTGCTTGGAGTGTGTAGCAAGAAGGACCAGGTTATAGAAAGGCTTATTGATATGGGTGTTCTTGATAGAATACCCCCAGAATTTGCGCCACAAAAATTTCACAAAGGTCTCATGAGGCTTGTCGATATTGGTCGGGCGATGGACATTGGCGTGATAAGCGTGGCGCCAAACTCGCGGACATCAATATCCCGTATAGCGCACCATGATACACAAGGAGTGTGCAAGGGAATATGAAATACCTCAGAAATCAAGTGTTGAGTCAATGAAATAGTGGTGCCATCGACCACGATGGTGTACCCTTATGCGGTCATTAACAATATTGGCGATGAATTGCCGCGAATCGGGCGTGATTTGGAGCCGGAAGTTCCATTTGAGAAAATTCAAAAGCTGGTGTCGTTCAAATAACTTCTTTATTGGGGCCAACAAGGGCTTCACGCGGAAAGTGAAGCGCCAAGAAGGATACTGAGATGCAAAAGAGCCGATCCTTGGGAGCGGTAGCTTGAAGTGTAGAAAATCTTGGGGCAGCCATGGGAATGATTTGCGTAATCGAAAAAGAGATGCCAAAGGCGGAAGACGAAAAGTCGAAAGCACGCGAGGATGAAGGCGCAGAGGAACGAAAAGGTTTGTTTTAGGGCGCACAACTGGAGGTGAAGAGGTATGAAGAGTGCGAAACAGGAACCGTTGATGATGCGGATGTCAAAAGATGCGAAGAAGGGGATTGAGAGGCAAAAATTTGGCTAAGTCCCCAAAAACGTAAGGGAGAAGCAATGAACGGTGAGGATGAGACGTGAAAGAAAGATCGGATGTGACAGATGGCAAAGGACACCCATTAATGTTCGACGGGCGTGGAAAGAAGGAATGGCATTCAATGCTGGCAACTTCGAAGTGGGATATCATTAAAAGGAATGTGTCGAAGGTACCATGGCTAGATATGCGGCGGAGAACAGATTCTCATATTAGAAATTGACCTTGCATTGCAAACACGCTGGCGATTTGTGTGATTGGTCCACGCCGACAAGGAGTTCCTCGGCCATTATATATAAGACGAACCGAGTGAAACGGCGGCATCCGATGGCGCCAAGATGGCGGCCGGCCGGCTTTAACGAAGATTGCACCATGCCGATTTTAACCGCCGAGTGGATCACTTGTAAGATGAATTGTTCGATCTTCTGGCGCTGCCACAACCGCGGGTATTCGCATGGACGGCTGGTGTGTGCCGGATGGCTGAACATCCCGACCAAGACCAACGGGATGGAGGTGGTTCTCGCACTGCTACTGATCCGGAGCAACCTCTACCATCTCCTCCTCTCATCACCTCTGCTCCAACCCGAGTAGAGGGTTTTTCCTCTTAGGACTTAGTAGATAGGGCTCGAGCCCGCTTTTGTGTATATAGGGCGCGCCTATAGCGGAAATAGCCGGGCTACCCACATTTTGTAAAAATCTCCACTATAATATAATCTACCGCCTTTCTAGTCACTTTCTGTGGTGTTTGATTCTGGAACTGTCTCGGTGTTGGGATGTTCACTTTCTGTGTGCTGAAATGCTTTGAGACGAAAACCATTAACTAATGTAGGTAATGGAGTGCCATCTAATTCAAATGAGTTGGAAAACACTTGGTCTAACCACTTGAACAATTTGATAAGGGCCAAGCCAACGAAACTTGAGTTTACCCGGAAAATTTTTGTACCTGGAATCATAAAGAACTCCTTGTTTGAATGTTTTTGTCTTCAAACGCTTGTCATGTAAAGATTTTTGCAAATCAAGGTCCATGAAGAACACGAATATAAGCATCCCGGCCAAGTTCATCCAACTGCTCTAATTGATAGACCCGTTCTTTGAGAGCAAACCGGTGGATTATGAGCAAAGAGCTAGTTGAAAACGGAGTGTTGGAAGGATGAATTCAAAGGGCATGAGAGCTTCCCGACCATAAACCAATTTAAAAGGAGGTGACCCGTAGCAATCTTGAAACAAGTATTGTAGGCCCAAAGAACAAGAGGGAAGTTTTGTTCCGCCAATCAGAAGGGAAGCGTCACAAATTTTCTTGAGAATGGTGACCGAGTTTTGTTGGTGCTTTCTCGCCAACCCATTGCCTTGAGGATAGTAAGGTGTGCTCTTGTGATGATGGATCAAGAGATAATCCGGCCGCCTCTTTGATAGTATGATTGATGAAATGAACACCACGGTCCACCGACTCAGCCCGTAGGGCAGCCGAATCAGCGTGATAATTTGTTGATAGAGGACTCGAGCCGTGGCTTTGCAGCAAAGTTGTTGTCCGGAAGTGCACAAGCTTCCGCCCATTTGGTGGCGTGAGTCGGAGAACCGAATGTATCGCACGAGTGTGCCGCAGAGAGGGTCTATAGGTCCCACAAAGTCCATTCCCCATTTGGTCAAGGGAAGTGGCGTGGCGACCGTCAAGGGAAGAGCGCCACGGGCGTGGGGCGCCCCACCCGCCGGGTAAGCGTCCACACGCGGCGGGCGGGCGTGAGCATCTTTGAAGAGCGTGGGCCAATAATACCCGGCAAGAAGAATTTTGCGCGTCGGTGGTGTCACCATGAAAATGACCACCACCTAGCCCTTGATGAGCTTCTCGAACAATGTCCGGAACTTCATGAGGTAGAACACAAATACGGGCTGATGGTGTCCTTACCCTTTTTGTAGAGATGTCCGCAACCATGGTGTAGTCACGGACCTCTCTGAGAAATTGATGGCGGCGGATTGTCGCCATGTGAGAGAGCGTTTCATCTTCGGGTGGAAGAGCACCTGTGAGGAGGTACTGCTGAAAATCATGGAACCAATGTGGTGTGGCCGTGACTAAAAAGAGTTGAGCATCCGGAAAGGCATCTGAGACCCCTGTTGCAGGATCATCAGTGTGGATGCGTGAAAGATAATCCGAACAACATGAGATGTGCCCGCCTTATGAACGATTTCAAAAGGAGCAAATTTTGAGAAGAAGGACCTAACGAGCAATGCGGCCCGTGGGCGTGGATTTGTTGATCAAATAGAGAAGTGCTTGGTGGTCCACAAAGAACTTGATTTGACTGCCCAAAAGGTAATGACGGAAGCGTTGGACACAGAAAATGAGACCCAAAGCTTCACGCCCGCGGGCGAATAGTTGGCGCCGCCAGAATTGAGTTTTTAACCGGCGAAGCGATTTGGTTTATCGATTAGCGATCATATTCTTGAGAGAGAACAGCTCCAATAGCAAACGCCGACATCGACATGAACGTGAAAGGGCTTGTCCCATTGAGGAGGAACAAGAACCGGTGCCTGAGTAAGCAAAAGCTTCAGCTGTTGGAAAGCAGCTTCCGCCTGGGAATTCCAAGCCCAGGTGGATTCGTCACCCGTGAGTTTATGAATGGGATCCGCAATGGTCTGCGATCCGGTATGAAGGTGGAGTAATAATTGACCTTTCCCGGAAAGAGCGTGTCTCTTTGATATTGGCTGGTGGTTGAGCTTTGAGCACACAAACGATTTTGGCGAGGATCGGTGGTGATTCTGCGCCTGGCGACAACATGGCCTAACGTAACACCGAAGTGACCAAAAAGGTGCATTTCGGTGATTGAGACTAATGCCTGACTCATCACATTTCGAAAGACGAAGTTCCAATTTATCCAAATGGTCAGCCATGGAGTCAGAGGGCGAGAAGTCATCTTGAAAAATTTGCAAGAAGGGATTTTCCTTCATGAAATCATGAAAACCGAGAGCATGATGCGTTGAAATGTTGAAGGAGAGTTGGATAATCCAAAAGGAACCACCTTGTAGGCAAAAGTGCCCCACGGGGTGGTGAAAGTGGTCTTGAGTTGATCAGATTCTTTGATGGAGATCTGATTGTAGCCAGAGAAACCATCCATAAAGGAGTACATCTCATGTCCCGCCACTTCCTCCAGAACTTGGTCTGTGAAGGGAAGTGGAAAATGATCACGCTCCGTGGCCCGATTGAGTTTCAGATAGTCTACACGACGCCGGATCTTACCATTGTGCTTAAGGGCAATGACGATAGGGCTCACCCATTCGGAATGTTTGACCTCATAGATCAACCCTGCAGCAAGGAGTTTGTCAATTTCCGCCTTGACGCGATCACGCGGTAATTAGGGTTGAGCCCATCGCCGTTGCTAATCGGGTCGCATCATCGATTTGGTAGGAATGGTGAGTTCCCCAAGCTTTTGTTGATGCCCAAAGATCTTTGTAACTCGTGGCGAAAATGTGTTTGAATTTTTTGAACAGCCGTGGCGGCCCCGCTACGATAAGGAGCCTGGAAGGTTTGGCAATCGAATGCGACAAAGTTGATTGTTGCCAACATCCACAATCTCGACTTCGTGAGTCCGAATATGGGGAATGACTTCAGATCCCGGACAATGTGTGCAGGAGGTTGGAGCATAACCGGATCGCGGCACTTTGTGTGGTGAAAAAGAGAGGTTGCTCGGTCATCTAGCGTTGGTTGCTTCATGACTAGCGTGTACATCAGCGAGGAGTTGCTGAAGTGTCGGCCCAAAAAGTGATCTACGCGTTGGATTCGATTGCAAGGAGCCGTAGGGGGTCAAGCAAGGCAGCCATACCGGTCCCGATCAAGAGTCATTTCGCCCCAAGGATCAAAGATATATTCGGTAGGATGACAGAGGCGTACGCCAGGGTAGCCCTGAACTTGATAAATATTCTGAAAGCGCCTTCAGAATCGATTATGAGAGAGGGTTCCGCATTGTCAATGAAATGATCCTCGCTGCTTGCAAGTCCATGGTGGCATTGAGATGACCATCGGTGATGACTAACCGGGTCCGTGGCCCAAGAATGGATACTTTTGCCCGGGCGGAGAAAGGGTCCGCCCACCAAAGATTTCATAGTCACCGGATCTTCACCAGCCTTCCAAACTCCAAATTCCATGGGAAGCGGAGATCACCAATGTTGATGTGAAGAATAGGTGTGACGCCTTGAGGTCTCGCGATATGGCCATTAGCCAATTTGATGTCATATGGGGCACGAAAGAGTTGTGTGATGCCCATTTGTTTTCTGCGGAGTTTATCCGTGATGAGATTGACCGCACTACCTCCATCGATTTGAACATGGTTGACTTGCTGATTGCCCACCGCTGCATGGACCGTGGGTGTAGAGGTAGCCGTTCCCAACTAAAACAAAATTGGTAGTGGTAACTCGGTCCTTGAGAGCGGAGACGAGTTTTAAAATGGTAGCCAAGCTTAAAGGAATTTTGATCTTGGCAAGCTCCTCTTTGGAGTTCGAGAGGTACATGAGAAAAAGGATCCGCCGGTTCCACTGCGGGGAGTGCGTGGCGGTGGAAGCAAAGAACTTCTTTGAGTAAGTCAACCCTACGGCAATAGTGGGATATGTCCGAGCGTGGAGGTTGAGATGTTGAAGGTGGATCTTGTCTTTGTTGAGCTCGAGTGGTGGCATGAACATTTGCCAATGTCGCGGCCTTCAAGAGCTTGCATGAGATTCAAAATGCTTTGGCGAACTTTGGGCATGACATTTGGCATGAGCTTTTCTAAGTCGTGCAAAGTGAACCTTTTTTCGTCCCTCATGAGGAAGGGTGTCAACCGCAAAGCGGGTTGCGTGTCCTTCCGAATAATAGTCAAGGGCGTGATGCCTTGGTCCGGGCGGCGTGAAACTAGACCAACCCAATTTGACTACCGTGACGGGAGGATTAAGTGCCCGAAAAATTTCTTCTTGGGCTTGTTGATCCAACCGAGGTTGATTTGCTGGAGCTGGTTGATAGCGTGATTGCCGAGGCTCTTTGGGGGCTTCTAAGAACTGGTCGTGGGCCTTGTTTGCCATTAGCTAGCCGAGAGTTGGTAAGCCATGAGGCGGACCGATGTGGTCCGATTGGTACCGGGAAAGTCAAAAACTGAACCCGCGGGAAGTTGAGGACACGCCGTGGTGGTATGACCCCATTCTTGGCGGTGATAGCACCGAGCTTTAGAAGGATCAAAAGGAGGTCGCTTGGTTGGATCCCCGTGGTTGTTCCCGTTCTTGTCGATAGAGTTATGCGGGCTGCACTCAAGAGGTGGTCACTTGATAGTGCGCTTTGGGGCTGAGGTGTGGTTTGTACTTGATAAACCATTTTGTTGCGGAACGGTGTGGGATGAGTGCGAAAGTGCACTCTTCCGCGGCATGATTGCACATGTTGCATCGCTTGCAATGAGGCGGCCATTGGTGGAGTTGCACTCATTGGCCAAATGGCCTTGATATTTGCAAATATGGCACCAGATTTGACTGCTACTGTGGATTAGCGTGTTGAGGTTGAAATGTACCGCTTGTGGAACCATGACGGGTGGAATGAACGGAGCTCTTGAAGAGCCACGCCTCGAGGAAACATTGATCGGAGTGATTGACAAGGAGATAGCCCGCTCCAAAGTTTTTGGACGCAGGTATTCATCATGAGTCGAATAGCGGGAGGAAGTCCTTGGAGAAACCGCACCAAAATGCTCGTGTAGGGTACTCCTTGAGCTTGCTTAGCGTAATGTGAAGTCGATCCGCGAAAAATCCCGCACTCGCGGGCTCTTGTTGAAGTTCATTGAGTTGCTTGAGATGAAGTTGATCATCATCCGTGGTCCCAGAATGAGAGAGAAAAGCAAAGGCGATTTCGGACCAGGGCTTGTTTCCAATGGCTTTTGTTGACATGAGCCATTGATGAGGAGAGCCACGCAGCGGTGGTGGAAAAGATGTGAAATTTCAGTTGAGGTTGCGCGTGCCCATTTAGGACAGCTAGAGCCTCAAATTCTTCCATGTGGGCCGAAAGCACTTTGGTCTAGCGGTTTGCCTTCGTGGTTGCCAAAGGTGGGATAAGTCGGTTTCAAAGTCCGAAAGGTAGATGTGAAAGTGCCGGGACAGAACCGGATAGTGAGGATATTGAGGTTGAGGTGGATTTGGCATTGTGCACGACGGACCACGATGAAGGGGACCGCGCCAGAGAAACCGGCAGCCGAGCATTGGTTTTGAGATCCGTAAGGTTGTAAACAGAAGAGCAAAGGGGAAACGAGGGAAAAGGATATTCCGGCAGGCTTAAAGGAGACATGTGGATAGCCATGCCCACCCGGGGAGATGATGGTTCTGCGAAGGAAGAGGCGATGGCCCGAAGAATGATGGATGTAGGCATGTTCAGGGGGTATGAAAGTACGGTTGAGAAGGTTGAGCCGGATAAGGCCCCCGATAGTGATGAGGGACTGAGGTTGTGAGCAATGTTTGCACGCTTTGGGGCGGGAACCGACGAGACCGACACGAGGGTGGGTGGCGCGGACCGAGCCCTAGACCAAGATGGCCTCCTCTATGTCATAAGCAGATCCATACATGTCGCGTAACAGCTTCCGACGCCGATGGCGCCCAAGCGAGATGCCGTTCGAGAAAAGGAGTTCTTCCGGGCGGAAATTACTTTACGCATATGGCGCATGTAAGAAAGTAGGAGAAAATCGTAATTAGCAAAAATGCGACAAAGTTTTGGGGTCCGGTTCGAACTCTCGGAAGACACCCTGCGTGGAGGACCCGTGGATCTAACAGAGAGTCCGGGGACTATGTCACGCTGGATTTGGTTGAAAGAGAAGGAAAAGAAGAGAACAGAACAAATGAGAGAAAGATGATAAGCTTCCTTGATATCAATGATGAAAATACATGAGCTCTCGCAATAGAGAGAAAACTGAAAGGAGACAAGACTCAAAACTCATCTCAAAAAACTTATGAGCTAACTCTACTCATATATATAGTACAATGGCCTTGGGCCCAATATAGACACTCTGACTGATCTCGGTGCCGACTCCTGGAAGGAGGCCTGATTTGCAGGAATGTTGGCGGTGCCTCTTGAAGTGCCTAGAATCACGCCGACGCCGACGCGGTGTGGATTCGCCGCCACTTGTCTTGAAAGGGCGCCTCTTGGACGTACCAAAGGCTTTGATCAAGGCGGGCCTCGCCGCTTAGTCTTCGTGGAGGCTTGGATGTCTGACCCGGGTTGACCGAGGATCTTTGAGCTTGACCTGGTCCGACGATGCATGAATAGTCCCGTACTGGAGGCACAGACTAACAACGTAAAACAACGGGAGGGCTTTTTTCCTCCCGATTCCCGCTTTTTGTTTCGTCTGGGAAACTTTTGTTGTTGGCGGGGCTTAAGCCGCCACTATTGGTTACATTCGTAAAACTATTCATTACAATCCAAAATTTCATTACAATCCAAAAATTCGAAACCATCCCATTACATTACAACTATACAATGCGATCCTAAGCTCCCTTATCGGATATAAAACAGCAGGCGAGAGCTTTGAAAAGCACAGCTCCCCTTCCTGAAAAAACAGAGCTCTTGGTAGCGCTCCCCATCCTGAAAAAACCTTCAAAGCTTTGAAAAGAAGAGCAGAAAGGGGCTCCGCTAGCAGAAAGCTTTGAAAGAGCAGAAAGCTTTGAATCACCCAGACACCTCAAAACCATCTCTGTTTAAAGAAGACTCCAAACCCTGCAAAGAGGATCAAAGGCCTCGATCCCGACGAGAAAACCAGCTCCTCGGGGTAGCTGCGACCCCGCCATACCGTCTTAATCGCAACAAATAAACAATAAAATGTTAGAAATTTATAAAGAAAACTAAAAGCTAAAAAAATTACCAAGAACTCGTCAAGAACTCCCAAGAACTCGTCCCAAGAACTCCAGAACTCTCAAGAACTCGTCCCAAGAACTCGTCCTAAGAACTCGCCAGAACTCCTTCAAATCCAGAAAAACTTGAACCTAAGGACGATCCGCCAATCGCATAAACTCGCAAGAACTCACAAGAACTCGCCCAAGTCAAAAACATAACACACGGCATCAAAATCGGCTCCAAATCCGGGAAAAATCCAGATCAAAATGAAGCTAAGGGGATGGCGCCATCTTTGTCAAAACTACACGCCGAGGCGAAAGCCACAAGAGCGCCTCGAAAAACGACTTTCGACCCGCCGGAGTTACGCCATCGCCGTAACTTACATACCAAAAGAAACACACGACAATTCATCAAAAAAACCCACGTAGGCGTACGGCCAGCCCACCTCGGGAAAAAAGCCCTCCCCGGTTGTTTACGTAAGCGAACCGCCCGCGTTGGAAGTTTCGCGGCGGAAACTTTCAGCGGCGCACCACTTTCAGCGGCTCCGCCCGCCAGCGGCGCCGCCTGAAAGTTTCCGCCACGGAAACTCCTCCCCGTGGCGGTTTCCTATTACTTAAATTAGGCACTGTTGCATGCAAATGCTCGTTTTGAACAGAAAGACTGAAGGCGTCAAATGCACTGTCTGCAGAATCAAACCTGCTCAGATGACACCGGGCTTCAGGCTTGCACTTAGGATGTAAAATGTCAAATAGAAAACAGTGATTGTTATAACTTAAGCAAGGTAGTGCTATAAAATGAACGCTGGGCATTTAAACTGCCATAGAAGCCGCATTTAACGGCCATGTTCGGAAGTGATAACAAATGTATTGAATACTCCGCTGGTTCTCGATGGTGCTAATTTAGCACCATCAGAACCCGCTAATGGCGAGGAGAATGTTATTGAGTCTGTTGCAGCGAAGTTTGCAGAAAAATTTGCAAGGTGGGTTGCAAGGAAAATGCATATTAAGAATGATGAGAAAGTAAGAAAGATTGGCAAGGTGGCAAAGGTTGTAGCAAAGGTTGGAATCCAAATTGCCTTCAAGCTTCAGAAAGCAGGAGTATGCTCTTGCTGCGGGTGCGGAGATTGTTGTGGGATTACCGCGGCCATGCCGCCGGGCTTTCCTTCAGGCTTTCCTACTCGCCAAACAGCGTCTGCACATTTGCAAGCACAATGTGCAGACGCTGTTGGCTCTCCTGCTGCAGAATTACCAGCCCCCGATGGCCCTTCCACTGCAGAATTACCAGCCCCTGCTGGCCCTTCCACTGCAGAATTACCAACTCCTGATGCTCCTTCTGCTGCAGAATTACCAGCCCCTGATGGCCCTTCCCCTGCAGAATCAACAGTACTGGTGCTTTCGTCTTCTGCTGCAACGTCAGCAGCTCTTAAAACCGTCGTTGTTGCAGAATCAACACCCCAAGAAGCTCCTCAAATTGCTGCAGCATCAACAGCTCCCCCTTCCACAGCAGAATCAAAAGCCACCTCTGATGCACAATCACCCGGCCCAAGAGATCCTAGTGTTGAAAATATTAAAGTCTACTTGTGTTGTTCTTACCTTAGCGTACCTCTCTAGGCCCTGCCATAGTTTTACCCATAGCGGTAAATGTCGGATGTGGACATGTTATAGCCAGCCTTAAATGGCAAAAAATCTGCTAAGTCCACAAAAACGTTGTATAATTTTTTTTGGGCGTGGCTATAACATGTCAAAGACCCGGATATATCACGGATATGCCCGTGGCTATAACATGTCGCCGTCCAATATATACTGCGCTCCTTTACCTAGTTTTACATGTAATTATGTACGCTCGTATGGTTCGTTATTAGTACATCGAGAGAGTGACTGCAGTCTGCAAGTCTCCCCATGTGATGTGATGTACATGTACGTCCCTTCCTTTCTTCAGCCAACTTAATACGAATAATAAATTAGGATTATGTTTCTAAGATAATTATTTGTTGCTATATCAAGCCATTATCGATGCTGAAGTTTGCAAACTCTCTTACCATTCCTTCATTGCATAAAAGATAACTGGAAGCCTCGGTTTGCAGTGTTGTCAATCTTTTCCAACAAATTGTACTCCAAACATATGGCAATTTGCACTCTTGTATGGGTTTAATGCCCATCGGTCACTTTCCGGTGTGGTTAGTGGACCCTGCGACTACTAACAGTCATGCATGGATCACCAGCCCATCGGAAAGTTGGGTCGATGGACATACCTTGACAACATAAAAATTTGGAGCAATTTTTGCTCCTCTTTTTTTGTGCCATTTTTCTTTGCAGGTGGAAGTCGGGCTATGGCGCTATAGCGGCATCTCCTCCACCCCTGCTCCTAGTTTTTTGTATTCGCTTGAGCCAAGGCTATTGTCTGGTCGAAGAACAAAATGCTCGTTGTATGGGCCTCCCTGTATATTTGGTGGGGTGTAAAATATTGGCCACTACTTACTTTGGATAATTTGCTAAGTGTAGTTTACCCTGGCCCTTTTTTGATCTTTACCAAGATGTAACTTGAATGGAAAAATCATGGAGCTAATATTTTCACAAAATTTTGAATTGGCCACATACATACATCTAATACGTAAAGATGATAGCCACGTGGACGACCTCTAGTTTCTATGATGCTCTATGCAGTTGTCACAAACAAATACATGCTATGCTTCTCTAACTAAGATTACTTAAGATCATTTGAATGTATTAAACATGTTGAATATAGGTAGAAGCGCAAATGGATTTGGTAGGATGAATTTCGTTGAAAACCATATTGCAAGTACTTGGTAAATGGAAGCTAATCTTGATTTGAGTTGGGACAATGAAGAACAGATTTGAATTGAATGATGAAGAACAAATTCTATATGCAAATTGCAAATTTTATCAAAATAAATTCGAACCGAAGAAAAAAATACTATATTATTAGAAATATCGTTGGACTTTTAGTGCTCTCTGGAAGTGGCAACTACACTTGGCCAGTATAGGGGCTGGTTATAACCCTAGAAATATAAAATTATTCTATGGTTTAAATGGCCACCACAACAAGTTCATAGTCCGTATAATATTTTGGAATGACCACGCCCTAGAGGTTTAAAGATTTGGCAAATATCAAATTGGCCACATATGAAGTGAATTTACTAAGTTGATGTTTTGGACTGGCCGTCACCCTTTGCTCATGGGGAGAATGCATCCTACTCTAGTGTGTATCTAATCTAAAGAGCGTGGGTAAATGTGACATATATGATTTTTTATGTTCTACTACATAAGTCTTTTAGGTGTGATCCTTTAACAATAAGTGGACATGCTTTACAAAAATTTTGAAATTGGTTCAAGGTCAAGGACATCACACTCAATGTTAACACAAAATGAACCTAGAACTTGAAATCTTACAAGTGTAATGATTTAAAGTCTTACAAATACTAGTTATGGTGCCCTGCGTTGCCGGGATTTAGTACAATTAGAAAGGTTGATTGTTTGATTGTTGGTTAGAGAAAAGAATGTGGCAATTGCATTTGACATGATGCTAAAAAAGAAGGGAGGTGTGAATGTGAGTATGAATGTGAGGGACATTACATGCTACATGCTTTGCGCTGGAAATGTCAATTGTGAGTCTATTAGTTAACATACATATATACACTTCCTTTTTACATTAGCTTACAAACAATAAAGCTCTCAATGTACATTGCTCTTTGTATTTCATGCATTCGACTTTCCAATATAGGCCTAGCAAATTTGTGGAGATGTGCTAAGATTATTATTATTAACTAGGAATATCTTGAGATGAATCTTATAACCGTCTTATTTATTGGATCAATTTAGACACGAACATCAAGTACATATCAAAATCATTCTCATTGTTCTTCCTAGATTTTACAATACAAACATCAGAAACCATTCTCATTTTCTTGCTAATATGGAGCATAACTATTGCTTGTCATAAGTACCTGGCCAAATTTTCTTCCAACTTTGAACCCGATTTTCTCATACATTCAAGATCCAAATTGAGTCAAATTTTTTCCACTTCTCACCACAACTTTTCTCTGGTTGCTCCTCCAAAAATCATTTGAACAAGATCAGCAAAGCTCGAGATATTTAGATCTGGGTGCAACTACCTCATTTTGCTTTAGGGATCCTAATGTAATTGATGCCTTTTTGCATAATTTTTCACAAAGATTACATGCCACGTCGGCCCAACATGCCCCCTAGGCTCCAACATGCCACCTAGGCTCAAATATGCCACGCGGGCACTAACATGCCAAGGTGGCTTAAACATGCCACGTGGGCTCCAACATGCCAAGGTGGCTCAAACATGCCACGTGAGACCCTGCTTCGAGAGGTGCAAAAAAATCCAAGATCGATCCGGGGAAACTTATCAAACTGCGAAGCATCCTGCGAGCGACTGTGTAGAAACCCAAGTGTTTCATCGTTCGGACAGTATAGAGGCTCCAAAATGGCAATTTGACTTTGCCATATCGTCCAGAATAGCAAAATTACCTAAGAGACCAAGTTACACGGTCAGTTTTGGCAATGAAACACAAGGCCACCAAAATTGAATTAGTATGATCTTTTTCTAATGATTTCGTAGTAAAAACCAACTCCTAAAATCAATACCGGTATGTGGGCCAAAAAGTTTACAAATTATGTCTAGTTATACCATATAGTTCATCAATGCAGTTTAGGAACATGACATACGAATAGTGTTTCTTCACATGGTATTGAAAGATGATAATTTATAACAACTTGAATATATGATATGTGCTACTGCTTAATTTATCACGTTTATCGGAATGATATTTGATCACATCTATTATCCTTGGTTTATTGACATTGTAATTTTACGTGCATATTTAGTATGATTATTTATATATTTAGTATGAGTATTTATTTATTTTAGTGTATAATTATTATGGTATTTTATAGTGACTAATTATCAATAAAACTATGCTTGGTTTAGATATACCAGTATGATTTTTCTTCCACGATAATGTCAAAAACTAGTGTGTTTTTTTTTTTATGATATCAACCTTACTGTGCTTCATGTGGCAAGTTTGGTAATATGATAAGAGACCATAGTATTCAACCTTCATGTATTAGCGTAATAAAATTTGAGGGTTCATGATTTTTTTTACATGATTCTAAATTGTGATGTCTCCTAATTAATTAGTACTATTTCAGCATATGGTTTATCCAAATTTGCTTATTATCGATATTTTCGGTATTTTGATTACAAAAGCAAAGACTACAGAAGACCAAGATGCTCAATTTTTTTTCCATTGAATTTTGATATAAAAGTACAATAATATCAGGCATACACCTCTTTCCATAATCTGGAAATAGTATACTTGAGTTGTCAGTTTTTTATGGATGAACATTATGTATAGATTTATTCCCCAACAATACCCTCCTGCTTGGAGTAAACACATTATCATTCTTCTTCATCGGCTCTGTCACATGGCAGCTACAACGAGCACCTAAAATATAAGAGCAGAATAAAACATCGTTTGGACAATTATTCCCCATCTGTGCATTCCGCTATTCCGCATATATCCTTCTAATAAGTTTTTCGAGGAGTGGAACATATCTCTCTGATGAACAGGCAATTAAGATACCATAAAGGAAAATGCCTTCGAATTGAGATAAACATTTACACATAAATACCTGCAATATTAGAGAGATATTCCCCCAGCCATTTCTCTTGCAAATGCAGGTGCAATATTGCTAATTTTATTGATAAATTCTTCAATTGTCTTTCGCCTAGTAGTGAGGTCCTTAATGCTCTAATGCTCTAATACGTTTGCTGCAGATTGGTAAGGTCGATCTGAACAGTAGGGTTGGGCTAGCACGGATCACCGTTTTACTGCTACAAGTTGCACCGCTGCAGTATTACACATGCATAATGCATGCATTCCAAGCCCATGGTCTGTAAAGTTGTTGGGAAGTTTCTTCTTCGTGGACCTGGTATGCAATCTTTTGTGACAGTCTCTTCCAATAAGGGAGATTACTTGTGATTTTCCATCCTAGCCATGTCTTCCATTATATATTCCTGTTGTATGACCTATGTTTGATTTATGGAAAAATCCTGCAATAAAAAGAAGGAAAATCTGTATTGTCAAAATATCACTGTATTTTATTAAATGATCAAAATGCCCCTGTGTGCATGTGTCCAAGAAACAAACAACTTGCAGTCTAAGCACTACTGAAGCCGAACTTAAAGCTTTGAGCACAGCAGTCTAAGAAATGCTTTGGCTAGCTCATTTATATGAAGATTTAGGGGCTAGGGACGTACTAACTGTATTATGACAATGTCGTCGATTCGCGTAGCGAATCGGCATTCTTGCTCAAGACGAGCATGCATGCATTGCATGCGTCGCATGCATGCATCGCATGCGTTTTGGGCCGTTCATCAGGTTGGGCGTTTGCTACTTATTGCAGAGTTCTTCATCGACGTTTCATCGGCGCTTCCTCTTCTCTCAGCAGTACCTTATTCTCTTTGATTTGTTTCCAGGCAGGGGAGGGGCTTCTTCCTGCCTGGTTTGGCCAATTTGGCGTTGCTTTCCTGCTGTCCTTTCCGGCCTTTAGCCTTCATCCTGTGACCTTCGTCCTCGATCCTAGTTTGTTAAGGAAGTCCTTTGGTATTGGGGCTTTGTTGGTTTCATGCGGTCGCGGTGCAAGAATGTCGTCGATTCGGCGTGGCGAATCGGCATTCTTTGCTCAAAGGCGAGCATGCATGCATTGCATACATCGTCGCATGCATGCATCGCATTATCGTTTGGGCCGTTCATCGGGTTGGGCGTTTGCTACTTATTGCAGAGTTCTTCATCGACGTTTCATCGGCGCTTCCTCTTCTCTCAGCAGTACCTTATTCTCTTTGAACCCACCCTCCCCCCCTTCTTTGTTTATTATATTTTGTACAAGTTCTGTTTTATCATGTTTTTCCACCCGGTGGGTGATGCTTTTTTTCCACCCACTGGGTGATGCTATTCTTTGGTATGTTTCTCGTTTGTTGTTGGTGATGTGCAGGTACAGGTTGGCGAACGCCATCCGTTTCGACTTCTCCATGCTGGTTTTGGGAGCGATTCTATGCCTTACGTTTGTCTAAGCCCCCCTTGCGAAGGCTTTATCACTAGGGTTTTTCCTCGAAAACCGAAAGGGCTGGGTTTTTAATCCCTGATAAGCTTTCGGCGGTACATCAACCACTCATCTATTAGCATTGTATTTGTTTTGGGGTCCAAATGATATAATTGGATTTTCCCTTTATTTTTAGGTGGGTAGTTCGCATGTGTGCGCTATCCAACATCCCACCATTGTAGAAAATCTGCTGAGATGAATGAGAAGCCTATCTATGGCGCTTTGTTGGTTTCATGCGAGTCGCAGTGCAAGAATCATGGTGCAGTTTCTCATGCTATAGATCATAAATGGCATCCGAAAAGTCATTGCGAACAGGTTCTATGCATTAGCTGCAGAGGATGTAGGTGATGTTTAGAGATTACAATGCAGACCAATTTGTTATATAACAGATGCAAAGTCCTTTCTTGCGACCTGGCAGATCAAGTACAGAACAAGAAAGAACATGAATGATTGCAATGCCCATGATATTGCAACAAACTAATGAGATGATAGCCAATACAGCAATCAAACAGAGTTCTGTAAGAGTCATAAAAAATCAAACTCACCTGGTAGAATTGAGATCATTTATGTTCTCACAAGCTGCAGAAAGGCCATAAGCATTATTTCTGGTTATACAATTTCCTTGCCCATCCAGAGCTTCTCCAGCTTCAACTAATTCTCGCAGTCCATGAATCCGGCTCAAGTTCCTGCTAATCTGCTATTGAGAATGTATTCAGAAGACAGAAAATAAAGGATTACGTTCTAGATTATATAATTTCATTTCTCCTTTCCTTTTGCCAGTCATGAGGTTTCACAAATAAGTAGAAAAAATTGACAACAAAATAGACCAAACAATTAAGCATAGATATTGCTTACAGCCATTTTAAGAACTCAAACTGAACATTCTTAAGGGTATTTTCTTCCATATGCAGAAAGCTTTGGGCCCACAAGCGCCAAAATAACAAGAGAGGTCCACAGCGTGCCTCCAGTAGCATTAAAACATCCACAATTAACAACAAAAAAGTAAGGAGAAGCAAATCATCCTAAGTAGCAGCAAATCATCCTAAGTAGCAGCAAGTTTCAAAGTGGTCTGATCAAAAGTACGAGATGTCCATCCCTCCTTAGTAACCTCCACAATCTTTGTCTTAATGCAGGCCATAGCAAATTGCTTGTACAAATCTGACCCCTTAGCTTTGGACTTTGCAAGAGCAAGAAATAAATTGCTATTTTCTCGTTTGGAGTTGCTGCAGAAATTTAAGATCTCGAAAGGTGTAACCTCATCCAATCTCTCTTTCCCCAATGCAACTAAACACACACTTTTATGCATTGCAGATCCTAGTGAGGCAAAATCCGAAGCTTGGCCTTCGATAACCTGCACAATACAAAATTCAAGAATAGTCATAAAAATTAGCTCAAACAACTAAAGTTAAAGTACAAAGCATTTTACCTGCATCTTAGAGTCATGAATAATACAAAAATTGGAGCACAACACTATTGCTCTGGATCTGGATGTGCAAGAGCTATGGGCAACCGTCGCCAAATAGGATAAGGGCCTCCATGCAGATGCTCATGAGCAACTGCAGCAGTGCATGACTGAATTAGCACTGCAAAAACAATTCCAGCAGGAGCTAAGCTCCTAGATTTGGGAGGGAGAGGCCACTTCACATGCTACAGCGACGGCCCCACATGTTCAAATGCCCATGTGATGTCAGTCCAGACAGGCCTGCAATCATCACGCCAATACATGCCACCGCAACTCCAATGCAGACCATAACCCACACCTCATAGATAGCACACAGTGCCTGCTGAGACAGTCAACATTAACCCGAGATTCAAAGAGCATCAAGAGCTGAGACGAAGCAGCCATACTATGGTGATACATAGCCTACCAGAAGAAGCAGAAAAGAACCTCATTGGGCACCTCCAGATGATGGTCCTTGCCCATATGATATTTCATATGCCCATACACATTGTTAGGACAAGCTGACATGGTGCTCAGCACCCTGACTGCTATGTTACATTCATGGTCACATATGCGCAAGTATGAGGAGCTATATTATGTCAGGGCAAGCAGTTGAGTCTATGTATGTTGATCAAGATCTCGCTCCAGCATACAATTAAGAGCCTCGCAAGTAAGAATTGATAGCAGGTTAAGGACATAGGCCTCCAAGAGGGGATTGCCTGACTGATCCGAGGCAAAATGCGGATCTTTCAGCCGCTAAACACTGTTGCGAACTCTCAGAGTCCTTCTATCAAAGCCCCTGCTGCTCCTAATCATACTCTGGCTCTGCCTGCTCTAGCTGCATGTCCTGCCTCCCCTCTTGCCGCCACAACTCAATCTGCATATGTATATATGATGACCATAGCTATAGAATAGAATAGAATAGAATAGTTTTTTTAACGTCCACGGAGACCAATAGGTCATGGGCTAGTACAATCATTACTACTAGTATAATACTCGTATGGTCATCACAGATGAAGGCTGGAAATATGTACGGTAAAGCAGGCATGAATAAAAAAAATGGCATTTGACATTCACTCGCTTTAAAGCATTTGGCTTTGCCATAAGTAAATTTGTTATTCTTCTACCATTACTTCATGTAAAGCCCTATTTTTGTGGGTTTCATGCCCATTTTATATATTTTGGACTTCATGCCCTTGTTTATTTAGGCGCCATGCCGTTTTTCTTTTGGTTTGGATATATGCCCTTGCTCATGTATTAGTCCAGTGACCTACCCATAGATACTAAGTCTTTTGTTATCTATCTATCCAAAAATTATAATATAATGAAATAGAATTTTAATGCAACATAAGATGACTATTTCTTTTGCTTTGTTATAACCATTCCGATAAAGGCAACATCCTCCCTTATTTCATACTAATTTTAGGTGTGTTAAAACTAATCAAACAAAGAAATGACATTACTTTAGTATGTTTCTTGAAATTCAGAAACCATAAGATAAAGATGAGTGCAGTAGTGATTCGATACATCATATTTGAGTCCCCATCGAAGGTAGACATGGAGTGTGATTGATAGATGATATGCCGCAAAATTGAATAGGTGTGAGTAAATAAGTCACAAAAATGCATGAGGACCTCAAAGTACTACGGAAAGATAATACAATAATAATCGATGTGAACAGATGTGAGTAAATAAGTCACAAAAATTCATGAGGGCCTTAAAGTACTACGGAAAGATAGTACAATATTTTAATGGAACGTCATAGGTATATCAATCGATGTTTACACATACCTCAATTGAATAAAACATTTTTGAGAATTATGCTAGATAAGAGGTTGATATTCAAAGTACGACAATGCCTCTACTTTTTATAAAGATGTTGATAATTTCTAAGAGACTTTATAGTGATATCGCAGATTTACGGTGAACATAAGCTAACAAAATATTGTTGTCTCAAAAGACAGACAGACAGATAAACAAATGGTATTGTAATGTCCACGAGAATCCGTAGATTATGTGACAATTTACAACACACCTAGATGGGTCTTGCCACCAACACTATACATGGCTGAAGTGGGTACCAACTTTACAACGATACATAGCCACTTTCACAACAAGGCGTTGAACCCGTGACAAATGGATGAATTTATTGCTAATTGATGCTTGTAGGAGATAGGTAGGGAATGGTTACATTAAACTTTGTACTTGATCAAAAACTTAATTGGTGCATATATATATGTCTAAATTGATAAGCCAAAATTGTGTGATTTCTTCAAGGTTGTGCCTAGGGTACTGGTTGCATGATTCTCGTTCAGAGTGCAGAGTAAATTATTAGTGGACATTACAAACCCCAACAACATTGAAAACATTTTGGCAAGTTTTATATACTTTTGCATTCACATCAGTCATTTATTCGGAATCATCATCTAATATAATATGTCATGGATGACGAGCATATTCTTGCCATTCTTGCATTTGAAGATGGACATAGATGCACCCAACCCCAACAACATTGAAAACATTTTGGCCAATTTTATATATTTTTGCATTCACATCAGTCTTTTATTCGGAATCATCATCTAGTATAGTACGTCATGGATGACGAGCGTGTTCTTGCCATTCTTGCATTTGAAGATGGACATAGATGCATCCATTCTCATGTTCAACTGTAGCGGATAAGTTGCTTTATAGCAAATATTGCAAAGTTCCAAATCTTAAAGCATTTTCATTGGATGGATTTACTGCCTACTCTAATGTGATATATGTTCAAGCCTAAGCTCCAAGCCTTAACACACAAACACAATCTCATCCAACGAACATAAACACAAGGGGTTCCAGGGGGATTTGATTTGGATATATAAATGACCATACCTGAAATCATAGGCCAGATCCTTGAAACAATTATGTGTTGTTATGCTAAACAGAAAAAAGGGGGATTTAATAGAAAAAAATATCACATTATCTGGCTGGTTCCATTGAAAAACATTCTGATTGGGGCATTGAAATTATATTCCAAAATCTGAAGCACACCCATATTTTATATTTCAAAATCATAAATGATCATAAGGCAACAAGAGTCCGTAACGTATACTTTGGGCCATAAAAATGAAAAAAAAAAAGGAAAAAAGAAAAAAAAAGGAAGAAGAAAAACGGCATGCCAAAGGCTATTGTTTTGAAAAGTCAAGCACTTGTGGAGGCACAAATGATACTAAGCTACACATTCTAACATGGCATTCACTTGTTATGATAGTTTAAATGGAGCTATATAATTCCCTCTCAAACCACATAATAAACAATGATTATATTATTCACCCTGAAACCCCTTTGGTTTGGGTGCATATTCACATGGGGGGTGAATGTAATGGTTTGTGTTGAAGGCTCCGAAGGGGCCAAATTGTTTTAAAAATATCAAATTAAATTCACCCTTTGGTTTGGGTGCATATTCACACAGTGGGTGACTCCAGACATCGAGAGTTGTCAGATGGGCATATTACCAAGTTATTCTACAGTCTTGGTCGTACATAGCGATCCTCGTTTGTGGGGTATCTTGTACAATTTTTGTATACCGTATAATGAGGTTGGAAAATACTATAAGATTTGAGGTGTGTAATAAGATAAAAAATTTCAACAAATCAAGTCTCTTCTAAATCAACAACAATAAGTGGTGGCGGTGAAGGCTGCCGCACAAATTCCTTGTACATTTAAGTGTTTAGGCTCATAAAGAACATATTTCAAGCATAACTAAAACGGCTAATGTCGATTCAGTTTGACAATAAAAAAATGTCAACAAATAAATAGCGCTAGGAGTAGAATCATTATGATGTTATGTGCAAAATGCAATGAATTGTTGGGCTCTATGTAGAAGAAAATTTATTATGTCCTCAAACAATTTTAAGGATGGAAATAATGTTCGCACAATGTCTAGGTCCAATTCTCCCAGATTGTGATAAACAAGGTTGATTTGAACCTACCAGACAAGATGAACACATGCAACAGCTTACTATCCAATTTAAAACATACATCAAACAAGCTCAAGAAAGTAATGATGTATGGCATGCACTATATGTTATGCTTCTAAACTCTCAAGAAGATGTAAAAATGCAGACAAATGTTGTTGGCATGGATAGACTTGACAATAAGACAATGCACCATGCTCAATTGAGATGGAGGCAACAATCCTATTCGGAAGGGGAAGTTTATGTTTCCTCTGGATGATGTAGAGTTTGAGACAACAGTGGAACATCGTTAGAATTTGAATGGACATAAGAATTGATATGTTCATGAAGCCAAAGGGAAAATTAACTATGTTATGTTTGAGGCTTAAGGTTTATGCATGGCCATAAACTGGAAGGGACATATTAAACAAAATTGGACGCTTGGTCATATTAAACAAAATTGGAAGCTTGATTAGGACATATATGCCATAGGCATCTAAATGAAACTTATCAAACAAGAATGGAAGCTTGGTTAGAACAATTCAGTGTTTCCTTTTTACTGAAAATTTACCCAAAAATTAAGCATGAACTGACTAAGTTCTCTAGAAATTAAGCATGAACCACACCCACTTCTCAAGATTTGAAATAAAAAAACCATCAATATAGAAGCTATGTAGAATATATGAAGACACATTTAGCAATCTTTTTCATTGCCCCATTCAAGGAGCTGAAATTTGATGTGTTGTATGAGATTGATGGAAACCCGATCAAATGGAATTTGTTATTTACCATAAAACAAACTGTAAAGAAAAAGAATATGAGATTGTTGATCATATAACACAAATGACTTCAAGGTATGCAAGTTGTAGATTAGTGTTAGTCCTGTGCCTCCTGGTACAGGACTATTCATGCATACGACAGACCAGGTCAAGCTCAAGGATCCTCAGTCAGCCACGGGTCAGCCATCAAAGGCTCAGCAGAAGACCAAGCAGCAGACCACGCAGTCAAAGCCTATCAAGAGGCGCCGCTCAGACAAGTGACGGCCCGTCACCGCCCGCGTCAGCGTCAGCATGATTCTAGGCACTTCAAGAGGCACCGCCCACATTCCTGCAAATCAGGCCTCCTTCCGGGAGTCGGCACCGAGATCAGACAGAGTGTCTATATTGGGCCCAAGACCATTGTACTATATATCAAGGTAAATTTTAAGGGTCCTAAATGTTTTTCTATTCAAATTAAGATTGGCTAAATCTATTGAAAATAAAAGTTCATAGATTTTCATCAGGCGAAATTTGATAAAATAAAACCCTTTAGTCTTCCCGCTTGGCTAAAATGTAAAATTTATATGATATGAAATTCTTGTATTGGCGAATTTTTTTTGTTGGTGGCTAAAGTTCAATTATTCAACTTCAAGTTCTGAGCACTCATTAGCACATGAATGACAATTGATTCAATATGCTTTCATTATAAAACAATAACAAAGATTTAAAGTACAATTCATAAGGACCAAACAATACCATTTGAGGGAATACACATATTTATGATGGGGTTGAATGCATCGAAATGGCTAACTTGGTGCATAGAGCCCTTTAAGGTCAACAATTGCAAGAATAAAACACTATTACTTAGAGCTTAAAATGCTCACTATATAACATTAACTTATAGATTCAAATTCAATATCCATCAAAGCATGATTGATAGCTAATGGCTATTCCTAAATTAAAAAGGTCTCTGAATAGATTCAACATGGCTATTTGAATTGATCAGGGTGCAACTAATCAGCTTCAAAGAAGGCAATTTAGCATGCCATTATGCAGCTAATCGTGGCTAAACTCTAGGTGTCCAAAATTTTCTCTCTTTTGGAATGGCTAAATTATTTTTTTTCTAAAAAAATAATCTTTATTAGCTTTAGCCACAGAATTTGACTAAAGGCCTAAAAAATAGCCATTTGGCGAATTTTAGCCACTCTTTAATACCCTGCTATATATATGACTAGAGCTCGCACATGAGTTCTAGATGAGTTTTGAGTCTTGTCTCCTTTCAGTTCTTCTCTCTATTGCGAGAGCTCATGTATGTTCATCATTGATATCAAGGAAGCTTATCATTTTCCTCTCATTTGTTCTGTTTTCTTCTTCTTCTTCTCTTCTTGCAAATCCCGCGTGACATAGTCCCCCGGACTCTCCTGTTAGATCCACGGGTCCTCCACGGGTCGCCTTTCGGGGAGTTCGAACCCGGACCCCAAACACATGCCGCCGCGGGTCCGATTCCATCCTACTTTCTTACATAAGCCATATGCGTATGCGAAATTTCACGCCCGGAAGAACTCCTTTCTCGAGCGGCCTCTGCTTGGGCGCCATCGGCGTCGGAAAGCTGTTACATGACATGTATGGATCTGCTTATGACATAGAGGGAGGCCATCTTCGGTCTAGGGCTCAGTCAGCGCCACCAACCCCTCGTGTCCTGTCTCGTCCCAGTTCCCCGCCCCAAGCGTGCAAACATTGCTCACAACCTCAGTCACCTCATCACTATCAGGAGCCCTATCGGGCTCAACCTTCTCAACCGTACTTTCATACACCTGTTCATGTAAAGGGTTTTCGTGTGCAGATGACAGACATTGAAGTCCTACCCAGGTTAAGGCAATATAAAATATCTAATTGGTAATACCCAGGAACCTCTTAAGATATTCATGCACTAGCTTCACTGCATTCTTCATTATGTTCAGAGTAGCAAAGTTACCAGTTATTTAGTGGCGGGATTGAACCGCTCTAAACCAAGTAATAAGATATACACTATGTCAATCAATACACATATGCAGTAGCATTCACAACAGAATAACATCAATTTTTCTCTAACCTCTTAGGCAAAGGGCAAATAAACATTTTCAAAACCAGTGACAACAATTAACATGGTAATGGAATGCAGCACTAATAATTAAGTATTCAGAGTATGCTATTCATAACGAATAATCTGAGAACAAACAGAGTTATCTGCAGTATATTCAATATGAATAAACCAAATATCTGCCAGTGTTATTTCACAAATAAATTACGATGCGACCTTGCGGCGATAATGGTTTAATACTTAGATATGGTGTGAATAACCAGTAACACATAATATAAGGATCTGTTCATCGTATTAGACTTGAATATAGAATGTTCTACAGTATTTATCTCAGGAATAAGATATGAACATAAACACTAGTAATGAGCAAAGATCATATTCATAGTTCAGATTTGCATAACAGAATAATGGATAGACTTATCTCGTAATAGCCACAACCGAACAGCCACAAAATTATCAGATCTGCTGGCGACTCTCCATGGTTACTCGCGACCGGGGTTGCCCTAAATGCTCTAAACTCTGCCTTCTCTACGATCTAATCGGCGCGGCCCTTCCAAAATCTGTGCGCTCTCAATCGAAAATGCCCTATCCGCTCTCAATCCATTCCTTCCCTTTCAAATCCATTGGCTTGCTCTTCTATATCCGCTCCTCCCTCCGTTCCGCTCTCTGCAACCGTAACTTGCTTTGCTGCCTTCATGCCTTTTCCATTCGAATTAGGGCTTTTGTTTTTAGCCCTTAGATTCTAATAAATCTCCACCCTTGGTTTTATTTTAATAACAATCCTTCTTTCCATATTACAATCAATATCTTTCAAGTAAGTTCCCATGGTCAAATAACAAATAACCTCCAAATATGATAATTTCACAAATTTTCCACCACTCACAATAGTAGAACGACATGGTAATGCTCTCATAATCATGTTTTCATTCAAAATGCACAATTTTGAACAAATTATTCCTTCTACATTATTCCCCTAACAAATAACTCGACGTCCCGACGAGTTCTTCAAGCTTGTTTTTCATGAACAAACATATTCTTCCAAACTTTGCTTCAATACTACTCAAAGTTCGCACACTTCAAGTGTGCAACATTCAATGGTCTTCGAATTTTAATAACATTCCATAACATACCAATCTCTCAATATTCTATAAATCATAATAATAACACTGCAACTTAAAAAAGCTTAGCATCCAAACCTTTTCAAGTCTACCCTCATTGCCTATGTCGGCGATTCTATTTTTTTCGCATAATTTTTGTCACTTCAAGGGTGGCAAATCCATCTGGGCCAGGACTCTCTCTACTGCAACCTCAGTATGGCGCTCCATCCCCTCACTCTTCTTTTTATATCTTGGATTGTTTGTTTAGTGAAATCCTTTACTGAATGGACTTGCTGGGATGGGAAAAATGGCCAGCAATATGGGAAATGGAAAAACAATGGTAAAGAAACAATATTCATGGTTGGTAGGCCAACTAAAAATAGATGAACATGAAATGATAGAAAAAAGGATGCTTCTGCAGCGGAAAAACAACGTTAGTAGAACATATGGCTGCTAAGATGGTGAAGCTGATTGCAGCACTTTATGAGTTGAAGGATATGAATGAGTGTAGATGAATGAATTGAATAATCACGGAGAAAAGCAGATGACCCTGTCATGGTAACAATTTCAAAAATTAGTACAATAATTGCTTGCACGGTGGTAAAGCTTATATGGCGGACTTTTGATGTATTGAATGGAATGGATGAGTGTACAATGAAATGGATTGATTCTGATGGAGAAAAAGCAAATGCACCTGTCAATGGAAACCAAATTAGTTAACAAACAAGATGCTGCCTTGATGCGGGGCTGATTGGCAGTCTTAATGGATTGATGTGAAGCGAGAGAATAGAAAAAAATGAGATGAATTTGATATAATAATGGAAGACAAACTGATGGATTATCAGAAAAAATGATTTTTATTGCTTCTTTATTTGTTTTTTTTTTTTTTTTTTTTTTCAACAATAGTACTACCCCCTTTTATTTATTCATCGTCCCAGATGAATACTACACCTATTTTTGAAGGATGATCGCTATTTGACATGTGATACACTTTAAGTCTCGCACCGGATTCACTTTCGTGTGGGAAGCTCATTTCTGCAAAATCTTTTAGTATCTGAGATCCATTATCATATATTTCTTTGACAATATAAGGACCTTTCCAACGCATCCACGAGTTTACCCGGTTTCTTCCAATGCTTACTATCATAAAGTAGAACTAAGTTACCTTTATCGAAGTGTTTATTGTTTTTCGATCGATCATACCATGCTTTGCGGCGTTGTTGGATTGCTTCCCGTGACATATAAGCATATAGTCCGCTTTCATCAAGGGCTTCTAATTGTGCTAATCTTGCTTGCAAACTACCATCCCAGTCTAATTTATGTTCAATAGCAATTCTCAAGGATGGGAGTTCTAACTCAATAGGAACTATAGCTTCTTGCCCATATACTAATTTAAAAGGTGTAGCATTTGTTGTAACTTTATGTGCAATGCGATAGGCCCACAATGCATCAAAAAGGCGTTTATCCCAATGCATGCGGGTTGGCATTACAAATTTTGGTAATTATGGTACATAGAGTTTTATTTATGCGCTCCACCGGCGTTTCTTGGCGTGGATGATATGGAGTTGTCTTTCTATGTTTCACCCCATATCTATTAGTTAAAGCTTCAATAGTATCATTAAGGAAATGCTTACCTCTATCGTGACCAATTCCAAAGGGCGACCAAAACGCGTTTATGATATTTTTTCATTACAAGAATATAGCCACATTATTGGCCGTGTCTTCCCTAAGCGCCGCGTGCTTCCACCCACTTGGTAACATAGTCGGTACAAACCAAAATATATTTATTACCGGTATGCATAGCGGATGGCTTGATTGGTCCTACAAAATCAATTCCCCATTTTTCAAAAGGCAAGATGGGCATTATTGGATGTAAGGGCATAACGTCTCGTTAGAAGGCTTCCCCACCCTTTGACATACATCACAATGTCTAACATATTCCCTAACATCAGCATGCAATTTAGGCCACCATAATCCGGCTTGAAGAATTTTCTTAATAGTAGTATCTATAGAGAAATGCCCACCACTAGGTCCATCATGACATGATTGCAACCGCAGTTCTAATTTCATGTGGCATTATGCATCGTCTCAACACATCATCATGACCTAATTTATATAATTGACCATAACAAGTGTATATGGCTTTGATTGAATTATTAAAGCGTCTTTTACCAACATCACTCATACCATCACGGAAATTTCCACAGTAGATAAATAAGATGCAATAGATTCGTACCATTCGGTGCACCGCTTCTCTGAAAAAGAGTACTTCATCGGCAAACAATGCGGAATATCTCCATCTTCTTTTGGTCCTGAAATTCTTGACAAATGATCGCATTTGCTGAAATGTATCTTCCCATTTCGTTACAACAATTGAAACTTGAATTCACCGCAATAACAACAACCAACGAGCAATCCTTCCCCGTGCGGCAAGGCTTGTTGATCAAATACTTCAAAGGTTGGTGGTCAACAACAAATGCAAATTCATTAGCAAGGAGATAATGCCTAAATTTTTGGATCGAAAAAATCATGCCAAGTGCCTCACGTTCGGTAGTAGAGTAGTTACGCTTTCGGCTTTAGTTAATTGCCTACTTGCATAGAATATGGGATGATCGATATTCTTTTCATCAGCTTGACACAAAATACTGCCTATAGCATAGTTTGATGCATCAATCAACACATGGAATTCTTTAGACCAATCTGGAGACTTTAAAATGGGTGATTTAACTAGGGCTAGTTTTAGTTCTTCAAATGCTTTTTGACATGCATCATTCCAATCATATTCCTTTGATTTTCGCAACAACTTAGTAAGTGGCAAAGCTCGTTGTGCATAATGATCAATAAAGCGCCTATGATATCCTACGTGCCCTAGAAAAGCTTGCAACTCTTTAACACTCGTTGGAGGCTGCAAATCAAGGATTTTAGAAGTTTTATGTGGGTCAATCGTAAGTCCATGTATCGATACAACAAAACCTAGCAAAACACCATGTGTAACCACAAAAGTACATTTTTCTGGGTTCAAGGAGATTCCAAATTCCCTACAACGCTGAAAGCATAACTCCAACTTACTCAAATGATAACTCAAGGATCCAAACACAGCAAAGTCATCTAAGAATACCTTCATAAAGTCTTGCACAAACTCCTTGAAGGCTTAGTAATAACCCATTTGGAATGTAGCGGGGCGTTACATAAACCAAAGGGCATCACTTTCGATAAAGCGTAAGTTCCCCAAATAGTTACAAATGTTGTCTTCTCCCTATCTTACGGTCTAATCAATACTTGGTTATATCCAGAGAATCCATCCATAAATGAATAAACCTCTTGACCCTTCTGACATCTAACACCGTGCGTGAAGGGAATAGGAAAATGGTCTTTTTTAAATTAGCATCGTTCAACTTCCGATAATCAACACATACCGCGTATTTTCAAATTTTTCTTATATACACATACGATAGGTGATACCCATTCACTATAATCTACTGGGGTAGATAAAGCCAACCTTAAGCAGACTTATCAATCTCCTCCTTAAGCTTTGCTTTGGCAAATTTAGGATTAAGTCTATAAGGTTTTTGCACTCACGGGTTTAGCATTAGCATGAAGCTCAATCTTATGCATACATAAGGACGGGTTAATGCCCTTCAAATCATCATATGACCACGCAAAAATGTCCTGATATTTTGAAAATAAGGCGACACAATTGTCATACAAATCCCCAGTGATATTAGCCCCTAACTTTATTGTCTTTACTTCTCCTCCTTTCCCAAGGTTAATTTCTTGTACCTTGGGAGGTTGTGAGAAGGTTTCATATTGACTAATTTCATGTGCAGGCTTCTTTTCCACCTTGATCTCTTGAATTGTGCACTTCGTGAAATAATCAGGATATTTATCTTGTTTAATATCTTCTTCTTCTTCTTCTTCTTCCTCACATTCTTTCTCCACTTCAACTTGGTTAACATCTATAACACCCATAAAATTTAGAATGGTATCCTCCAAATCTACACCCGCGTCATCATTAACTCCGTACACACCTTCTTCTTTCAAGGTCATATCCTCTTGTGGCTCACTAGAGGATGCTACATTTGCATATGCACTATCTGGATTATAATCGTCATCACTACTTTCACTATCATCGTCACTGGAATCAGATTCTACTTCAAATTGTGCAACAGCTTTTGGCATTTCACTCACCGTAATTTCCACCCTATTATTTCCATCACCAATAACTAAAATCCCTCTATGCCAATCGTGTATTGCTCTGGCCTGCAACAACCATGGTCGACCTAGTAATAATGGATAAGAACATACCGTGGTGGTAGCTCTTAGAACTACATAATCCACATAGAACACAAGATTTGCAATCATGGTTTTTACACCGGTAATCATGCCCAAAGGTTTTACTCGTCTCTGATCAGCCATCCTTACTCTAAAATAAACAGGAGAAGGTGCAGGTAGATCTAATCTTCGAAGAGTTTCTTCTGGCATAATGTTAACTCCAGATCCGCCGTCAATCACAGCAGAATCTAGCCCTAAATCCCCTATAACAACATGCACAGATGGAGATTTCATATCAAACAAAGAGGGCCATATAGAATTAACGGATACGTCCTTTTGCAATCGTAGAGCCGTAGCCACTTCCTTTCTACAGGAAGGGGATAATGACAATAATTGGGTAAAAGTGATAGTAGGTCTGATATTACCTAAATCAGCCAATATATCATAAGTAGGCATGTCCTTAGAAAGTTTTAGAATTTTCTTGTATTTCCTTTTATTCCTTCCTGGTTTCCTAGGTTGCTCGCCAGACTCTTTCTCGTTTAGAGAAGATGGGTTTTCTGCTTCCATAATACCTTTAAGTTCTTCAAATGTGGGTGTGTCATGCAAAGTCTCTTGGGGTGTGTTTTGGGTGTCACCCAATCCTAAGAATTCGGGCTTTTCAAATCTCACACGTCTACTCCTTCTCTGATTATTAGGATTCAATTGCATCTGATAAATGGGGCATGAATTTTCCTCTATTGGTTCACATAAATTAGAGTCAACCATTTTTTCTTTCCCCCTAGACCCTTTATCCATAGATCGTTGTGGCAATGCATGAGGACATCTATCTTGTGAGTGTAAACCTTGAGTATTACAAATGCCACACACAGGTTCAAAACCTACTTCTTTTCGTGGATTGGGACAATTAGGAGCTATGTGGCCAATTTCGTGGCACCTATAACATGTCACTTGTCGTTGAGGTCTTGTTGGTCTTGGTGATGGCCTTGAAGATCTATTGTTTGCATCCTTTCTACCTTGCATAGAAGGGTCAGCAGCATAAACTGGTATTAATTGTGGACTATCTTTTGCACTTGTCTGGATATAATAACTAGGGACACTAGAAGGTTGCATGACTGGTCTAACATTAGTTCTAGACCCATTACCTCGCTGCTGGAAATAACATTCATCATCTGTATGATTACTTCTTCTGCAATGATTACACCATTTCCTAGGGTTAGTGAAGGGACATTCATTCAAAAAATGGCCATAACCTTGGCATTGGACACACCATACATTCTTTCGAGGTCCAGGTTGTGACTTGCTAGTTGTTCCATCTTGAGAAGGTTGCATAATATGCTTAGTTTTCAAAGCTTCATCGATGGCTTTCTTAATAGTTGCTGAATATCCAAAGCGAAACTTGATTTTGAGATATTTGTGATTGTGACAATCCTCCAGGAGTTGTACCATATGGCATCCTACTATAATCAATTAATTTTGGAGATACATAATGAATATCTATATCCGGCACCTTAGATTTAACACTTTGGACTACTGGGGCATATAAGCTAGGAATACCTGGCATAGAGGAGTTCATTCCTGCCAATTCCAATTGAGATGCAATTTTAATGGCCGCTTCTAAGGTAGTAGGTGATTGCAATTTCACAAAAAAACCCATGTGCTTAGGCAGCCCTTTTATAAACCATCGAATCTGGTACTCTACATCAGGAAGTTTAGGCTTTTTACCTAGAAGTCTACGAAATCTATTCACATAGCTTTGTACAGACTCCTCTGGCCACATAGTAAAATCTTGCAGTTCATCATCTAGCCTATCTACAAAACCTGCTGGCCTAAAATTTTCTAAAAAGGCATCTTCCAACTCCTTCCAAGTTGTATAAGTTGTGCTTTTCAACGAATGACGATACCATTCGGAAGCTCCTAAAGTCAGTGTGGCTGGGAACCACCTTAGTCTCTCTGTGTTTGTGTTTTCTTGGTTTGCCTCGCTCACAGTTAAGAAATGACTTATGTGTGCATCTGGATCCTCACCAACCTGACCCCCAAAGGTACTATAGCGCATACGCGCAGATTTTGCTGGTATAGTTGTCATATTCTGTAAGATTTGGCTTTGCCTATGAAACAAATTCCTTAAGTGAAAATCTTCCTCCTCTTTCAACTTACGTGCTATCTCCCTTCTTACAGATCTTTCCCGTCTCAATTGAGCTTGATGCTCTCTTTGTTCTTTAGTTAGCGAGGGATACATACATCATAGGTATACTATGGGTGGCAAGTCCCAGCTACGACAGTGGCTCTCTCACTCTTCTGTCTAGTCTGACGCTCTATCCCCTTCCCCTACCTAGTGTTGCTCTCACCTCTCCCTAATTTTGTCATTTCTATTAAGATTTGCAGAGATAGGAAATAGCACTGTTCTAGAAATAAGATTTTCTTCCTCACAGTTCTAGGATGCAAGATTTATGCATCGGGTTAATCCCGCTTTCATAAGCCCAGTCCGGGCGAAGCCACCAAACATGTAAAGGGTTTTCGTGTGCAGATGACAGACATTGAAGTCCTACCCAGGTTAAGGCAATATAAAATATCTAATTGGTAATACCCAGGAACCTCTTAAGATATTCATGCACTAGCTTCACTGCATTCTTCATTATGTTCAGAGTAGCAAAGTTACCAGTTATTTAGTGGCGGGATTGAACCGCTCTAAACCAAGTAATAAGATATACACTATGTCAATCAATACACATATGCAGTAGCATTCACAACAGAATAACATCAATTTTTCTCTAACCTCTTAGGCAAAGGGCAAGGGTAAAAGCATGTTAGGGTGTGCCACTTTTGGAACCTGCAAAAGTACATACACTAGGTACTTCAGAACTGGGTACTTTCTCATTTTTTTTTTCATTAAAACTAGTACAAAAGTCCAAAATAAAAGTTAAGGACGTGTTAATATTTAAAGGTAAGATAAATATAATGCTATCTAAGCCCAAAATATATATAAAAGTTCTAAAATGTACCTTTTATTGACATATTACACAGGTACCCAGTACCCAGTCCTGGGTACCTTTTTAGGTACTTTTTTAGTCACTAAATAATACTTTTTAAGGGACACCCTAACATGCTTTCACCCGCAAATAAACATTTTCAAAACCAGTGACAACAATTAACATGGTAATGGAATGCAGCACTAATAATTAAGTATTCAGAGTATGCTATTCATAACGAATAATCTGAGAACAAACAGAGTTATCTGCAGTATATTCAATATGAATAAACCAAATATCTGCCAGTGTTATTTCACAAATAAATTCTGATGCAGCCTTGCAGCAGTAATGGTTTAATACTTAGATATGGTGTGAATAACCAGTAACACATAATATAAGGATCTGTTCATCGTATTAGACTTGAATATAGAATGTTCTACAGTATTTATCTCAGGAATAAGATATGAACATAAACACTAGTAATGAGCAAAGATCATATTCATAGTTCAGATTTGCATACCAGAATAATGGATAGACTTATCTCGTAATAGCCACAACCGAACAGCCACAAAATTATCAGATCTGGCGGGCTCTCTCCATGGTTCTCGCACCGGGTCTGGACTGCCCTAAATGCTCTAAACTCGCCTTCTCGATCTAATCGGCCCGCAGCCCCTTCCAAAATCATGCGCTCTCAATCGAAATGCCCTATCTGCTCTGATCCATTCCTTCCCTTTCAAATCCATTTGGCTCTTCTATATCCGCTCCTCCCTCCGTTCCGCTCTCTGCAACCGTAACTTGCTTTGCTGCCTTCATGCCTTTTCCATTCGAATTAGGGCTTTTGTTTTTAGCCCTTAGATTCTAATAAATCTCCACCCTTGGTTTTATTTTAATAACAATCCTTCTTTCCATATTACAATCAATATCTTTCAAGTAAGTTCCCATGGTCAAATAACAAATAACCTCCAAATATGATAATTTCACAAATTTTCCACCACTCACAATAGTAGAACGACATGGTAATGCTCTCATAATCATGTTTTCATTCAAAATGCACAATTTTGAACAAATTATTCCTTCTACAGACGGCCCGTCACCGCCCGCGTCAGCGTCAGCATGATTCTAGGCACTTCAAGAGGCACCGCCCACATTCCTGCAAATCAGGCCTCCTTCCAGGAGTCGGCACCGAGATCAGTCAGAGTGTCTATATTGGGCCCAAGACCATTGTACTATATATATGACTAGAGCTCGCACATGAGTTCTAGATGAGTTTTGAGTCTTGTCTCCTTTCAGTTCTTCTCTCTATTGCGAGAGCTCATGTATGTTCATCATTGATATCAAGGAAGCTTATCATTTTCCTCTCATTTGTTCTGTTTTCTTCTTCTTCTTCTCTTCTTGCAAATCCGTGACATAGTCCCCGACTCTCTGTTAGATCCACGGGTCCTCACGAGGGGGTCATCTTCCAGAGTTCCCCGAACCCGCACCCCAAACACTGCATGCGCTGCATTTGCGGGTCCGATTCCATCCTACTTTCTTACGTATGCCATGTGCATGCTGAAATTTCACGCCAGAAGAACTCCTTTCTCAGACGGCCTCTCGCTTGGAGCGCCATCAGCGTCGGGAAACTGTTCGCGACATGTATGGATCTGCTTATGACATAGAGGGAGGCCATCTTCGGTCTAGGGCTCAGTCAGCGCCACCAACCCCTCGTGTCCTGTCTCGTCCCAGTTCCCCGCCCCAAGCGTGCAAACATTGCTCACAACCTCAGTCACCTCATCACTATCAGGAGCCCTATCGGGCTCAACCTTCTCAACCGTACTTTCATACACCTGAACATGCCTACATCCATCATTCTTCAGGCCATATGCCTCTTCCTTCACAACCATCATCTCCCCCGGGTGGGCAAGGATATCCACAAGTCTCTTTTGTGCCTACCCAGGAATATCCTTTCCCTACATTTCCCACTGCCCTTCCTGTTTACAACCTTACAGATCTCAAAACCAATGCTCAAGCAACTTCAGTTCCTCAACCGCAGTCACCCCTTCATCAGGGTCCTTCAGGCACCATGCCACATCCAACTCAACCTCAATATCCTCACTATCTTGTTCTGTCCCAGCCAAGCACTTTCACATCTACTTTCGGACTGGCCGGACTTATCCCACCTTTGGCAACACGAAGGCAAACCCTTAGACCAAAGTGCTCAGGCCCACATGGAAGAATTTGAGGCTCTAGCTGTCCTAAATGGTCATGCGCAACCTCAACTGAAATTCCACATCTTTTCCACCACCCTGCGTGGCTCTCCTCATCAATGGCTCATGTCCAACAAAAGCCATTGGAAACAAGACTGGTCAGAAATGCGAACTGCTTTTCTGTCTCATTATGGGACCACGGATGATGATCAACTTCATCTCAAGCAACTCAATGAACTTCAACAAGAGCCCACGGAGTCTGCCCGGGATTTTGCGGATCGACTTCACATTATGCTAAGTAAGCTCAAGGAGTACCCCACACGAGCCATTTTTGGTCCGGTTTCTCCAAGGACTTCCTCCCGCTATTCGACTCATGATCGAATACCGCGTCCCAAGACTTTGGAGCAAAGCATCGACCTTGTCAATCACTTTCGATCAATGTTTCCCCGAGGCGGGCTCTTCAAGAGCTCCCGCTCATTCCACTGTCATGGTTCCACGCAGGGCGCTCATTTCGGCCTCAACACGCTAATCCACAAGTAGCCGGATCAGTGCCATATTTGCAAATACCAAGGCCATTTGGCAAATGAGTGCAACTCCACCAATGGCCCGCCTCATTGCAAGCGATGCAACATGTGCAATCATGCCACGGAAGAGTGCACTCGCACTCATCCCACACCGTTCCGCAACAAAATGGTTTATCAAGTGCAAACCACACCTCAGCAACAATCGCACTATCAGCAGCCACCACTTCAGGTGCAACCCATTCAACTCTATCAGCAACAGGAGCAACAACGGGGACCCAACCCACGTACTCATTTTGATCCTTCTAAAGCTCAGTGTTATCACTGTCAAGAATGGGGTCATACCACCACGGCGTCCCTCAACTTCCACAAGTTCAGTGCGGCTTCACGGCACAAATCAGACCCACATCGGTCCGCCTCACGGCTTACCAACTCGGATTGCTAATGGCAAACAAGACCCGAGACCAGTTCTTAAGAAGCCACCAAGAGCGCCTCGGCAATCACGCTATCAACCAGCTCCAAAGAAATCAACCTCACCGGATCAACAAGCACAGAGGAAATTTTTTCGTGCACTTAATCCTCCAGTCCAAATAGGCCAAATTGGGTTGGTTTAGTTTCATGCCGCACCAGGGCATCACGCCCCTTGACCATTATTCCGAATGGCACGCAACCCGCCTTTGCAGTTGACACCATTCCTCATGAGGACGAAAAAAGGTTCACTTTGCACCGACTTGGAAAAGCTCATGCCACATGTCATGCCAAAAGTTCGCCAAAGCATTTTGAACTCATGCAAGCCTGCCGAAGGCCGCACATTGGCAAATGTTCATGCCACCACCGTGAGCTCAACAAAGACAAGATACACCTTCCACATCTCAACCTCCACGCCTCGGGCGTATCCCAATATTGCCGCAGAGGTTGACTTACTCAAAGAAGTTGCCGCTTCACTACCACGCACTCCAGCACCCGGTGGAACCAAAGCAGATCCTTTTTCATGTGCCTCTAGAACTCCAAGAGGAGCTAGCCAAGATCAAAATTCCTTTAAGCTTGGCAACCATTTTGAAACTCGTCTCCGCTCTCAAGGACCGCTTACCACTCCCCAACCTGCTTTTAGTTGGGGTCGGGTACTACCTCTACACCCACGGTCCATGCCACGGTGGGTAATCAAAAGTCAACCATGTTCAAATAGATGGAGGTAGCGCAGCCAATCTCATCACGGATAAACTCCGCAAACAAATGGGCATCACACAACTCTTTCGCGTCCCCATATGACATCAAGTAGGCTAATGGCCATATCACGCGACCTCAAGGCGCCACACCTCTTCTTCACATCAACATCGGTGATCTCCGCTTCCCCATGGAATTTGGAGTTTGGAAAGCTGGCGAAGATCCAGGTGACTATGAAATGTTGGTCGGCAGACCTTTTCTCCGCCAGGCCAAGAGTATCCATTACTGGGCCACGGACCAGTTAGTCATCACTGATGGTCACCTCAATGCCACCATGGACTTGCAAACAGGCAGGATCATTTCTGTTGAACATGCGGAACCCTCTCTCGCATACCGCAGATTCTCAAGAAGCTCAGAATATTTATCGTTCAGCTCCACCATGAAGTCCGCCTTCGCCATCCTACCCCGAATATGCCGATCCTTGGGGAGAAATGACTCTTGATCGTGACCAGTTGGGCTGCTTTGCTTGACCCTTTACCCGCTCCTTGCAATCGAATCCAACGTGTTGATCACTTTTCAGATGCTGAACCTCCTGCAACTCCTGTTGATGTACACGCTGTCATGAAGCAACCTCTGCTGGATGAAACTCAGCAACCCCTCTTTTTCACCACGCAAAGTGCCACGCATCCGGTTATGCTCCAACCTCCTGCACACATTGTCCGTGATACCGGCGTAATACCCCATATTCGGACTCCGTAAGTCGAGATCGTGGATGTGGGCAACAATCAACCTGTTCGCATTGCCGCAAATCTTCCGCCCCTTATCGTCGTATCAGGCCGCCAAGCTGTTCAAAAAATTCAAACACATTTTCACCGGAGTTACAGAGATCTTCGGGAATCAACAAAAGCTTGGGGAACTCACCATTCCTACCAAATCGATGCACGGTTCGCTTAGCAACGACAAGCATCGCTCAACCCTAATTACCGCGGATCGCGTCAGGCGAAATTGACAAACTCCTTGCTGCAGGTTTGATCTATGAGGTCAAACATTCCGAATGGGTGAGCCCCATCGCCATTGCCCTCAAACACAATGGTAAGATCCGCCTGCGTGTGGACTACCGGAACTCAATCGGGCCACGGAGCGCGATCATTTTCCACTTCCCTTCACGCACTGTGTTCCGAAGAGGTGGTCGGACATGAGATGTACTCCTTCATGGATGGTTTTTTCGCTATAATCAGATCTCAATCAAAGAATCTGATCAACTCAAGACTACTTTCACCACCCCTGGGGCACTTTTGCCTACAAGGTGGTTCCTTTGGATTATCAAACTCTCCATCAACGCTTCAACGATCATGCTCTCGCTTTTCATGATTTCATGAAGGAAAATCCCTTCTTGCAAATTTTTCAAGATGACTTCTCTCGGCTTCACACCCATGGCTGACCATTTGGATAAATTGAACTCGCCTTCCGTAAATGTGATGAGTCCGCATTAGTCTCAATCCCGAAAATGCACCTTTTGCCACCTCCGGTGTTCTCGTTAGGCCATGTTGTCGCCCAAAGGTATCACCACATCCCGCCAAAATCGCTTGTGTGCTCAAGGCTCAAGCACCGCCAATATCAAGGAGACACGCTCTTTCCCCGGTAAGGTCAATTATTACTCCACCTTCATACCGGACTAGCGACCATTGCGGATCCCATTCATAAACTCACGGGTGACGAATCCACCGGGCTTGAATTCCCAGTGATGGATGCCGCTTCCAACAAATGAAAGCTTTTGCTTACTCAGGCACCGGTTCTTGTTCCTCCTCAATGGGACAAGCCCTTTCATGTTCATGTAGATGTCTCGGCGTTTGCTATTGGAGCTGTTCTTTCTCAAGAATATGATGCGCACACTGACAAACCAAATCGCTACGCCAGCCAGAAACTCAATTCTGCTGAGCGCAACTATTCTGCCACGAGCGTGAAGCTTTGGGTCTCATTTTCTGTGTCCAACGCCTGCGCCACTACCTTTTGGGCAGTCAAATCAAGTTCTTTGTGGACCACCAAGCACTCCTTTATTTGATCAACAAGTCCACGCCCACGGGCCGCATTGCTCGTTGGGTCCTTCTTCTCCAAGAATTTGCTCCTTTTGAAATCGTTCATAAGGCCGGCAAATCTCATGTCGTCCCGGATTATCTTTCACGCATCCACACAGATGATCCCTCAACTGGAGTCTCAGACGCCTTTCCTGATGCTCAGCTCTTTTTAGTCACGGCAACACCACATTGGTTCCATGATTTTCAGCAGTACCTCCTCACAGGTGCTCTTCCACCAGAAGACGAGACGCTCTCTCCTGCCAAGCGACAATCCCGTCGCCATCAATTTCTTCGCGAGGTCCGTGACTACACCATGGTTGCAGGACATCTCTACAAAAAGGGTAAGGACACCATCCTTCGACGCTGTGTTCTACCTCATGAAGTTCCAGATATTGTTCGAGAAGCACCAACAAAACTCTGGTCACCATTCTCAAGAAAATTTGTGACGCTTCCCGCACAGACTGGCAGACAAAACTTCCTACTGTTCTTTGGGCCTACAATACTTGTTTCAAGATTGCTACCGGTCACACTCCTTTTAAATTGGTTTATGGTCAGGAAGCTCTCATGCCGTTTGAATACATCCTTCCAACACTCCGCTTTCAACCTGCACCGCTCATAATCCACCCGCCACGCACTCAAAGAAAGGGTCTATCAATTAGAACAGTTGGATGAACTTCAAGGGATGCTTATATTCGTGTTCTTCATGGACAACAGTTTGCAAAAATCTTTACATGACAAACGTCCTCAAGACAAAAACATTCAAAGAAGGCGATTTGGTTCTTCTTTATGATTCCGTGTACAAAATTTTCCGGTAAACTCAAGTTTCGCTGGTTTGGCCCTTATCAAATTGTTCAAGTGGTTAGACCCAAATTTTTCAACCGGGCAGAGTTAGATGGCACTCCATTACCTACATTGGTTAATGGTTTTCGCCTCAAAACATTTCATCACACGTAGTTTGCGACAATCAACAAACAGATACAGCCAAGAAGCAAACACCACGTAAAGTGACTAGAAAGGCGGCATATTATATTATAGTGGATATTTTTTTTTTACAAAATGCGGCACTTTGCCCAAATTTATTTCCGCTATGGGCACTGCCCTATATACAAAAACGGGCTCAGAGCCCTATCTACTAAAAACCTAAGAGGAAAAACCCTCTACTCCGGGTTCGGAGCAGAGGTGATGCAGAGGAGATGGTAGAAGTTCTCGCCAGTGGTCCCAAAATAAGGTGCGAACCACCTCCATCCCGTTGGTCATAGGGTCGGGATGTTCAGCCATCCCGAGCACCAGCCATCCATTCAATGCCACGGTTGTGGCAGCGGCAGAGATCGAGATCCGCATAGTTCATTTTACAGTGATCCACTCGACAATTGGTGGGCATCGTGGTAATTTTCATTCAAACCAGCAGCAGCCATGCTCAGCGACATCGGATGTCTTCGCTTCCCTCCCGGTTCGTCTTATATAGCCAACCGAGGAACTGCTAGCCGACGTGGACCAATCAAAAATTCGCCAACGTGTTTGCAATGCAAGGCCCTTTCTAGACTGAGAATCTTTTCTCCCGCCGCAAATCTAGCCAGGGTACTCTCTGACACATTCGTTTTCATGATATCCCACTTCGAGTTGCCTGCATTAAATGCCCTTGCTTCTTTTCATACCCGTCAACAATTAATATGTGTCCTTTGGCCACCTGTCACATCTGATCCTTCTCTCACGTCTCATCCTCACCGTTCATTGCTTCTCCCTTACGTTTTTCGGGGACTTAGCCAAATTTTTGCCTCTCCTTACACTCCTTGGCATCTTTCGACACCTGGCACCATCAACGGCTCCAGTTTCGCCCTGTGCGCCCTAAAACCTTTTCGTTCCTCTGCGCCTTCGTCCTCCGTGCTTGGCTTTCGTCCTCCGCCTTTGAATCACTCTTCGTTTCTGCAAATCGTTACCATGGCTGCACCAAGATTTTCTACACTTCAAGCTACTGCTCCCAAGGATCCGGCTCTTTTTTTGAGTCTCAGATCCTTCTTGATACTTTCCGTGAAGCCCTTGTTGGCCCAAATAAAGAAGAAGGCGAATCGACAAAAAGCTTTCTGAATTCTCTCAAATGGAACTTCCGCTCCCAATCGACCAAACCCAAGGCGGTTCATCGCCAATATCATTAATGGCCGAATGGATACACCAATTTGTAATTCGATGGCACCACCATTTCGCTGACTCAACATTTGATTTCTGAGGTATTTCATATTCCCTTGCAAACCCCTTGTTTATCATGGTCTGCCATACAGGATCTAGATGTCACAGAGTTTGGTGCACCTCCTTATCATGCCAATGTGCATCGTCTGACCAATATCGACAAGCCTCACGAAACCTTTGTTAAGTTTCTGTGGCGCAAGTTCCTTGGGTATTCTATCAAGAACACCCATATCAATAAGCCTTTCTATAACATGGTCATCACTGCTACACACTCCAACCACCACATAGATTGGCCCCAATTGATGTTCTATCGTCTTCTCCAAGAAGTGGACCGCCTTCGGGGTGCCACTTCCATTTCTGAAGTTTCTGTGGGAGGCCACCTTCAAGCCCTCATCCGTCATTACTTCCCTCCCACACCACCAAATTCTCATCATTCCACTCAGCGGTCCCTTCCACAGACTAACCGAGTTGGCACTTCACGCCCTTCTTCCACTGGTCATGTCCAAAATCTGCACACCCATGTTACTGTCTCCTCCTCAGCTACACCATCCAGTTCACACCATCTTTCCCAAACATCACAAACCAGGCAACAGCCGGCTCCACCACCACAACACCCTCGTCAGTTGTTGTATCAGTATCAGCAGGATGCTCAAGCTGCTGTTCTCAAGTTACAAGAATCCCAAGACGCTCTTATGAACGGGGTTCAAATGGCACTAGAGGCCTCTGATGCGGTACACCGGGACCTTCAAGCTGCCACTGCCCAAGTTGCAACTTTGGAGGCCAAACTTCAAGACAAGCACGGAGCTCTCTTACAGGCTCATACAGATCTCAAAAGTGCACAGGATCAAGTCACCAACTTGCGTGATCAACAGTGCTCACCAATCGAAATTCAGAATTTATTGGAGCACAACAAGTCCAAAGAAGCTCTCCGGGTACCAAGGACGCAGATATTGCCAAGCTCAACGCCTTGTACTCGAACTTTGTGAAAATTTCAGCACTCGTCTCAAAATCTTACGAGCGGGGCGCCGAATTGCCTCCTTGACGGCTCGGCTTTCTACGGACCTCTCACTCACCTCTCTTCAAGATCAGCTTTTACGAGGTGCGTAAACGTAAGATTCTTGATGACGCGGAGATTGCCGTGCCCGCCTCAATACTCGGGGCAATCCTGCTCCCAGTCAACACTTCGAAACGGGTCCGTGACCAATCACGCTGCTTGCTAGAAAAGGACAACCGGATCCGTGATCTTGAACAACAGCTGCAGCAAGCTATTCAGTCTGCTGATGAGGCTCAAGCAAAACTTGACGGCCATACCGCCATTATTAACAGAATGCCTTTTGACTTCCCAGTTCCTTCCTGCTATCACGATTATGTGGTTGCTCGCCGCCACCTCTTCCTTTCAAAGTGGCATGCGGCAGATGGACCTGTGGATATTCCCCCGAAAGCACTTTGCAGATTTTCTTGGTTTGGTCAAACTCTCCATTGAAGACAAAGGGTTATGCTGTGCCCTTTTGGTCTTTGATCTCATCCACTGTGCCGATCCAGACTTTATCACCTTCAGAGTTGTTCAGCCCATGGCTTACATATTTCATGATTTCTATATGGGTGATACACAGGAACACTTCCGAGATGGGCCACGCCAGCTCTTTCAGGGTGACCCCACTGTGCAATGGTTGCTTCAGGATAACAATCCATATCTTTATGGATCATGCTCGACCCACACTCTTCATCGAGTACATGCCCGAGCTTGCCAATCATTTATCTCTCGGGCAAGCGGAAGCTACCTAAACGAATAAGGAAGTATCTAGGACATCCCGAGGATCTTCCCTATGTACAAATTTATATGCGACCTAGCGGGTTATAATCAATTACGGGCTCTGGGATAGCAAGACGGTCTCCACGGGATGGGATAGCCCTCCGTCAACTCTCAACTCTCTCGCTTCTCTTTGGGATCGTTGGTGTCAAGCTCTTGATCCGGATCTTGTCGGGCAATTCGGAGAGACTCGGCAAGAACCCACGCCCGCGGGCATGGTTCCTTCTCCCTATGCTTCCCTCGGGCGCACCTCCACGCCCCGGGTTCCCCGACTTCCGATTGGCCCCCCTTTTGGACCAAGGTCATGGATGGTCATGCGGATGGACTCCACCTCGGATCTCGGCGGATCTCCTGGGATCCACGCTTTGTTCGCCCGCTCACATTGGGAAGAAGGTGCCACTCTGGATACCACCACGAATTGGATCTATATTGCTAATGAGCGTGGTTGGCAATGGCCGGCGGATGCGCTTCATGGTCTTGACACCTTCTTGCAGAATGCCACCACCTCACCTGATCCTTCAGTCCATCTTCAAGCAGGTTTTTGTGCTGCTCTCAAATGCATTTTGCTCAGCTCCTTAAATCGGCAGCGTCCCATTTTTCACTGCAATCCGAATGCCAGTGTCAGTGCCTTTGGCCTCCAGACCTGCCTCCTCATGGAATGTCAGTACATTTCTTCAGACGCCCATGCTGCCCTTGAAGACATGGTACGATCTCGCTTTCTTATTGATGCAGATCCTGCCCTTGGCCACAACACTCCTCCTGCTCTTCAAACACGCCAGGATCTCATTGGCCAGTACCATAATGGTGCCCGTCCTCACTCCCGTGAGGATCACTTTCAGACAGATGGCTTCCCGCCCTCAGAAACCCTTCCTCCTTTTCTTCACTCTGAGTGTCGTTTGGTGGGGGGGAGTGTTAGTCCTGTGCCTCCTGGTACAGGACTATTCATGCATACGACAGACCAGGTCAAGCTCAAGGATCCTCAGTCAGCCACGGGTCAGCCATCAAAGGCTCAGCAGAAGACCAAGCAGCAGACCACGCAGTCAAAGCCTATCAAGAGGCGCCGCTCAGACAAGTGACGGCCCGTCACCGCCCGCGTCAGCGTCAGCATGATTCTAGGCACTTCAAGAGGCACCGCCCACATTCCTGCAAATCAGGCCTCCTTCCAGGAGTCGGCACCGAGATCAGTCAGAGTGTCTATATTGGGCCCAAGGCCATTGTACTATATATATGACTAGAGCTCGCACATGAGTTCTAGATGAGTTTTGAGTCTTGTCTCCTTTCAGTTCTTCTCTCTATTGCGAGAGCTCATGTATGTTCATCATTGATATCAAGGAAGCTTATCATTTTCCTCTCATTTGTTCTGTTTTCTTCTTCTTCTTCTCTTCTTGCAAATCCCGCGTGACATAGTCCCCCGGACTCTCCTGTTAGATCCACGGGTCCTCACAGAGGGCTGTCTTCCAGGAGTTCCCGAACCCAGACCCCAAACAATTAGAGAAAATTTTGAGTACAAAAGAATGCCTCATGACGATGCAGTAGAGGTGTGAAGCACAATTTCATAAAAATGATTAACTTCTACAATTACAGATTGCTGCTCCATGTCCCTTTGACTTGCATTATATTTTTTAAGAACCTCGATAGGCACTTTGAGATAATGATCTCCTCCTTCAATTATATGAAGAGCAAATATGACAGTCATCTTTTCGCTTCTTCTAGTTTTTCCAGCATAGTCCATCTTTTGTTTTGCAATATTGAAATGATTTAGGTAACGCAATGTGCTGACCTTTTATAGGTATCCAAAGCATATCACTATAGCCACTTCAACATTTTCTCATTCAGCAACAATGCAGCTGACCCTGCAGATCCCAAACATATAATAAATGTGGTCTTAAATCTATAGATATTCTTGCGGTAGGAACTTGCAGTAGGAAGAAGACCACGCAAGTAGGATTGTTACTCAAGTCTGGACTAGGAGTGGCCTAGATTGATGAAATGGCAAAAGTAGCTGAAATATGCACAAAAAATAAAGTACTGGAGTTTGGAGTCTATCTATGACAATAAAATTGGAATTCCACTGTTGTTTACATCAAGAATTTAAGACTAACAACTTCCGTGGGATCCCACCACAATTATTTGTAAAATGAGAATACCAACACCTAGTTAGACTACCAAATGAGTTAGAATGGAAACTATCTATACCAAATATTAAGAGCAGACGAGGATAGAGAACAGATATTTCTTCATGTAACTAAATGAAGTGAGAAGTTCATTTTAATGGTTCTATGAAAGGAGGAACTTGAGTATGTGCCATGAAAACACATAAAGAATGACCTAGTGGAAGAGTGCCAAAAGCCCCAAAGGGGCGCTAACGCAGTGATAGAGTACTTGGCTTGCAAGCAAGGGATTCTAGGTTCGATCCCCAGCCTGTCCACCCAATCATAGGAGGCTCATTTCTCAACATGCTATCAGAGCCATGGTTCCAAGTAGAGGGTGATGTGCACTCAATCATAGGGGGCTCATTTCTCAACATGTTATCAAAGCATGGTCCCAAGTAGAGGGTTCTTAACTACATGGGATAGTCCCCAGAGACGAGAACCCAACTCCGTTAGTGGTGGAGTTGCTTGAGGAGGAGAGGTTGTGGATTGTATGGATTGGTGTGCTCATTAAGGGGGATGTTGGAACATTGGAGTAAATGTAATGGGCACGCATGAAGAATGACCTAGTGGAAGAGTGTCGAAAGCCCATCAAAAGGTCGGTAGCTCAGTGGTTGAGTACTTGGTTTGCAAGCAAAAGGTTCTGAGTTCGATCCCCAACTGTCCACCCAATTGTAAAAGGCTCATTTCTCAATAGAACGTTCCCCTTGACCGTAGTAGTTGACCGTAGTAGTGGAGTTTCTTGAGGAGGAGAGGTTGTAGATTGTATGGATTGGTGTTCTACCTTTGATGCATGATTCCACCTTGATTGTAGTAGTGGAGTTTCCTGAGGAGGAGAGGTCGTGGATTGTATGGATTGGTGTGCTACCTTTGATGCATGATTCCATATTGAACTCAATTGAAACAAAACAAAAAAACAATCCTAAACAACAAGGTTAAACAAGCTCGTAAAACTCCAATTGGTGTGCTACCTTTGATGCATGATTCCATATCGAACTCCAACTGGAACAAAGAAAACAATCCAAAACAACAAGGTTAAACAAGCTCCTAAAACTCCAAATGATGGAAAAAAGCCCATAACTACGGTTAAACACGCTCCTAAAGTCCAAATGATGGAAACAAAGCCCATAACTACCTTTGATGCATGATTCCATATCGAACTCCAACTGGAACAAAGAAAACAATCCTAAACAACATAAATAAGCCTAATCCACTGCATCATTTGATAGGTAGAAAGGAAATGCATGAAGAATCATGGATCCAATTTGCTATGAAGTGCCTTGAATAATTAGAATTATTTCTCTAACTATATAAGCAACAATTGGAAAAAACAAACAAATTTCTAAAATGAAATGATGATATTGATGCAGAAAGACTGGTTCCTCGACTCTGATACCGTCAAGAAGTGACATTTACCTTCATTTTCAAAGAATTGAAGGTAAATGAAGTTCTTGAACTACTAGGTAGTTGCTTGGCAGTTATTTTGTCCATTGTGATATCTCTCTATTTAGGTCCCTCGCCTATTTTTTTTTCATTAGCTTCCTCAACGTGCATCTCTTCTTCTTGGAGTATCAAGCCGCTTGCTACCTATTCCATTTATCTTAATTGTATTCCGTTATCAATTCTGTGCCGGTCTTCTCTTTGCATACACGACCTTTTTTCCAAGTTTATATTCTAGTCCTTTGGCAAATGATGGTCCTTTGGCAAACGGTACTTTTATGATTGCTTTCTTTTGCCTTCATCATGTTTTCATGTGAATCAGATTAATACCTCAGTTTTTCAATTGGGTCATTGCTCTGGATTTGTTTAATCAATTCAAAAACTTTATCTGCTCGACGAAATTTAGGGGTTGTTCTTCTTATGCATAGACGGGTGTTTTTGCCTAGTTGGGTCAGCCTATCCACTGGGGTTTTATTCCTGTCAGTGCATTATCTAGTTGGATCAGCCTATCCACTGGGGTTTTATTCCTGTCTGTGCATTGTGTATTGCGCCTTTGTTCTTGTCAATAAAAAGAGTGTCACGTCCTTCAAAAAAAAAATTCGGGCCAGTTTTTCTTTCAATTTCGTTCTTTCGATTAAACCCTTAGTTTCTGTTTTTTGAGTTATTGCCAGCCTTGTTCTTTGGCCCTGCACGCCAGTTTCGTTGTGAGTTTAACTAGTACCCATCTGACTCAATTCTTGTTTTTGTAACCTCAATGGCACCAAAATCAAACCCCCTCAGGCTGGGAAAGAGGTCTATTTCTGAAGCTTCTGGTTCTTTAGAGGATCCCAGAACAAAGGTGGCTGCAGATGAAGAGTCTTCTACATGGTTGCAGGCTATGAAAAACCTCTTGGAATCCAAGATTGCTGGCTTGGGTGTTGCCATGGAATCCAAGATTGTAGCTCTGAATAATGCTAAAATTGAGGATGTAGTAGCTCTGGAAACCAAGGTCGCTTCCCTTCAGGAAGAAATCCAGCGCAAGAGCAAGAAAGCTAGGGATCCTGCCCTCGAATTCAATGGAAATATCAAGCAATGGAATTTTCTTAACGACGTAGAGGAGTCATTTGCAGAGTTGGAAAGCCATATGTGGCTGCAAAAGACGTTTGATCCAACAAGCAAGGCTACTATTGACAAAGGTACCAATTTGATTTCAAGTAGGAAAAATTATGTTTGGATAAGGGACAGGGAAGGACCAACAGTGACTGAATGCTATTAAATGGGAGAACTAAACAGCTAAGGGACGCTAAGAAACTAGACTTTGAGTTGAGTAAGACCTCCAAGAAATAGTTTGACTTTCAGTTTGGGCTTAAAGGTTCTAATCTTTACTATATTTGCCAACAGCCAGATCATTTAGCAGCATCATGTCCATCTAAAGCTCTGCTGGCTCTAGCTCCTCAGCAACTTTGGCTCCCTGCGCCAGGGAATATTAATATGTTTTATAAACCTGTTTGAATGCCTTAATTGTTGTGTTTTTATCTCTCGTTTTGAGAAATGGGCCATTATAATAAAGCTTTCTTTTATTTCAGTTTTTCTGGCTTTGCGAATCTTATTAAATGCAGATTTATTGCTTAAATTCTCAATATTACCCTGTTCAATTAGGCTTTTCAAATTGTCTTTTGTTTTTAAGAAATCTGTCAGCCTTTTTTCTTTTAGCTCCTTTACACCTCAGGCATGTTAGTTGTTTTCTGCAATAATCGTCCGCAAAACTGTAGATCTAGTCTCTCTGCTAGCTATTCCAACTGATCTTTAATAAGTGGTCTTCTTTTTTCTTGCTTTCGATCTTAGCTGGAGATCATTCAGCTCTGTTTAGTTTTTCCTGTTCTATCCGTGTTCCCCAATTTGCTGTAACTTTGTGTTAACCTGCTTGTTCTATATGTTTTTCTCTCTCTGAGTAAGAAATCTAAGAAGTTTGTAAAATGGTGAGCATAGTGTTACCATGGCTGAGTTGAAGTGGGTTTTACAATTGCTTCAACCTTAATTCCATGTTTAGCACTGTTACATATTGGTCATCGGTTGCATGTTGCAGTCTTGCTCATTTCCTAGTGTTGATATACAAATAATCTGTTGTAAGTTTTAAGACATATTAGGTTTCTGCTCTGTGTTTGCTAGTGCATGACTATTTCAATTCAAGTATACATACTTTGATATCTAGATCTTTTCAGATAGTATAGCATTTCTGCATATTTGGTTGGACCAATGGAAGTATTCTGTGCAATCTGTGTAAGTGTATAATCAAATTTTTATTTAGATTCTTGTAACGAGTTGTGGTTATGTTGGAGCTCCTTGGTCAGCTGAGATAGTTACATATGGCAATAGATTAGTCTGTACAACACCTCTCTGTTCATTTCCACTGCTATCTGCAAGTGTATATACATGTTTTTAATTATGATATTGTACGGGCATAAACCTTTTGAATTCAGGCTTATCTTCATAAACCGGTTATAACTTGATTAAAAGCAAGTATCAGGCATTTCGAAGTATGATCTACCTGTTTTATTTCTCCTTCTGGACCTGCCCTGATCATTGCAGCCTGCTTGGCCGATGCTGGGATCAGACGTTGTTTGCCATGCATGGTATAATCGGCGTGATTTTTTGTTCTATCTCAACCCAAACCTTATTGAATCGTTGCTAGGTGTGTGCCTTCTCTTTGAATGTTCTTGTCAATTGTGATGTTTGATGCCTTGACGGTTCATTTGCCTACTAATTTTAACTTGTTCCTTATTTTTATAACATTGTTTCCTTTTTGTAAAGTAAAAGATCTCTCTCAACTTTAGCTTTTGTTTAGGCTTGTATTGAAATTGTAATGATAGAATAATGGGGATTGCGGTCGAGGTGGATGCATGGTTGCATAGTTTATGTGTTACTAATTGAGTATGGTTACCGCATCATTACAGATAAAAGCACATCACCTACACAAACTTTGCACCCATCAGTGACTTATTTGCGCAATAGATTGAAAGACTGCTTGACATTTTGGAAATCTTTTTGTTCATCTGTGATGGTGCTTGATTGGGTCAGTAATGGGTATTCCCTTCCTTAGCTACATCGTTCCCCTAGCCAACCTTGGTCTCAGCCAAACCATAAGTCTGTACAACAACATGTCACGTTTGTTAGGGGTGCTATCAAGGACTTGCTTGCCTCAGGTGCTGCTACTGTTTCAAAATCAATTATATGCTCACCCTTGGGCGTGGTGCCTAAATCCGAAAATAAATTGCATCTTATTTTGGACCTTCGCTATGTTAATAGTTTCTTAGCACATCCTTTTAAATATGAGACTATAAAAGAAGTTCGTGATATTCTCAAACCTAATGATGCCTTGTTCACTTTTGATCTACACTCTGGATACCATCATGTCGATATTAACCCTGTTTGTTGGTCATAACTTGGCTTTGAGTTCGAGGGTAGTTACTACATGTTTACATCCTTACCATTTGGTCTGTCTTCTGCATGTTATGTATTTACCAAACTAATGCGGCAAATGGTGCGTCTATGGCATGCTAAAGGATGTCGTTGCATTCCCTATATAGATGACTTCTTATTTGCTACTTCTGTCGCTAAATTTAGAAATGTCAAAGCTTTGGTGATGCAGGATTTTGAGGCAGCCGGGTTTGTTTTAGCCCTGCATAAGTAACAGCTAGAATGTTCTCATGTGGCCAAATTCTTAGGCTTTATGGTTGATTCATCCGTAGGTTTCTTATTCATTGCCCCTGCAAGGCGCCAAATTTAGCCTAGCATCGAAGCTCCTTGCTGTTGACTGCTGTGACGTCCCCTACTCATATACGGTGCACTCACCGTATACAAACAGGAGTTCATCCCCCGTACCAGCTCCATGCTGATACAAGGCCCTCCACGTATCACTGCAACCTTGACGAGTTCCAGTGGGAAGAATGAAGGGGTCATTTTACCCTGTCTCCCTCAAGGCCTACCTAGCTGCGGAAGCGTAACATACATGTAAGTATACATACATCAACATCACATGACCATCACGAAGGATGGCTCACCACATATCTGCATAGACAGAGATCAGTACATCACATATGGGAGATCTACCCAAGTTCAGACACAGGGATGGACTGACAAGCTTAGTGCAATAACAGTGGAGTTGGCTGGCATAGGAACATGGCAATTGGGTAGTCCGCTCCATCCGCCCCTCCTGTGCACACTTTGCAGAGTAGGTTGAAAAGTCTTGGGATCTGACTGTAGCCCGCCGGATGCATAGCCAGAGGGGCTACTCCTGGGTTGCATCTCCCCAGTTCTGATGGGGCAGGTAGGGATTGCTCCCACCAAAGGCTGACATGCTGACTCAAGGTGACTAGAGGGCCACTGCCCGTACTCGACTGAACTCCATGGAAGGTGTACACCACCCCAAGTGCAAAGCCCGCACGCAGTGGCAGAGCATTAGGTCTAGTGCACTGTAGTCCCCGATAGGCTTTACTACCAGAGGGACGTGATCATGAGTCAGGACATGAACCTCCTTGTAAGCCAGTCTGGTTCCTCCACCCACAACCAGGTGTGGTTCTTGTACACAGGCCGAATTTAATAGTGCATTAAAAAGGACTAGCTAGTAGCATCAACTACTAGGCTTTTAGGGCCTCTACCCCCCTTTCCAATACAATGATTTCACAGAGATCATCATCACATACATATCATAGAAGAACTAAAGAATAAGATTTAATCTAAATCACAGAAGTTAGGTTCTTTAGTTATGGCTTGATATCTAGAGGTCAAGATGGCTGCTATGGGCAATTCAATAGGCTAAACCTACTTATCTATGCCTGGAAGGCGGATTAGACTATTGAATTGGCAAAATACCTGATCCCTAGCTTGCTCCCCCTTCTCTGAACGCGTCCATGCTGCAGAACTGCTTGAAGATGAAGCCCGAAAGGAAAGCTGATGAGCTAGGCTGCTCAGACAGACTTCGGGAGTCGAGATTGGCTCTTGGAGCAAGCCAAACGGAGCTCTAGAAGGCTGTGGACAGAAATGGAAAGTTAGGGTTTGGATACCTTACATAGGCTATAAGTTAGGGCTAGGGTTTCCATCAACCCTTGCCCTTGTGGGGTAAGTGGGTGTAGCCCCCACTTGGCCCACTTATTATTTAAGTGGGATAAATTGCACACATGAATAAATGTGCACATACTTGCAAATTGCCCCCTAGGGCGCTACTTGCTTAGCTACACGTCGGCGTACACGTCAATCGGGATGGCGTGTATATGTGACGATGCAGTACAGTATACGTCCTGGGACCGTATATTGTGCTGGAACGTCACATTCTCCCCACCTTGAAATGATGTTGTCCGCAGCATCGTGGGTCTCCCCACCTTGGGATCTTCTTGTCCTGCAACCACTTGATGCATACAATTTATTATTATTATACTTACACAATTATTAGAATTACCCTAAGGTAATATTTTTTAAAATATTACTATGACATTTCATTATCCAAATAACTTATCAATTCGTCACTTCATTAAAGCATAGTACTTACTAGCCTCACTTAATACAACATTTAAGTTTATTCAGATTTAGCAATTTCATATAAATTATCCTTCCAGGTACTCTTCATTCCTTGCAACACATTCCAACAAAACTTGTGTTGCAAGTCTTCGTAGCTCGACCTCCTTGCCCTCCGGAGCGCTCTATTGGTCTACAGGTCGATGCTACGTTAATACCATTTTAATTATTATTAATAAAATTATGGTTATAAGGGAACCACCCATCTAATTAACTAAATGAATGCATGACTAATCTCCCGGCGTAGGAAGAAGATGCTTCTTCCATCGTGGCCGTGGAGACAGCGCCCTATAATGCCTATACCCCGCACTCGATCATGGCCCATGAGGGTTTAAGCGTAAGGGTCGTTTAGGCGATCCTATCATAGCCCATGATTGGGTGCTACCTTATGCATGACCTCCCTGATCATGCATACCCCAGTGCAACATGGCCCAAAGGGTTTAAGCTAGAGAACATCCCTGATGATCTCATCCTCGCCCATGTTCACTTCTACCTTTAATCGCATGTCCTTCCCCTATGGACATGCTTACATTGCGGTGCAACATTGCTCATGTTCACCATTTGCGTAACTAAATCAAGCAAAACCGCAGTCATGCCTACGATGACATTACACCACGTCCTAGAGATCACCGTAGTGGTCCCATCATCGGTAATTATGCATGCAACCCATACTTAACATAGGATGCATGCGTAGATTAATCTTAACTATACATGAAGTCACATTTACCTTCGTTTTCAACGAATAGATGGTAAATGGACTTCTAGAGCTAGGTGACAAGTGTCCTAGGTAGTTAGGAACTTCCAGGCTCTCGCCTACTTGTAGATTGGCATTTGGGACATCAGCGCTTCTGTGCGCATCTCCATTCTGAAATTGTTCCTTAGCTCACTTCCCACCCACCCTCCCTCCCTCATTTTGCCCCCCTTTTTTTTGTTTTTTGCTGATATGACCTACTTTAGTTGTTGCCATAGTTTATTGGTTTATGGTATACAGCCTTGATGGCTTATTGTTGATATGTGATGTGACTTTTGGTCTATGGTTATAAAGCCTTGGTGGCTTATGTCGATATGTGACTGTTGGTTTATACTTATAGAGCCTTGGTGGCTTGTTTATGGTTTTAAAGCCTTGGTGGCTGGTATATGGATATAGAGCCTTGGTGGCGTATATTGATATGTGGGCTGTCTTGTTTTTATCTGTGTTGGTGGTATTGAAGCCTGGTTGGCTATTGGGAGTTGTTGGCAATGGTAGTTGCATTGGTAGCCTCTGGTGCCAGTGGGCCCGGGGCTTTGTGTTACTTGTGCCTTTGTTTTGCAGGACGACACGGTCGTGTTTACGATTTATGTTGCGAAGATGATGCTTTCGATCATGTTCTTGTATAGCTAGCAGCTCATACATCATGACGAGGCAGTCGTGTTTACGATATCGGCTGCTTCTTTCGATCATACTTCCTGAATAGTCCTCAACACATGTATGATGCCGCGGTCGTGTTGGCGATTTGGTTGATGAAGACGCTGCTTTAGAAATGTTCTTTCATAGTCAGCAGCTCTCACCTGCATGTGGAGTTTCTTCTACAACTTATTTGTAAACCCGAAAAGGCCTGTAGGCATGAGGGTTCCTTTTTCCTCTTCAGTTGTGTATAGTGTCTCCTAGACGATTGTTTATCTTTAGGGTTTCCTCAAAAACCCGAAAGGGCGAGGTTTTCATCCCGGAGATAAGCTCCCTTCTTGGAGATACATCAGCATGTATCAGCATATTTCTGTTTATGGAGATGCCCACAAGGGCCATTTTGTCCAACTTGTCTCTATAGCTCTAGAAATTAATCTAAACGTAATCCGACGTGCCTGAGCCGATTACTTCGGAGATGACCTTCGTCCCATTGCTCCATGAACTGCGGGTACTGCCTTATCAGGTCCTGCTTAAGTACCCACGTCGCATCTTCCACCGGTAAGTGTTTCCACTTGACCAAATATTGGAGGAACTCTGATCTCCTTGTCTTCTTGATCTCCTTATCAAGGATCAAGTCTGGGACTATCTCTAGCTGCTCTTTTGTCATTTTCAACAACGTTGGCATGTCCAAGACTTCTTCTGGGTTTGGAGTATGCTTCTTCAGCAAACTCACGTGGAAGACTTTATGAATTTTCAGGTGTGCTGGTAGTTCTAACTTGTAGGGCTGGTTACCTACTCTCTTGGCTATTCTGAAGGGGTCAGCCCACCTTGGAGCAAGCTTCTTACAATTTCTGATGCGGAGCTTTGCCTGCTTCACTTTGATCTTGAGCCAGACGTTGTCGCCAACCTCGAACTCTCTGATCGTCCGGTGCTTGTCGGCGACGCTCTTTGTCGACTCCTTGCTGCAAGAAGATATCCTCGGACCTCTTCTACCAGCTGCTGCATGTCGGCCAACATTTGCTGCGAAACCTCTACCTTTGACACAGGATTGTGCCAAGTGTCTGGAGTCAGACATTGGTAGCCATAGTTGATCATGAACGGCGACATCTGGGATGATTCCTGCTTGGTGCTATTATAAGCGAACTCAACAAAGTGAATATAATCTTCCCACTTAGTCTGCTTGTTCCAGACATAGTTTCTTAGCATATCTACCAAGATTCTGTTGGTCCGTTCTGTTTGCCCATCCGTCTGAAGAATAGGCCGTGCTCATGGACAGCTTCGTCTGGATCGTCGCAAAAAGATCCTGCCAAAAGGCACTCAGGAACTTCAAGTCTCTGTCGGAGATGATCTCTCTCGGCATTCCATGGAGCCTGAAGATTTCCTTTGTGAAGAGAGCCGCTGTATCCAAGGCTGTGTCGGTGGTCCTGCAAGGCACAAAGTGTGTCATCTTCGACAGCTTGTCGACCACAACCATCAGGGCATCTTTTTCTCTTATTGTCCTCGGGAACCCTGTTATGAAGTCCATATTGATGACTTCCCACTTAGCGTTCGGCACCGCTAATGGTTCCAATGCCCCTGGAATTCGAAGCTGCTCTACCTTCGTCTGCTGACACAGCTGACACTCTTTGATGTAGCGAGCTATCTGCTTCTTCATCCCTAGCCAATAATAACTGGTGCGCACTTTGAAATATGTCTTCATAGATCCTGCGTGGCCAGTTATTGGACTGCTGTGGGTGTCGTGGAGAATCAACTTCCTGACTCCTGATGATTCAGGCACACACAACTTATTCTTATGGTACAAAAGGTTACCTTCCTTCTTAAAATTCTTGAAGGTCTCCCTCTCCTTATCTGTTCTTGCCTCTTTGCACATGCTCGCCCACACTTCCTTGAAGTCTGCATCTGTCGGCAAGGTTTCTTCGATCTTCCTTCTGAACTCGCTGGTGAGCATCGAGATTGCGTTGCAGTGAACTCTTGTTGTCAGAGGATGCCTTGAGAGCGCATCTACCACATTGAGTTTCCCCGACTTATAAACTATAACACAATCGTATTCTTCGAGGAACTCCATCCACCTTCGCTGCCTCAGGTTGAGATGTGGTTGCGTGAACACGTATTGGAGGCTCTGATGATCCGTATCCAGCTGGAATTTCCTTCCCAACAGGTAGTGCCTCCAAATTCTTAGTGCTCTGACAACTGCAAGCAACTCTTGGTCATGAGTCGGGTAGCGCGTTTCGGCGTCGTTCATCTTCCGGGAGTCATAAGCCACTACCTGCTCTTCCTGCATTAGTACTGCACCTGTGGCAATTTTACTTGCATCCATCGCCACAAGTTTGTCCTTCTCGGGGTCTGGCAGGGTCAGGACGGGGGCGGTTGTCAAAGCTTCCTTCAACATCTCGAATCCTGCTTGGGCTTTCTTCTGCCAGTGATCTGCCCAATCCTTTACTTTTTCCGCCCTCGTCAAATCCGTTAGCAGGACCGCTATTTTTGCAAAGTTCTTCACGAACTCCCTATAATACCCTTCTAGGCCGAGAAAACTTCTTACCTCGTGGATGTTCTTCGGCGCCGGCCAATGTATGACTGCTTCGATCTTGGCAGGATCCGTCGAAATCCCTTCCGCTGAGATGACGTGCCCCAGATATTCTACCCTCTCCGTTGCGAAGTGGCACTTCGACAACTTAGCGTACAACTGGTGCCTTCTTAGCTTCTCGGGCACTTTCCTGAGGTGTTGTACGTGTTCTTCCAGGGATTTGCTGTACACTAGAATATCATCAAAGAATACTATAACAAAAGTATCCAAAAACTCCCTGAAGATGTCGTTCATAAGCCTCATAAACGTTGCTGGGGCGTTTGACAAGTCAAACGGCATTATGGTGAACTCGTAATGCCCATACCTGGTCCTGAACGTTGTTTTGTGGATGTCTTCTTCTTTAATCCTGATCTGATGGTACACTGACCTCAGGTCTATCTTGGAGAAAACCTTCGCGCCTTGGAGCTTATCCATCAGGTCGTCCGATCTCGGGAGTGCATACTTATTCTTGATGGTGTGCTTGTTTAGCTGCCTGTAATCTATGCACATCCTCAAGCTGCCATCCTTCTTCTTCACAAAAAGGATGGGTGCCCCAAATGGTGAGGCGCTAGGTTTAATGAACCCTAAGTCAAGCAACTTTTGCAATTGCTTCTTCAACTCGGTCAGCTCTTGCGTCGTCATTCTGTACGGCGCTTTGCTTGTCGACTTTGTACCTGGTTCGAGTGCTATCTCGCACTCGACTCCCCTGTAAGGAGGAAGCTGCTTGATCTCGTCTGGGAAGAGATCATGGAACTCCTTTACCAACTTAGCTATCTGCTTTGGTAATTTGCTGACCACCTTATCTTCCTTGTTTTCTTCTGACTCGGGCTCTTCGATCTGAAGCATGAAGACATAGGCTACCCGCTCGCTCTTTATGCACTTGAGCAGCCGCTTACTAGACATACACTGCATGATAGGAACAACTTCCTTACCTGCAATTTCTATGATCTTGTCGTTGGGTGCCGTCAAGGTCACTTTACGGTTTCCACAGTCGATGATGGCCTTTGCTGGAGCTAGGTACTCCATGCCGATGATCAAATCATACTTCCCGATGTTCATCACGTCTGCTCCCATTTGTATATTGATCCCTGGCAAATCGATGTCGAAATTTATCCTCTTGCCTGCCGTGTGTCTCACTGCCCCGCTTGCTAACACCACGGGTCTCGGCTTTGACTTCAACGGCTTGAGCTTCAACATCTCAACCATTCTTGGAGACGCAAAGTTGTGGGTGCTCCCCGTATCTATCGGGACTATAAAAGACTTGGCCTTGCCTTCCCTACTGTGGAGATTACCTGATACTGATTTTGTGCTTGGCCTGAATCTATGGTTGCAAAGATGTGACACTCACCCTGAATGAAGTCGCGTGCTTCCCCGCCGTCGTCGTCAGAGGGAGTCTCCCATCCACCCATCTCTGCTAATGCCGCATTCATCACAGAAGGGCAGTTTGTTGTTATGTGGCCTAGCTGGAAGCACCTGAAGTAGAGCTGTTTCTCAATGCACTCCTGCCTCTTCTCCTTAGGTATTGACTGCAAAAAGGATCGCACCGCTTTCGAATAATTTGACCCTTCTTGCTGCGGCTTATCCTTGAAGGATACCTGTTTCTTTTCTTGCTGCCTCCCATAACTGCCACTGTATGGGGCCTTTGCTGGTCCCGGACTAGCTGCCCTAGGGCTATAACTCCCCGATGCTTTGCCCTTATCCTGGTAGTAGTGATGTTTCTGCCCACTGTTCTGAGGGCCAGATCCTTGCAGGCTGACTGCTTTCGATTTCGCTTCTGATACTGTTCGAGGATTAATTGCTCTTACCAGCTTCCTTATCTCATCGTTTAATCCCTCGATGTACCCTTCCACTGCATGGCGTTCACTCAGCTTCGGCACATAAAGCCTCAGTTTTATGAACTCTTCCGTGTATTTCTGCACGAACTTGTTGCCCTGCTCTAGCCGATAGAATTGCTGCATCATGTGGCATTTGTGCTCCCTTGGCACATAGTGGCGCTTGAATGCCTTTGAGAATTTTCGAAACCTGCAGTTGTCTCAGCTTAGCTTATTTGATTTTGCATACCCTTTCCACCATATACGAGCTGCGCCCTTGAGGTTGGCTGTTGCCACCCTGCCTTTGTCTTTGTCCCTCATTCCGTATGCATTCCCATATTCCCTCATCTCGTCCAGCTAGGCCTCTGCCTCCATGCCTGACCGACTGTCGCCTGAGAACTGTTCAAGCTTTCTTGCCTTCCATACATTGCTCAGTGCGGAGTCTACTTTCTTCTGGTAGTCTGAGGTCCTTGTGTCCCTGAGTCTGCCATCCCTACGGTCCTGCACCTCTTCCACCTCTTCCTCAAAGTCGGAGTCCGATTGTGAGCTTGTGTCGGAGGAGTCCGTGCCAGGGGACCTCATTCTCTTGCTCTTCTTCTTATCCTTTCCCCTCTTTTGAGGTGGTGCTTGCGGCAACTGGACGTTTTGGTCTGGACAAGTAGGTCATAGCCTTATGGTTAGCTTTGTTTGTTTTATTGCATTATATGTGTTTGCCGATATAGTTGTGGAAGCAAAATACATCAACAAAACATTTAGAATGCCAAACAAAATGTATTTATATATATATATATATAGAAAACTTAGTTACAATGCTTCCGGGATCAAGAATCGCCGGCGGGATGGGTTATCCTCAAGGAACTTCTTAACCTGGGCCATTCCTACCGAGCGTCCCAAGTTCTTGAGGATGTTCGTTGGTGTTCCGCCCTGCAAGGCTATCACTAAGTCTTCCACCCTGCGGTCGGAAGTGTAGGCCGCTGTCACTGCTAATCTTCCCTGCGTCGGTAGGGTACTGCAAAGTTAAAGATATCAAGTGCCACCGTTCTCTTGACTAGGATGACATGGTCAACAGTTGGAATTAGCCGAGCATGCCTACCAAAGCCTGAGAGTGCGATGAGCATGAATACTCCTTCTTCGCCCCTTGGGCTGAATTTGTGGTGGATGACCACTATTCTCCCATCCAACAGCAGAGGAAGTAATACCTTAGAGACTTGTCCCTGCCCGTTGCTGTTGATTCTTCATCGGGTCGGGCACTAGCTCTATGTCTTCCCGCATCTTCATCCACGTGCACCTCCGTCAGGTCTCTGTGGTCCCTTATTGTTGATGCGAGGCCTGTCAGGTTGATCTCGCCTCTTCTCTGGACACCCGTGGAAGCTGGTGTCGAAGAACTCGGCATCAAAATACTTGTGGTCTTGCCGCGGATCCCCATCCGTTCTTGGATGGCGTAGAATTCTTCTTCTGAAGGCAGATCTCGAGCTGTCATCAATTGCCGGATGCTGCTATATGCCTGAATATCTGAAGTTGACTCCCCGGTGTAGGTGTCGGCTTCTCTTACGTTGATTGGGAAGTCGGAAGCCTCCCGATCGATAAACTCATCCAGATCTGGTTGTTGCCGTAGAAGGTGCAGCAACTCATCGCGTATGTACTCTCTGGCTCTGCATTCGGGAAGGTTCTGGATGTCACTCAGTAGCAGGTACTCCTGGCCGTTGATGATGATGGGGGCTAGGCTTGTGATACGTAACCCGATCGGGGAAGCAATCCTGTGGGTCCGCAGGTCCTGGTCGAAAGACTGGATCTCCTGCTCTGCTTGTTGCCGCTCCTGGTCTGGGTTGAACTTGACGTAGTCTTCGTCGTCTGAATCGAACTCTTCATCTTCGGCTCTTCCTTCTTGCTCCGCTTGATACTGCAAGAGGAGCTAACCCTCTGCTGAAGAGGCTAGGGGGTCCACATCCATGGCCGGGATGGAGGACTCCCCGATTGGGTTCTGGGCACGGTGAGAGAGAAAGATGGCTATGGCAGCGGTATAGAAGAAATATTTCGCCCTATTAACTGTCATGACCATGTAATCTGGCAACCTAGCAATTTTGTTGTTCAGGTACTTGGCAATGTTCGGGACATCACCTAAGGCTACTTGGAGGGATTGCTTAGGAACAAAATATCATGTACAAGGGGGAAGCTGTACTAAAGATGGTCCTACCCTAGCTTGGAACTCAGTCATGACTTTCTGATAGGATGGGGTTGCCTGCAAGGTGGCTTGGATGTCTATCTCCTTCTGGAAAACTGCAAAAATGGCATTGATATCAGCCTCAGCCACATGAGCACTGGCGCTGTACCATCGCCTGAATGCTGTAGTTGCCATTGATCTTGACTGAATGGGACTAGCAAACAGCTCTTGAAGTGCCTAAGGGGGTTGGAAAATTGCCTAAAAGCTGGGAGCAAACCTGTAAGATGCTAACTGAGATATGGGGGGCCTATTTATAGGAAAAAGGGAAAAACCCTAATTTTTGGAAAACTTGGAAAATTTTTGGGTTTGGCAAATCTCACCTATTTTGAGGTCAAAATGAGGATTTGAAGACTAATTTGAGGGTCTGAGCATGAATAAGACTACCTAATGAACCTACTGCAACAAATTTGAGTCAATTGGAGGTAGCATGAAAGAGATAATGCTGAAAATACTCACGGTGTGCGCTAGAAAGCTGGCCTAAAATTTAGGTCGAGGTCCTGGCGCATGCCATGAGTAATTTGGCCCTATTTGGTCAAAACTTATCTAAACAGGATGAACTAAGGATCAAAACATGATGGTCTGACCGAGATACGCAAGATTAACCCCTTACTTGCCCAGTTTGGAGATGGTTAGGACCCTTTTTTATGTGAAATACTCACAGTGTGCGCCTGGGGCCTGACCTAAAATTTAGGTCGATGCTCTGGTGCATACCGTGAGTAATTTCCCACTCCTTGAGCAGATGAAGTCCATTTTAACTAAGACAAAAATGCAAATACTGCTAATTCAACCTTATCAACAACATTTATGCACTTAGAACTTGTTCTACAAAACTTTTTATTTACAAAATTTATTATTTACAAGAATTAGCGTTCTCCTTTTATGTAACTTGCCAATTGCATGTCCTTTGTCATTAATATCACTCTCTTGGCATGCAAAGTGCACGCCCTCGAGTCTTCGAAATGCTGCACCAACTTCTGCTCTGTTGCCTCCTATAAAGCTAGCAGCATTTCACCCGTGACTCTCATGCCTTTGTCGAATTCTTGTACGACCTCCTTCACGAGCCTGGCGAATGGTGCTCAGGGGATGAGAAGGCCGTGACTTCTCTGAAAGTGCCGGATCTCTCGGACTACTTGCGACAGTCTCGACCCGGGCTTCCTCGCTACTGGCTTCTTGGGAGGTACTGGCTTCTCTGGAGGCGGCTTGAGAGTCTTCTTCTTAGACGGTCGTCCTCCTTCGACATATGTTATCTTATTTGCCTGATAATAGGAGTTGTAGGCCTTCCACTTCTTCATATACTCCTTGTAGGCCTTTAGTTTCTTCTGGTAGACCCTGAGATGGTCGACCACGTACGACTCCCGGGCAGGTTGGGTCGGCTTCTTCGGATCTTTCTCCTTCTCCCACGTGGGGTAGGGTGGGGGTGCCTGTGTTTGCTGATCCTCGGCTGCTGGTTTTGAGGAGCTCCCTACCTCTTGATCTCTGCTTGAGAAGGGCTGGTAATCTTCGTCATCCTCGTCATCAGAGGATGGGGGCTGGTCGGGCTGTCGTTCCTTGATGACAATCTTCACCATGGGCGTCTTCTTTAACTTTCTCTTGGGTTCCTCCTTGCCCTTTCCCTTGAGCTTCTTCCTTGCCTCCGCCTCCTGTTCTTCTAGTTTCCTTTTCTTCTCGGCCTTTCTCTTCTTGTGGCGTTGTGACTTCGCCTTTTGCAATTGGATCCAGGCCTCGATTTCTTCTTCCAATGTGGGTTCGGGAGAGGGTTCCTTCTGTTCTTCCTATTCGTTGGCAGCCTGCTCCCGTTCTACCCTCTCCTGTTCTTGTATTTCCTCCTCAATCTTCTCAAACACTCTGCGGGTTTCTTCATCCATCGATCCCTCAGAGTCTGGTTCTTCGTCTGTTGGGGTGGTCACCAGTCACCACATTCATCACCACTCACCACACTCATCACCACTCACCACATTCGTCACCACTCACCACTCACCACACTTGTCACCACTCACCACACTCATCATATACCGTATATAGAGTGATATACGCGCATGCACGCGTGCAGGATATTTGCACGTATGCATTATGGAGGCATGATCACCAGAGTATTATCTGAGCAGAGAGGAAAAAGAACAGAGAGAGAGAGACGGTGTATTGGGAGGGAGATTATTTTTGCTTGATCTAGCTATGGAGATGATGATTCTTTGTGTTGTGCATTGCCTTGTTCTGATAGATTGAGCTTGGATTGTTGGGTTTTTCATCCTTCTTGCAAGGTTAGAGTTCAGGCTCTAACAATTTGGCGACCACGGTGCTCGACAGACCATTGATCGGCGAAAATTTCCATTGAAAAAGGAGTTGTTACCATTGGTATTGGTGTTCGTCGGTAAAGAACGACACCATTGTGAAAGGAGCAATTTCTTGTGTGAAGGGGATTTTGCCGTAATTGATTTGGGGAGTAAAAATTGACAAGGGGAGCATAGTTTTATGCCCAAGAGAGGTAAGAAGGAGATCCCACTAAGCTCCATCATCACAAGAAGGGGACCGGTGAGTCAATCTTTGGGCTCAAAATTGCATCAAGATTCCATTTCGTTTTTAGATTTGGGAGCAGATCTGGGGTCTAATTCTCAGATCCAGGAGGTTTTGATTCCATTTACCGATTTAGAAGGTAATCCAATTTCGTTTTTCAAATTGAAGGGAGATTCAATTTCGTTTTTCCAATTCCAAGAGACCCAAGAAGAGGCAGAGATGGCTGTATTACCACCTATGGTATGGGGTTTTCAGACAATGGGGATTCCAAAGTTTGATGATCTGGTGGATCGGGATCCTTTGAAGCATATTGTGAAGTTTGAGAGGTATTGCCAGCAATGTAAGTTACCGGCTGGTGATTATTTGCTTTGGTTTCATAGTTCTTTGCAAGATTCAGTGGAAGAATGGGCACAAACTCAGCCAGATACCATGACATATCAGGAATTAAAGGAAGCTTTCATTGCCAATTATCAAGAAGTTCATGGTAAGGATAAGACTATGGAAAGGTGGACCAATTTCACACAAAAGGAAGATGAATCAATTAGAGAGTATAATCAGAGGTATATTGCGGTTCTTAAAGCCGTGGTTCATTGGAAGATTGCAAGGAATGATGAAATGGATATTCAATGGTATGTAAAGGGGCTGAAACGAGCTATTGCTCATAAGGTGAAGGCTAAACAGCCTACAACATTACTAGAGGCACAAAAGTATGCTCTCAAGGCTGAAGATAAGTTGGGATACATTCATGAAGTTGCTTGCTCCGAACATAAAAAAAGAGGGATATTGCAGCCAAGATTTCTAAGCTTACAATTGGTGAGAAGCCAAGGGAGGTGCAGTTTATTACTTGTGAGTATTGTGGGTCTATTGGACATTCTGATACTACATGTAGATTGCTGAAATTCTGCTCAAGATGCCAAATCAAGGGCCATAATGATCAAGAATGTAGGGAGAAGAGATTCTTTGAGAGGGCCAATCCGGTATTTGCTGTTATGCAACAAGCACCACCTATTCCTATTCAACCAATGCAAGCAGCACCTATCATGCCACAAGTGCCCATGATACCACAAGCTCCAATTGCCCAACAAGTTCCAATGGGTTCCACACCAATGGTGCAGCCAAAACAGGGATGGTATCCAAGTAAGGCTCATTTATATTGCAAGTTATGTGATAAATTTAAGCATGATGAGACTACTTGTTGGAAAATCCATGGGAAACCAGAATGGGCAACCAACAAGTATCCACCAAAGCAGCAAGTGTTTGAATCCGTACCTCTTCCTAATAATGATGTTCGCATTCAAGATGCAAAGTACATTGATAATCCTCAAGTTAAGGCTCTTATTGAGGAGCTTAAGAAGCAAGAGAAGGCAAAATCAGTAGTAAATTGTGGATTTGTTGAGGTAGACAGTGACCCATTTCAGCAAGAAGAAGAGATTGGAGAAGTAAATGCGGTTACAAGATCACAAAAGGTGGTTCAAGAACCAAGAGTAGTGCCAATTGTGGAGAAGACTAAGACCTCTTTTCCAAAGGCTTTGAAGGAACAAGCTTTGAAGGTGTCAGCACCTAAGAAGGTGCAATTCAATGTGTTGCCCACGCAACGCTTTTAGTCTATAGAAGAAAATCAGCCCATAGTAATGCCTCCTATGGTGGATGAGGAAATTCAAAATGAAGATGATGTGATCAGCCAAGTTTTGGCCACTAAAGTTACACTTACTCTTGAGCAATTGATGCATTATTCTCCAAATTTGTTGCAAGAGTTAGGGGGGAGAACAAAATCAGAAATTTCAGTCCAACAAATCATATCAAATGATACCGACAAGAGGAGAATGGAGCCACCAGCCCGGCAATCCAAGGATCCTGGGCCATTTCTTTGTGATGTGAGTATTAATGGTTATCTAATCAAAGAGGCCAACATAGATACCGGCAGCGGAGTGAATGTCATGCCTTACCACATAATGCTTCAAGTTGGATTGAAAATGATGGAACCGACAACTATGATGCTCAAAGCATTCAATCAAATGAAGGTGCAGCCTATGGGGGTCATAAGAAATGTCTTATGCAAGGTTTATGAGGTGGAAGCAATCTTGGATTTCATGGTTTTGAAATTTCCAGAGAGTGTGCATGCTGAAACTTATACTTTGTTGCTGAGCCGGACATGGTTAGATGCCGTACAAGCTGAGACTTCATGGAGGAAGCACGAGATGAACATCTTTCAAGGAGAACACAAGGTTACTATAGATCATCCTCTGAAATCAGCAAAAGGTACCTTTCTTTGCAATCTTTCTTTGAGCAGCCCGCAGTTAGAAATCAGCAAAGAGAATGCTATGGTGTCAGGACAGCAAGGTCTTAGTTGTTTTCATGTCTTGGAAGTGGGTGGCAGGGAAGATAAGACTTTGTACAAGTGGTTAAAAGGTACCCAAAATTCAGAAATATGTCATTTACAGCAGGAAGTTGCAGATAAGTATATCCAAAGACTTGAGAGTATTGGTGAAGATGAGTTACAAGAGACTCTTGTGAACATGCAGGAAGAGTCCATTCAAAGACCCATTGATGACACTTTATTTCAGCAAGGTATTGATCTAGATCAAGTAGAGATGCTGATTTTGACATCAAGCATGGATGGGGTAAACAGAAATCAGCCCACTATACAAGTACAAGAAGCTGGGCGGCATGCGCACATTCTGGAGGATGAGATAAATCAGATCAGTCCATATTCACCACAGTCATTACAGTCACCACATGCACCAAATTCATCACAATCATCACATCCACCACATCCATTACAGTCACCACATTCACCACATTCATCACAGTCACCACATTCACCACATTCGTCCTTATCACCACATTCATCACAGTCACCACATTCAGTCAAGAACATTAATATTTCTCAAGGAAATGAAGAAAAATTGGTTACTATTGGAGGAGACCTTACTCAAGAGGAGGAACGTGATTTGATATCTTTGTTAAGAGAATTCAGGGATGTTTTGGCAAGAAATTATAAAGAATTGAAAGGCATTCCACCAGAGGTTGTGGTTCATACCATTGATTTGAAACAAGGATCAAAACCAGTCCAACAAGCTCAAAGGAGAATGAGTCCAGCCATAGAGGAGCAAGTAAAGGTTGAAGTCATGAAGCTTTTGGAGGCGGGATTTATTGTACCAGTGCCAAATTCAGATTGGATCAGTTCTATTGTACCAGTGAGAAAGCCAAATAACTCAATCCGAGTATGCATTGATTACAGGGATCTCAACAAAGCTACCAAAAGAGATCATTTTCCTACACCATTCATAGACACTTTGTTGGATATTGTTGCAGGAAATCAGGCTTATTCTTTCTTGGATGGGTACTCAGGATATAATCAGATCCAAATCTATCCACCACATCAAGCAATGACGGCTTTTCGAACACCTTTTGGTATCTATGCTTACAAGGTATTACCTTTTGGCCTCACAAATGCTCCAGCCACATTTCAGAGAGCTATGACATATGCTTTTCATGATATTTTAGACTTTTTGAGAGTCTTTATAGATGATTTGACAGTGTTTTCGAATCCAAGAAGGGATCACTTGGATCATCTCAGAAAAGTTCTTGAAAGATGCCGATTGTATGGCATAAGTTTGAATCCTGCTAAGTGTATTTTCTTCACTAGAGGAGGAAAACTATTGGGCAATTATGTTTCAGAAAAGGGATTACAAGTGGATCATGGTAAGATTGCAGCCTTGGAGAAGGTAAAACCACCTACAAATGTATCACAAGTGAGGAGCTTATATGGCCAACTCAGTTTTAGTAGGAGGTATTTGCATAATTTTGCTAAAGTAACCCAGCCACTTGTGGATTGTATGAAGCAAGAGCAGAATTTTAGATGGAAGGAGGATGCTCAAGAAGCATTTGAATGGTGTCTTGGACAATTGAAAGAGAGAACTTTGCTGATTCCTCCAAGACTGAGTGAGCCTTTTCATTTATTCTTTACTGTTTGGGAGCAAGCTTTGGCTGTCACACTATGTCAGAAAAATCAGCAAAAGCATTATGATGTGAATTACTATGCTAGCAGGTTGTTAACTCCACAAGAGCAGAAATGGACTCATATGGAGCATCTTGGGTTGGCATTGAAGTGGGCCTTGAACAAATTTAGACATTATCTTCTTCCTTCACAATGGAATTCAGCAAATGTACAGTATGTTTACATTCATATGGATGTGAACCCATTGCCATGCATTTACAACAAGACTGTCCAAGATCCTAAGTTTACAAGATGGGCTCTTATCATACAAGAATTTGAGTTGAAGTATGTTAAGATGGCTCAAGGAGCTCATAATCCAAGTGCCTATTTGAGTAGTGGTGCTGAAATAGAAGAGGAAACAGACCAGCAAGTAGCATTTCAGGATAATGGAGTATTACAAGGGTTCATTGAGACCGTGGATCTTTGATATGCCAACATATACAGGTATTTGCAAGATCAGACGTATCCTTCATCATTTTCAAAGCAACAAAAGCATGCTCTTAGAGTACAAGCAGCTGGTTATGTGGTGCACGAGGCTATTCTTTATAAGAGGACTATGGAAGGTCTCTTATTAAGGTGTGTTGCTGGTCAGCAAACTCATGATTTGTTGCAGCAAGCACATGATTGTCAGGGGCATTTTGCAGCCAGAACCACAGCTAGGAAGATCCTTCATTGGGGATATTATTGGCCAACTCTTTACAAGGATACTAGAGACTTTGTTAGCAAATGTGAGAAGTGCCAAAGGCATAAACAATTAACAGGCCACAATAATATGCCATTCCATCCTATTTTGAGTGTTGGTCCATTTCATATGTGGGGATTGGATTACATTGGGCCTATCAATCCTCCATCTTCCAAAGGTCATAAATATATCTTGGCAGCCACATGCATGTTTACGAAGTGGGTAGAAGCAATTCCAGCAAAGCATGCTACAGAAAATACCACAGTAAGCTTTCTTTATCATAATTTGATTTCTCGGTTTGGTGTTCCAACCATTCTCTTGTCTGATCGGGGAACTCATTTCATGGGGAAAGTAGTAGCTCAGTTAACAGAAAAGATTGGTGTTCAACATGTGCAAGCTTCTGCTTATTATCCACAGGGCAATGGGCAAGCTGAGTCTACTAACAAAATTCTGAAAGCTATCTTGGCCAAAACAGTGAAGGATAATCAAAGAAATTGGCATGAAGCCTTGACAGGTGCCTTATGGAGTTTCAGGTGTACTTACAAGTTGGCTACAGGATTTACACCATTTGAATTGGTTTATGGAGTGCAAGCTGTGATGCCTATTCATTTGGACATTCCTTTGTGTTCATTTGTGGAGCTACCTTATTATGAGAATTTAGGAGAAGTTCCAACTCCAAATCAAGTACATAATAGGATGGATGATTTGTTGCAATTGCAAGAGATGAGACAAGAAGCAGCAGACTTCAATATGAGGCATAAACAGAAAGTAAAGCTGATCAAAGACAAGTTACAGGTTATAAATCCATTTGAGGAAGGCCAATTGGTGTTGTGCAGGACCACTAAGAAGCATCTATCCAAATTTCAAAGCCCATGGGAAGGCCCATTTCTGATTGATAAAGAGGTACCAGGTGGGGCTTTCTATTTGATGACTCCAGAAGGGGAATTGTTGCCTAATCCCAGAAATGGCAAGGATCTCAGACCTTATTTTGAAAGAGAAGTGCTATTCTAAGGGATTCAGATTTGGCATAGCTCCAATTACAGAGAATTTGTGGAGAACTTTTGGGTTACAGCAGGTCGTTTTTCTGTAAAAACAGATGGTGACAGTTCAATAATATACAATCTATCCTGCATCAAAAGATGTGTTTCGGCGATACGAATCCAACGAGCTATGGTGCAGGTCAAATGGAGGTCTGGAACTCAAGATATCAGCTTTCAAAGTTTGCCACAGTTACAGAGGCTCTGTTTCGTCACTGTCATTTTGGACCAGTTTGTTTGTATCAGTCATTTGGATTTGAGGAGGGTGTAAATGTGTCATTTGGGGACATGTCCCAAGGACCATATGAGTTTGTTTTGTTGTGGGTTCTCCGCCACGGAGTGGCACATTTTCCCACTGTGGTCGCCACTGTTGGGGTGGTCACCAGTCACCACATTCATCACCACTCACCACACTCATCACCACTCACCACATTCGTCACCACTCACCACTCACCACACTTGTCACCACTCACCACACTCATCATATACCGTATATAGAGTGATATACGCGCATGCACGCGTGCAGGATATTTGCACGTATGCATTATGGAGGCATGATCACCAGAGTATTATCTGAGCAGAGAGGAAAAAGAACAGAGAGAGAGAGACGGTGTATTGGGAGAGAGATTATTTTTGCTTGATCTAGCTATGGAGATGATGATTCTTTGTGTTGTGCATTGCCTTGTTCTGATAGATTGAGCTTGGATTGTTGGGTTTTTCATCCTTCTTGCAAGGTTAGAGTTCAGGCTCTAACATCGTCTAACCGCTGGTTGATAAAGTCGGCCAGCTCGTCTAATGATTCTTGCTTGGATTCCTCCTCCTTTGATTTGTCAGAAGTAATCTCTTCTGCTGACGAAAGTGGGTCTCCTCCTGCGAGAAGCTGCTCTCGAAATAGCTGCTGAATCCTCCTCCTGTCTTGGGCGCTGGCCCTTTCGCCTGGTCGATACTTTTGTGCAGTCTGTTTGGTGCGCGCCATGCTTTACTTCAAGTCAATCGGAGCTCTGGCGCCTAAAAATCGCCTCAAAGTGCGGGAGCTAACTTCTAAGCAAAAAGTCTACAAATGAGAAGCGTTTGGGTCTATTTATAGTTTGGGCAAATTTTAGGTCAAATTCTAAGTTGCTCATTTTCATGAGTCAAGGCACATATTAACTTAAAACATGTATTTATTTTAGAGTTTTCTAAGTAAAATTACTCATGGTGTGCGCTAGAGAGCTGATCTAATATTTAGGTCGAGGCTCTGGCGCATACCATGAGTATTTTGCATTTTTGACTAAAAATATATAACTTCTAGACATGTTCCTAGGGGTGTGATATACAATTCTACCTTAAAGTTCGATCTAGCGTATTATCTTGTTCAAATTCATCAAGTTTGAAGGTGATTATGGTAAAGTTACTCATGGTGTGGCCTGACCTAAAATTTAGGTCGATGCTCTGGCGCATACCATGTGTAATTTCCTCACTTGGTTAAAATTTAGTTCAACTTTTTAGTTTGGTTTTCAATTCTTCTAACTGTTACTAGCTTAGCATATGCTACAAAAAAATGAGAAAAAAATTTTTCCCACTTTTTCGAGGTTTGAGAATCCTACTAAGTTAGTACTACTGGGAGCATGGCCAGTGCTTTGCTCTTGGTCTCCAAGAACATTGCTCTGATACCATGTGATGTCCCCTACTCATATACGGTGCACTCACCGTATACAAACAGGAGTTCATCCCCCGTACCAGCTCCATGCTGATACAAGGCCCTCCACGTATCACTGCAACCTTGACGAGTTCCAGTGGGAAGAATGAAGGGGTCATTTTACCATGTCTCCCTCAGGGCCTACCTAGCTGCGGAAGCGTAACATACATGTAAGTATACATACATCAACATCAGATGACCATCACGAAGGATGGCTCACCACATATTTGCATAGACAGAGATCAGTACATCACATATGGGAGGTCTACCCAAGTTCAGACACAGGGATGGACTGACAAGCTTGGGTCTCTAGAGGTCAAACAGATAGAGTGCAATAACCAAAATGAAATGAGACGCGAAACAGATAGAGTTGGCTGGCATAGGAACATTGCAATTGGGTAGTCCGCTCCATCCGCCCCTCCTGTGCATACTTTGCAGAGTAGGTTGAAAGTCTTGGGACCTGACTGTAGCCCGCCGAATGCATAGCCAGAGGGGCTACTCCTGGGTTGCATCTCCCCAGTTCTGATGGGGCAGGTAGGGATTGCTCCCACCAAAGGCTGACATGCTGACTCAAGGTGACTAGAGGGCCACTGCCCGTACTCGACTGAACTCCATGGAAGGTGTACACCACCCCAAGTGCAAAGCCCGCACGCAGTGGCAGAGCATTAGGTCTAGTGCACTGTAGTCCTCGATAGGCTTTACTACCAGAGGGACGTGATCATGAGTCAGGACATGAACCTCCTTGTAAGCCAGTCTGGTCCCTCCACCCACAACCAGGTGTGGTTCTTGTACACAGGCCGAATTTAATAGTGCATTAAAGAGGACTAGCTATTAGCATCAACTACTAGGCTTTTAGGGCCTCTACCCCTCTTCCCAATACAATGATTCCACAGAGATCATCATCACATACATATCATAGAAGAACTAAAGAATAAGATTTAATCTAAATCACAGAAGTTAGGTTCTTTAGTTATGGCTTGATATCTAGAGGTCTAGGTGGCTGCTATGGGCAATTCAATAGGCTAAACCTACTTACTCTATGCCTGGAAGGCGGATTAGACTATTGAATTGGCAAAATACCTGATCCTTGACTTGCTCCCCCTTCTCTGAACGCGTCCATGCTGCAGAACTGCTTGAAGATGAAGCCCGAAAGGAAAGCTGATGAGCTAGGCTGCTTAGACAGACTTCGGGAGTCGAGATTGGCTCTTGGAGCAAGCGAAACAGAGCTCTAAAAGGCTGTGGACGGAAATGGAAAGTTAGGGTTTGGATACCTTACATAGGCTATAAGTTAGGGCTAGGGTTTCCATCAACCCTTGAGATCATGCCACTTGCCCTTGTGGGGTAAGTGGATGTAGCCCCCACTTGGCCCACTTGCCCACTTATTATTTAAGTGGGCTAAAGTGCACACATGAATAAATGTGCACACACTTGCAAGTTGCCCCCTAGGGCGCTACTTGCTTAGCTACACGTCGGCGTACACGTCAATTGGGATGGCGTGTACGTGTGACGATGCAGTACAGTATACGTCCTGGGACCGTATATTGTGCTGGAACGTCACAACTGCATTCCAGTGCGAACATTGGCCTCTTTTATGGGTACGATCGAGTATTTCCATATGGTTTTTGGCCCATTCTCCAAACTCATATCATTCAATTTTGCTAATCTTTATGCTTCCATTACATCTTGGTCCCAACATTTGCAGTTGTCCCCACGTGAGCATGCTGAGATTTATCTTTGGTTCTCTTTTTTTGATCTCCTTAACAATGCTTACATTTGGGAACCCCTCAACCCTGCCATTTCCTTATGTTATGATGCTAGTAACTCGAGGTGGGGAGTTTACATGGTTCTTTTTCGAGTGCAGAATATGCTTGTTCTTTCTTTGATGCTGAGAAAACTTCATCCTCAACTGCCCTGAGCTTTTGGGTTTGTTGCATTTCCTTGAGAAGTGTGCCCTATCCTTGTAGAACTCTCAAGTTATGGCTTTTGATGATTCCTTAAATGCATATTTTATCCTCTCTAAGGGTGGATCCCGTGTTTGTCACCAACATTCCTTGTACATCAGGATCTTTATTTTGTGCTCTAAACATAGAACTGCATTTAAGCCAGCCTGGATTCCTCGGAATCTAAACCAATGGGCTGACTATCTATCGAAACTTATTGAATTTGATGACTATATGTTATCTGATGTAGTTTTTTCCTTGATAGATATGAGATGGGGACCCCATGATTGGGACCATTTTGCCAATGTTTATAATGCTCGTACTTCTAACTTTAATTGTTGGCACCCACTTCCTGGTATTTTATCGCCACCCGATGCTTTCTTTCAGTCATGGACCAACACTAACAGTTATTGTTCTCCTCCTCCGAGTCTCGTAGTTAAGACTGTTGCCTTTGCTCTTGCATGTAAGTGTGATATCACTTTAGTCATTTTCCATTGGGAGTCTGCCCCCTTCATGATGAATCTAGAAATTGGTTCGCTTGCTTTGTGGATCATTTATATTTTCCAGCTGGTGGACATGGTTTGCATGGTGCTTCTAGACCATCTTTACCTTGTGGAAAAACTACTAGTCCTATGATTGCGCTTCGACTTGGTGCTTCTTGACATGGTGAGTATTGTGTTTTTTGTTTCAAATGTTTTCAATTCTGAGTTTTGGATGTCATTGGATAATTCGGATATGGAGATATGCCATTTATTGTCCCTACTGAAGGGTTATACTCTAAATGCGAGGGTACCAAACACTTTAAAATTTTACCAACAACCGTAGTACGAGTTTAAGACTTGGTGCTTGTCTAAGGGCCTCTCTTTTTTGCCCACATCTGCTATGACTATTTGTCTTTACATCACTAAGATTTTGTCATCCTCACCGTCTCTTTCACAAGTCAGTAACATCTTAGTGTCCATTGCTTTCCATTACCAAGTTGCTGGTCTGAGTAAACCTACTGAACACCCTCTTGTTTCTCTAGTCCGTGATCTAGCCAAGCATAACACTCCCTCTAGTATCAACAAGAAGCAACCTTTGTTACCCCACATGGTCAGGTGAATTATTGATATCTTTGCAGGACATTTAGCTACATTGTTGGATGTCATGCACTGCACGGCCCTTGTTCTAGCCTTCTCTGCATTTTTGCATAGCTCAGAGTTGCTTTCGTTACATTGGCATGAAATAATTTTCCTTCCCTCTTATGTCAGCCTTTACATCCGATCCTCTAAAAGTGATCAAAATGATGTAAGTTCTTGGGTTTCTATTGCTCGTTTGGGCAGCTCGTATTGTCCAGTTCAATTGCTTGAGCACCTTATTGTTATAGGAATATTTAGAGCTTTGGATGGTCCATCGCGTGGATGGTCCATCAGGTGGTTTTCTTTTCCGTGGTCTTCATTGCTCTTCATCTGGTACTTCACTCCGTAAGAAAGTGATCTCTTACCCCACCCTCTGTTCATGGTTTCGATATTGCTTACAATCTATTGGAGAAGACACTGATGCCTTTGGTACACATTCCGGTAGGCGAGATGGAGCTACTACTGCCGTAGCTTTTAACGTTCCAGATCGTTTATTTAAAGACCATGCTTATTGGTCCTTTGAGTCTGCTAAAAATGGCTACGTGATTCCAACATTACGTGAACACCTTCTAGTTTTTCGCTTTTTCAGCATGTATTCTGTTTTGATTTGTTTAAGAGATGCCCATGAGGGTGGTTTACTTCTAATAGTTATAGAAGTGTCATTTACCTTCATTTTTAAGGAATTGAAGGTAAATGAAGTTCTTGAACTACTAGGTAGTTGCTTGGCCGTTATTTTGTCGTTTGTGATATCTCCCTATTTAGGTTCCTAGTCTCGTCTATTTTCCTTCATCAGCTTCCTCAACGTGCATCTCTTCTTCTTGGAGTATGAAGCCCCACCCGCCTACCCTTGTTTTTCATTATGTCATAGTGGAGTTTTTCCTTGGTTATTAGCCCTAGCGCCAGTTGGAGGCTTTCATGCCAGTTGTTGGCCTTAGCGCTTGGATGGAAGCTCTTGCGATTCGTTGCAGATCCTAGAGTCTTGTGGGCCCTTGTGCATATGGGGAGGCCCTAGAGCGTGGATGAGCTCGAGGGGCCTTTTTAGCTCATTCTTTCCTCTTGTTTTGCAGATACCAAGCTAGGAGAACGATGTAATTGATTCGCCAAGTTGAGAGTGGATCCTAGTCCTTTGTCAGAAGATTGTTACGGTTTAGGCGCAAACTTTGTTCTGTTCTTCTTGTCAGTTAGCATGTTCTATACCTATGACTCATTCCAACAAGGCTAGTAGGCCTGAGAGTAACTTGTTTCATGATTAGGAACCTAGCTTGGTTAGTAATCCTATTATGATCAGGGTTTTTCCTCGAAAACCCAAAAGGGCGAGGCTTTTTAATCCCGATTATAATGGTTTCATTGATTCAAAGCATCAATTAGCATGTATTCTGTTTTGTGTTGTTTAAGAGATGCCCATGAGGGTGGTTTCTTTCCATATGTTTTCAACTTCTAGTAGTTCTAGAATTGATACTGGATTGCAATGGCTTTTGTAGCAGGAACTCTAGGCATGGCAGTAGCTTCTGGCAAAGCAACTGGATCAAGAAGAAAATGATCTCGCCAAAAAGTTTACTTCATAATGAACACTGGTATCCAGGGGAAAAGTTCAAACCACAGGGAGATCAACATGTGATAGCAAATGAGCCAAAAATAGCACTTCTAGAAGTTGATTCAATGAATAGATGGTAGCATATGACCGGAAAATGGTCGTCCTATTAATAGCGATCAATAGATGTCAGAAATGGGAGGTGACACATCTCTAAAAATGGGCAAGGGACAAAAAAAGGGAAAAAATCCTATATGCCCACAGAAGCAAGAAGAAAAGGCTTGCACCAAAATAACCCTGCTGGAAATAGTCTACTATTGAAGATCCATTCGGGAACTAATCAGCACAGGAAGGCCAAAATGTTTTGTATCCAAAAATGAGATTCAATATAGCTGCAAGTGGAAAGGTGAAGACAAATGGCTACTATCCCTTATATGGAAAATGATTGCAACCTGTTAGAGATGGCCTAGTGTCTAGAAGGCCTAAAAGCCTACATAAAAAACATGATAAGTTATATAGGGACATCACAAGAAATACTTCGCTCAAAACTCAAATAATAAGCAAACTCCAAATGGCAAATCCTTTGGCAAAAGCATGGCAGTATTCAATTAAGATCATAGCCATCTCTTGAAACTAGTCAAGAGTTTCAAAGATAGATGCAAATGGAGATCTTGTGCCTCTTTTCATCTCCTTCATCTATTTTCTTGGCTTTTCTAATTTCCCTGACCATGGATTTGAAAAGGCCATATCTAACGGCGTAAAACTGGCCACTTTAGTTTCCGGTGGATAGGCTAGAATTGCAAGAAGAACGTAGGCTTGGGCTGGCGTGCTAAAACAAAAAAAAGGAGGGGGGGGTATAGATCTAATAGGAAAAATCGTCACATTACCTCGCTAGCTATGTTGGTCAAGATATTTCTCTTACACTGCTGCTATAGCCATCTTCTTGTCCCACAGAGCCCAAAATAGAGGAACCTTTTATCCAGCCAATGAACATAGAAACCCCTGCCCCCACAATAGAAGAGCAACTGATCCTGGAGTATGAAGGCCCAGAACATGAGGAAAAGGAAGAAGGTGGACATGGATACAATGTCGAAGACCTCATCGACGTCGGCCCTATCCAAGAATGGAAGCAAGCAGAGCAAGATCTTTAGGGCTTCGACGAAGGCCTGAGGATGACGAGGACAACCCCCTCGCTTATGTTAGGCATCACCAGCTTAACCCCGGTCATCATCAAAGGCCAAGAGTACCTCCTACTACATGACATCAAGAATCTTCCAGAGTGCAGAGACAGAGGATACAGGATGGACGAGCTTCTACACCTCCTGTGCCAAAACCTGACCTCGATGACTTCATCGACCATGAAACTCAAAACTTCCCCATCAGCATCAGGGAAGCCCACAACACACCGGGGAGTCATCATCCGACATCGAGGCCTACAACAATATCTGATGGATGATGACTCAATAGGAGCTGCCTTCGGAGGAGGAATTCATCGCCATCCAAAAACAAATGGGTATTCGGGGCAAGACGACAAGCGCACTCTTGCCCAGCTCTTCATCAACGGCGCCAACTGGGGTCGACAGAAGCGGGGTCAACTTGATCTTCTTCAGGTGCATGTTTGCGGATTACAAGGACCTGACAGCAGTACCGGTGGGCGAGTACTCCAGGAGACATAGGGCCAGCATCAAAACCGGAGAAGAGAACATGACAAGGCCCTTAGATACTATCTTTGGCTCCTCATCGACAGAAGGATAGCAGTGATACACTGGTAGTTCAGCCCATGGGAAGAAGAAGGGGTGTTCATGCTCATTGCCCCCTCGAGATTTGATAGACATGTGCGGATGCCTCAAAACATCGGCCATGTCATACTAGTGAAGAGGACAATAGCTCTGAGCATCTTCGACTTCGCGGTCCCTTACTGACGACAAGGTAGATTAGCCGTCATTGCGGCCTATACTTCAGACCGAAGAGTGGAAGAATTACTTACGGCAATGCAAGGTGGGACGCCCACCAATAATTTGAAGAACTTGAGATGTACGATTGGTACAGCCCAAGTGAAGAAGTTCTTGGAAAACCACCCCGCATATCAAAGATTCCAAGAATAGATTAAAAATTTCTCTCTATCACTCTTATGAATATATTTGTTGGCGTTATGAATGTTCTTTGATATATTTTTGTCCCCACAATTATATCATCAAACAACCAATGCAACAACAAACAAAAGCTAATCATAAGAGTGCAATCTAATGTGTATGCAGCTAGAACACCCAAGAATGCAGAACAGAATCGACACCCTCAGGAAAAGCAAATCCCCGCATGACAATTTCAGCTAAGGAACCTATTCCAGGAGTTCGAGGCACCAACTCCAGAAGAAGAGATGTCCCAGATGAGATTAGATATCCAGGAGATAAGAGCTTTATTGACAGGAAGGGTATAAATTGCACCAGATCAGAATGTTCAGCTGCCCCAAACACCTGCTGACGGAACAGATAAGGCAAGAAAGAGAAACTGGAGAAGGAGATCCCCCAGCACAAATTCCTCGAACACCAGTTCTGACTCCAACTCGAAATCAGGGGAGCAGGATAATGATTGGCAGGACCGCCGGGAGGGTCAGAACCATAATAAGGGCAGGAACGGGGCCGATTATCAGAAGAAAGTCGACTCCGCACTGAGTAATGTGTGGAAAGCCAAGAAGTTAGAGCAGTTTTTAGGGGATAACAGGTCAGGGATGGAAACTGAAGCCTGGTTGGATGAGATGAGAGAGTATGGGAATGTTTATGGCATGAAAGTAAGGACAAGGGCAGAATAGCAATAGCCAACCTCAAGGGAGCGACCAAAATTTGGTGGAAAGGCTATGCCAAGACCCATGGGTTGAGCAGGAATAGTTACAGATTCAAGAAGTTCTCCAAAGCATTTAAGCGTCACTACGTGGCAAAGGAACACAAGTGCCACATGATATCGATGCAACAGTTCTACAGGTTGGAGCATGGCAATAAAATGGTGAAGTACGCCGAAGAATTTATGAGGCTAAGGTTGTATGTCCCAAACTTGAGCGAAAGGCATGCAGTATAGGGGTATATTGAGGGCTTGAATGAAGAGATCAGGAAGCTTGTGAGAGCTATCAACCCCAGAACAGTGTCAGAAGCAGAGTCCAAAGCCGTGAGCCTACAGGGAACAAGTCCCCAAAACAGTGGACAAAAGCAGCAATACTATCAGGACAAGAGGAAAGCTACTAGAAGCTATAGTCCAAGAGCAGCAAACCCGGCAGCTGCTAGACCACAATACAATGCACAATATGGGAAGCAAGGTAATGCAAATTTTGGGAAGCAGGACAATATGCAAGTCAACTTCAAGGACAAAGAGCAAGCGTGTGGTTCAAACGACTCCAAAGCAGTGAAGCAGTTCTTGCAGTTCATCCCGAAGGAGAGGAGACAGAAATGTATAGAAAAGCAGTTGTGTTTCAGATGCTTCCAACCGGGACATCGGACGCGCAATTGTCCTTTTGTGATGAACGTAGGAGGATGGGAGACACCCCCGAAGAACGACGACAAAGACGCTTGCGACTACATCTAGGGTGAGTGCCACATCTTTACTGTCATTGACTCCAGGAATGCTGAGAGTCAATATCAGGTCATCTCAACAATAGGAAAGGTCAAAGCCAAATCCTTCATAGTGTTGATAGACACGGGGAGCACCCATAATTTTGCTTTGCGAAGGATAGTAGAGTTGTTGAAGCTGAAGGATTTGAAGTCCAATCCCATGCTTGTTGTGTTGGCAAGTGGGGCAATCCGACACATGGGAAAGAGGATCAATTTCGACATAGACTTGCCAGGTATCAACATTGAAATAGAAGCAGAGGTCATGAACATCGACAAGTATGACTTGATCATAGGCATGGAATACCTTGGACCGGCTGGGGCTGTGACTGATTGTGGGAGGTGGAAAGTGACCTTAACGGCGCCAAATGGCAAAGTCATTGAGATAACAGATAAAGAAGTCACCCCAATCATACAATGCATGTCTAGTAAGAAGTTACTTAGATGCATAAAGAAGGAGCAAGTGGCCTATGTCTTTAAGCTCGAGGTTGAAGAGCCAGAAATAGAGGAAGACAGGGAGGCCAAAGCATTGAACAAACTGCCAAACCCAATAGCCAAGCTAGTGAAGAAATTCCATGATATATTCCCAGATGAGATCAAGAAACTTCCACCATACAGGGGAATCGAGTGTGAAATAGCACTTGAACCAAGGACTAAGCCACAAGTAAGGCACAGTACAGATCAGGATCAAGGAAGAAGACATTCATAAGACTGCATTCAGAACGAGATATGGCCACTACAAGTTCACAGTGATGCCATTTGGGTTGTCCAACGCCCCAGCAACATTCATGAGACTCATGAACGACATTTTTCGTGAGTTTCTAGACATGTTCATCATAGTTTTCTTTGATGATATTTTGGTCTACAGTAAATCCCTGGAGGAACATGCCTAACACATGAGGAAGGTACTTGAAAAGTTGAGGAGGCATCAACTTTATACGAAGTTATCCAAGTGACACTTTGCTATAGAAAGAGTAGAGTACTTGGGGCATGTAATTTTAGCAGAAGAAATTTCCACCGAAGCACCAAAGCAGAGAAGATCAAAGATTGGGTGAGTGTTAGTCCTGTGCCTCCTGGTACAGGACTATTCATGCATACGACGGACCAGGTCAAGAACAAGGATCCCCAGTCAGGCCAGGGTCAGTCGTCAAAGGCTCAGCAGAAGACCAAGCAGCAGACCACGCAGTCAAAGGGCGCGCCTGCCGTCAAAAGGAGGCGCTCAGACAAGTGACGGCCCGTCACCGCCCGCGTCAGCGTCAGCGTGATTCTAGGCACTTCAAGAGGCACCGCCAGCATTCCTGCAAATCAGGCCTCCTTCCAGGAGTCGGCACCGAGATCAGTCAGAGTGTCTATATTGGGCCTAAGGCCATTGTACTATATATATGAGTAGAGCTAGCACATGAGGGGGAGATGAGTTTTGAGTCTTGTCTCACTTCAGTTTTCTCTCGGTTGCGAGAGCTCATGTATCATCATCATTGATATCAAGGAAGCTTATCATTGTTGTCTCATTGTTCTTTGTTCTCTCTTCCCTTTCCTTTGTTTTCTTGCAAATCCCGCGTGACATAGTCCCCGGATCCTCCTATTAGATTCAAGGGTCCTCACAGAGGGCTGTCTTGCAGGAGTTCCCGAACTCAGACCCCAAACACTGTCGCCGCTGCCGGGTCTGATTCAATTTTCCTTTCTTCTGTCGCCATGTCTGTCCGAAACTTCATGCCAGAAGAACTTCTTTCCCAAACGGCGTCTCGCTTGGAGTGCCATCATCGAAGGGAAGTTGTTCGCGACATGTATGGATCTGCTTATAACATTGAGGGAGGCCACATTCGGTCTAGGGCTCAGTCGGCGCCACCCACCCCTCGTGTCATGTCTCGTCCCAGTTCTCCACCTCAAGCGTGCAAACATTGCTCACAGCCTCAGTCACCTCATCACTATCAGGAGCCCTATCCGGCTCCACCTTCTCAACCTTACTTTCATACCCCCGAACATGCCTACATCCATCATTCTTCTGGCCATACGCCTCTGCCTTCACAACCATCATCTTTTTTTTTTTTTTTTTTTTTTTTTTTTTTTGAAAGAACGGGGTGTTTTTTATATTTATCAGAATAAAAAGTACAGTGTTTCAAACATATAAAGGATTACTACAGGAGAAGCCTCAACATCTTCATCCTTTATGCGCAGAAACTTATTCTCTGCTCTGTAAGCTAATATACATGAAGCTCATGATGATCTCCCATATGGTGACCAGAAAAGACAAGAAGATACTGGAAAAAAGCTCCTGAAGCTTTCTTTTACACATTGAAGATCCAAAGCAGATATTCTAGAAACATTGAAGATAGAAGGAAGTACCATAATATGAGACCAAATTAGTTGCTGCATTGTTGGGATGCAAAACAGTCAGCCTAAGTAGGCTAGACACACTTGCCCAGCCGCCAAGACTCCTCCCAAAAGTCTGGTTCATGATATATAAGCTTCTTCCTGCTCACATGATATCCCTAGCTCGGCCCCTAAATTGATCTCATTTCTTGCTACGAATCCATTCAAATAATTCCCAAATTCCACCAAAACCCCTCATGATAAAAGACAGATTCTGATCAATTCTTGAAAATTCTGTACCTTTCTGCTAGAAAGAAAGAAAGAAAGAAAGAAACAACCATCATCTTCTCCGGGTGGACAAGGATATCCACATGTCTCTTTTGCTCCTCCACAGGAATTTCCCTTCCCTACCTTTCCCACCGCTCTTCCTGTTTACAACCTTACCGACCTCAAAACCAATGCTCAGGCACCTTCAGTACCTCCCCCACAGTCCCCCCTTCATCAGGGTTCTTCAGGCACCATGCCACCACCAACTCCACCTCAATATAATCCCTATCCCGTTCCTGTCCAGCCAAGCACTTTCACCTCTACCTTTCAGACCCTTAAGCCGACTTATCCCTTTGGCAACACGAAAGGCAAACCCTTAGACCAAAGTGCTCAGGCCCACATGGAAGAATTTGAGGCTCTGGCTGTCCTGAATGGTCATGCGTAACCTCAACTGAAATTCCACATCTTTTCCACCACACTGCGTGGCTCCCCTCATCAATGGCTCATGTCCAACAAAAGCCACTGGAAACAAGATTGGTCAGAAATGAGAACTGCTTTTCTTTCTCACTATGGGACCACGGATGATGATCAACTTCATCTCAAGCAACTCAATGACCTTCAACAAGAGCCCACGGAGTCCGCCCGGGATTTTGCGGATCGTCTTCACATTCTGCTCAGCAAACTCAAGGAGTACCCCACACAGAGCCAGATCTTGGTCTGGTTTCTCCAAGGACTTCCTCCAGCTATCCGACTCATGACTGAATACCTGCGCCCGAAGACTTTGGAGCAGACTATCGACCTTGTCAATCACTCCGTCAATGTTTCCTCCCGTGGCGTGGCTCTTCAGGAGCTTCCTTTCATTCCACCCGTCATGGTTCCACAGACTGCTGTCCAACCTCAACACGCCAATCAGCAGCGCAGTCAGATCTGGTGCCATATCTGCAAATATCAAGGCCACTTGGCGAATGAGTGCAACTCCACCAATGGCCCGCCTCATTGTAAAAGATGCAACATGTGCAATCATGCCACGGAAGAGTGCACCCGCACTCATCCTACACCTTTCCGCAACAAACTGGTTTATCAACTGCAAACAACAATGCAGCAACAATCGCAATATCAGCAGCAACCACTGCAGGCTCAACCCAATCAACTCTATCAGCAACAGGAGCAACAACGGGGACCCAACACACGCCCCCCTTTTGATCCTGTTATCACTGTCATGAATGGGGTCATACCACCACGGCCTGTCCTCAACTTCCACAAGTTCAGGTGCAGCTTCCTGGCACCAATTAGACCACCTCGGTCCGCCTCACGGCTTACCAACTTTGGATTGCCAATGGCAAACAAGGTCCGCGTCCCGTTCTTCGGAAGCCACCTCGAGCGCCTCAGCAATCACGCTATCAACCAGCTCCTGCCAATCAACCTCAGATGGATCAACAAGCACAGGAAGAAATTTTTCAGGCTCTTAATCCTCCAGTCCAGCCGTCAAATTGGGTTGGTTTGGTTTCACGCCAGACCAGGGCGTCACGTCCCTTAACCATTCTTTCTAATGGCACGCAACCTGCCTTTGCAGTCGACACAATCCCTCATGTAGAGGACAAAAAGGTTCACTTTGCACCTGACTTGGAAAAACTCATGCCTCATGTCATGCCTAAAGTACGCCAAAGCATTCTGAACCTCATGCAAGCTGCTGAAGGCCGCACGTTGGCTAAAGTTCATGCCACCACCAGAGCTCAGCAAAGACAAGACGCACCTTCCACATCTCAACCTCCATGCTCTCAGACATATCCAAATATTGCTGCCGAGGTTGACCTTCTCAAAGAAGTTGCTGCTTCATTACCACGCACCCCAGCACCCGTGGATCCAGCAGATCCTTTTTCTCATGTGCCTCTAGAACTCCAAGAGGAACTGGCAAAAATCAAAATTCCTTTAAGTCTGGCAACAATTTTGAAACTCTGTCCTGCTCTCAAGGACCAGTTACCACTCCCGACCATTTTGGTTGGAGCTGTTGCTACCTCCACACCCACGGTCCATGCCACGGTGGGCAATCAACAAGTCAACCATGTTCAAATTGACGGAGGTAGCGCAGTTAATCTCATCACGGATAAACTACGCAAACAAATGGGCATCAAACAACTCTATCGTGCCCCATATGACATCAAATTGGCTAATGGCCATATCACGCGACCTCAAGGCGTCACGCCTCTTCTTCACATCAACATTGGTGATCTCCGATTCCCTTGGAATTTGGTGTTTGGAAGGCTAGAGAAGATCCAGATGATTATGAAATGTTAGTCGGCAGACCTTTTCTCCGCCAGGCCAAGAGTATCCATTACTGGGCCACGGATCAATTGGTCATCACAGATGGTCACCTCAATGCCACCATGGACTTGGAAACAGGCAAAATCATTTCCGTCAACCATGTTGAACCCTCTCTCTCCGACACCGATTCTGAGGACGCCCAGAATATCTATCAAGTTCAGGCTCCACCTGCGAGTCTGCCTCTGTCATCCTACCCCGAATGGACCAGGCTGTGGCTGCCTTGCTTGACCCTTACCTGGCTCCTTGCAATCGCATCCAACGTGTTGATCATTTTTCAGATGCCGCACTTCCTTCTGATCCTGTTGATGTCCACGCTGTCATGAAGCAACCTCTGCTTGATGACAATTATCAACCTCTCTTTTTCACCACGCAGAGCGCCACTCATCCTGTCCTGTTTCAACCTCCTGCTCATGTTGTCCAAGACACGGAAGTTATACCACATATTCAGACTCCAGAAGTTGAGATTGTGGACGTAGGCCACAATCAGCCTGTCTGCATTGCTGCCAATCTTCCGACACCCTATCGTAACAGGGCCGTCACGCTCTTCAAAAAGTTCAAACACATTTTCGCCTGGAGCTACAGAGACCTTCGGGGAATCAACAAAACCTTGGGGGAACTCACCATTCCTACCAAATCTGATGCACGTCCTGTGTAGCAACGACAGTACCGGCTCAACCCCAATTACCGTGATCGCGTCAAGGCCGAAATTGACAAACTCCTTGCTGCCGGTTTGATCTATGAGGTCAAACATTCTGAATGGGTGAGCCCCATTGTCATTGCACTCAAACACAATGGAAAGATCCGTGTTTGCGTGGACTACCGGAAACTAAATCAGGCCACGGAGCGTGATCATTTTCCACTTCCCTTCACAGACCAGGTTCTGGAAGAGGTCGCTGGACATGAGATGTACTCCTTCATGAATGGTTTTTCTGGCTACAATCAGATCTCAATCAAAGAATCTGATCAACTCAAGACTACTTTCACCACCCCGTGGGGCACTTTTGCCTACAAGGTGGTTCCTTTTGGATTATCAAACTCTCCATCCACGTTTCAACGCATCATGCTCTCAGTTTTTCATGATTTTATGAAGGAAAATCCCTTCTTGCAAATTTTTCAAGATGACTTCTCTGCCTACAGTTCCATGGCTGACCATTTGGATAAATTGGAACTCGTCTTTCAGAAATGTGATGAGTCCGGCATTAGTCTCAATCCTGAGAAATGCACCTTTTGCGTCACTTCAGGTGTTTTGTTAGGGCACGTAATTCGAAGAAAGCGGTATCACCACGGATCCTGCCAAAATCAGTTGTGTGCTCAAGGCTCAAGCACCAGCCAATATCAAGGAGACACGCTCTTTCCTGGGTAAGGTCAATTATTACTCCACCTTCATTCCTGGACTTGCAGCCATTGCAGATCCCATTCATAAACTCACGGGTGATGAATCCACCTGGGCTTGGAATTCCCGGCGGATCTTTGCTTTCCAACAGTTGAAGCTCTTGCTTACTCAGGCCACGGTTCTTGTTCCTCCTCAATGGGACAAGCCCTTTCATGTTCATGTCGATGTCTCGGCGTTTGCTATTGGAGCTGTTCTTTCTCAAGAATATGATGCGCAAACTGACAAACCAAACCGATATGCCAGCCGGAAACTCAATTCTGCTGAGCGCAACTACTCTGCCACAGAGCGTGAAGCCTTGGGTTTAATTTTCTGTGTCCAACGCTTCCGTCACTATCTTTTGGGCAGTCAGATCAAATTCTTTGTTGACCACCAAGCACTTCTTTATTTGATCAACAAATCCACGCCCACGGGCCGCATTGCTCGTTGGGTCCTCCTTCTGCAAGAATTTGCACCTTTTGAAATTGTGCACAAGGCAGGCAAATCTCATGTTGTCCCGGATTATCTTTCACGAATCCACACAGATGATCCCTCCACTGGAGTCTCAGACGCCTTTCCTGACGCTCAACTCTTTCTGGTCACGGCAACACCACATTGGTTCCATGACTTTCAGCAGTATCTCCTCACAGGCGCTCTTCCACCAGAGGATGCCACGCTCTCTCAAGCCAAGCGACAATCCCGTCGACACCAATTTCTCCGCGAGGTCCGTGACTACACCATGGTTGCAGGCCATCTTTACAAAAAGGGTAAGGATACCATCCTTCGACGCTGTGTTCTCCCTCATGAGGTCCCAGATATTGTCCGCGAAGCCCATGAAGGGCTCGGTGGTGGTCATTTTCATGGTGACACCAGGGCATGCAAAATCCTTCTTGCGGGTTATTTTTGGCCCACGCTCTTCAAAGACGCCACTCCATACGCCCGACGCGTGTGATGCTTGCCGGTGTGGGGGCGACCCACGGCCCGTGGCGGCGCTTCCCCTTGACGCCGGTCGCCACGCCACTTCCCTTCAGCAAATGGGGGATGGATTTTGTGGGACCCATCGATCCTCCTGCGCGGCACACCCGTGCCCGCTACATTCTGGTTCTCACTGACTACGCTACCAAATGGGCGGAAGCTTGCACACTTCCAGACAACACTGCGGCAAGCACAGCCAAGGTCATCTATCAACAAATCATCACGCGTTTTGGCTGCCCCACGGAGCTGGTCAGTGATCGTGGTGTCCATTTTATCAATCATACCATCAAGGAGCTGACGTATTATCTCCTGATACATCATCACAAGAGCACACCTTACTATCCTCAAGGGAACGGTTTGGCAGAAAGCACCAACAAAACTCTGGTCACAATTCTCAAGAAAATTTGTGACGCTTCTCGCACTGACTGGCAAACCAAGCTTCCTACTATTCTTTGGGCTTACAATACTTGTTTCAAAATAGCTACAGGTCACACTCCTTTCAAATTGGTTTATGGTCAAGAAGCTCTCATGCCTTTTGAATACATCCTTCCAACTCTCCGTTTTCAACTGGCTACCGCCCATAATCCGCCTGCTGCACTCAAAGAAAGGGTTTATCAATTGGAACAGTTGGATGAACTTAGAAGGGATGCTTATATTCGTGTTCTTCATGGATAACAGTTGCAAAAATCTTTACATGATAAACGTTTGAAGACAAAAACATTCAAAGAAGGAGATTTGGTTCTTCTTTATGATTCTCGGTACAAAAATTTTCTGGGTAAGCTAAAGTTTCGATGGCTTGGCCCTTATCAAATTGTTCAAGTGGTGCAACCCAGTGTTTTCCAGCTGGCTGAGTTAGATGTAACTCCATTACCTACACTGGTTAATGGCTTTCGCCTCAAACCATTTCATACCACAGAAAGTGAAAATCAACAAACAGATGTTGTTCCAGACACAAACACAACAGATAGTGACTAAACCAGCGGCATATTTATATTATAGGTGGAATTTTTACAAAATGTGGGCACAGCCCAGCTATTTCCGCTATGGGCACTGCCCTATATACAAAAACGGGCTCAGAGCCCTATCTACTAAGTCCTAAGAAGAAAAACCCTCTACTCCGGGTTAGGAGCAGAGGTGATACGCAGGATGTGGTAGAGATTCTGCTCCGGGTCCCAGCGCAGGTGCAGAATCACCTCCATCCCGTTGGTCTTCGGATCGGGATGCTCAGCCATCCCGGCACACCACCCGTCCATCGCCAGGCCACGGTTGTGGCAACGCCAGAGGTCCAGACAATCCATCTTGCAGGTAATCCACTCCAAACAGTTTGAAGGCATAGTGCAGTGATCATGCAAACCAGCAGCAGACATACTGAGCGCCATCGGATGTCTTCGCTTCACTCCCGGTTCGTCTTATATAGCCAACCGAGGAACTCCTTGTCGACGTGGACCAATCAAAAAAATCGCCAACGTGTTTGCAATGCAAGGATGTTTCTAAAATGAGAATCTTTTCTCCCGCCGCATATCTAGCCATGGTACCTTCTGACACATTCGTTTTAATGAGATCCCACTTCGAGTTGCCAGCATTAAATGCCATTCCTTCTTTTCACGCCCGTCGAACATTAATGTGCGTCCTTTTGCCACCTGTCACATCTGATCATTCTCTCACGTCTCATCTCCACCGTTACTTGCTTCTCCCTTTACTGTTTGGGGACTTAGCCAAATTTTTGCCTCTGAATCACCTCCTGGGCATCTCTCGACACCTGGCACCATCAACGGTCGATGTTTTGCCCTCATCATGCCCCTTCGCCTCCATTTGCGCGCCCTAAGCCTTTTCGTCTATCTGCGCCTTCGTCTTCTGTTCTCCGCTCTCCGCCTTTGCATCACCGTTCTTTTCCGAAGCTCTTTGCCATGGCTGCACCAAAATTTCCTACACTTCAAGCTACTGCTCCCAGGGAACCGGCTCTTTTTGAGTCCGTATCTTTCTTGACGCCCACTTTTCGTGAAGCCCTTGTTGGCCCAAATCGTGAGGTCGCGGAACGCCAGAAGCTTTATGCATTCTCATAAAAGGAACTCCCGGCTCCAAATCCAGACCAATTGAAGCAGTTCATCGCTCACATCGTCAACAGCCCGAATGGATACGCTACTGTGGTCGATGGCACCACCATTTTGCTGACCCAGCACCTGATTTATGAGGTATTCCATATTCCTTTGCAAACCCCTTGTTTATCTTGGGCTGCCTTACAGGATCTCGATGTCACTGAGTTTGGTGCTCCTGCTTATCAAGCGAACATACATCGCCTGACAAATATTGCCAAGACCCATGAAACTTTTGTTAAGTTTCTGTGGCGAAAGTTCCTTGTGTATTCTATCAAGAACACCCATATCAATAAGCCTTTCTATAATTTGGTGATCTCTGCTATCCGCTCCAACCACCACATTGATTGGCCCCAATTGTTGTTCTACCGCCTTCTTCAAGAAGTCGACCGTCTTAGGGCTGCCCCCTCTTCTATCTCTGAAGTTTCCGTGGGTGGCCATCTTCAAGCCATCATCCGCCATTACTTTCCTCCCTCACCTCCTAATTCTCATGATTCCACTCAGCAGTCCCTTCCTCAAACTCACCAAGTTGGGACTTCACGCCCTTCTTCTTCTGGTCATGTCAAACTTCCGCACACGCATATCACTATCTCCTCCTCCTCTACAGAAACAAAGCACTCCAGTTCTCAACATGTCTCACAAACGTCACAACCACGGCAACAGCAGGCTCCACCACCTCCGCACCCTCGCCAACTGTTGTATCAATATCAGCAGGATGTTCAAACTGCTGCTCTCAAGTTACAAGAATCCCAGGAAGCTCTCATGAATGGGGTTCAAACGGCCCTGGAGGCCTCAGACGCGGTTCACCGAGACATTCAATCTGCTACTACGCAAGTTCATACTCTGGAGACCCAGCTTCAAGACAAGCACGAGGTTTTTTTACAGGCCCGTGAGGATCTAAAGGCTGCCCAAAATCAGAATAGTCTGCTTGCCAATCAGCAGGCTCAATTGCAGACCACCATTCAGGAATTATTGGAGCAGGTCAAGGCCAGAGAGACTCTCTTGGCTGACAAGGATAAAGACATTGCCAAGCTGGACACGCTGTATACAGAGCTCTCTCGGTATTACAACACTCAAGCCCAAGACCTTACAGCGCGTGACACTCAAATTGCCTCTTTGGAAGCTCAGCTTTCCACGCAGACCTCTCAGCTCACATCTCTCCAAGATCAGCTTACGGAGGTTCAGAAACAGAAAATTCTTGATGACGCTGAGATTGCCATGCTTCGACTCAATGTTCCTGGGCAATCCTCCTCACATGCCACGACTTCTCAGAAACGGGTCCGCGACCAGTCACGCCTTCTGTTAGAAAAGGAGCACCGGATCCGTGACCTCGAACAACAGCTACAGCAAGCCATTCAGTCTGCTGATGAGGCTCAGACCAAACTTGACGGCTATGTTACCATTGCTCTCAACCTGCCTGTTGACTTCCCTGTTCCTTCCAGTTATCTGGATTATGTGGTTGCCCGACGCCACCTCTTTCTTCTGAAGTGGCATGGGGCTGATGGTCCTGTTGATGTTCCCCTGCGCACTGCAGATTTTCTTCGGATCTGGCCAGACCTCTCTGTTGAAGACAAAGGTTTATTCTGCGCCCTTTTACTCTTTGATCTCATTCACTGTGACGATCCGGATTTCATCACCTACAGAGTTGTTCAGCCCATGGCGTACATTTTCCATGACTTCTATCTGGCTGATACACAGGACAAATTTCGGGATGGGCCACATCAGAACTTTCAGGGACAGTTCAATGGTTGCTTTTGGATAACAACCCCTATCTGTCTGATCATGATCAGACACACGCTCTTCATCAAGAGTACACGTCTGAGCTTGCTCATCATTTACCTCTCTGGCAAGCTGAAACGCTGCAACAGATCAGGAAGTATCTTGGACATCCTGAAGATCTTCCCTTTGCACAAGTTTATATGCAGCACTTGGCAGGTTACAATCAACTACGTGCTCTTCTGGATAGCAAGACAGTCCCCACGGGTTGGGATAGCCCTCCTGTATACTCTCAGCTCCCTGCTTCTGTTTGGAACCATTGGTGCAAAGCTCTTGATCCCGACCTTGTCCGTGAATTCAGGGAGCAGGCTCAGCAGCCCACGCCCACGGGCATGGCCCCCTCTCCATATGCTTCCCTGGGTGTCCCTCCACGCCCCAGGTTCCTCACCTCTGATTGGCGTCTCCCCTTTTGGACCAAGGTCATGGATGGCCATGCTGGATGGACACTGCCTCAGATCTCGACGGATCTCCGGTGGGATCCCGTTTTTTGTCCGCCCGGCTCAATTGGGAGGATGGTGCCACCCTTGATAACACTACAAATTGGATCTATATTGCCAATGGCGTGGTTGGCAATGCCCTGGCTGATGCTCTTCATGGTCTTGACACCTTCTTGCGAGAATCGCCGCCACCTCACGGATCCTTGATCCCCCACCGTCAAAGCCGGTTTTACGTCTTTGCTCTCAAATGCATCCCGTCAGCTCTTTAAATCGGCGGCGTCCCATCTTTCATCTTTGCAATCCGAATGCCGGCGTCGGTGCCTTCGGTCTCCGTTTGCCTACTCATGGAGTGCCGGTTTGTTTCTTCAAGAAGCCCATGCTTTGCCCTTGAAGACATGGTGCGCTCTCATTTTCTCATTGATGCCGATCCTCGCCTTTGGGCTCAACACTCCTCCCTGCTCTTCAAATACGCCAGATCTCATTGGCACTTACCATAATGGTGCCCGTCCTCACTCCCCCGTGAGGATCACTTTCAGATGGCGGCTTCCCCCTCCGAAACACTTCCTCCTTTTCTTGGTGAGTGTCATTTGGTGGGGGGGAGTGTTAGTCCTGTGCCTCCTGGTACAGGACTATTCATGCATACGACGGACCAGGTCAAGAACAAGGATCCACAGTCAGCCACGGGTCAGTCATCAAAGGCTCAGCAGAAGACCAAGCGGCCAGACCCACCTTGATCAAAGCCTGCGGTCCCGTCAACAAGAGGCGGCGCTCGGACAACCGACGGCCCGTCACCGCCACCGCGTCGGCGTCAGGCGTGATTCTAGGCACTTCAAGAGGCACCGCCAGCATTCCTGCAAATCAGGCCTCCTTCCAGGAGTCGGCACCGAGATCAGTCAGAGTGTCTATATTGGGCCAAAGGCCATTGTACTATATATATGACTAGAGCTAGCACATGAGTTTTTAGATAAGTTTTGAGTCTTGTCTCATTTCAGTTTTCTCTCGTTTGCGAGAGCTCATGTATCGCCATCATTGATATCAAGGAAGCTTATCATTGGCTTATCATTGTTGTCTCATTGTTGTTGTTCCCTTTTCCCCTTCATTGTTTTCTTGCAAATCCCGCGTGACATAGTCCCCGGATTCTCCTGTTAGATCCACGGGTCCTCACAGAGGGCTGTCTTGCAGGAGTTCCCGAACCCAGACCCCAAGTGTAGTTTGGTGGGGGGGAGTGTTAGTCCTGTGCCTCCTGGTACAGGACTATTCATGCATACGACGGACCAGGTCAAGAACAAGGATCCACAGTCAGGCCAGGGTCAGTCGTCAAAGGCTCAGCAGAAGACCAAGCAGCAGACCACGCAGTCAAAGGGCGCGCCTGCCGTCAAAAGGAGGCGCTCAGACAAGTGACGGCCTGTCACCGCCCGCGTCAGCATCAGCGTGATTCTAGGCACTTCAAGAGGCACCGCCAGCATTCCTGCAAATCAGGCCTCCTTCCAGGAGTCGGCACCGAGATCAGTCAGAGTGTCTATATTGGGCCTAAGGCCATTGTACTATATATATATGAGTAGAGCTAGCACATGAGGGGGAGATGAGTTTTGAGTCTTGTCTCACTTCAGTTTTCTCTCGGTTGCGAGAGCTCATGTATCATCATCATTGATATCAAGGAAGCTTATCATTGTTGTCTCATTGTTCTTTGTTCTCTCTTCCCTTTCCTTTGTTTTCTTGCAAATCCCGCGTGACATAGTCCCCGGATCCTCCTGTTAGATTCAAGGGTCCTCACAGAGGGCTGTCTTGTAGGAGTTCCCGAACCCAGACCCCAAACAGTGAGTCATTGGCAAAAGAAGGACCAAGCAGCATTTGAGACCTTGAAGGAAGCTTTAACAACGGCCCCAGTTTTGACATTGCCAGATCCAGAGAAGGATAAGTTGGTGGCAACCAACACTAGCAAGATTGCAGCAGAAGCAGTCTTAATGCAGGAGGAGAAGGTTGTAGCGTATGATTCAAGGAAGATGAACATCGCCGAAATGCGCTACCCAACGCATGACCAGGAGTTTCTAGCAGTGGTGAGAGCATTGAGAATATGGAGACACTATCTATTGAGAAGGAAGTTCCAATTAGATACGGATCCCGGACCATTAGAGTCTACAATATGTCTTCACCCAACCACATCTCAACTTGAGACAAAGAAAATGGATGGAGTTCCTAGAGGAGTACGATTTTGACATCATGTACAACCCAGGCAAGCTCAACGTAGTTGCGGACGCGCTCTCAAGGCACCCTTTGACGACGAGAGCCTATTGCAATGCCATATCAACACTCATCAGTGAGTTTGGCAAGAAGATAAAAGAGACATTGCCAATGGACCGAGACTTTAAGGAAGTGCGGGCAAGCCTTTCCAAGGAGGCAAAAACGGACAAAGAGAGGGAAACCTTCAAGCATTTTAAGAAGGAAGGCAACCTATTGTACGATAAGAAGAAATTGTGCTAAGAAAGTCATCCGGGGTTAGGAAGTTGATACTCCATGACACGCACAATAGCCCAATAGCCGGCCACGCAGGTTTCATGAAAACCTACTTCAAGATAAAAAGTAGCTATTACTGGCCCGGCACGAAGAAGCAGATAGCCAGGTACATTCGAGAATGTCAGCTATGTTAGTAGACAAAGGCATAACAACTTCGAATTCCAGGAGCGCTAGAGCCGTTGCTAGTGCCAAATGCCAACTGGGAAGTAAGAAGCATGGATTTCATAACAGGGCTTCCAAGAACCATAAGGAAAAAGGATGCCTTAATGGTAGTAGTCGACAAATTGTAAAAAATGGCGCATTTTGTGCCATGCAGGACCACGGACACGACGTTGGATACTGCCGTATTGTTCAGATATTCCAACTCCATGGGATGCTGAAAGAGATAATCTCGGATAGGGATTTGAAGTTTATGAGTGCATTTTGGCAAGATCTCTTCACTACCATCGAGACAAAGTTGTCTATGAGCACGACATATCATCCTCAAACAAACGGGTAGACGGAGCGTACGAATCAGATACTTGAAGACATGTTGAGAAACTGCGTCTGGAACAAGCAATTAAAGTGGGACGACTACATCTACTTGGTGGAGTTTGCACACAATAGCACCAAGCAGGAGTCATCTCAAATGTCATCGTTCATGATCAACTACGGCTGTCAATGTTTGACCCCAGATACTTGGCACAATCTCGTATCCAAGGTAGAAGTATCCCGTCAGATGCTAGCCGACATGCAACAGTTGGTGGAGGAAGTGCGAGGATATCTTCTTGCAGCACGGAGCTGGCAGATGAGCATAGCAGATAAGCACCAAACATTAAGAGAGTTCCAAGTAGGGGACAAAGTTTGACTGAAGATCAAGCTCAAACAAGCGAAGCTCCACATCGGCAATTAAGATGGGCTGGAATGACCGTTCAGAATAACCAAAAGAGTAGGTAACCAATCCTACAAGTTGGACCTGCCAGCACACCAGAAGATCCATAGAGTCTTCCACGTAAGTCTCCTGAAGAGGCACACTCGTAATCCAAAGGAAATGTTGGGGACAACAGAGTTACTGGAAATGACGGATGATCAACCCGAGATTGTCCTGGAGGTTCTTCTTGACAGGTCCTATGAGAAGACAAGAAGATCAAATTTCTTCAATACCTAATGAAATGGCCTGTGGAAGATGCTACAAGCATACTACAATCAGATTTGGAGAGGCAATACCCTCAATTTATGGAGTAATGCAAAGGTAGACTCGTCACCGACGTAGTTGACACCCAACCGATATGTGAGCAGGAGGTAGATTAAGAAGTCTACTTCTATCACCACGAAAGTAGAGGAAATTGAGAGATAAGAGGTCATTTAGTTCATACATTGATAGGAAAGCACCTCTAGTCAATGTCTACTATGGGGAGGACGCCATCCTCTATGCCAAGGGCGATGAAAGGTGTAGGCATTATTGGTCATCCTAGGCATTGTAGGGCGCTGTCTCCAAGCATACTCTTCCTACACTGAAAGATTAGTCTTGCATCCATTTAATTAATTTAATTGTAATTGAATAGGTGATTCCCTAATAACCAACTTTATAATAAATAAATGTGTACTGACGTAGTGTTGGACCTGAAGGCCAATAGAAGGATCTAGACGGCAGGAGGGCGCGCTGCGAAGGCTTACAACACATATTTTGTCATAATGTGTTTCAAGGATATGAAATAATCCTTTAAACTATAAAATTATAAAAACTTTGTGGATATTAAGTGTGAAAAGTTATACAACTTTTGTGGATATTAAGTGTTAATTTTAAGTAAGGGTTGAGAAATTACCTTACTATAACAAGTTATGAAATAAGAGATGGATTGTAATAATTAACTTAAATATTACCTCGAGGTAATTGTTGGAATTGCATGCATGGAATGTGTTGCAGGGACCATGCAAGTTTCCAAGGTGGGGAGACTCGTGATGCTGCGGACAACATCAATTCAAGGTGGGGAGATTGTGACGTTCCAACATAATATATGATACAAATTCGTATATTATAAGGCTACATCGCTCTTACATGTCGCCTTAACGACATGTACTTGGAAACCATAAAGGGTTGCCCCCTAGGGGGCAACTTCCTAGGTTGCACATATCTTTAAATGTGCATTTAATCCCTTTGCCACATGGCAAAACCCTATATGCTCTTTTGGCCCTAACCCTAAAAGGGTCATGTAAAAGGAACCAAAAGGAAACCCTAAACTTTTTTCCTTTTCGCATTTCAGCTTCCTTGAGCCATTCCGGCCAAGCCAAGTCGCTATTTCACATTGCCAGACGCCGTCAAATTGGCTTTGCACAACAGATCTCCAAGATTCGGTCGCCTTCGCCTTGAACAGAAGCATGGATGCATTCCGAGGAGCTGGAGCAAGCTAAGATCCAAGTAAACATCAATTCTGTTGTGCCACGCCGACTTTTAGTCTGGCAATGAGCTAGATTAGCATGTTAATTTAGCCTTAGAGGCCTTTTAGACTATGAGATCACAAGCCCTAATAAGGAACCTAACCATGTATGTTTAGGTAGATAGATTAGATGTTATTCTACATTTCAGTTCTATGGATGATGACGTTCCATTCTATACGCACTCCTATGTATTGGGAAGGGGGGTAGAGACCCTGGAAGTCTTGGTAGTTGATGTATCTAGATAGCCTCATTAATTTTCAATTAATGCGGCCTGTGCATAAGAGCCCGCCTGGCTGTGGGTGGTATAGACTGGCAGATACGGAGGACATGTCTCATGGCAGATTGATCCCTCTGTTGTGTAAAGCCTACTGGGGATCTTTGCGGGCTAGGCCTGATAGTTTGCCACTGCGTGTGGGCAACGCATGAGCTCGACACCTCTGGGGTGATGCGTCACCTTCCATGGGGTTCAAGTGGTAAATGGGCAGTGGCCCTCTAGCCGCCTGCATTGGGCATGCGTACCTCTAGAGGGAGCAATGTCCTCCTGCCTCATCGGGGCTGGGGAGATGCAACCCAGGAGTAGCCCCTTGGTTATGCATCCGGCAGGCTACGATCAAGTTCAGCCTATTCTGCAAAGTATGCATAACAGGGGCAGATGGAGAGGACTACCTGACAACCATGTTCCTATGCCAGCCCAATTTAATTGCCATGAATTCCGTCTGCAATGACTTCTAGAAACCCAAGCCGTCAGTCCATTCCCCTTGAGTCTGAGCCTTGGGTAGGACTTCTTCCATGTTGATGTTATTGATGTTCTTACATATGTATGTTATGATGAGCCATCCTTCGAAGTGGAGTTATGTATATTTGATGTTATGTGCTCATGTTTACTTACACTTCCACAACTAGGACGGTCCCGAGGGGAGACGGGGTGAATGACACGTCCATTCTTCCCCATCGATTCCTTGTCAAGGGATTGGTATTAGGTGGATGGCCTCTATCAGCTTGGTTGCCAGAGGGATGTTTCAGGAATTCTTATTTTTTACATCCATATCAAATCCCCCTGGAACCCCCTGTTATTTTGCTACATATTCACAAAAAACTTAAAATACATGTACAAGATTAACACCATTAAGTACATCCCCTCAAACCTTATAGTATTCTGCAAACCTCAATATACAGTATACAAAAACTTGTACAGACATACCCCACAAACGAGGATCGCTATGTACGGTCCAGATCGAGGAATAAAGGGCAAATATGCCCATTCGACAGCTCTCGGTGCCCGGAATAACCCCCCGTGTGAATATGCATGTTGGATATAATGGTTTGTGTTAATTAATGTTAATGGTAGTTATTTGTTGGTTGCCTTTAGAATTTGATGTTTTGAAGCTTTAGATAGTTAGATTAGATCCATAATTTTGTTTTCTTTGTGTGATTTGTTCCCAGTTTGATGGAGTTTGTTGTACGAGTTGTTTCGAGCAATTGGGCAATGTGGATTCAGATTGCAGAAAGGAAAATATATTGAATACCTTGAAGCATTTCGCGAAATTTGCCTAGAAGCTGACTTGGAAAGAAGAATGGAGACTAGTTTTAATAGTTTTGAAGAATGGGCGAGAAGGCGCAGGTAGGGTGGCAAGGTTAGGCGGCTTCTTGCCGCCTCTCCAAATCGGCACTGTTGCGGTGGTGAGCGATCTTTCTATGTTCTCTGGAACCAGGCAGGAGTCCTTATGGCACTTTGGCACGACTGGTTGAAGATGATGCAGTTTTCTCCAAGGTTTGATTATGCTACAAATAGAACCAGTTTCTTGCAGATTTCAAGAGGTCTTTAGTATGTCTTGGATCTGGATCGATTGGGGGGCAGGTTTTCTTTGCAGCACATAATCTTCTTTGGGTCCTCCATGTATATTCATTTTGGAGCAGGTCTGGCATCGTAGGATCTTCCTTTATCTTTCACACTCTTTTACTGGCAAAGAGTTTCAGATTGTATCTGCAGACCGAAGAGGACATGGTATTTTATCCCTCTAGATTTCTTGAATACTATATGCAGTAGATTCTTTGTCAGGGAGGTTGCACGAATTGCGAACTTGGATAAGAAAGAAATTTCTCAAGAATGCGGCACTGTTGGAGATTATTTTTATTTAAATCTACCTAGAGACGAGCTCCTAGAGAATGGGCTTCGTGGTACAAGGTTCCATGTCAGTTTTGCAATCTTGAGAATTCTCTGGGCGCCTCAAGTTTGTTTTATTCAGGTTAGTTCTTTGACATATTGGATTTATCGGAATGGATTGAGATGATAATGCCGAGTTAGGGACATCCAAATGCAGAGATATATTATGCACGGGGCTTTTGAGAGAGGAGTTTGGCGACTGGGCTTGTTCTAAGCCTAGCCAAATTTAGGATGACCGTATTTTCTCAACAATGCAGCATTTGCATCAAGATCCTTCTTTGGTGTCTATAGTTGGATGCGGATCTTAGAGGGCAGTGAGCAGTGGCAGCTCTTTGGAACGGTATGGCAGGCTTTTCTACAAAACATGTCCCTTTATCTGGTATATTTTTTGTTATTTGTGAAAGCTTTTGTGCTTACTTTTATCAATCCATAAGAGGGCTATCTGATCTGTTAAAATATTTCCAACTTAACTCTTAAAGGGGTTCTGAATAAGCTTAGCGAAGATGTTGAGGTATGCTCCTGTAGTAACTTCCCATATTGTTGATGCATGTACTCTTATATTCTGATAATATAAAAATGGCACCTTCATGGTGTCTCCTTGCCTTCAGGAAAAAAAGAAAGGAAGAATGGAATTTAGTATGACATCTATTCCTTTAGGCTGGCAGGCAACCCACGGTGCAAAAGCACCTTATTTAGACAGTGCCCTCCATTTTTTTACAATAACATGTGGCACAATTTTGTACAAATAATGTGTGCCATATGGAAAAATATGGGTCATCTATCAGGATGAGGGATAGGCATCACGAAACAATCCAAACACAATGTTTTAGACACTAGACCAAAGCCATAAGGAGAAGGGTTCCTTAATACCTTTCTACTTTTCTTTATATCATGTTTTGAACTTATGTGGTTGTATAAGAGTAAGCTATCATGAACTCAATTTCTGCTTGGTCGATTGGCATCGCTGCCTGTTCGCTTACCCTAACAGTTGGGGAGTGCAACTTGTTGACAATTATTAATAGTTTAATTTATATCTGATGCCAGCAGGGAGAATGTGATGCTCCAAATGCAATTCTGACTATTGAGGTAGGGGACATGGCAGCAAGAAATAGCACCACCATTCCTGAATGTGGCCCAACTCTTTAATGTTATGGACTGCCTAGTATAAAGGCCAGGCAACATGGCAATATTAGATTAGAAGTCAGAGATGGAGGCATCCGTATATGAGAGACAATTCAGTAGAGGCCAGTTTGCAGTATACCTCCATCAGCCCCCATAGTTTTCCAAAAAGGGCCAGACAGTGAAAGGTCATCTCTGTTGTTGCTGATTAGGGAAGGCTGTAGGGGTGGAGGTCCCCGACCTTTCATCGCATGTGGCCAGCATTAATACCTCCTCTCTCAATTTTCAGAAGAAGAAAATGGAAATGAAGCATACACGCATGCCCGCATGCAGACACATGTCATTCAAATACTGTTTTATTTTAGTATGGTGTTTCATAAGCTTAAGGAACCTTACCATGCAAAAAATCTTTTGCATATATACATAAGACTATTGTTGAACAGTTTAAGTGTTCAAAATTCCATTACCTACCTTAAAATTGGCCATGTGGCATTTGAAACATGGTTAGGAATGTTTGGACATATAGAATGTTTGTTAAATTTATTCAACTCTTGCTACTCAATATGCTTAATTGATTCATATATTTCATCACAAGATCCAAATGGTATAAAAAGCTAGCCTTTGTGTTGTCAAACATCATAAAAAAGAAATGAGGTGTCCTGTGTAAAGTTCCTTTAGATATAGAGCTTATCCACAAGGTATATTCAGTATGGACATATTCCAGATGTTTATGTTGCATACGATGGGAAGGGTTTGGGGCAAGGACAAATTCAAGGTACTTATAGTGCATGAGATGTGAACTTAAAAAGCTGACACGTCTCGAGGGAATTACGAGCAGGAATAAGTTACAGGCAAGTAGGCAGTAGAAAAGGATAATGGTGGTGCTGTACAGCTTGATGCTGGCAATGTCAAAACTGTCTCAATGTCGGTGGTCGATGGAGGATGGAGGGCAAAGAAAATTGAGGATGAAGGCTAGGGCCTGAGGATATTCTTCTTGAGTTTTTATCGTCCACGAAGACCAAAAAAAAAAAGAAGGAAAAGTTGAGGGTCAACCTAGAACATGCCCACAAACTATATCCAAAAGGAAAAGAACTATGGACCACAACCATATCCATTATCCTAACTACCTATAAGGTTGACGTGTCAAGAATCAGCATATAAGAACCTTCCACGTTGCACGATCTGGACTCTATGGATACAGAATATCCAACATCTGAACCGTTCGAAACATAGAGATCTAACGGCTGGCAATAGTCCGCCAAAAATAATAGCAAAAAGTAGAGGACGCCACGTCACCGAGTTCGACGTGCATGATTGAAAAGCTACTCCACGTGTCAGAAAATGGTGACTGCCGGCAAATGGCCCGTCATTTCGGACAAAAAGGGCGGAAAGGGAGACCCGCCAATATTGCCGCGATCAATGCCGGAGGAAGCTTTTGGCTATGGCGAAAAGGACTCGCCCTTTAGTCGAACAAACAGTGTGAGTATCATCCCTTCCTGACACCACGTTAAGTTTGTTCTAGCAGTCCTATACTGGTATATACCCGTTTTTGCCGTTTTCCTTTGGCCCACAAATCCGAATCCCCTTCAATACTGTGCGAAAGGTACTCTATCCATTTTTCGGAACCAGAGTCAGAACTCACTCAGAAGTTGGACCAGAACAGAGCGGAAGTTATGCTTCCAGGAGGCAGTTTCGTCTGTTGGGCCCCTTAATTTCAGCACGTTTTTGGTTTCTTGAATGAGGGCTATTCCGGTGACTTACGGACCTAATTTAGTACCGGAAGTATTTTTTAGTGTGAATTTGGCTTTGTCTTAGTTAATCTTACGAGTAAAGCATTGAATATCTGACCCGCCGCAAGGTCAGGAATGGCTTTAAAAACCCTGACTTCGAAGCATTCCTCTCTTTGTTTTCTTCTCTCTTTTTTTTGGCTGCAGATTGTTCTTGCGGCCTTTTTCATGTTTGGGACGGTAATTGTTTCTGGTTCTGGATGCACTGCGTCTTTGCCTTGGGAATCTTTAGCCAGATCTATAGCCTTCGCAAAATCGGCAATGGGAAATGCCGTTGAATACCCTTTTCCTAGCAATGTGGCGGATGCTAAATCTATGGCAGGTCGTCAGACGGAGCTAGAATCCCTTTTGGTGGCCGTGCAAGCTGCGGCTCTAAACAGTTTCACAGATATGGATTTTGATCCCAAATTCTATGTAGATCTGTCACTCACAAAATCTTTAAACTCAACCCGGGACGCTTTCCAAGCATTGGCAGAGAAAAATCAGAAGTTCATACCTGCTGGTTTGTGAACTCGTTTTTCCCTCTCTTTTTTTCTTTCTTTCATTGCATTGCAAAAATTCTTCTGTCCGATCTTCCTTTTGCAAATGCATTCTGTACTAATATAAGTGTTGGATAATATATCAAGGTTTTGCTTCTGAGTATTGATCTTTGGGAATTGATTTGTGCAGGAGAACTCAGGCAATTCTTGAAGGAGTATTTTGCACAGCCAGGAAGTGATCTATTGCCAGCAACTTTGGGGGATTATGTTCCAGAACCGGAAGGATTTTTGCCGTTGGTTAAGAATAGGAAAATCAGGGAATGGGCCCTAAACGTCCATTCCTTATGGCTCAAACTTGCGCGCAAGGTATCGGATGACGTCCTTAACCATCCTGAACAGCACACGTTACTTCCTTTGCCTCATGTAGTTGTCGTTCCTGGAGCTCGGTTTAACGAGGTCTATTACTGGGATAGCTACTGGATAATCAGGTGATTTATTTGTTTCTAATCCGTTCTGGTTAAATTATGGTTCTTTTTCTTCTAATATGCAACTGTTTGTGACAAAAGGGGCTTGATTGTGAGCCGAATGCTGGACACTGCCAGAGGAATTGCTGAGAATCTTCTTTTGTTAGTTGAAACGTACGGATTTGTTCCTAATGGAGCAAGAACATACTACACGAATCGCAGGTAATGATCTGTTACTTAAACGTTTTGGATCTTCTCTTTTTGTGTCCTTTCTCTGCAATATTTTATATCTGACATAAAAGACATGTGGTATGATCTGTGGTATTACAATTTTTTCCATGTCATGGTAAGTTGATCTTTTTGTAAGTTTATCTTTTTGTTATGTTTGTGTAGCCAACCTCCCCTGCTCAGCCAAATGATTCGAGCCTTATATGAAGCCTCTGGCGATCAGAAGTTAGTGGAAAGGGCATTTCCTGTGCTTCTGCGGGAGTACAATTTCTGGTGCTCAGGTATAACTGGAATTCCTCTGTTATCTAATAGTTTGGGATATTTGCAAATTTTAAGCTCGCCCCTGCAATTGCACAGATCTTCATGAAGTCTGGATACAGGATAACAAAGGTATTGAGCATAGGCTTACCCGATACTCTGCAAAGTGGGATGAACCTCGTCCAGAATCTTTCACCACTGTAAGAATGTGTGTTTATTTATTACCTTTTATTCTGAATGCCTTCAACAACTAACTAAGCTACACAGGATGAGGAAATAGCAAAATACTTCTCCAATTCAAAGAGCCAACAGAGGCTTTACCATGATATTGCCACAGCTGCAGAATCTGGCTGGGATTTTAGCTCCAGATGGATGGGGTAAATTGGGACAAATTTGTGGATCCGATTCTGATTTTATTGGTCAATCTAACAGAAAGCCGTTTTGCAGTGATGAGCAGCATCTTCGTACCTTGAGGACCTCACGTATCATTCCTGTCGACTTGAATGCATTTCTAATGCAGGTGCGTAACACTTTTTTTTCTTAATTCAATATATTTTGTAGATTTTGAGCTGCTAATTGGTTCATCCCTTGCTTTGCCTAGATGGAGAGGAATCTGGCATTTTTCGCGAAATTACTGGGAAGAAATGCAGATTCTCAGCACTTTAATCTAAGAGCCGAAGATAGGAGGGTCGCAATTAATTCTATCTTCTGGAGCGATGAGAAGGGGCAATGGTTTGATTATTGGCTTCCTGCTAATTGTCACAACCTGAGAACGTCTGATTGCGAAAAGGTGATCTATACGGGGCGTTATTGAAAGTGTTTAGGGGCTTCCAACGTTTTGCTTATTCTATACTTTCTGATCTTCAGGTGATATGCAACTTTGAAGATGGCCACCAGAACAAGAATATCTTTGCTTCTAATTTTGTTCCAGTTTGGTGCGGAGTACTTTTTCCAGGTTGATCTAAATGCTGCTTGATATGCATACATCTCATTATTTACTTTTGGAGAGTATATGGTTGGATCTATTTGTTCATTGCTTGCTTCTCGGATATTTGATGCAGGTGATTCTAGACTTATCTCCGTCGTCAAGGCATTTAACAGTTCTGGGCTCCTATTGCCTGCAGGAGTGGTCACTTCTCTGAAATATACAGGACAACAATGGTTAGCTTTCTCTCTCTCTTGGGGTCTGTACGTGTATGGTCTCATAGACCCTTCGGGTCTTACGTAGACGTTAATAAATCTTTCTTTCTTTCTTTCTTTCACACCCCCTGCTTGGCTTGTTAAATGTTTGTTTGGTATAGATTCTGATTTAAAGGGAGGACTTTCCCTTGGAGTGAGTTTTAATTCAAATAGAATTTTAGGAAACTGAACTGACTGACTTGACGGCTTTGGGATTAGTTCTAAATCTAATACATAAGAAAGGACAATTCTGCAGGGATTATCCAAATGCGTGGGCTCCATTGCAACACATGATTGTTGAAGGATTTGCAGCCACGAACTTAAAAGAAGGAAAAGTTATTGCAGAGAGAATAACAAGGAGATGGATAAGAACAAGCTATGTGACATTTAACGCTACAGGGGAGATGCAAGAAAAGTATGACGCTACAGTATGCGGCCAGGTGGGCAGGGGTGGAGAATATACTCCACAGGTAGGTTTGGTACCAAAAAGTCAAAAACTTATTGCTGTGCAGGGACAAAGGTTTTCTCAAAAACTATACTATAACCTTTCTCAACTCTTACAGGCTGGGTTTGGCTGGAGCAATGGGGTTGTACTAGCAATGCTTCAACAATATGGCTGGCCAGAAAACGTTTGGCCCACATGTGAGTAACCGGCAGTTCTTTTTTTACTCGGTTCTTCTTAGAATATCCAAACTAGCATCATTTGTACCATATTACATCCACTGGGCGGCATATCCTTGTTAATACTGGTTCACGTTTTGACCACCTACTCGGCAAATCTTAGTTGGTGCACTTCATCTGGACACTTTTTAACTGAGCCCATCACTTTTGTACTCTTTTTTTATTACATACAATCACACTTTCTCCACCTTTTTTGTCTCTCTCAATATGTTATTAGTCCAATTGTTTTAAGGATTCCACTTTCTAACGGCTGCCTCAAAATTTTCTCGTTAATGTTGTACTTTGAAGATTGCCTTTATATCTAAAATATTACTTGTTTTCTATAAAGAACTTTTTCCCTAAGTTGATGATGATGATGGAATTTTATGGCCCTAACATTGCCATGTGGGTTGGCGCTCGCCTTTTCATGTTTTAAACAATTTGTTCCTTATATTCTATAAGGGAAAAAAGGAAACAAAACACCCTCTAAATATAAACTAAAGCTTTACATCCCATTTTTGAGTGTTCGACAATGACACGAAAAGTTTCTATGGAAGCTTTGACGCCGAGATGCACCATCGAAAATACTAAATAGTTCCATCCTTTTTTGGGAAAAATTCAAAAATGTTCAATTCGTAACCTACACCACCTGCAAATTCCTTAAGATTATCTCCTAAGTTTTTTTCATGTTTTTTTTTTTATTTTTAAGTGTTTTTGAGTGTTTATTCAGTGTTAAATTTCAGGCGACGCTCTAGTGGCGCCGCCACCACAATATACAATAACATTATAATACAACTTAATTTTTTAATACAGCTTAAATTCGAGAGTTAAAATCCTTCATATTGAAGATCAACAACTTCACATTTCAAGTTGAAAAAGTTTCACATTTCAAAGTTCCACTACACTAAATCCGAAGATTTACTGCCAAACAGAACTACACAGGAGCAGATCTACACGAAAACCTACAAAAACATCACAAAATCATATAAGTAATCAAGAAAACACAAAAAAACACAGAATACTAAAGAAAAAACTACTTCAAATTGAAGCTGAGATCCCCGTGCCTCGATTGACGCCACTCTGACGCCCTACCGCCGACTCCGACACCCTAGCGCCGATGAAACACCTCTGGAGCTCGATTGCCGGAATACACGTCGGCACAAAAAAAAGGAATAATAACAATAAAAAAAATCTACTTTATACCCCTGCCGACGTGGCAGGGGGAATTTGCAGGTGGCGTAGGCCACATAGGGGAACCTCTGCCACCTGGCGATTGATGGCGCCACCTGCGGATTTCCACCCGAAAACTGCCAGGTGGCGGAGGTTCCCCCCTACTTAAAATCCGATTTGTAGCAAAGATGTGCTAACCCCCTTCCTGACAAAATAGAAAAATTCAAAAATGTTCAATTCTTAAATTCCGATTTGTAGCAAAGATGTTGTAACCCCCTTCTTGACAAAATACTTTGTTAGCGTGAAATAGGTGAAAATTTTTTTATGCTTTACTACATACATTTATAATATGAATAAAATACACCCCTTATCGGACTCTCTAGTGTAAAGGAAGAGTCCGATAACTAAGTTATCACTCCTAGCTCCTAGGAGTGATAACTAGTTATCAGTACTAGGAGATAATTAGTTATCAGCCCGATAAGGTGGTTACCGGTCTTCGCCTCGGCCGATAACCAAAAATGCATGACCTCGGTTGTACGTCCTCGGCTAGATATTTGGCACGTAAGGCCGAGGCCCGGCCTTCGGCCCTAGCGGGCCTCGGCCTTACGTGCCAAATATTTGGCCTCGAAAATACCGACCTCGGTCATGCATTTTTTGGTTATCGACCTCGGCGAACAGATAACCTTACCTTTTAAATTTGTATGCTTCATTACATTTATATATAATATAAATAAATAGAAAATACTTCCCCTTCCCCCTTTTTCCTTAGACGATATTGTAGAGTATAGAGGCGTTTTTAGAAGGGAAAGTTTATAAGTTGCTCAAAAATGTTGAAGGAAAAATATGTAATAATCTAATATATCTATTCCTTGTAAAATGCATAAGTTGCAACAGGCGTGGCCATTTTTGGTTCATATTTTTAGAATCCGATTAGATCGGTAATATTCTAGTTAAGTGAAATTCTAAATTAGAGGCCTGGTCTATTCACTTTTAAAAGAAATACAAATATATTCCTCAAGTTTGTAGATATTTCAAAAAACCCTAAAAAACAAAGCATTTGGCTCAAATAGCAATGACCTTTTTGTGATGTAAAAAATATCAATTTTGCAGGTATTCCAAAAAAACAATGGAGCAATAATCTTTTTGAGATCTAAAAAAAGTCCAAGTATTAAGAGAACCTAAAAAACAGAGTAGTTGGATCCAAGAGCAATAATCTTTTTGTGATCCATCAAATGAAATAATACCCTTCATGAAACTTATAGATGAAAATGAGACCTATCCAGTAGCTTTAGAATCATATAAAGCATAATTGATTTCTTTAAATTACAGTATTACAGTATTTTAAAAAACTTTTATTAAGAAACAACATGCATAATCATAATTGATGAATTTTAACTCTGGTCTAGATAATCGGATTTTGTTGGTAAGACCTTATCTTAATCTATGATATTTTGTGAAAACGAATTTTGAATTTGATAAGCCACAAAAATTACGTTATCATATATTGAAAAATCTCTCTCATTTAGAGGGTATTTCTGGAATATTTGCAAATTTGTGTGGTATATTTTGAAATTTCCCTTAATTATTCCATAGTATAAGGCGGCTAACTTTACATGGCAGAATATGGTAGTTGCAAGGGTCATATGGTGGTTGCGACATATGTGTTGTTGGTTGATGTTTCTTTCGCAATTGCTTGAAGTAGCAGCCGTAAGAGACCCACCATCCAATCCGCATATGCGATTCAGCGTGATGATGCTAAATGAGAGGGACTGGTACTGAGAAATAACAATTCTCGTCAAGATTACTACTTGGCACCTAATATTGACAATTTTTAGATAAATTGTATACTGAACAACCCAATCCTTTGGTGTAAGGATATATTGACATTTCATCCATGTGCAAGTAGATCTAAATTGTGGATCTTCAAAGATTTGGCTAAAGTCCTGGGGTTTTTTGAGACAAACTAGACCTTTTCCTTTCCAAACTCCCATAAAATTCTTTGACTAGATTTGCCCCCTTGGTTGTAGACGAGGAAGTACATAATGTCATTACTTGGTCGCCAAGAGTAGGTGAGATTCTATATTTTATGCAACCACTATCAGGAATCTTATACAATGTCTTATTTGATTAGACTAAGATGTAACAAAAGGAGTATCCATGTCACACCAAATAATGACACCCCAACTTGTGACAGACCAACATGTGCTCATCTCATTTTCAAGTTGGTTTCAAGGGGTTTCAAAAGGCTTCAACAATGGTCGGTTTGCCATGTGCCATTGAACCAATACCATGGGCAATGCTGGATTATGTTTTTAATACTTTAATGCTTTTACATCGCATTGTGATCAACAATGCTTTCACGTGATAATCAAGATGCTCTTTCGTATGGCCAAGATTGCCAACTTGTCTTCTTATTTGAAACTCGCAAATTGTATATTAATCTGAGGATGGATGGAAGGGTGGGTGGGTGGTTATATGGACATCATTTTATTTTTATATTGGGCTACTTATAGACTTGTTGATAAAAAGAACCAATGATGTTTTACCATCAAACTTTTGCATCATTATGTAGAAAAACATACCAAAGAAATGCAAAAGGAACCTCTAAATTTGGATATATGTTTCAAAAAACCACAAAATATTTTGAGCATATGTTGCATGGTCTAGTGTGGAATCTTGGAAAACCTACTAAAATAAGTAAATTCACACTAATGTGGAACCTTAGATTCACAATCCGGTCACAAGTTCAAATTTGACTTTAACATGTAGTGCGATCTTAATTCATCACCTTAAGGTCACGAATGAAATATTAACCCAATAATGAGAACACTAATTATGTTCAAGTATGACTAATATCAACATTGTAATAAGGACTAGGAAAATTCTCTATTGAGGTCACCATCTCAAAATCATGCCTTCAAGTATGCCTATCATGTAATGGACTCTATGTACACTAGTCGACAAAACAAGTAACTAACATCAATCCACTATTGAACGTGAAAATACTATTATTGCTAGGTTGCACAACATCTATTTAGTTCATAGCTAATGATGATGAAGCATCACTGAGAGGATGCAATGGCTACATGTGATATAAAGATGAATAAGAAGTAGGTTATTGTGCTACATATAAATTTTATTATGCGGAATGGTTTTGTGTGGTAAAAAACTGGAGGACTTTGTTGGAAACTGTTGGACAACTTGAGATGTGAAAATGGCGGACCAATTGCCATTCCACATCGTCATTGAAGCTGACATCAAATTAACACCTAATTTAAGGTCATTTCTGGCTACATGAGGTGTGCCCTGGACTATCAAGTATGATTAACATCAAGATTGTAATAAGGAATAGGACTAATGTGAATTCACTGTCTAGGTTACCACCTCAAGATCATGAGTTCAAGTATACGTAACATGTAGTGGACTTTCTAGCTGACATATCGGATTCAAGTATAACTAACATCAATTTAGTAATGAAGATTATAAATTCTGATATTTTAAGCTTGCACATGGTTTAGTTCATAGCTAGTGATGATGAGAATGATTGATGATGAATTTGCAATATGTGTTGTATGTATGATAAAGGTGAATTAAAAGTAGGTGAGTGTACTATATATAAATTTGGTTATGCGGAATGGCTTTATGGCAACAAATTGAAAGCCTCATTAGGGACGACCAGCTTTGTTAGAAACTGTTGGGCATCATGAGACGTGGAAATGGCAGACCAACTGCCATTCCACATCGTCATGGAAATATACATCAAAGTAACACCTAAATTTCAGAGATTTGTGGCTGGATGAGGTGCACCCCTGGAGTATCTCGATTGTTGGATACGATGATCCTACGACCAAGGTGTATATTAGGGCCTTTGGGCGCACCTCTTCTTTTGAATGTGGTCATTTATGATTAGGGGCATCTATGGTTCATAAGATATATGAAATATAGACGTGTCTAAGGTTTTGTAATATAGTATATGTATTGTCACAAAATAAGGCATCGTGTTAAAAAAGATTTAAAACTTCAAAAAAAAGCAAGATTACACAAAGTAAAGAACAAAGCACGTTGACATTCACTTGTTGAACATTAACTCAATACAAACTCATTTTCACAGCTGAAGCATAGAACTTGAGATGAGTTCTGAAAATTACAGAATTATAGGTTTTACATTTCATCGTCATCAGAAAGAACTTCGGTTAATTTCTATAAAATTTCTCCCCATCTAAAGAATCCAACCTATATACAGTCCTGTTCTGACGTTTAGTTGGTGGCATTTGAAGTCTAATTGCACAGATCTATGTTGTGAGTAGTATGTTCTTAGCGTTTTTACTGCAAAAATCATAGCTGACGGTTGATCTCGCGCCCTTCTTGTAATACATATCTTCTATGACACTATACCGACAAGCTAGCATGTTCCATTGAGTTGAAAGTCTTTTTTTCACTATCCATTTTGGTTTTGTGCATATCAAAATCCAAAATTCAGCATCCTCATCATTGCCTTTGGGAGCAACGACAACAAAATTATTACCAACTCTAAATGCCTCTGCTAACATCGCTTCCAGAGCGCGACGCCTACGAGATTAACTCGTTGACCTTGCGTGGTCAGGACGAGTAACTCCTGTGATGCTTGTGTAGTTTAGGTGTATCCAACATCTATTCATCGATATATAATGTAGTAATGTATAAGTGCTTTTGTGTTTATATGAAGAATGCAGAGCATAATAAAAAGTAACTAATTTATTGTACCTGGAAAGTGTAATCTCTATTGTTTTTGATGCTTAAGTATCTTCCCTCTCATCTGCTGCCCCTTTGGTCAATAATTCCTATAGCTGCACCGCTACAGTTGTGGGTATCACAACCATTTGCAGCCTGTCCTTAACTGATCAACCATAGTCTATGGTTTTGAGATGTTGATAGCAAGGCCTATCGTTTGGATTCTGCCTCTACCTTTTATTCCAGCAATCTCCATACTGTTGAGCATAAGACGCGCCTTTCCTTGCTACAGGCCCCTACCAAGATACAAACACTAATAAGGAAGAGTGGGGTCTTGCACAGGGTCCTCTTCAGCAAAGGCCATCCACGTAGGACATGAGTCCGCTGGTCTAATGAGAAAAAGCATGCCTTTGTTCACATCCTGGTATGGGTCGAATATTTCAACTGGGTTTCGGGGTTTATCCTTTGCAGGCCCGATGTGACGTTCCAGCACAGTATACGGTCCTAAGATGTATACTGTACTACCTCGTCATGTGTACACGCCATCCCGATTGACGTGTACGCCGACGTATAGCCAAGCAAGTAGCGCCCTAGGGGGCAACTTGCAAGTGTGCACACATTTATCAATGTGCGCACTTTAGACCTCTAACTATTAAGTGGGCATACCAAGGGTCATGGAAACCCTAACCCTAACTGATAGCCTACATAAGGCCACCAAACCCTAACTTTCCCTTTTTTCGCCCACGAACCTTCTGAGCTCTGTTTCGCGCGCCTCAAGAGTCAATCCCAACTCCCAAGATCTGCCTGAGCGCCCTAGCTCGTCAAATTTCCTTTCCGACCGCACCTCGAAGCAAGACAGCGACATGGACGCATTCGGAGCAAGAGGAGCGAACCAAGGACCAGGTATTTCGTCAATTCAATAGCCTAATCCGCCTTTGGGGCACAGAGTTAGCAGGTTTAGCCTATTGAATTGCCCATAGCAGCCACATAGAACCCTAGATAGCGAGCCCTAACTAAAGAACATAACTTCTATGATATAGATTAGATATTATTCTTTAGTTCTGTGATGATACTGATGTATGGACGATCTCTGTGGACTCATTGTATTGGGAAGGGGGGTAGAGACCTACAGCCTAGTAGTTGATGCTCCTAGCTAGTCCCTTTAGTGCATTACTAGTATTCGGCCTGTGTACAAGAACCCCACCTGGTTGTGGGTGAAGGGGCCAGACTGGCTTATAAGGAGGTTCGTGTTCTGACTCTTGAACGATCCCCCTGGTGTGTAAAGTCTACCGGGGATCACTGTGGACTAGGTCTAATAGCTTGCCACTGCGTGTGGGTAAGGCATGGGCTCGACCCCCGTGGGGTGATGCGTCACTCTCCATTGGGTTCAAGTCGAATAAGGGCAGTGGCCCTCTAGTCACCTTGAGTCAGCATGTAGATCTCTGGAGGGAGTGATCCCTACCTGCCCCATCGGAACTGGGGAGATGTAACCCAGGAATAGCCCCTCTGGCTATGCATCCGGCGGGCTACAGTCAGGTCCCAACACTCTTCAACCTACTCTGCAAAGTGTGCACAGGAGGGGCGGATGGAGTGGACCACCCTAAGTCATGTTCTCATGCCAGCCAAATCCATTGCCATGAATTCTGTCTGCAATGAACTCTGGAGACCCAAGCCGTCAGTCATTCCTTTGAGTCTGAGCCTTGGGTAGGATCCCCGATGTGATGTACTGATCTTTGTCTATGCAGATATGTGATGAGCCATCCTTCGAGATGGTTATGTGATGTTGATGTTGTATACTGACATGTATGTTTATGCTTCCGCAGCTAGGTAGGCCCTGAGGAAGACAGGGTAAATGACCCCTTCATTCTTCCCACTGGAACTCATCCAGGTTGCAGTGATACGTGGAGGGCCCTGTATCAGTATGGAGCTGGTATGGGGGATGAACTCCTGTTTGTATATGGTGCGGGCACCGTATATGAGTAGGGGACGTCACAATGGCATCAGAGCAATGTTCTTGGAGACCAAGAGCAAAGCACTGACCATGCTCCCAGTAGTACTAACTTGATAGGATCCTCAAACCTCGAAAAATGGATGCTAAGCTAGTAACAGTAAGTGAATTAGAACATAAAAAGATTAAAAATAGTGAGCCAAAACCTTCAAAAGCAAGAAGGTCTCACACGTCGCGCCAAGAGCAAAAATGAAACTCCCATTTTTGATCTGGGCGTAACATGTGAGACATTAAGCCATAAACACCTTAATACTTGATGAATTTTAATAAGGTAACATGCTAGATCGAGTTTTAAGGTAAGAATTAGTTAGATTTGTATATTAGACCCAAGAAGTGTACGAGCAGATAGAGCGAGAGATACAAGAAGAGGAGAGGGCAGAACGAGACCAGGAGACCAAGGTTCAAGAAGCGACAGAGCAAAAACTAGTGCAGCATTTTGAAGATTCGACAGCCTGCACAGTTCATGCGAAGAGGGTGACACTAATGAAGAAGGACATGCAGCTTGCCAGCTACATCAAGGGAGATCCACAGTAAAATTTTGTAAATGATGGAAAATTTTTGTTAATATAAAGAGTTTTAGACTAAGTAACGTGTGTAATCTTACTTAATTAAGTTGAGTTAGTAAGTTCCAGCTTTTGTTTTAGTCAAAACAGACATTTTAGACCAATTTGAGAGGATGTCTCACACGTTGTGCCAGGAGCAAAAATGAAACTCTTATTTTCGATCTGGGTGCAACGTGTGAGACCTTCATACCTAAACTAGTCCTAAACTAGACCAAAACACCTCCAAATCGACCAAGTAAGGGGTCAATTCTGCCTACTCGATGAATCTAGCATGATTAGACCCTCATATCACCCAAATTGGACAAGTTTAACCCAATTAGAGTCAATGTCTCACACGTCGCACCAGGAGCAAAAATGGAACTCCCATTTTTTATCTAGGCGCAATGTGTGAGACCTCCAAACTTTGAACCTCCATAACTTGAGCTACAGAGCTCCAAATCGCCTGAAATTTGTTGCAGTAGGACCGTTAGACAGCCTAGAATCCATTTATGACCTCAAATTAGGCTAGAAATGTCAAACTCCAGCTCAAAATGACCAAAATTGCTCAAACCCTTGAATTGTTTTTCCAAACTGTGGTTCGTTTGTAAATAGAAGCATATCCCATTAGTACCTCGCAAGTATTGCTCTCGGCTCGAAGCTGATGCCTCACTCCAAGATAGAAATGCTCAAGAACACATACCTCAGCATAGCAACCCAAGTCCAACTGTTGGTACATCACCTCTGCTCATGCCAAAGGCATAAACCTTGACCTAATTTTGTGTCCATCTAATAGAGTTTGACTTATACAGCCGCCACATTGACACTCCCTATTGCCAGGATACCTAGAAAGGAGCTAGAGTCTAGAGCTGCCCAAGTCACTCCATGTGTAGAGATTGGACTCCCCCAAACTAACTTTGCTAGGACCTTAGAGTATGCCTCAAACATCATGGAGGTTTTGCAAAACAAACCCCATTTCATGCCATAACATACGTCCTAATGTCCATAGACTTGTAGATTATAGATATGTCTCTAGTAATTCTGCTCGAGCCATCTTGCTTGCTTATAGAGCCCAGAATGTTGTAGGAGAGCCCTTCAAGTAGCTCCTTAGACTCTAGAATATACGAGCATCGCTTTCGAAGTACAGGGCCAGAGCCAAAGAAGAGCTAGAGGCGCAACTTCTTGAAGAAATCGAGGACCCAGCCGATCTACAGACAGATAAGGAGAAGAGACCAAAAAGACAGACCCAAGAGAGGGAAGCATAACGACAAACACCTCAACCGACAAACGAGTAGAACAGAACACCACCGGCCTATCATCAATGTTCATCAAATGGGAAGAATATTTGGTAACCAACGACATCAAGAATTTTCTAGATGTCAACCTCCCGGCTGCCACGTCCACGAGCTCACATCAGAAAGAGGATCTCGAGTCTCGACGCCTTCACCAACTCGACGCACTTGAGTTTCAAATGGAAGAACGCAAGGCAGAAAAATACAGATGCAGGAAGACGTCAGACATCGATGCCGCGTTAGCATCACGAGCTAGGGCCAGAGGGCATAATCTTCCGTCGAGGAGAGAAGTCATGGCGACACAGGAGCGTACAGATACTGGAGGGAAGACAACCACGACCTTGCAGCCCAGCAGCTCAAGCGAATGTCATGCAACGTCGACAAAAGGAGCAACCAGGCTAGGCAACCACAAAGCACCTAAGGCTGACCAGGACGAGCTTCCAGCTCCCTTGCACCAGCAGGAGAACTTTCATCGGTTCCAAAAAGTAGGAGACCATGAGGGGGAGGAGACGCATATCAGGGAACATCTCCAACTTGAAGGCCTATATCAGCATTAGAGACAATATCAAGGAGGAGAATATTCTGCTCGAACAAGAATTCCGGACCCAGAAACACCTAGAAACCAAAGGAAGGACGACTTTACTACGTCAGCCAAGGAGTGCGAGACTCGAATGGATAGGACCCAAGGGACGGAGGAGACGACCTAGCCAGCAGGTACAAATCACGCAAATGCGACTAGAAGGAACCATAGTAGGGGCAATGGAGATGACCACACTTCCAGGCACAGGAGAGGCACCTCGGAATGAAGCAAAGCCCAAGCAACAGGAGTCGCACTCAGAAATCCAACCTGCGGAGGAATGACAATGCCTGCCTACCGACCACGATCTCAGAGCTTCGAAGACATTCAAGAATGCCCGACTGCAACAGCCAGGTGACCCTACTCAAGCGATCAATGGCACCGCACATCGGCAATCTTGCAACAATACACCGCATGTAGGGACGTTGAGCGGTCACCGCATTCCTTACGACGGACATACACATTAAGGAGGAGCATCTTTTTCAAGAGATCACATCGATGAATACTCTTCGCAACTTGGGGTGACGAGCTCGGATCAGACATGAAGCTGAACAATAGTAGCAGCATCTCAAGGAATTCCGGAGTCAACCAGACGAAGAAGATGCAGCAAAACCAAAGAATCAAAAGCGATAGGAGGAGGGGAAACCCTAAAGGAGTATAAACATTTAAGTAGATCTTCGTAGTTGTTTTGGAAAAGTGGATGAATTAAAATCCCAAGGTAAATGCATATATGTCTATTGTATATCTCGGGCGTTCACACATATAGTGGAGAAACATCAGTTTAGAGTCATGTTTTACGGATTTAGCGCTTAGATCAGGAAGCTCCTTCACTTCGACTACCAAATAAGGAAGCAAGGAAGCACAACGATAGCCCAAGATCAAAATGGAAGAGCACGTACGAGGGAGAAACGATCAGAGCCCAAGCAAACCTTCGACTCCCAACACTTCCGGAAGTGCCCTCAAGTAGAAGACCGCTCGTCCGCCCAATGTCAGAATAAGAGACAACACCGGTCATGTCAAGATCATCAGCGCTGCACCAGGACATCGTCAGGGCGCAACACTACCTCTTGTGGCAGCGGCAGCACTTGACGAACTTATGACACGAGTGGCCTCAACAATAGAAGGAGGAATGACCCGACATCAATGAGCCAACTAAGAAGGCAACATCTCGACGACCATAATTCCACCTTGTGGTAATATAGGGTGATGCGCTATGACACGTGTATTAGATGGAGATGCACTTACGAAAGGCACTGCGACGAGGAGATATGCCTTCAACAACTAGGTGATGGCTTCGTCACGTATTCCTACCAGTAATTAGAAGAGAAGAAGCCGATCATATCTCCGACATGTGGCACATCAAACGCCCAAGGTAGAAGCATTCGACACCTTAACGACAAGGATAGCAACTGGAGCACCTTCGGCAAAAAGAGAGCAAGATAATAGCCAGGCTATTCAACGACAAGAGTATATCTAAGGCAAGTACTTCTTCAACTCAAGGGTCAAGCTGCGCAGATATAAGGATCCATCATCCTGACAATATAGCCAGCAGGGAGGAGAGCAATGATGCTTTACTTGACAGAGAGACCGACATGCATAGAGGGACAAAGGTCAGGAACTGAAAGCTGGAGAAGTGCTAGCAACCGACTTCTTCCACGAGCTCCCTAGAGGCAACAGGAGGATCAAAACTGACGAGCACAATCAAAACCACCGGAAGGTACCTCAAGACAAGAAGATGACATAGCACTGAGGAACGTGACAATGTCCAAGCCATGTGACCGAGGGGATCAAACAAGGAAGATTGGAAGCTCGATGGAGAAGCAACTAGGTGAGGCGAGGCGAGCCGATGACTTGCACGCGGACTTGCATGCAACTTGATGAACCCAAGGATGGACGATTCAAAGAACAACTCCAGAGGAGTATAGCCAAAGGAATCGCGCACAGCCTCAAGAGACGCCTCCAAATAGCTTCAAGTATCATGAAGGGGGGAACAATTACCGCCCGAGAACAGGATCAGGTTGCAGACCGAAATGTCGAAGCATCAACGACCAGCACACGTTTAGTTAGAATGTGATGCAAAGCGTGTTGTGCCATAGCCGACAAACATCGGAGGGCCCAAGTATATCAACAAGTTACCCCGGAGTACGAGCTGACGTACAAATAGGAGGATACAGATCGTCAACACCATTGCACCGGGAGGAACACCGATGACATTACCAAGGAGTAAGTGTGCAACTCGAAGGGAGGCACAAGGGGGACCTAATAGCTCTAGTAGTAATTGTAATTATGTAAGTTATATGCTTTGCATATATAGTTCCCTTGTTATTCCTTCCCTCCCATAGCGTAACAGATCAAAGGAAGAGATGTCAGGCAATTTGCAGGGGTGAAGCAACCAACATTGTCAACACTCTTCGGGCAACACGATAACGACAAGAGGACTCGACGTATGAGACGTCGATGGAGTCGAAGAAACAATATCGGATACAGAGTCGTCCTTTAGCTGCCAAGACAAAGAGTTCAAGATGAAAGATCTTTTTCAACGGCGCCACCTTCAGGCTTTTGAAAAGCGGCATGGAAGATTCCAAGTGATCAACTACACCATCAAGCCACCAGCAATGAGAGGTTTCTAACGAACAAAGTCAACCTCTACATCAAAGAGGATCCACCGTCAAAGAGACTGAAGTATCGAGCGACTCGGAAGAACGTTACCTTGCTACTTCAAGCAGGCAACGAGTGGATGAGCTTCTAGCAAGCTCAAGCATCTAAGGCCATGGGGCCTAGTAGATTAAATGTATGGACGGTAACATCCATATGGGGATTAGAAGGCATTTCCAGATATTCTCGTTGAAAGGATTGCCCCAAGATTGGGCTAAGCGTCAAGGATTGGGAAGGAAACGCATAGGAGTAACTAAAATTATACATGATTGTTAACAGACATCCAACATATTGAGACCACTTGGTGAGATTGATCACCTCGCTAAGAAGGAATCATTACTAGGATAATTGTTGACCATGTATAAATCTAGTACCTCCAAAAGAATAATCCAAATGAAAGAAAAGAAGTAATCTAACAAGTCCGGCCAACTTGTTACGATGACATCAATTCGATTGGTAGGAATATTCCAAGAGTTTAAATAACTAAGAAAGGGGGAATCTCTAGAATATAAAAGAATAATACATGTAAGGTACATCTAAAATAAGAATTATAGTAATCAAATAGTCTTTTGAGACAAAAGGAATTGTCATGATGACAAAACCTTGTGGTTTAGAATCGTTCTAACTAAGTAGGTAACCCATAACTATATTGAAATAAATGATAACATAATATGTATATCCATCTTAGATGGTTATATATGTCAGCTAAGGCTAGTAAATTAATACGCTTAAGTAAGAAGCGTATAACCTCTTAAGGGGAGAGAATAGATATGGCGTTGTGTACAACGTCATTGAAGGGGTGTAGGACCATTTTCTTTTCGAAGAAAGTGGGAGGGCTCAATCTTATGATTGAACGCGTTTGCATCGAATTGACCGAATAGAATAGAGTTCACTCGCAATGGCCGGCGAATAGAGCGTAAAATAGATAGATACCTTAGTGCTCAGGAGGCCTTCAACATGCGAGACTGACGTAATAGCTAACTACACCAATGAAGTGGAGCAAAACTATGGGAGCAATGCAACGACCAAGTCATCTCCAAATTACTCCACGCCGACTCAATGGGTGGATGCGTCCTAGCCGTAGGTAAGGTGTGCGGTGCTTCGAATGGCACCCGAAAGGAAGTTGGCCATCCAACCGGTTCGCCTGCGAACCCCGAGAATCGCCAAGCCGAACCCCGAACCTGCCGGTCGCTTGACGTGGCTATGGCGGCCGGGCTTACTTGGCATTGCTGCCGGTTCGGGTTAAGCGAACCCCTAACCCTGTTACCTCTGCAGGAAGCGTCGGTGGAGCGTCGATCTGGTGCACAGCCACCCCCCTAATCGGTTCGCCCAGGCCCGAATCCCGCGGCGTGCATGATGGCGGCGTCGAGATGCGTCGGTGGGTGCGGGCCACCCTACGGGTTCGCCAGGCGAATCTGGGTGGCGGCCCGTCTGGCAGAGCCATTATGGCCGGTACACACCGGCGGGGAACACAGCCACCCTCTGCCGGTTCGCCCGGCCCGAATCGAGGTGGCAGGCCCTCGCATAAACAGCCCTATTATGGCCGCAAGTCGGTGGCGGTCGCGTGCACAGGCACCCTAACGGGTTCGCCCAGGCGAATCGAGGGCCTGGCCAGACTGCCCGCTTTGGTGGAGGAAATCCAACTTTCGGTGCTTCTTTGAATCAACTTTCGGTCTTTGCAATTCCACGAAAGGAATCTATGAATTTTGAGTGCGACCTCACCGGTATATATTCATACCTTCGAGGCTTGAGTTTGTATGTGAAGCCGGTGGCTCGGCGGTTCAAGTTCAGCGGCCGATCTTGAAGCCAATCTCAGCCGCAACGTCTATCCGCTCAAGTGAGTTTCTATCCGCTTGGTGGGCAATTTTTCCTTTGTTCGGTCCATATTTTGTTAAAATGTTTTATTCTAAAAATGGCGGGGAAATTGCTTGATATTGTCATTTTCTCAGGGAAAAATCTGTTGCCATTCTTCTTGCCCATCTTGTTACAATGGTCCGCCATTGAAGACCGCTTTTCGACGCGTTGTGTCCCTTCTAGCGAATGCTCCTCCTCCTCTTCCTCCCAGGGACATCTCCAGCAATCCCCCGCTTCCTCCTCCTCCTCCTCTTCCCCCTACTCCTCCCGCTCCTTTCACCGTCGTTGCAACGATGAGTGAAAGGGAGCTTCTGATTGCTTTAACGTCCGGCGTTCCCTGCGGGGAACGACTGGTAGAATGGCTCACCGAGCCAAATAAGGATGAAACAGTGTTGGCTGTGCAGATAATGATGCAAGTCGTTGCATCCAATTGTCAAGTCCTCAGAATGGACAAAAACAATGTATAATATTTTTTATGAATGGGAAACAAGTAGCATAATGTGTTGCTTTATAATTCATATTTGTGTTTTGTGAAGACCCCAATGTATCTATAGCTTTGTACTCAGGCGTGTATTCATGTTCGACTGTACCTCAGATATCTATTCGAGATCGTCGGTGCTAGAGCAGGCGCAGTTGCTATAGCAGGAGAATGGCTGAGGTAGTCACTGACGACTCAGTCAGTGAGATGTCAGATGAAAATGATAGTGAGTATGACCTTCCTGACAACGAGGATGACACAATGTTGGAGGAGGACACCGGGGATATTGTAGATGACGGGTGGAACCCGCCTGGTCAGGTTGCTCCAGAAGTTACTCCCAGCCAAAATTCCCAAGAACTGCTTGTTCAATGGCTACGTGTTGCCCCCCAGGGTGGTTATGCCCTCAACGAGTCTGTGTATGGGTTGATGAGGCTGTGCCTACAGGAACACTATGTTCCCCACCCGGCCGAAATAAGTGCTGCTGATCCCCTCTTGCCCCCGGTCTCGCAGAGAAGCGGGAGGCCACCCATCGAGCACCATGTCAGGTTGATGTACCGATGGGCTGCATATTGTGAGGAGTTTGCAGTTGACGATGACTCCAACGGCTGGTTGTACCGGCGCGCAACTGGGCCTCATAAGTTAGTCCCTTACGTGGAGTTTTGGAGCCAGTTGGTTGCCATGGGCCACTTGAATGGAAGCACCCATCGGTCCCCCTCTGCCACGTTTGAAAAGATTTCAGAGGAATGGGAAATTGGTCTGCGGCGCCATGGCATCCCACAGGAATACATAACTGCATGCATGGAAGTGTGCACGTGCAAAAGTGGTCGCACCATGAAGGACAACGACTTCAACTACGCGGAGGAGACCACCGTGGACCTCCTCGAGCAAAGGGTGATTGAGCTTCAAACCACTCATCGTGTCCGTTTGGTCCATGGACATCAACGTGTCAGGGCGGCGACGGGCGAGATTGTGGATGACTATGCCTGCCACCGATGGAGGCAACCACGCAGGAGAGGGACCCGGGGGGATAGGCAAATCGAGACGGTCCCACCGCAGGGTTGCTTGTTTCGCTTTATGACGGTGAAAGATAATGGAAATGGTGCACGGATATACGTTAGCACCGAACACACCGCCATGATCCTTTCACCAATGCGGAAGATTGGTCCATGCCCGTGCATCCCGAACTCCTTTATACGGTACATGCACTAGAGCTTAGAAGTATTGGAATGACCCGTCTTTGCGTGGGACATCGCAAGAGCACGGGGACCACAAATACGCACGACGGTGAGCCCGGGGCTTGAGAGAGTCACATACCGCTTCCGCGATGGCGCAGGAGGATGTGTGGCAATTATCTACCGGCAGAGAATACTTTGGGTAAGCTCCAGCGATAAATCTTTTACTATGGAACAATTGGCGTTGTTGTAGATTTATGAGAATGATTAGTTCATTTGCGAATAGTAATGAATTTGAAGTAAATATTTTATCATTTTATGCATCGTGGGCGGAGTTTGGGTAGTGCACCGGGAAAGCCTCGAGAGCGGGATTGACGATTGGAAAGCCTCCGGGAAGGTGATTTTTCACCAGCCTTGGAATCCGCATGTTCGCCGAAAGCGTTGGACCGACCATGGATCCTAGTCATCAAGATGACGGGGATGTTGGAGGCTGGCTTTGTGAGATGGAGCGTTGGCGGTGGTTGGGCCATGGATTCAACCTTACGTACAAATCGTGGAAGTTTCCCACATGCGGGCGGTTGTACCGATTGCCGGGGTGTGGGGTACCCAGTGTTTTACATGCTATGCGGCGTGGAGGCCGACGAGGGCACCAACGACATGCCCGAAGATAGCGCTTCGCCTTGTCTTGGCGAATGGGCACAATCGGGCCGAGGTCAATCACCATTGACATGGACGGTACGTGAGAGACTCGCTATCACCGAGGTTGTGTCGAAGACGAACATTGTTGGGAAGATGGCGGCGGGTATGCTTGACCGTGCATTGATTGTATCAACACATTCGTAACAATAGCCTCGGTTTTGCAAAAAGGTTGCAGGCAATGTTCTTGCATGTTGGTTCCACGCCGGGCGCGTCGTGGCAAAAAATATCTCGCTCCCGCCGGGCGGGGAGATGCTAAGGAAAGACGTGGCCTTGCGGCTGTCGAAGTTGATGACAGAGCCAAATGCCAACGCCTACAATGCCCAGCTGGCACAATTTCAGCTTCTCTATGGACAAAACCACATCATCCAAGGGTACTTGAATCACAACTGGTTGAATGGGGCGACGTGGGATGGTAAATGGCAGAGACACAAACGGCTGTTCAACCATGCCAACGTCGACACAACAAACTACGTGGAGTTCTATAGAGACGCAGCCGGCCCCCCGGTTCACGTCTTTCATGGCGGTTACGATAGGCAGCAAGAACATGCCCGCAGTGGAGTCCACAGATGGCGTGCAAGGCCGACCGCAGCGAGGGAACAACCACCACGACCTCGCGCACGAATGAGAGGCCACACAGCAAACTGATATGCCATCACTCATAGCATTGTCACATAAATAATGTCGCATATAATGTTACATACATGATTACATGATTACGGAGAAAAGCTTCTAGCTAGGTAGATCCCAAACAAAGACTAACAAAGGACCATCGAGCCTTTGTTGGTACCAGTACACCCTACAATAAAGCAGCCCGACTACTACGGGCCACTCACTCCTAAACAGTCGCACATCGCCCGCCGTGTACCAACCCCGGCTTATCGGTATAACAGTATCCGGCCGGGTTTGCCACACGTCCCGCACGAGGTGGCGCATGATGAAACCAATGTGCATGCCACAGGTATTGTTGTCGACCTGCAGCGGGCACAATGCGGGTCGCGACATTTGAGGCAAAGACCCATCGGATGTAACCCGCTGGTGCCCCCATTCGCTCGAAGACCCAAGCGGTCGCGCTGTACAAAGAGAGTACAGGTCAGATCACTAGTGGCGGGCACAGTGGGAAAGACAGGGGGACTAGAAACACTCACGAAGCCGGCGGTAGGTTGATGCGCACTCCAAAACCCCGTAGTGAAGGCATGTTGTCGGTACCACCAGCCCACGTGATCGCCATCTCTCGAGGCCTAGGCGAAAAGCGCCGGGCGGATCGTATGAGAGCAACAAGCATCCAATGACCACCGCGACACGCCAAAGATGTATGACTTTCGCTTCCCCTTAAGTCGAGGATTGCCTCGAATTGAAAGTAAAGCAAAGAATCGAAAGTACTTACCCCGTGGACGATGGGCCGAGCACCGGGCGTAGTGCACCCCCCCGGGATGCTCGGCGGAAGAAGGTGGGAGACGACTCCTGGGAGGGACGTTTCGACACCGACCAAACATAGTCGTGATAGTAACGGGGTCTATCATCAACAGCTCCACGGCGCCAAATCTCCAAGCATCTGCCGCAACACGCTACATATAAGCACACGCCAAATATCAGATTTTGTCGATCCATACAAACTAAACATAAACCCGACACGTACCTCATCAACACTCGAATGTGCCCCTCCTCCCACTGTCCATCAGGGGCGCACGCCTCGAGGAGGTCAGATGTTAGCTGTACGCCGCATGCTGGCCCGGCGCCCTCTTGCAATATCCAAGTCGCCGCACCATCTGACGCCCTGCTCGCAACCATGGCAAGGTGTTCGGTGATCTGCTGGCCGTAAAAGTGCGTGAACACCCTAACCTCTTCCCAGAAAAGGGACTGAAGATGTAACCTAGCCGGGATCTGTAAGTGCTCTGGGAACTGTGCCGACCGTCTGTGGGGCTGAGACCATCCTCGAATGGGTACACACACCAGGTAGCTCCAGATGGTGTGCCTGTCGAACTCTCCAGCGTGGTACATGAAAAAACCGCGTGCTCGGTCTCTTATCCATGCCTCTGCTCCCTCGACATTGCGATCAGGCGGAAATGGGGAAGTCAATGTGTGTGCCATGCCCGTGCCTGCCATCGCCGTCCTCATGATATCATCGAGGACCTGGCGACCCCTCGGCGGGTCAGCCCTGTCACCGCGCAGGCGCCCTATGGAAGGAGGGGTGGCCATGTACAGATCGGCCGGCAGCGGACGTGTCTCATGACTGGGGGCTGGATCTGAAGTGGTCCCTACCTCTGACTGGAACTCTTCCCTGTCGCCCTGCAAGCCACTCACCTCCCGGGCAATGGAGGGATCAGTTGGAGTGTGGATGCTCAGTGGCAAAGATGACTCCGCCTCGTAACCTGGCTGAGACTCCCGTATCCTGTGGAGCTCAGCTAGCAACTCCTCCTCTGTGGGAAAATGGCCACCGATCCTCTGTGCAATGGCCCAGTCATTGAGCATAGCATGTGCGGTCCAGTCTTCACCGCTTAACGCCACCGGGTGCCCACTAGCTCTTACTCTAATCGACCTTCATGATAGGGCTGCATCCTCTCGCTCCCTTTTGTCTTTGTGTCTTTGGCCTCATAAAACATGGCGTCCGGCCCCTCAGGGAAGGCATCTAGGGCCGCCTCAGGGGTAAGGACATGCTGTAGGCGCATCGTTGTTGCTCCTTGTCTCCTCGCCTCTCTATGTCTCGCCGCGGCCTCCATCATACGTGCAGCTTTTGCAGGATCTTCTCGACGTTTTGCAGCCCTCTCCCGCTCGGACACCACTCTCTCTGCAATTCGCGGGGTTGCACCCCTTGGCCCGGAATGTCTGTCTGTGGGCCACCATTGATCTGCATGGTGGCTCTGATGGTGCCCCCAAGCCCCATCGCGGGTCAATCCCGGAAATCCGGGGTCGCGGCGACTTCTATCCACAAAGTGTGTACACCCAGGTGCTGTGCAAATCCACCGCTGGGCAACGGTGTGGGCCCGACCGCTCTCAACAGACGTGACCCTGCGCACCAGGCACCAAATGCCATGGTATTCCCTGTCACAAAACAAATACGGTTAACAAGCACACAAAACATACCTAGCGGGATAAGACAGTGCCAGTTGGGGTACCATTCAACAATGCTACCGATGCGTCCGGGGACATCAGCGCCGCTCTGCAGGCCAAATGGCAAGGGACGCTCATCCATGCCGACTGGGGGAACTGCCTCTGGCTGAGACATGGTCTTTGGCGGATAAATGTAGATTGCTCTGAAATAGATATCTGAATTCCAGGTGATTATGAGTCAGACGAAGAGAAGCTTTAAGAAAAAATAAATAAAAAGAAAGCTTCAACAAATAAAAATAAGTTCCGAACGTTCAGCAAATACAAATAAGCTTCAACAAATATAAATAAGCGCCCACTTAAGGAAACAAACTTTATTATGATGGGCAACTCTCACCAACTGTAGCAATAGGGATGGCAATAGGGAACCTAGATGCACTTGTACGAGCACACTTATAATTTTGTCAATGGAGCTCAAAACAAGACTCAAAATCGCTCAATGCAACTCAAAATCGTTCCAAACAAAGAAAAAAGGAAGGCGAAATACTTGTTTTTAACAGGCTAAGGAGCCACGTTCTCCAATCGATCCAACAAAGGAGCCAACAAAATGGCCACGTTCACAATCGATCCAACCGAGTTTATACGGAGCTTCTTCTTGCCGGAGGAGCTCGTTCTCTAATTTGCCTGAAAGGAGCGTCAGAGCGAGCGCAAAAATTCTCTAGAAAAAATTTTGCTTCCATTGTTATAATCCTGCGGGCCACGATTCCATGGGCCCGATGCTCCGCGGCTCCGCGAAACCGGGTGTGGCCGGCCCGCCCGGCGGTCAGCCCCCCACACCCGGCCCGTCGGTAGTAGACACGACCGGGTTCGCCCAAAGCGAACCCGGTAGCGTAACCGTAAACCCACCTGACCCACTACCCTGCGGCCCACTGGCCATGGCGCCGTCTTACCGGCCGGGGTTAGCCCCCAGCGAACCCTGTAGCCGGGTCCCGCCAGAATCGCCGCGCCCGCCCGTGAGCCCGCCAAGCCTGCAACTAACCCGGGTTGCGGGTTCGCCCAAGCGAACCCGGTAGGGAGACACGCCGATCCGCCAAGCCCCCGACGCCCACGCCATCACGGCCCTCGCCGAACCAAGTGGGTTCGCCCAAAGCCGAGAATTTTAAGGGTTAGGCGGGCGAACCCACTTGGTTCGCGAACTTGGATTCGGGAGCCAATAAAGTGGGCGTAAGGTGTGCCCATGTAAGCACGAATTCATTAATTAGATAAAACAGCGGGATTTTGAGAATTTTGAATACAGCTCTCGGGGTCCACCATAAGCAAAAAGTGGTTCACTTCAATTTGAAATTGTCCCGCCCAACATGGGCGGGAATAGAGAATTAGGTGCATAATAGTTATCCAATTTCATTTAAATTTGAGTGGGGGTAGCGACCATGAGTGGTCGCGAGCGACCATGCCGACTTCCTCTTCTTCCGGATTTTCTCTTCCATTTCCTTCTCTTCCAGCCATTGCAGGATCTCATCGCCATAGCCAAGGATTTCTTACAGGGCTTCCGGATCTCCAAAGTTTTTTGCAGCAGCCTTAGCCACGGCTTTTATTACAGGGTTTCGAATCTCAAAATTTCTGCAGCGGCCATAAAAGAAAGGTAAGATCTTAGGGCTTTTATTACAGAACTTCTGATCTCCAAGTTTTATGTAGCGACCATAGCGAGGGCTCAGGTTATAGGGCTTCTGGATCGCAATGCTGATATCTTTCCTTGTTTTCTTGTTTCTACATTTACTGAGGCAAATCGGTTGCCTTTGCGCATGCAGAACAGAACTCTCAAATCTGTGATAAGGAGCCTTCAAATACCCAGGTCTGCTATCCGTTTGCCACTCCATGGGTTAATCACAACAGCTCCGTAATCTCAATAAAATTTCTATAGCCAAGGTATTCCACAGACCAGAGAAATAGCAAAGATTATTCCTTCTTTAGTCTCCAGTTCTGTAAAATCATTCTGCTTAGCATTTGGGCTGTTAGTTGCTTAAAATCATTCTGTAAAATCATTCTGCCAAGCATTTGGGCTGGACTTATTTCTGTACTGCATATCTAGCTATTATACACCTACACCGATGTATGGACTAGAGAAGATTAAGGCGTTCTATAGCAAAATATCAGAGAAACATCAGAGAAACATTAGAGAAACAGGAGGTTTTCTCACTCAATTACTGGTAAGTTCTGATAATTCATTTGTCTTTTCGCTATGTAGATGATTCTTACCATCTGATTGCAAGCTTACCATCCGTACAGGATCAAGCAAGCTCTAATTTATGGAAGGTTAATGGTCCATGAAATCGCCATGGCGATTTGGATGAACACAACCAGGGGGACACAACTATATTCTTGCTCAAGCAAATCGCGGCCGCGATTCATTAGAGGAAATTTGAGATCTCATTTCATCCCCATAAGAATCCTCCAATGGAATGGCTACCCTCTATTAACTGCAATTAATGCAGCACCAACAACTTCATTGCTGTTGTTTTTCCCCCATAACTTTTGATCCACTTGTCAAAATGTTGCGGCGTTTGTTGCATTAGATGTGGAATGAAAAGATCTTTCCAATGATATATGGTTATGATGTATTTCAATATGGTCATATGCGTTAATCTTAAAAAAATATGATTTTTTGCTTATTTCTTATATATTTATATCGTAAAAGATGTATAAATGGGTTATCACTAGATAGATCTTGTGAAGACGAATCCATTCCTACAAAAAGTTTTTGAATCGGAGTTCTGGATCAAAAGTTATAATGAAAAAATGATACCACAGAAGTTAGTTGCAGCTGCATTAATTACAGGCTGCCACATAATACTAGAATGAGATATACTGGAGCTCTTCTCTTATTGGACAGTTTAAAAAGCTGACATGGCATTTTAAGCATCCCTTAATGGGACAAAATGTGATCTCATTTTTCCTCTAATGGTTTTGAGCCGAAAAAAATTGTTATTTAATGTTTTTTTCAATATTGGATAAACAAAATTGCATTTAAGATGTATAAAATAAAATTGTTATATTGTCTTTGGGTGTCTAATATGCACCCATTTCTTGTTCTAAAAGATCGCAACGGCGATCTTTTCAAGCCCATCATGTGCAATATCTACGTCAATTACAATACCATATATTATAAATATGCCTTAAAAATTAAATATATTGGTCTTCCAAGTGCAAAATGCTCGCGACCGCGATTTGTCCAACCTTTTTTTCTTGTGTTTGGGTCACCAATGAGGTCCTCGTGAAGGTATTTTTGCGATTTATATGGCCGCTGCAACCTATTTCAAGCTAAACGAGAATTCCAAATTTCTCAATATAATGAATTCGTGCTTATGTATAATAAGCTTTAATGTGTCTTATTGACAAGTTAAATATAGATCCTAATAACTGCATAGAATTTGTTGTACGTATATGTATCATAGGGAAATAAGTTAAATAACAATGGTAATGTGAGGTAGCATATTAATTAATCCTTCGCAAGGATGCAATTCCTTCCAAGGATAGCTATATGACCTCGGGTCCTTATAAATATAAATAGAAAATAGAATTCAGATATACTTAAGTGCATCTTAGGGATATACTTCCAAGGGTAATGCAGGACCCAAGGAAGAGAATAAGAAGCACACCTAATTCTTGTGTATGATAATTAAAATCTTGTCTATGTAACAATAGGTCTAAATTAGGGCTATTGTTTAAATAATCGCGATCTAAAAGTCGTTAAATATTGCAAAGCTTAGAGTAAATATAATTGTTACGATCGGAAGTAATGTATCCGATACTATGATAATGTTAATTCATAAATATTACCTTAGGGTAATTATGTTAATCACATGCATTAAAGGAGCCAGCAAAAAAATCGGCTCAGGCATGTCGATTTGTGTTTAGATTAATTTCATGTGTAGTTAAGATTAATCTACGCATACAACCTATGCCAGGTATGGGTTGCATGCGTAATTACCGATGATGGGACCACTACGGTGATCTCTAGGACGTGGTGTAATGTCATTGTAGGCATGACCGCGGTTTTGTTTAAAGGAGTTAGAAGGTAGATTAAAAAGTCTACTTCCGTCTCACGGAAGTAGACGACCTCGAGAGATAAGAGGTCATTCAGGAATGCATTGATAGGAAAGCACCTCTAGTCAATGCCTACGGGAAGGACCCTATCCTTCACGCCCAAATACGGGAAGGACCCTATCCTCCATGTCTCAGGCAACTAAAGGTGTAGGCATGAGCGTCATATAGGCATTATAGGGCGTTGTCTCCACGACCACGATGGAAGAAGCATCCTCTTCCTACGCCGGGAGATTAGTCATGCATTCATGTAGATAGATGGGGTGGTTCCCTTATAACCAACTTTACATTAATATTCTAGCGTGGTGTGAATCCAGGAGGCCAATGAGAACGAAGAACTGGCAGGGAGCCGCACCACGAGCACTTGTATAGATAGTTCTAGAGTAGTTGTGATTTCTACCATTGAAACTAATCGCTTAAATCTTGTGTAAGCTAGTAAATATGTAATTATAGATATTGTAAAATTAATGCAGGATTTCAAGGTGCAAAGACTTGCAACACGAATTTTTGTTATAATGTGTTGCAAGGAATGAAGAGTACCTTGGAAGTGTAAATTTTGTATGAAATTGATAAACTTTGGTAAACTTTGATAAACTTTGATAAACTTAAATGTTGTATTAAGTAAGGTTAGTAATTACCTTGCGTTGATTAAGTTATGAAGTGATAAGTTAAGTGGATAATGAAATAGTACAGTAATGTCTTAAACATTACCTTAGAGTAACTCTAGTAACTGTGTAACTATAATAATAATTGTATGCATCAAGTTGGGTGCAGGACAGGAAGATCCCAAGGTGGGGAGAACCTTGATGCTGCGGACATCATCATTTTAAGGTGGGGAGAATGTGACGTTCCAGCACAGTATACGGTCCTAAGATGTATACTGTACTGCCTCGTCACGCGTACACGCCATCCCGATTGACGTGTATGCCAACGTATAGCCAAGCAAGTAGCGCCCTAGGGGGCAACTTGCAAGTGTGCACACATTTATCAATGTGCGCACTTTAGACCTCTAACCATTAAGTGGGCATACCAAGGGTCATGGAAACCCTAACCCTAACTGATAGCCTACATAAGGCCACCAAACCCTAACTTTCCCTTTTTTCGCCCACGAACCTTCCGAGCTCCGTTTCGCGCGCCTCAAGAGTCAATCCCGACTCCCAAGATCTGCCTGAGCGCCCTAGCTCGTCAAATTTCCTTTCCGACCGTATCTCGAAGCAAGACAGCGACATGGACGCATTCGGAGCAAGAGGAGCGAACCAAGGACCAGGTATTTCGTCAATTCAATAGCCTAATCCGCCTTCCGGGCACAGAGTTAGCAGGTTTAGCCTATTGAATTGCCCATAGCAGCCACATAGAACCCTTTATATAGATTAGATATTATTCTTTAGTTCTGTGATGATACTGATGTATGGACGATCTCTGTGGACTCATTGTATTGGGAAGGGGGGTAGAGACCTACAGCCTAGTAGTTGATGCTCCTAGCTAGTACCTTTAGTGCATTACTAGTATTCGGCCTGTGTACAAGAATCACACCTGGTTGTGGGTGAAGGGGCCAGACTGGCTTATAAGGAGGTTCGTGTTCTGACTCTTGAACGATCCCCCTTGTGTGTAAAGTCTACCGGGGATCACTGTGGACTAGGTCTAATGGCTTGCCACTGAGTGTGGGTAAGGCATGGGCTCGACACCCGTGGGGTGATGCGTCACTCTCCATTGGGTTCAAGTCGAATAAGGGCAGTGGCCCTCTAGTAACCTTGAGTCAGCATGTAGATCTCTGGAGGGAGTGATCCCTACCTGCCCCATCGGAACTGGGGAGATGTAACCCAGGAATAGCCCCTTTGGCTATGCATCCGGCAGGCTACAGTCAGGTCCCAACACTCTTCAACCTACTCTGCAATCTATAGTAGTAGAGGATAACAATACTATTAGAGACTAAAATGAATGAACCAACTCTCAAACTTATTGTTTATTGAGGCATTTATGCAAGTTCTTAGTACCCAGTGCTGGGTACTTTTTTGGGTAGTTTTGCACTCCCTAAAAAGAACTTTAGATGGTACACCCTAGCATGCTTTCACCCTGTAGTCTACCCTCGCCAACCTTCATTCCATTGAGAAGAATGGACTTCAATTCAGCCATCCTAAAATAAAAACAGCAACGACTGCTATGAGAAATCGCCGTTGCCATGATCGGGAGCATTCAATGTCATTCTACAGTGATAATGCTATGCAAATACCTGGTAAGTGCTGACCAGGAACACGATCTCAAACTGATTGAGTAGTCTGGTCCCTAAAACCCTTGCAAGCCTCAGGGTTCCGCACCTAGCACCTGGTTTTGGTAAGTAATCAAAATTTCTAGTGGAAAAATACGCGAAGATAGAGCGAGATGAGTACCCGGTGATTGCTACATAGAAATGCCACCGTGATCCTATTGAGAACTCACGTCACCCAACATGAGTCATGTTGCAGGCTAGCGCACTTAACATTTGGATTTGCTAAAAATAGTTAAAATGCCATGCAAGTCATCTGGCTATATATAAAATATGACGTTTTCTACAAATCCTGTGTGGTGTGTGCTCTTTAGGGTACATAGGATAGTGCATTTCAGGCATGAAACAAAACAATGGATGAAAAGGGAAATAGAGATGTCAAAAGCATGCAAAAGACCATGCTAAAGAACATTGGAAGGTAAATTTGGAGCATGCAACGGAACAATGGAACAAAATCGGTACATACATATTGAATTGCCAGTTAAACAGCACATCTTGCCTGCAAATGCGCCTCAAATAGTTGCACAATCTGTATTACGTCCTAGAACCTCGAGAATTTGGTGAGCGCCAGCAATCACCTCCCCAGTGCCTCAATTGAATTCTCCTTAACACCTCAATTGAATGACTGTATTTTGTTTGGAATGAATGAGCCAGGCGCTTAGGCGGGCAATCTGATTTTCAAATTTTAAATTCATGTCCTTTCCTTTGCGCCTTAAAGGTCTGCATTAACCCTGCCTCTGTCTCAAACAAACTCAACTGTCGTGGGCATTACGGTTCTGTTCCTCCAGCATCCACATTTCCAACTCGTCGTACATTTGGCATGCTTCAATACGTACGTCATTCTTGGGTGTCAACATCAATCTTTGATACATTCTAGAATATTCTTTTGCTTCCCACCGAATTTTCAGGGGCCGTGAGTTTTTAGTGCACCAACCCATCATTATGACGGGCAATTAATGCCAGGTGCTGTCCGTAATAAATGCTCCCGTCGCAATTCATTGCATGGTATTAATGAGGCAGGCGTCTACTTAAGGTTCCTGTCGCAATTAATTGCAAGGTATTAATGAGCCAGGCGTTTACTTAAGGATCCATTTTCCCGGAATTCTTCATCTTCGGAAATTCTGCACCTTCGAAAAAATTAGCGCCTTCGAAAAGTCTTGCGCAATCATGTCTCGATCTATCGCCCTCAAAGAAGGTATTTTCCGCGCTTTTCTCTAACATTGGTAGTCTTAGACCGTATTAGTCTTTTTTTTTGGGTGTAAATAGCTGAACAAGATCATCACCGCGACCTTGTTCATCTCTGCAAGTATTCATTTTTGGATTAGATTAGTTGTGGAAATCATGGTCGTGATTCCCATAGAGATTTATAGCATTGAAATAGAGCATATACTTGTCTCGAGGATCGCGAGAGCATTTCTTCACGAGGTGTTCTCACAAAGATCGCGACCACGTTTCTTTGAGGCATCTTATCTTAAAGATGTCCGTTTTAAGTAATTTCAGGTAAATAGGATTGCGATGGCGATATGCTTGACCACTTTTATAATTTTATTCCAGCATTTGATCTCTTTAGAGGACCTAATGTGGAGCCAATGCGCATTGTCACTCCCGACAGAAGCCGGAAGTGGTGCATGGAAATTGTCCAGGCAATACCACATATAAAAGGGGACCGCCAGAAGGACCTCTGCCTCTTCCTGAGGACAGAAAAGGGTGCAAAAGACTTTGAACAGATGGGTATAATTGTAGCCATGTGGGAAGGGACAAAGAATAACGTGCAGGATGCTATCATTTGTAGCGTGGAGGATACGCAGCAACTGCAATTCGTAGAGTATATCTTGCGATGGCAGAACTACGACCATCCATAATGATGGCTAGCAAACAAAACAAGCTGGTTAGTGGCAAGGGTGTGCCAACCAGTGCAAAGGGTACGGTTGGATTCTGCCATCATACGATTCCCTGAGCCTATCTGGCATCAAATGCAACAAGGATATTATCGTGGGCTTCAGCAAGTGCAGAAAGGGATTATTGGCAGACAAGAGGCCTCCTTCCTGTGCCATAAAGGCTACTAAAGGCAACAAGATGCCTTCTCGCATGGATACAAATTAGTTGCGTGCAGTGGCCAAAAAAAGGACGGTTGTGACATTGGCTATTCTTGGGGAAGCATCTGCACCAAAAGAACCAGTATTGTCTTCCGCTCCTGCCATGGTTAAAGAGTTGGTCTCTGATGTGACGTTCCAGGGGAATATATGCTATAAATACGTATATTCCTGGACCCGTCACCATACAAGTCTACCTATGTAGCCTTGTATGCCTTAGAAAGTGGCAAGGGGTGCACATCTAAGTTAATTGATTAACTTAGATAACCTTAGGATAAGGCCCATTTCCACATGGCCTTATCCTATTGGGCATCCGCCACACGGCCTCATTCTATTGGTGCCACGTGGCATCCCATGTGGACCCACACCTATATTGGCTCAAACCCTAACCCTAGACCCTTTTTTCTGACCCTAGCACCTGAACTCTCATCTACGTGCCCGAAACCCCGTTTCGAGCATCGTTCGTCATAGCCTAGCCTGCCCCTCGAAGGTATGCATGATCGTAGAGGGAGCAAGCCTTCGACCCACGTCAAGGAGCATGGAGACGCCATGAATGGGAGGAAGCGCTTCTGGAGCAGGTAGGTGGAGTGGAGTTCATGTTAGTTCATTTGGAAGTTAGCACTCCAGATGAGTTAGTATTTCGTGTCTAGAGTAGAGCCATCCTAGAACCCTTGTTGAACATCTTGAACTCTAATCAAGGAACCCTAACTGTAAGTTAGATAGGTATGATTAGGTTAAGATGTTCTTATGATATTTATCATGATATGATGTATGTGATGTTGGTTGATCATGTTGCTTCTCTTGTATTGGGAAGGGGGGGTAGAGACCCAGGGCCATATGTAGTATGCTCCTAGTGTAGATCCCTTAGTTCCTATTTATATGCGGCCTGTGCATAGGAACCCACCGGGCTATGGAAGCTATGATGTGACTCAGCACTACACAACGGGGCTAGAGGCAAGATGGAGGGAGGATCCCTGCCGAGTGGGGGCTACGGGGGATCCCATAGTGAGCTAGGCTTATGGTCGGTCACTTCGTGTGGGCCGAGCATGGGTCCGACACCTCCTAGGGCGATGGTGTCGCCCTGCCTCTCAAGAGTTGCAAGTGTCAGCTTGGCTCTTGTTTTGAGGGGGTCAGTCGGGTACGAATCGTGTGTCGCCACGATTCTCTAGCCGCCCGTGGAGCCTCTAGACCCCGGGAAGGGGAGATGCAACCCTTCCTACCTCGACGGACCAGGGAGATGCAACCTGGAGTAGTCCCGATGTGTGATGCCATGGGATTGCGTATCCGGAAGGTTAGAGTCATGCCAGAGCCTGATCTAGCCCATCTGCAAAGTATGCACAGGAGGGGCGGATGGAGTGGTCAACCCTAGCCATTATCTTATGCCCGCGCCGCCATTGTTATGACTCGGTCTGCTCTATCTTGAGGCCTATCCAGTCAGTCTTCCTTATGTATCGGAGCCACGGGTAGAAGCTCTCATGTTTTATTGCATATGATTATGTTCTTTGCACCTATGGATATGTGGCTGAACTACCCATCGAGGTAGTGTGTTGTATTGTATTGCTAGTTCTGACGATGTTTGTGCTTCCGCTGTGATAGGAGCCCATAGGGGAAGGGCACGCAAGACACCTTCGTGTCCCCTCCCCGCACTACGATCATCCCAGAGTGCGGGATAGACGGAGGGCCCGTGCGGTTGAAGGACCGGATGGGGGATTTCCTGCCGAGTATACGGCCGAGTGCCGTATATTTAGCAGGGAGCGTCACAATGGTATCAGAGCCATGTTCTTGGTTGACCAAGAACTAGCACTGACCATAACCATGAAGTAGTCTAACAGGCCTAATAGGGTGAGAAATGAAAAATTTCCACCACCAAACCTCGAAAATAGGGGAAAATTTTTCTCCTAGGTAGCAGGCCCGAAAATAGGTTAAGTGTTAGACGAAGAAAGAATGAGTCAAATTCACCTTCTAGTAAATTTGGAATGAAAATTATGCATCTGCATCAAATTTCACCTAAAATAGGTCGAAGAATCATGCCAATCTGAGACCTGAGTGAAAAATGGTGCAAATTTATAATTAACACTCTAAACTATTAGGAAATTTGAAAAGTATAATACGAAATTAGGTACACATACTAAAAATTAAATATATACTGATAATTAGGTTATATTGGAGTAATTAATAAGGGGGGCTAATAAGTAGGCCTATTAATGGTAGGAGAATATTCCCAGGGGACCCTCCTTTTAAATATCTTTGCCACCTCATTTCCCCCCAACTCTTTCCTCCACCTTATCTCTCTTGCTCAGCCTTACGTCATCCATTTCTTAGACCGTTAAATATGGCACGCACCAAGCAGACAGCCAGGAAGTTTGGTGAGAGACCTACACTTTCGATGGCGCAAGCAACAGCAGGTCGTCACACTAAGCAGATCCCGCCACACCTTCGGCCGAAACCAGGGGAGGAAGCGCAGTCGTCATCAGACGAGACCTTCCAGCCTTCAGAGGAGGGCAGCCCTAGCTCCAGCAGTAGCTCTTCATCGGCTCAGTCCCAGCAGACCGACCAGACAGTACACGTCGGCGATCTCTCCGGCCGAGAAGAAGAGCAGGAGGACGACCAAGAGCAGCCGCAGCACCAGATCCAGGAGGCGGGCCCTTCGTCAGCAAAGAAGAAGTGCAAGAACAAGTTGGCGGAGTGGCCAGAAGAAGCGGCGGCAAGAAAGAAGAGGGAGAGGGAGCGGGAACTTAGGGAGAAGGAGCGAAGAACGAAGAGGAGGAACGATAGGCCCCGAGGGACCGTCGTGATCGAGGAGCCTCCCCCGCACAAGGAGGAAGAGGAAGAAGGAGGAGGTGATGACGAGGAGGAAGCCGAGGAGGGAGAGGAAGTCGTTGGGGAGTCTTCAGACCCCAACGCACGCCCACCCTACCCGAAGTGGCCCAAGCCACCGAAGGTAGTTAAGAAGCAGAAGGTGGGCGAGCGGGCATTCGTGCTCCGTGAGGACCGCAAATTCAAGCGCCGCTTGAAGGCATACCAGGAGTACCTTCGTCGCTGGACGAGGTACAACGATTGGTATTGCAAGCAGAACGTGGAGCGCTACGTCAAAGGCGGCCGGCCGAAGAAGAACCAGCTGAACGCCACCTCCACGTCCTGAAAAGCCGAAGAAGGTCCATCATGGGCCTAATTCTCGGCACGCCCGTGTTTTTCGGGAGATTAGGCACTTTCAGCAGTGCACTAATCTCCTGATCAGGAAGGCTCCTTTCGAGCGCCTGATGCGGGAAGTCATGCAGGAGTTCGTCACCGACTACAGGGTAACGTCGTTGACGACACGGGTCCTGCAAGTGGCAGCCGAGGCGGAGCTGACCCAACTTTTTGAGGAGGGGAACATGTGCGCAATCCACGCCAAAAGGGTGACCGTGATGCCCAAGGACCTCCATTTGGCGCGGAGGATCCGCAAGGAGTACCCATGAGTCTCCAAAATTTTGTACAGTTATTAAAAGTTAATGTAATTAGACTGTTTTTCCCTATAAATACATAAATCTTGTCCTTATAAATTGATTCAATTTTTTTTGCATGAAAATCTAGTTAATAGTTCAAATTGTAGTATAGTTTTTTTTTCTAATATGATTAAAACACCCATAGCAGGCCAAGTATTAGATAATTTTAGAAAAAAAATTTTGTAAATTAAGTCAAAAATTCGCGAAATCGGGTCGGACCGCGCGAAAGCCACCTGCGTTCGCAACGCGGAGGCGTTTGGCGCGAACCAACCCGATTTGGCCGAATTTACACCATTCCATGTCCAATTTGCATGAGAAAAGTTGCTAGTTAGATCAGAATCGAGCCAAATAGTCATGTTAGCATCTCAAAATTCCTAGAAATCCTCATCTGAACCAAAAATGACCCAAATCGGGTCGGACCGCGCGAAAACCACTTGCGTTCGCAACGCAGAGGCGTTTGGCGCGAACCAACCTGGTTTGGCCGTCTTTTGCCAAATTTAACCAATTTTGACCCCAACAACCTGCCATGTAGTATTTCTTGCCTTGTTTTGCTTAGATTTGCACTTCATGGTAGCTCATTTGGACATCCATAGCCTTTGAACAAAAGTTTTTCCCATCAAGAACCCTTGTGCACGGAACCCGAGACAACCTTAGTCTATAAAAGGGGGCTCCATTTGTCATTTTTCCTTCCTCGGAATTGCTCTTAGCATCCTAGGCGATTTTTCAGTCTCCCATTGATCTTTGCAAACCATTTTCTACATCCATCTCTGCTCCATGGCGCCTTCTAGCTTCGTCAAATGGTATGATGCTGCCAATCATATCCGTGATCTTCCTGCTGACCAAGCCTTCCATGTCTTCGACCACCTCTTCGATCTTCATGCAACATTGACCAGAACTCCCTTCTATACTGATATCATTTGCCAGTATGACCAGCAGATTCTACCCTGGGAAGTTAGCTTGCCACCAAATGGGTATCCCTAGATTCGCTTACCCAAACTGTAGGGGGAGGATCCAGGGGCAAGAGTAGGCTGTGGGACAGGACCAGAAATATGCCAGATTACATGACCTGCAAGCATCATAGGCATAGATATCTCTCAGCTCCTGCAGCCTTAGCCTTGTTCATGCAGTATAAGGCAATCAATAAGCCAGGGGAGCCGTCAATTCAACCTTTAGATTTGGCACCTCTCGACACCCAGAGGGAGCAGATCAGCATCCATGAGATCGAGTCTTCGGAGTACGAATACTATGGCTCCACCTCAGGAACACCGACGCTGCAGATTGAGCAAGACTACGAGCAGCAAGGGGAGGAGAACCCGAGTTGGGAGATGAGAGAAGCAAGGAGGATGGAGAGGCGAATAGCCCGGCAAGAAGGCATATTAAGGCGAGATTTCGTACCGCCAATTGGTATCACAGCCCTGACTCCAGTCATCATCGTCGGCGAGGAGTACATACTGGCCAACGACGTCCTCAACCTTTCTTATTGCCAAGAAGAAGGTCTCAGGATCGACGAGCTCTTAGGCTTAATTGCACAAGAGCAGGGCAGTGACTTCATCGACTACTCCTACCAGGAAATCCCAAGGGAAGTAGCGGAGCGACACTCCTACGCCGGCGAAACAATGTCGGATATTCAAGCTTATCAACAGATAAGGCAGATGTATCAGCATCAGGAACCCATCATTCCAGAAGAAGAATTCCAGCAGATTCAAAGCAGGTTGTACAAGCCGGGAAGAGGCCCAAGCTCCAGCAGATCAGTGCGCTCCAGGAGCATGCGCGAAGCATCTAGCAGCATCAACTTGGAGAATGCAACAACAATGTGGAGGGACCACGAAGATCTCTTCGCATTAGATGTCTTCGGCGAAGCAGCTCAGAGGAAAGGCACGGGAACCGGGGGCTCATTGAAGGGCAAGGCACTCAGATACTATCTTCCGGCCCTTAGTCAAGGGCAGATGATAGTTTTCCATAAGGAGTTCAGCCCAAGAGGGGAAGAGTCGGTGGCGCTCCTTATAGCACTCTCAGGCTTCAGACAGCATGCCAAAATAGATTATGTTGTAGATCATGTTATCCTCTTCAAGAGATCTGTAGTTCTCCATTGTCTCGACTTCGCCAGGGGCCATCTCAGGGACGCACACTTGTCAGTAGTGGCGGCGACGGCACCCGAACTTCCTGCACCTCAGATGGCAAGAGCACTTGAAGGGGGATCGGCTGCAAGGATCTTGCAGAACGTCGGCAAAGGGCTACGATTGAAGAATGTTAAGAACTTCTTCAAGTCCATGGGGGGGCATCGATGATGGAAAAATTGCCTTGTAGATTAATTAAATTGTATTGAAAATTCTCTCTTCAGCTATTATCATGTAATTCATGAAATGTATTTCTATATATATTAATGTCTTATTATGATCTTGACTTGTAAGTGGAATTTTCACATGATTTCTTTTGTACCTAACAATAATTGTAAATGGATATGATTGATGTGTAACCTAAATAACAAGCATTGATGATTAATCCTTGCAGCAAGGAACACCGGCTCAGGTTCTCAAGGCCAGGGCCGACATCACCAGTGGGTACCCAGAAACCTATTTGGACGTGAAGAAGATGACAACAACGAGGAAATGACGGTGGAATCAATCAACGCAAGGCTCACCCAGATGAGGAATCAGATGCATCAGCTGATTCACTGGGCCACCCCGTTGATGAATGCCCAAGAATATGCACCTGCACCACCACCTCCTCTACCACTACCTCAGCAAGGCATTGAGGAAGGTCCACAGCCAGAGGGGCAAGACAATCAGGGAAATGTCAGAGACAAAAAGAGGAAAAGGAGAAACAGAAGGACCCCAACACCACCTAGCTCCAGTTCATCAGACACTTCGGACAGCCAAGACAGTTCTAGCTCAGAGAGTGAGTCCGATACTTCACAGGTAAGAGCCAGGGCAAGGAAGGCAGATGACTATCAGAAGAAAGTTGACAGTGCTATGAGCAATGTGTGGAAGACTAGGAAGTTGGGTCAGTTCTCAGGGAAGGACAGGTCAGGTATGGAGGCAGAAGCCTGGCTTGACGAGATGGAGGAGTTTGGCAACTCTTATGGCATGAAGGACAAGGATATAGGGAAGGTTGCTACAGCAAACTTAATAGGAGCAGCTAGAATTTGGTGGAAAGGCTACGCAAAGTCCAATAAGCTTAAAAGGAACAGTTGCAGATTCAAGACCTTTAGCAAGGCCTTTCGCAAGCATTATGTGCCAAGATCACATACCAGCAGGCAGATCCAGCAATTCTACAGATTGAACCAGGGTACCTTGTCAGTAGCAAAGTACACAGAGGAATTCATGCGGCTCAGGCTCCATGTCCCCGGAGTTTCGGAAAGACAAGCGGTTGAAACCTACATTGAAGGATTGAACAGCAATATCAAAAGGCTAGTCTGGGCAATCAACCCAAAGTCAGTGGCAGAAGTCAAGGATAAAGCCATAAGTTTGGAAGAAGCACCACAAAACCCAGGGGAGAAACAGTCAGCCTTCAAAGGTAAATCAGCAGGTCAGTACCAAGGGCAGTACCAGAGTAAACAATCAACAACTACACCATCAGCAGGCCAGCAGCAAGGAAGAGCTCAGGGTAAGACCTTTGGGGATCGTAAAACGCAAAGTGGATCAGGGGGCAGTGCCCTAAAGCATCTTTTAGACAGTCTGCGGAAAGAGAAGAGACAGGAGTGTATCGAGAAGAAGCTATGTTTTAGGTGCTTCCAGCCAGGGCACCGAACACATGATTGTCCATTCGTCATGCAGGTAGCTTTGGCAGAGCTTGGGGATTGGGATTCACCAACAGAAGCAGACGAAGACGACAACCAGCAGGACGGCCAGGACTTCATAGAGGGTGAGTGCCATATATGTGCAAACATTGAGTCAGACGATATTGAAAATCAGTCCACAGTCATTGCGGCTGAGGGGATCATAGATAGCAGTCCATATCTAGTGTTGATAGATACAGGTAGCTCTCATAACTTTGCATCTCCTAGGCTGGCTGCCCTAATGAAGAATAAAGTCTTGAAGTCTAAGCCAAGGCCAGTTAGCATGGCAAACGGTGCCATCCGGCACACTAAGGGGAGGAGGATCACATTTGACATAGACCTTAGTGGAAGTAAGTGGCCTATGGAGGCAGAGGTCATGGAAATTGGAAGGTATGACCTTATAGTAGGAATGGAGTTGCTAAAGCTAGCGAAAGCCATGATCGACTGCGACCGTAACGAGATCTCCATGACTGCACCGGACGGCATCAAATTCATAGTGAAAGGTAAGAAGGCAGCTTCTCCCATGCAGTGTATTTCTTTGAAGCAGCTAGGAAAAGTATAGAAAGAAATAAGGTGGACTATATTTTGAGGATAGAGGCAATTGAGCCAAATAAACAGGATGGAAGTGACCAAAAGGGGAATCAGTTGCCCAAGCCAGTAGCAAGGCTCATTTCAGAATTCAAGGATGTATTCCCGGATGAAATCCAGCAGCTACCACCTTATAGAGGTTTAGAATGTGAGATCACATTAGCTCCAGATGCTAAGCCTACCAGCAAGGCACCATACAGAATGAGCACCCCGGAGTTGATAGAGCTCAAGAAGCAGCTCCAGGAATTGCTTGAGCTTGGATTTATTGGAGCAAGTGTGTCTCCTTTTGGAGCACCCATACTCTTCGTGAAGAAGAAAGATGACAGCCTAAGAATGTGCATAGACTATCGTCAGCTCAACAAGCAGACGATAAAGAATAAGTATGCCTTGCCAAGGGCAGATGATTTGATGGACCAGCTCCAAGGAGCAAAAGTATTCTCTAAGATCGACTTAAGGTCAGGGTACCATCAGATAAGAATAAAAGAAGAGGATATCCATAAGACCGCCTTTAGAACGCGGTATGGCCACTTTGAGTTTACAGTAATGCCCTTTGGCTTATCGAATGCTCCAGCAACTTTTATGCGCCTCATGAACGACATCTTCAGAGAGTTCTTGGATGAGTTTGTCATTGTTTTCTTTGACGACATTCTAGTCTACAGCAAGTCCCTTGAAGATCATTGTCAGCATTTGAGGAAAGTGTTGGAGAAATTGATACGTCATCGGTTGTATGGGAAGCTCTCCAAGTGCCACTTTGCAACAGGTCGAGTGGAATACTTGGGACATGTGGTAACAGCTGAAGGGATTTCTACAGATCCATCTAAGATTGAAGCAGTAGTTGATTGGCCAGCTCCCAAGAACGTGGCAGAAGTAAGGAGTTTCCTTGGTCTGGCGGGATACTACAGGAAGTTCGTGAAGGACTTCGCTAAGTGGGCATCCCCTTGATGGATCTCCTAAGAGTGTTAAGGTGAAAGATTGGAGAACACATTGGCTAGAAAATGTTCAAGCTTCATTTTAAAAGCTTAAAGAAGCCTTAACAACAGCACCAGTGTTAGTTCTGCCAGATCCAGATAAGGACAAGATAGTAGCAACAGATGCAAGTAAGATAGCAACAGGTGGAGTCCTTATGCAAGAAGGAAGAGTAGTAGCCTATGATTCCAAGAAGTTGAACGACACCGAACAGCGCTATCCAACCCATGATCAGGAACTTCTAGCTATTGTGAGAGCTCTTCGTATTTGGAGGCACTATTTGCTCGGGAGGAAATTTCAGTTAGATACTGATCACCAGAGCCTCCAATACATCTTTACCCAACCACTTCTTAATCTAAGGCAAAGGAGGTGGATGGAATTCCTTGAGGAGTATGATTTTGAGATTGCTTATAAGCGGGGTAAGTTGAATGTGGTGGCTGACGCCCTCTCTAGGAAACCCCTTGATACGAGAATACATTGTAATGCTATATCAACTCTTTCGAGTGGGTATGGCAAGAAGATTGAGGAGACATTACCATCTGATGGTGATTTCAAGGAGGTATGGGCAAGCCTCTCTAGGGAGGCTAGAACAGATAAGGAACGAGAAGCCTTCAAGCATTATAGGAAGGAAGGCAACTTGTGTACCATAAGGACAAGTTGTGTGTGCCCGAATCGTCAGGTATAAGGAAGTTAATTCTTCATGACACACACAACAGCCCAATAGCAGGGCATGCAGGGTTCATGAAGACCTACTTCAAGATTCGGAGTAGCTATTTCTGGCCGGGAATGAAGAAGCAGATAGCCAGATATATTCGGGAATGCCAGTTGTGTCAGCAGACGAAAGCGGAGCAACTTCGAATTCCAGGTGCCTTAGAGCCATTGGGGGTGCCAAATGCTAAGTGGGAGGTCATAAGCATGGATTTTATTACAGGACTTTCTAGAACTCTTCGAGGCAAGGATGCATTAATGGTTGTCGTAGACAAATTATCTAAGATGGCGCACTTTGTGCCTTGCAAAACTACGGACACAGCATTAGATACTGCCAAGCTTTTTGTAAGGGAGATTTTTAGACTCCATGGTATGCCTCGGGAGATAATATCGGACAGGGACTCTAAGTTTATGAGTGCCTTTTGGCAGGACCTCTTTAGCACCATTCAGACGAAGCTCTCCATGAGCACGGCTTATCATCCGCAGACAGATGGTCAGACGGAGCGCACGAATCGAATTATTGAAGACATGCTTAGAAGCTACGTGTGGAATAAGCAGTCCAAGTGGGATGAGTTCATCCACTTGGTGGAATTCGCCTACAATAATACGAAGCAGGAGTCGTCTCCTTTCATGATTAATTACGGGACCAGTGCCTAACCCCGGATACTTGGCACAATCCTGTGTCTAAGGTTGAAGTATCCCAGCAGATGCTAGGAGATATGCAGCAGTTGGTGGAAGAAGTAAGGGGGTACCTCCTAGCAGCAAGAAGTCGGTAGAAGAGTGTAGCCGACAGGCACAGAAGCGTAAGAGAGTTCAAGGTAGGCGATAGCGTGTGGTTGAAGATCAAGGTTAAGCAAGCAAAGCTTCAGATTGGGAGTTGCATGAAGCTTGCCCCTAGGTGGGCTGGTCCGTTCAAGATTTTGGAGAGAGTGGGCTCCCAAGCCTACAAGTTGGATCTTCCGGCCCATCTCAAGGTTCACAAGGTTTTCCACGTAAGTTTATTGAAAAGGCACAATCCTAACCCTGATGAGGTCTTGGATACTCCAACTTTGTTGGAAATGACAGAAGAGCAAGTTGAAATTGTGCCTGAACTACTTCGTGATAAGTCATTTAAGAAGACTAGGAGGTCCCAGTTCCTCCAGTATTTGGTCAAATGGAAGCACTTGCCCGTGGAAGACGCAACATGGGTATTGAAGCAAGATTTGGAGAAGCAATACCCAGAGTTTATGAAGGAGTTTGATGGGCGAGTCGTCTCCAACTTGGTCGACCCCGACTTGCCAGAAGGTTAGCTTTTAGTTAGCCTTAAGTCTGGCTCATGTATTCTAGTTAGTAGAGCACATGTGCCAGAATCTTGGAACGTGTGGGCGATGATGGGATACGCCTTTAAGGCATTCTCTAGGCCAACGTGCACCAAGAGGTGCACATGACCAATAGGGTCATGCGAGAGAGAGAAGTAAGGCATGGTGTGCGATGATGGGACATCAGTCGGATGCTCCCTATGCCACGATGCGGGGGTCGCACACCTGGCCATAGGGGGGTCATGGTGAAGGTCAAAGTGATCGGATCGTGAGACGTTCCCTAGCTTAAAACCCTTGGGGCATGATGCACTAGGGGTACTCGGCACCGGGTAACCGAGTACAAGGTAGCACTTGATCATGGGCAATGATGGGATCATCTTAAATGGTCCTTAAGCTCAAATCCGAAAAGGCCATGATCGAGTGCAAGGTATTGGTAAGGGGGGTGGTCCCCTAAAACCACAAATTTATTAATTAAACTAACGTAATGTGCTCCTTGTGCAGGCAAGTGAGAAGTGAGCATCGAGGTGGGGGGCATTACGAGAAGATGGGGGAACCATAATTTAGATTATGAACCCTAATAACTCTTATAGTAATGTTTTGAATTATTATAAGAAATAACCTTGTTAAGGCTAAATACAAATATAGCCTAAATTTTGACATTTAACTCTTTAATAGGAAGTTGATCGTTTAAATTGAATTAAACTGTATGTTCATGTGTTGTTTTGCAGGCATAGGGTAAGCTCGTCACCTTAGCGCAATGCTGAGGACAGCATTGTCCTAAGGGGGGGAGAATGTGACGTTCTAGGGGAATATATGCTATAAATATGTATATTCCTGGACCCGTCACCATACAAGTCTACCTATGTAGCCTTATATGCCTTAGAAAGTGGCAAGGGGTGCACATCTAAGTTAATTTATTAACTTAGATAACCTTAGGATAAGGCCCATTTCCACATGGCCTTATCCTATTGGGCAACCGCCACACGGCCTCATTCTATTGGTGCCACGTGGCATCCCATGTGGACCCACACCTATATTGGCTCAAACCCTAACCCTAGACCCTTTTTCCTGACCCTAGCACCTGAACTCTCATCTACGTACCCGAAACCCCGTTTCGAGCATCGTTCATCATAGCCTAGCCTGGAGCAGCAGCCCCTGGAAGGTGTGCATGATCGTAGAGGGAGCAAGCCTTCGACCCACGTCAAGGAGCATGGAGACGCTAGGAATGGGAGGAAGCGCTTCTGGAGCAGGTAGGTGGAGTGGAGTTCATGTTAGTTCATCTGGAAGTTAGCACTCCAGATGAGTTAGTATTTCGTGTCTAGAGTAGAGCCATCCTAGAACCCTTGTTGAACATCTTGAACCCTAATCAAGGAACCCTAACTGTAAGTTAGATAGGTATGATTAGGTTAAGATGTTCTTATGATATTTATCATGATATAATGTATGTGATGTTGGTTGATCATGTTGCTCCTCTTGTATTGGGAAGGGGGGTAGAGACCCAGGGCCATATGTAGTATGCTCCTAGTGTATATCCCTTAGTTCCTATTTATATGCGGCCTGTGCATAGGAACCCACCGGGCTATGGAAGCTATGATGTGACTCAGCACTACACAACGGGGCTAGAGGCAAGATGGAGGGAGGATCCCTGCCGAGTGGGGGCTACGGGGGATCCCATAGTGAGCTAGGCTTATGGTCGGTCACTTCGTGTGGGCCGAGCATGGGTCCGACACCTCCTGGGGCGATGGTGTCGCCCTGCCTCTCAAGAGTTGCAAGTGTCAGCTTGGCTCTTGTTTTGGGGGGTTCAGTCGGGTACGAATCGTGTGTCGCCACGATTCTCTAGCCGCCCGTAGAGCCTCTAGACCCCGGGAAGGGGAGATGCAACCCTTCCTACCTCGACGGACCAGGGAGATGCAACCTGGAGTAGTCCCGATGGGTGATGCCATGGGATTGCGTATCCGAAAGGTTAGAGTCAGCCCAGAGCCTGATCTCAACCCTAGCCATTATCTTATGCCAGCCCCGCCATTGTTATGACTCGGTCTGCTCTATCTTGAGGCCTATCCAGTCAGTCGACTTTCTTATGTGTCAGAGCCACGGGTAGAAGCTCTCATGTTTTATGGCATATGATTATGTTCTTTGCACCTATGGATATGTGGCTGAGCTACCCTTCGAGGTAGTATATTGTATTGTATTGCTAGTTCTGATGATGTTTGTGCTTCCGTTGTGATAGAAGCCCATAGGGGAAGGGCACGCAAGACACCTTCGTGTCCCATTCCCGCACTACGATCATCTCAGAGTGCGGGATAGACGGAGGGCCCGTGCGGTTGAAGGACCAGATGGGGGATTTCCTGCCGAGTGTACGGCCGAGTGCCGTATATTTAGCAGGGAGCGTCACATCTGACGACGGTTGTGTTCTTGATTTCTTCTCAGCTGGGACAACTTCTAGGATGGTTCTGCTGTACGGAAAACATAGCGTTGCCTTTGAATATGACGATAAGGTGTGCAGATTCTTAAGATCTTTCTTCGAGACATTAGAGAAAATGGCAAGGCCTACGTGCAAAGAGGAAGACATGCCGGACATTAAAATAACTCAGGAGATGGACCTTAGTAAAATGGAAGAGATCCTGGATAAGTTAGATGAAAAGGGGTTCGAACAGAGGCTACAAGAAACCCGGGCATTGCTAGAAAAGACGAAAAAGGCCTCAGCTGCTCTTGAGCCTATCTTCGAAAAGCTCGAAGTTCTTAACAAGAAATTTGATAGTGCCTTACTGTAGATAACCCGGATGCTCTCTTAACAAGGGTACGTCTGATGCCATCTCTGATACTGAAAACCCAGAAGCTCGCCATGGAAGGAAGAAAATGAAACTTGTCGCCGGCATAGAGTTCCCTACAGATTTGGAAGATGAATTGCTAGATACAAAAGGCTCGGATCGTGTTCAAAACTTATCTGTGGCAATAGATGTTGAGATTCCAGACATTATAGGATATTTTAAAATGGATTTGTCTCAGACCATTGCCATCACAAGAGAACACGCCGAGAGAATGGCCGCAGAGCTTGGCATTAATCCGGATTCTGTAAAAAAAACTCAGTAAAAGCGCCCCAGCGATTGTGTTTAGCATTTCTGGTTCTTCGATATAGTTTCCTAGTTCATGAAAGCGTATGTTTGTAACATTTGGTTTCAATGGTTTTAGGGTTGTATTGTATGTTTTTGAGTATGGATTTAGGGCAAAAACGAATCTTTTTCTTTCCTGTATTCTTGGAGTGGCATGGCTGGGGTCGAGGAGCTTCGTTCCATGGTTTGATGCAGGCGCCAAGTTTAGAAGGTAGTTGTGTCTGGATGCGCTCTGGGCAGAGAGTTCCATAGGAGGCATTCTTGGACGGATCTGGAAGGTAAGGGAGGAGCGGCAGGGCGATTCCGGGTTATGCACTTTGTGCATTAGCAATTTCGTTTAGGTAATTCCTCTTCTTTGCTTCAGAGAGATGTTACTTTCTGTTATTGTGGCTCATATCAAAGTTAAAAAAAGGATGGGAAAATGCATTGGCAGGGGGTTCAAATTCCCCGGTTTGTTTGTCCATTCTCTTTGCAGGTGCTGAAGAAGCTTCGGCAGTGCCGGAATGGGTTCTGCTACAGATGAGAAGTGGAAGAGCACTGAAGAATTGCTATTTTTACTGGATTCTGCTGTATTGGCAGTCGGATTTATAGTTTGAATGCCTGATATGGCATCGCATATTTTGCTACTTGCACAGATGGAGGAACAAAGGCGGTTGCTGAATCGTGGCTGCTGAATCTGCTTCCGCTTCATCTGTAAAATATCTGAGTTCTAGCCATGTGATATGTGATATTCGGTGGATTTTGTGCAGATGCCCGGCTTGAACAAATAAGAAGAGATGGTTCGCTACTGTAGCACGGAAGCTTCTGGGACAAACCTCACTGCCTACTAATTGAGAAGCATGATCCGCTGCTGCTTTAGTGCCTCCAATAGTGCGTAGCATGCCTCCGAGTAGGCAGTTGCTATTTTGAAGTCAAATGACATCAAAATCCTTTGCAATGGATGTCAACTGCCCCTTAGGAATAGAGCCACATCAGCGTTTGACCCCATCTCCCCATGAGGTGTAGGGATGGGATCGCACTAGAGGGCATATCCCTCAGAATATTCCCCTATCTAATGGCTGGGAATTCACTAGAGCGCCCATCAACGATAATAAATTGTGTATGAATCTTCATTATAATATCATGTTTGAGTTTTTATCTCTTCTCTTGTTAGATTTATTCGAGTATGTTTACCTGTTATCTTATTCAATAGTTATGTCAGACCCGAATTGTGATAGTAACTTGTCGACCAGATCGCAGTGGCGATGTTCAGAGTACTTACTCCAATACTTTATGCTGCTCCCATATGGCACGCATTCTAAATATATGCTATGCCTTCGCGTTACAAATATCGCCATGGCGATTTCCATGATTAATTGTGAGGCTATGCCTGCTTTAAAATTAATGTTCCAACACCATGAAGGTGTGCCTGTACAATCAATTCTCTGCGGCTATAAAGTTGGCGAGCCGAACATGTGCTTATTACGCATGCAATTAGCTCGACAGTAACACATTTTCCGTTCCCAGGAGCTTATTGCGACCTATTTCATTGTCGAATGAGAAAACAAAATTTCTCTAATCAATGAAATCATGCTTTAAAGGCCAAGTCATAGTTTCATTTGTATTTTGCCCAAGATTTGTAATGTTTTCATTATGTTTGGTGATGTTTCGGGTTGTTCTAACTCATTGTATGGAATCCATGGCCTATTGGTCTCCGTGCACGTTAAAAATCTATTCTATTCTATTCTATTCTTCTTGAATTAAATGTGTTGAGGAAATGTCTTCTATTTTCGCATATTGAGAAAGGCTTTATTCTTTCCTCTTACAACTTTTCTTATTAATATTTAGCTTCTACACGTGACCTTTTATGCATCATTATAAATGCAAATTGAAACAATCACATGAAACGCCCACCAAAGGTGGGCAATTTTCTATATGGCATAATAAAGAGGAGGATTTTTAACATCCACTCACCCACCTATGCTTTAAGAGTCGTGCCACATTCACCTTACATTGCATTTCCTTGTGATAATTGTGAATCCAAAAACATATAAAGTCATTGACTAATTGATACCCACCCTCAATCGTTGGACAATGCGAGTAACTAAAGAAATGGAATGGAAGATGGTTTGTCCACTCTTGGCAAGACTAGATCTAGAAATTAGAGAAAATTGATCTATGGGTTACGTGTAAGCATTTATGTCTTATTCTCACTTATGGGATGCATACTTGAGTTGTATACTTCTGATGTATACATCAAGTATATATACTTGTGCAAGAAATTGTTGATTGTTGGCATTTATATGGAATATCAATCGTTGACATCAAGCTTTTTCATTATAGATTAGAACATACAAGAACGGCAGCCAAAACCGCTGTGAACATTTCTCTTTTCTAAATCCATTAGTAAAGATACTTTTGAGAGTATAGAGGCATGACAATGTGTGAATTGAACTATACCTATTTATGTAGATCAAAATGTGATGTGCTTCATTTCAATTATTCCAAAATGCCTTTTAGATACTCTACAATTGAAAAAGGTAAATCTCAGGTCCAGTTTTAGGAATCTAAGTCGAAAAAACAGCTTTGGATCGCTAAGAAAATCCAACAATTTTATAAATGTTATGGGGACCAATCAGGATAGTTGTCAAGTCACTATGGATGACTTTATTAACTTAAATGCTAAAGTCACTAACCTTCATAACATTGACATGGATAAATCGTTTACAAACTTTGAGCTTTTGCAGATAGTAAAAAATATGGAAAATGGAAATCGTGGACCTGATGGGTTGCCTGCTGAATTGTATCAAAAGGCCTGGCCCTTGATTGGAGATTTTATTACCAATCTGGCCAATGAATACATGGAGTATAAGTATCTAGACACTAGGATTAATACTAGTTTCATTGCTTTAATTCCTAAAATAGGTATGCCTAGTACTTTTTCTGATTATCGTCCAATTTCTCTATCTAATGTGATATATAAGATTATCTCAGGAACTATGGCTACTAGCTTAAGGTTGTCGCGTACTAGTTTAAGGTTGTCCGCGATAATATTATCAACTCCTCTCAGTCTGCCTATCTAAAGGACATGTTTATTCTGGATAATGTGGTTACAGCAATTCTCAGGCTTCAATGGGCTAAAGATTCTAAGTAGGACATTGCTCTTCTTAAACTAGATATTACAAAAGCCTTTGATATGGTAAGCTGGCCTTTTTTTTCAAGTGTTGTTGAGCTCTAGGCTTCTCTGATGAGGTAATCCCTCTCTTGGGAGCTATCCTCAACAATTCCACATCTGCTGTTTTGATTAATGGGGAAACTAGCCCTTTTTTTTATATTAGAAGGGGGGTGAAACAAGGATGCCCCTTGGCTCCCTTCCTTTTCCTCATTATTATGGAAGCTCTACATCTTAAGCTTGAGACAACAAAAAATGCTAATATTATTGAAGGCCTCAATCTTTCTCAAAATCCTTGGGCTGATCAATTGCTAAATGGTCATTTCGCAGATGACACTTTTTTGATGGTCCACGGATGATCAGTTTATTCTTAATACCCAGGTTATTTTGGAGAATTTTGGCAGGGTCTCGGGGTGCAAAGTCAATCATGCAAAATCCAAGGTCTTGGCTAGGAGCCAGATAAGTGGAGATAGATTATCAACTCTCCTCGGATGTAAGTATGATCTTCCAACCACTAAGTCTAAAATTTTAGGCATTCCCTTTGCCATTAAAAGTAGTATTTCGGACTCTGGGAAGGAATTGTAGATAAGTAGTCTCAATTCCAAGTATCTTTCGGAAAATGGGAGGGCTATTATTGATAACTTTATGATTTCCTCCTCCCATGTTTATCAGTCTTCGGTCATCCTCGCTCCCAAGAAGGTCTCGACCAAGCTCCAGAGTATTATTAGCAGGTTTATCTCATGTGGTCAGAACAAGAGATGCTGGACTCTAGTTTCTATGATAGAATGTTGTAAGAAGAAGAAATACGGTGGGCTGGATGTCATGGATATTGAGAAGAAAGGGATAGCTCTTGCAGCCAAGTATTTTATAAGGCTGCCCATGGATTAATTAAGCACCTTGTTTCTATTTTAATCAACCACTACCTTTCCAAAGTGTCATCCTTATGGATAGAGATACCTTTGTATGGATCTCCCCCATTCCATTTATTTCCCTTTTTCTATCTCCAACTCAATTCCGGGTATTTTGAAGAAATAGATTGAGGCATGGCAGCAAGTAAAGGGGATGTATGTATGGAAGGAGGGCCTCTCTATGGATCAGCCAATTTTCTGAATGATCCGAATCTATGCCTGGCCTGTCATTTTCCAGATCATGTAAAAAAATGGGGCACTAACGGTATCAACTTCATTCGGGATTTATTTGATGATGATGGCAGGCTGATCCCTTTCAATAATTCCACTCTGGCTAATGAGAGTATAGATTCAGAAGCTCTTTATTATAACACCCTTACCTCTCTTATGGTTGGGGATTTGACAGGTAATGATAAGTCTTGATACTGTAATGATAATACTGACTTCACTGTGAAAAAACTCTTGCAGGTACCTTTCAAGAGATCTCCAGATTATGCTTCATAATAAATAGAATATTGGCCACGACAGATGCATGAAGAATCTTATGTTATGTGGAAGAGCCCGATTCAATCACAAATTAAATCTTTCATTTGGCAGCTGTGGCATAAAGCATTAGCCACGAACATGAAAAGATTTAGATTGAACATGGCGGACTCTGACATTTGTGTCAGATGTCTTAACACAGCCGAGGATGAATTTCATCTCTTCAGAACTTGTCTTTGGGCAGAAACTCCACGATCTTTGCTTATGATCTGGTTAACATTTCCGACAGTGATTATTTCGTACCTGAGAATCCAACAGACTGGAGAATTTATATTCTCTCTGGAGGATATGGAAGGGAAGAAATAACTTTATTTTTAACCATGAAATCATCAATCTAGAAGGGATTATTAAGCAATTTCAATATGATGTGCATTGGATTAATGAAATCCAAACATGATACTCACGATACTCATGCTTATTTTATATCATATGCAGGGCTACTAATGGTATTGGTTAGCAGATTCAAATGGAAGAGAATTGACCTGAGCATTAATAAAAAATGGATGGACTTTTTTGGACCTCCGAACGGGCATGAAGACCCGTGCAAATGTGGATATGCGATACGCACCCGCTGAGAAGGGACTATACATGCAAGGCAAAGGATGCTAAGGGAAGGTTTAATATTGCTAAGGCCAATTCTTGTATGTGCATCTTCTGCACTTTAAGCCTGGTTGTGAAAGGGAGGGGGCGCAAGAGGAATTTCAATTTGATAACATATCATTAACCGAACACTATCTGTTGTTCTGATCTCATTTTAGTCGACTTGTATTCTTGAAAAATACATTTTTTTGGTTTAAGGGTTATTGCTTCCCTTTAAAAAAAAGCATTCTCCTTTTGTAATTATATATACATAAAATAATATATATAGAAGCCTTCAATTAAAATAAAAAAGTACATCTCATATATTTATGCTCTTTCCCATAAAACAAGTACCTATGACTATTACCTACATGTGAATGGAGATGCATCTTTAAAATGGTATCCTATGTTAAAGGACTAATAATAAAGTTAAAAATAATAAGGTTTAAAGAAATGATCAATTTTCATAGCCTTTGGAAGTTAGTATATTATATTTGGTAGTCAGATGTGGGTCATTCAATGTTCTAACACCATCCCAGATGGTGAATGTGTGGAGTTGCCACCATTACAGTAAAACGTCCAAATATACCCCTAAAGTTGCGTATCATTCTAAATTTATCCCTGTAAAATACATAGTAAACTATTGAATTAATTTAGTTAATAACTAGTAAACGTATGCCCGGTGTTGCCGGGCTAATGTGCTGGTATATGTCTTTATGCGGCGTTTAACATCCATATGTGCAATTTTTATCAATAGCACATCTTAATATTTCCAAGAATAAATATTATTTGATTTTGTAATTATTTTTATATCGAAATTGTCTACTGACTGTATCATCAATGTATTAACTTTCCATTTATGGTTTTCAATAGAGGAAATGATGCTTTATAAGAAGGGAGGCAATTAATATACCTCTAAAGACGAAAAATTGAAAAAACGGATCCAAAACTTATGCTCAAAATGTCACCTTTAAAAGTAGTTGTATCCTGGTACATCGGGATACTTTAGTTTACGATGAAACTCTAAGTATACATCACCACATGGCACATATCACCAAATGCCTAATATTGTACTTTTTTGGATGCTCCCGTGATAGCTTCATTTCTCCTACAGATAACATCTTAGCCAGGGTAAAACTAAAATACACATGCGGGTCATTAATTTGAACTGTCGCGATGTCTCATGACTATCAAGCACGTGAGACAACTAATTTCGAAGGTAGACTCATATAATGGTATCAGATACCGCCTCAAGACGAAACGATTAAAAGACCCTAAAATGCATTCTATTATATATTCTAACACAGATGAGTTCTTTTACTACTAAAATGCCAATTCACCAGTGCACAGTGTCGTTTGTCATCTGATAAAAGAGACAAATAATTAGAGGTTAGTAAAAGCACTATATTACTAGAATGTGCAGTGCGTCCGCCCTTCAATAAAGTGGATGCAATTCTAGAGGAAGCAACTGCAAGTGCAATGATACCTCTGGCACGAACATAAGATAACATGGTGTTAAAAAGAAAACTCTTTCCCGATCCACCTGCACCATGAACAAAGAACGCCCGTCCTTTTTCCAACATCGCGTGCTCATCGATCACACAGCCAAAGATAAGACGTTGGTCGTTATATAGGCGGTCCACATCTTCTTGCACCTCCGCCATATCTTCTTGAAATACCTCATCCCGAAATATCATATATGGATCTATGGCACGCTCAGGAACGATGCATTCAAACTCTCTCAAAGATCATCTGACAGAATTCATGGTCTTCAATGTCTAGAAGTGCCATATCAAAAAACCTATCACACACTTGCACACTTTGATCCTCCGCACCCCTTCGTGGCTCATGCAAGAAGTCATCGACCATAGAAAGCTTGACTTCTTCCCAAGTTGTAGCGGATTCGATGGTTCGCAATTTAAAATTATCATGGCGAACATGTGTCGCAATTGTGGTGGCATGCCCCATGTTGCTGCTTCTTGAAGAGACTTGAGCCATTCTGTGTCATTTGAAGCAATCCACGACGGATGCAAGCTTCTTTATATGTTGCACACAACTCCCCGTCGAAAGAACGCAGATCCTCAAAACTAACTACACCTGTCACACGGGTCAATAGTAGACGTAGATAATATCACTCTCCTTTTGAAGGGTTTACAAAGTACATGCGTCCAATCGTGGGAAACTTCTGATTGTTGAATCTAGCTGTAACGTTCCTAACCGACATGCCCTTAACCAACTGGGCAAAACCGTCTAGATGTTTATGAGTAGTCACTTCTACCCATTTATGTCGGTGTCTCGGGAACGCCCCACAGGCACATTCCACAAATGTATTCTTGAAACAACCGGCCAGCCATGTGAAGGGGGGATGCATGTCCATGACGCGTGAACAGGGGATATCTGTAGTACTCCATAATAGTTACTTCCTTTGCACCACTCCGTCCATGAGGTATTTTAAGATGCCATCCATCTGTACCATAGAGAAGAAGTAACACAAAGTGCAATGGATCATATGCTGAGTGATATGCATCTATTAGCTTCAAGCCACCATCCTTAGAGTGTATAATAATATCCCTTTGACCATCAGGCTTATCATCAATAGGCATTAAGATAGCCACCTCATTTACAGTTGGAGCATTATATTGCCTCCTCACAGGATTTTGCACGTTGCAAGAAGGTATACGCAAACGGATATCCATGGTTGGATGAATACGCATAATCTGTGCCGCACTAAAAAATATGCTAATAAATGGATTGTGCTCTGTCATAAGGGCCTGCAATTGCACAACTATTTCTTGCCTTAATCCATCAAAAATGGACATCCTACGCTCAACTTGCATGTCATCACCATCCATGATGTATATTTGTGCGAATTTTGCATGCTCTTGATGCCCTTGTAGTGGCAATAGCGTTCCCATCTTATGGCACATGCGGCCATTGACTCTAAAAGTATAGACCCCACCAACAGCGTTTGCCAACGCCTCATCAATTTTCACGCCCAATGAGGCAAATAAAAATATATTATTATACTTTCTAATGTTCATGCGAAAGTGATCACCCAAACCATCTGTTCTCGTGTATAGGTCAAACAATGCCTGTGGTGGTGCTGGAATCAATGGCAGCTGAATGTTTCCATTTGCACATGCCCGACATTTCTTCTTAACTGAGAGCTCTGCTACCCATTGCATAGCCCCACAATACAAACATCTATAGTCCATATTACCAAGGTCATGAGGAGGAGGTAAATTCCACGTCCTTGCTATCTTATTGAAACCGCTTTTACCAGTAGGACGTTCTGTAGGACCAATAGCAGTGTCGTAATCCAACCTCTGAGTTGTATGCTTTGCCTTCTTTCTTCGGTCTATATGCCTTCTCATTTGACTATTGCTCTCCACTTCAGGTGTCATATAGGATCGGTTATTCTCTATTTATTTATTTATTTATTAATCAAGCCATTTAGCCCCCCAGGCCTCTATGGCAAAAAAAAAATATACGAATTAGTACTTTGGCACTTAGTTCAGAGGGCCTTCAATATCAAAATTACTCGTAAGAGTGAAAAGCTCAATTATGTCTTCTCTTTCTTTCAAAAGATCTCTAAAATATGAATACAAAGTATGTGCAGGCAGAAGAAAAAGTTCACCAAGTGTTAAGGCTATAATGCCATAACGAGCCCTTACCTGTTCGTATGTTGTGCATTTCTTCTTCATCTTCAATAGCTGGTTCTAAGCAACTTGGACAAAACCGCTCCTTAGGTGTTTCATCCCCCCTACCAGTCTCAATTCGCAAGTTATGAGATGATAATCTCATTTGCGAAATAAGCATGCGTTTCTTCCTGCTAGTACATGAGAGTAGATAAGGCTGCTCTACTCTGTTAGATTGTTTAGATTAGTCAAATAAAACTTCTTTTTCACATCCTTATCATCGTCTACTCGCCAAAGTTTGCGGATCGCCTGTGCAGCCACATAATCATGTATTTCTTCAAATTTCTGGGATAACGGCCAATTGTCATCACCAAGCCATTTCCTTGCCCATCTCTTGACATCGGCATACCAACCTTTTGTGCTATACATAAGGACTTGGTAAGGTAACCGGTCAGTGTCCATATCTAGAACTCTGTTAACAAATGAAATGGTTCTGCACAATGCCTCTACCTCAAGAGGTAGCAGACCTGTTTCAGCCAACATCATGCAATAAGGAGTTTGCACCTTGACTCCCAATTCACCTATCAAGAATCTTTTTTGAATCTTTTCTAGATCACTCCACCCCTTTAAAGACAAGCCTGGCCCCTAAACCGGGCTTCCATAAAGAACCATTGTCTTAACTTGTATCCCAAAAAAGTGTTTCTTCAGTCGCCAATGTTCAAAATTGTTGATTTTACACTGATTCATCATACTATAAAATGCTCTGAGACCACCTGATGCACGTTCCTGGGCTGCCAATGTCCACTTATAGTTATTTGACACTTCGATTCCTAAATACTTATAATTAGTGACCTGTTCAAGTGGAGCACCACCTACATAAAATTTTGTGGTATCCCGGCCCCCTAGCACCATTATCTTTGATTTATCGGGATTTACCCTCATGCTTTTTTCTTCACAAAAACCACATAATACATCTAGATGACGTTGCAAGCCAGCTGGGTTCTTTGAAATTAATACAATATCATCGGCAAAAAGCAGAAGCTGCAAAGCATACCTTCCCAAATGGGCTCCTAACCCTCCAAGCCTCGTCATCCAATTTTCTAGTTCATCTATGAACAATCCAAAAAGAGTTGGAGAACAGGGACAGCCTTGCTTTACTCCAATCGTATTCTGCACTTTTTCTGGCCCTGTAAATGGGAAAGATAGTTCTACTAGCACCCTATCATATAAGCACGCAACTACATGACGAAGTTCCTCTGGAACTTGTAGCATTTCCAATCTGCATGCAAGATCCTTCCTCTTAACTGTATCAAAGGCCTTGGTGAGATCTATAAAAGCAAGATATCTTTTGTTACCGGCACCCTTAGCACTTTCAGATAGTACTCGCAGTATAACTAGATGGTCCAAAGTGGAGTGATAAGTTCTAAAACCTGCTTGACTAAAGGCCCGAATATCATTTTCATCTGCCCATAAGGACAACTTCCGTTCTAGCATAGACGCAAATAATTTAGCAAATACATTGCTTACTAAAATGGTCCGATAATTCTGCATATCATCTCTACTAGCAGTTTTATGAACAGGTACAATCCTATTCAAGCACCATGTATCTGGAAATCCATTTTTCAAAGCATCATTACATAAATCAGCAAGAATTTCATGTAACTTGGATCCTCTCCATTTCAGAAGCTCAATTGTCAGCCCATTTGAATCACATGCTCGGCCATTTACCATGTTTTTAAGTGCGTCAGAGACATCTGTGTGTATAAAAAGCAATGACGTTTCTCCACTATGTGCAAAACCATCTACATGACCAAATTATAAAGAGATCATCTCTTTGTATATTACCTATGCCCGTATGCTTTTTGCATCTGTTAAAAAACTTTTTTGGATCTATCTCTTGTTCCTTCATGACAATCTCTTGATGCTGCCGTAACAATTCTCTTTTCTTTCTTTTAACTATATTCTTATAATGTTTCAGATCTCGCATCCCTTTACTCTGTTTAAATGACCTCTTTGCGTCAAAGCATTCTCTATCAAAGCATTTACTATCTCTTTTCCTTTTTCCCTGTGGGTTTGTATATCCAAAAACAGAGGATGCAACATCCTGTATCAAATGCTGCACTTGCAGATTTCTTTCTTTGCTGCCATCCCATTTTATGTTTTCCAGTTTTTGCGCCGTCTATCTTCATACTTGGATGCTAATTTATAGCTCACCCTTAATTTCGGTTGTGGCAGAATCGGTGGCGTACTTTTATTGCATTTCATATCCACACAAATGTGTAATGGTGCATGGTCTGAGTCTGGATTCCTGTCCATAACACTAAATTCTGATACGAGCTGTATATTGCCTGGTTCACCAATTAACAAATCAACGGTGCTGTAACCATTGGGCTGAAAGCATGTAAGTCCTCCAGAGCCAGGATATTTTTTAAGGCCATTGTAAATTATCGTAATAAATGATTCGCATAATGCAAGAACATGCTTTTCCATCTTATTTTGCATGTAATCTACGGATGTTCTTGGCCAAGCATCATGTTTAGCAGTGCCTTCTCCTGACAGCAGCGTGGCTTGCATGTTACCGATTCTGCCATTTAAGTCACCCATTATGAAAACCGGTCCTTTTTGCTGATATTTCAAGACATCAGAGGCTAGGTGAAGAAAAGGATGATCAGGACTCAAACCTTTTTTTGAATAGACCGCAGCAGGCTGTGGATATTATTATTATTATTATTATTATTATTATTATTATTATTATTATTATTTGATATAACGGCGCAAAATAAGCAATTGCAAGGTATACATCTGCCTTATTTGTGTGAATTTTTAGCCAGGCATACTGCGCATATGCATCTTTCTTCTCCATTGTGACAGATTTTACAATGCTTTTCTTTGCATAGCAAGCTATCCCACCCCATCCCCTTCTGCTGTTTCCAATGGTATTCAAGACTGAATCAATGATATCAAAACCAGAGATTGCCAATAACCAGCTAGTCTCTGATTCCCATGTCTCTAAAAAGGCCAGTATATCATATTTTTGAAACAGAGCATCATTGCTGATGATGGTATTCTCATTTAAACCATGGACATTTCAAATTAGAAGCCTGCAGGCATCGTTTCCCTATGCTCGGTTGCGTACAACCAATCTGTTATTAACAATATATGCATTTTTTCCCTCATCTTTCAGTTTACTAACTTCATCTAAGAGCTGTCTCCGTTCTTTTTGCTGCTGCATCGTTAAATCATCATTTAACCATAGTTTCTGCCCTTTGAGATGATTTCTGTGTTGCATCACCCTTGTTCGTGCTTCAACTAATCCAAATTTCAGCAATATCAGCCTATTTCTGCCCTCTATCTTTTTGCCAAGTCTCCGACAATACAAAACTCCTGGGTCTACCAAATGCATGCATTCTTTAAAAAACATATCAACGGTATCGTTAATATTCTCATCTTCTTCTTCTTTTAGACCAGCAACAATGATATTCTTTGCCCTTATGGTCCTTTCTTCTTGCTCAGACAGCCTCTCCTGCCCTTGTGCAAACAGAGATGTGACCTTGTTCTCTAAATTTGAGGTGATCTGTGCTATTATATGTTCATGGTTTTCAGGTTCAGGATCAGAGATTGAGACGAATCTTCATCCAATGTCTCCTTTACTTCATCTAATCCTGATTGCACCTCTTTTATGCTGCTTTTGATCATCTGTAATTCATCCTTCACTGTCTTTATCTCTCCCTGAACATTTTGTATCTCTTCTCTGGCAGCTTTCAATTCATCTGTAACCAACTTTATCTCATCTCTTGTTGTCTTTAATTCAGAGGTGAGGCTACAAACCAACTGGATCAGCTCATCTTCCTCCTCCAACGGCTCAGTTGCCTTACGGGATGCCCTTTTCATGGACATCGCTCAACAAGAAATAGGCAGTCCGACCTATTACAGTTCCGCCAAATTTAAGCGCCAAAGTCTCCGTTATTTTTATTGCAGGCAATTCCACATCATTTTCCAATCTTGTATGATCATTACATTGTAACCTCAAGGCTCTACACTTGGCCATTCTTATGCGCTGCTTGCGTCTCTGAGTATTACTTTCATTTTCAGGTGTCTTGTAGGAGGGATTACTCGCTATGGTAGGTGATGTTACTCGATAGGAGGTTCCAGTGAATCCTGTTTGACATGGTGTGCTAAAGCAGCCAACATTCACGTCCGTAGTTTCCAGCAACATCGCATCATCACCCGTTTGTTCCTGTATTGTGGGAAATAATTGCACCCTAACATCATTTAGCTCTGATGTGATGAGATGTGAATCCCCTATAGGTGCAGCAGTTCCTTCCACAACCGCGTCATTCAAATGCTGGCATCTTGTCGATAGCTTATCTACTTGACCAGACAGATAAGGCATTGGCTCTGGCGTAACTGTTTCCTCAACTACTGGTGCATTGGATGATTGGCCAACATGAGCTATCTCTGTAGCATTCACATCATATTCCAACCTCAAGGCTTTAGCCTTTGCAGCATGCTTACGTGCCAAACGTCTTTTCCTACCAGACCTACTTTCATTCATGGGCGTCATATATCTGGGGTTATTGCCCACATCAGGTGGCATTTTCTTGTAAGATCTCCCTATATGTGTCCCTGCTATGTGTACGTGTGGGATGTCCCTAGCTTGCAGCAACGTCGCATGATCACATGTTTGTTTCTGTATGGTGGAAAATAATGGAATCATAATATCATTAACTTCTGATGTGATAAGATGTGAATCCCTCGTATATGTAACAGTTCCTTCCAAGACTATGTCATTCAAACCCTGGCATCTTGTCAATGGCTCATCTACTTGACCAGACAGACAATGCATTGGCTCAGCCGTGACTGTCCCTCCAATTGCTGGTGCGTTGGACGATTGACCAACATGAACTATCTCTATAGCATTCACATCATATTCTAACCTCAAGGCTCTAGCCTTTGCAGCACGCCTACGTGCCAAACGTCTCTTCCGACCAGACCTACTTTCATTCACGGGCGTCATATATGAGGGGTTATTGGCCACCGCAGGTGGCATTTTTTGGTGAGATCTCCCCATATGCGTCCCTGGTATGTGTAACCTTATAACCATTTAGGCTTTTCGCATGAAAGTACACATCTAATTTATGTGTTTAAACGATATCCATCACACTATAAGCATGCACATCTAACTTAAAGTAGAACGTTAACTCACCTCTGATATAGCGTGATATATATTCTCCTTTAATGTGCAAATCGCAAATTAGGTCCTGTAAACATGATAGCACGTTGTTTAGAAAACATTTTAGAAAACAAAACCATACATTATAAGAACATAATTGAAATTTAAAAAACAGTTGGATCTGTCGTTCCAAATTTTTTGTCTTTGGAAGTAGATTTAACTGCCCTCCACATTCTTTATAAAACGTTGTTTTCTCTACTGAAATCTATAAACTCAAAGTTAGTACATTGATGATAATGTCAAGAGGCAATTTTAATAACAAAAATAATTACAAAAGCAAATAATATCCATTCTTGTCAATATCAACATGCGATATTGTCGAAGACATGTGGACGTTAAAGGCCGAGTAAAAACCCCGTAAAAACACATGCCATGACGTTAGCCTGGCAACGTCGGGCACACGTTTACTAGTATTACCTAATAAGTAGCTACATGTACTCCATCCTCCACCTGCCTCTCTCAAAGCACACCCGCGTAAACAATGTTCCCTTGGGTAGACTTTGGCAAATAGGAAGCCATCAATTAGTTGGATGAAGTATTCCATTCACAAAACTGGATCTTTGGAATGCGTATAATCTTGTTCGGATTCATCCAGGGGATGAGCCGGAAGAGTGCCTTTTCGATTCGATACGTACACAGTTATATCTTTTGCTCTTTCAATGCGATAATGATTTCTTAGTATATGATAAAGGATTTTCTTGAGATTTCTTGGACATCTTCGTGATAGTTTATTTGAATAGCATTCTGATTTATTCAATTCAAGAAGAGCATGATGCCCAAGTTCATCAAGTTTTGCAACAATTGTGAGAATACGGTCGTTATGCTAAATTGGAGAAGTATGGTTTTGACCGCAATGAAGTGAAATTTCTACCATATGTGATTTCACCCTAGGACTTTTCTGCGGATCCTGCGAAAGTTCAAACTATTCTAGGGAGGGGGAGGGGCGACATAAGGAAGTCTATCAAGCATGGCCATTTTTCCCTCTGCAACTATCGCCAGGATGCTTTCGGGATAAATCTTCCAGAGTTTGTCTAGTCTGGAGCCAGTTCCCTTGATTCCTTTTCATAGTTTGCACGAACCCCTAATAGAGAAAGAGTACGCAGATTTGATTCGGTCTCGCCCCTCGTAAATTGAAGGAAAATTTAAATTATGGTGTAGATAACGCCCTGACCCGAGAACGTTACCCAAAAAAAAATTGAAGGCCAATGGAAATGTCTCGGGCGTGCGCTGATGAAAATGTCGAGGGTGTGCGTGCATGGCAGGCCTTAGACATTTTCATTGGCCCGAAAAAATGTTTTGGGCAACGTCCGAGGGCCAGGATGTTATCGCCCTTTTAACGCCCTGGTTCGAGGGTTTGCATTGCACGGAGGGAGCGCAGTAAATATCGGATATAGCCACGGGCATATCCGTGGTATATCCGTGTGTTTGACATGTTATAGCCACACCCAAAAAAAATTACACGGCATTTTTGTGGACTTAGCGGATTTTTTGCCATTTAAGTCTGGGTATAACATGTGAGCGTCCGACATTTACCGGGATGGTGCACGGAGGGGGAAGCCATAGCCAGTTCTGCCATAGCCAGTTCCTGTCAATTCTCTGTCAGTTCTCTGTTTCGTTTGTTCAGCTGTAGCAGAGTTCGAGTAGAGTTTTACTGCATTTACGCAGTTTTATTTTTCTTTGCTGTCTGTTTCATCTTTGGATTGCCGCTGCAGCAGGGTTGGTCTCCAATAGATCTCTGTCCTCCTTGTTTCCGTTTCTGCCTTTTGAAATCGTCTTAGCATATACTTTCCTTATGATATCTAGAGTCCTAACGCTCCTGTTGCCGCCATATTTTCGCCATAAGCTTCAACTCGAGATAAATATGTGATGCATTATTTCTGATCGAATTTGTCAGCCACAAGTAGCTAAACAGGATCTTTTCCATTTCATTTGGCCTTGACAGAGTTTCCAAAACTCTATCGTTTAAAAAAAGGGGGGGTTACACAATTGCCATTTTAAATTCGAGTTCTCTCCAACTTATTCTCATTGCTTGAAGAAACTTGCTAAACTTATGTTCGTATATGTAATGTGGAATATAACCACACGAGTTTGAATATCTTCCAGAATAAAAAGAGGTATTATAATTTGACATTCTCATGTTCCAAAGGACTCATAAAAATCCGGATTAGGAAAGAGAAACAGCCACGAGAATTCTTGTATAAATTAGTAATAAGCTATCACTATTAACGCAAATTTCTTATCAAACCCATTGCGACTTTTAGCCCTTAACTTCTCCAATAGTCCTATCTTTATTACCTTCCTTTTCTTCCAGCGCTTACTCTTTACTTCTAATAAATTTCCTCAGAGTTGGTTTACTGTTAACCCACCAGCACATAAGGCTGCTACCATCAAAATTGTTTTACTTCTAACTTAAGACAAACCGTTATGCTTCTACTAATTTTCTGCCTCACATGTTCGTTGCAAGATTGCCCGTTTTTATTGCTTGATTATTACATTTAACAATAATGCCTTCTAAATTGTTAGATATCTAGAATTATTCTTATGATTTATTAAATTACAAGTCAGACTTTCATAAAAACCAAAATTTTATTTTATCTTAAATGTTTTTTGTTGTGAGTTTATACATATGGCACCGCCTTTTTCAATGCCCTCCCTACCTTGTAAAGCTCACTAGTATTTCTGTCCTAGGGACGCCATTTTTCTGGAACAAAATTTTTACCAGCGCCTGGGGACCTAATGCAAGTTCAATAAAAAGATATCAACTTTACAGCATATGGCAAAGCAGGTAATTTGGCTGCACTGTTGTGCATTGTCAAATGGATAAAATGCACAATGATACCTTGAATCTGTGTCCTCAAATTGATTTCCTGTCTCTGTTTGAGTGCCTGACCTTTCTGGGAAAATGAACAAGCCACATTCTGCCTTATTAGTATTGCACAAATAAATATAACTACTCTGATAATTAGAAATGAAATACTCGTCCATATGTAACTAGAATACTCATTCATAATTAACGAATCTCATAGAAGTGAGTTACAAGAAAGGCAGTTGCCCCCATTGAAATGATAGTCTCAGCGTACCTTTCACCTTTGCTTCTCCAGTGGATACCTGCTGCAGAAGTCTTTTCATTGCCTCCGGCTTCAATTCATCTGGCATCAAAGTTAAAAATGCCATCTTGAGAAGCATGTTCTAATGAGCTGTTCATATGCTCAAAAATACCTTCAGTCTTCAAACTTTTGGCTTTGAATTTCCTTTTCTCTTCCTCTTTGTCGAGAACTGCATAACAAGTCTGGTAAATCAATACGGAAAGTAAAGAATAGGACCATACAAAACAAGTTAAGTTTAGTTTAATAAACAAGTTAAGCCTGCAAAGTCAAATGCAAGAGCAACCCATCTTTAGGAGAAAAGCTAAAACCTATCTCAACAGCAGATTTTGGAACCAGGAAACTCACGTGCTGCTTTGAACTTCACAAGCTTTCGTTGAGCCTCATTGTTATTAAGCTCCTGCATTCAAGCAAAACCTCAATGGAAAAGAAAAATGTGCTTTGCAGTATTGGCGAGACTTTCCTAGCACAATTGAGAAAATCACAACTTTCTTACCTCTAAAGTAGGAGCTCTCTTGCGCATTCCAGATAACCAAGTTGTCCATTCCGCTGCAATAGGTTTAGAATCAGATATTATTACTGAAGAACTAAATTAATCATGTTCTAATTACCTGGTAAGGTAGTTGGATCATCTCCTTGTTTATATTCTACCCATCTTCGCTCAGTTACTGCGCTAGAATTCTCCCATACAAATGGGAATTAATGCAAGCATTGTTCCTTCTGAATTAACTTAAACTGAGCATACTCACCAATGCCATCGACTGTGTGGGGCTTGCGAAAATATTGATTACCAGCATTATCTGTACCGGCTAATTCCTTACCGCGACTCAGCAGCCGCATCAAACGTGACAGCATTCCTACCAGTTCAATCTGACCTAATTCGCCAAAATATAAATAGATATAGACAACCAGTGTGGGGAAACTTCGGAAAATTGCCTAGGGTATGGTCGCCTGCTGCCGTGACCCCACCTCGGAGCGACGGTAAACCCCCCCCGTCCCTACGCTGGTTATCGCCAGGCAGCCATGGGTATCCCCGTCTACGTGTCGTCGGTTTGTGGCCAGGTGTCGTTATCTAGGTTTCCTTCAACCGAGACACCAGGTTCCATCATCCGTGCCTGCAATGACCTCTGCCGTGGCTTGAATGTCCCTGGCACCGTGCCCTGGGTGACCATGCTCGTGCACTAGATGACCACGTCCGTGTTGAAGAAAATACCCCGAGCATGCCGATTTGAAACGAATTCAATGCGGGTTTGAAACGATTTGGCGCCCAAAGCTTGCACTCGATTGCATTCTTCGAAATTGAATTCTCCGACACCCGCTATGGCTTCCATGGCCATAAAATCTCGCCCTCCTTTCATAGTTCAAATGTTATCGAGAGGAGGCTGTGAAGAGCACGAAGGTAGCCATGGTTTCGACGAGGGCACGAAGAGAATCCGATGCTGAAAGGGGTACCAGGAGACCGGCATCATCCAAGAGGGTCTCATACCCGGGGACAAAGAGGAGGGCACCACGTCGATCTTTGCTACCCAATGCCATGGAGGCCGAGTAGGAGAGGTCAATGGACAGAAGAGCAAATGCTCGACATCCTCGAAGAGGTAAGCGAATTTGGCATTTCAATTAGAGAGGCTTCTAGGAGGTCTGGTATACCAGAGTCCACAATCAGGGATTGGTTATACGGTCGAACAAGCCACAAGCAAACAAATCATCCACAGATATTGACAACTCTCCAAGAGGAGGAGCTCGTCAATTGGGCCCTTAGCATGGCAGAGCAAGGGATGGGGGTCACACTATCTGCTGTCAAGGAAAAGGCAAAGCAGAGATGGCTAGAGCGGGGGGCTCATGTGGTGAATCTGAGTACCAGCAAAGAAGTGGTGGAAGCTCTTTAAACAAAGACACCCAAAGTGGCTCTAAGGAGTCCGTAAAACCCTAGATGTGGCGGGGCCCGTGCCATGACACGGAGAACCTCGACAACTTCTATCTTGGGGCTTAAGCGGTTTATCTTTGAATTTGCCTTCCCGCCTCAAGGATATGGAATGCTTGAGGACCGAAATTCGAGCGGGGAAAGTGAAGGGGTTGAAAATCATAGCTAGAAAGGGGGGAATAGGGTGAGTGAGGTAGTTATGAACAATAGGGAATGGGTTACTATTTTGGTTTGTGTTAATCTTTGAGGGGTACAGGATCCCCAACATGTATATTTTTAAAGGTAATCGCATGAGGCGGGATCATATTGCAAGATGTGAAGAAGGTGCCATTCAGTGTCCAATCTTCGGCTTGGATGACATCGTAATCGTCTAAGTCATGGTCACACATTTTGCGCAAAGAAGAGTTCCGTGGTGTATCCCCGCACCAGCCTCACCTTATCATATTGGATGGTCATGGCGGTCATGTAGAGCCGGAAGTCATATTGGAGGCAAAAGAGAAGGGCATCCACTTTGCCTTATTGCCTCCACACACATCTCATAGACTTCACCTCTAGATGTGGCATGCTTTGCCCCTTTAAGGCAACATTCAAGAGGCATAGAGCTGCCTACATGGTAAGCAAAGGGAGGGCGTAAACAAAGAAGGAGGAGATAGCGTAATGATTTCCCAAATCAATTGCATGCGGCCTCACACCCCAAAAACATCAAGGCAGGTTTTAGGGCAACCGGTATCCGCCCTTTGACCGGGAGAAAGGTTAAGCCAGTCAAGAATGTACCAGGTTTGGGAGGGTGCATGTTGAAGACATTACAAAGAAAGGCCAGGAGCAAGGCGGAGAAGATTACCATCCGGATATGGCACAAGTGGAGGCCTTTGACATGGCGCGTAGTGCACCAGGCTATGGGAGGCCTTACCAGACAACTCCCAAATGAAGTGCGAATGACCAAATGCCACGAGAATCCGGTTGGTGATCTAGTGCCACAAGGCGGCCATGTGGAACCTACCCATGAATTGCCCATTGAAGGTGCTGGCCAGTGAGTGAGTCAGTGCATGCCAATGATGTTGGAGGGTCTCAAACATATGGCATGCCATCCTGCACTCATAAGGGCAAGGAAGAGAGGTTTTGCCCCGGATCCGGGAGGGAGAGTTCACATATCAAGTGATGGTTTTGTGAGGCATTGAGAGCGAGCAGGCTAGAAGGGCGAGGGCCGAGAAATTGAAATTGGAGCAGCTGGCAGCAAGGAAGGTTGAGACTGCAAGGAGGAAGGCTGAAAGGGAGGAGGCTGCCAAGAGGGCACAAGCTAACAGGGAGGAGAGAGAGAAGAAGAAGTTGGCTGATGCAAGGGAAGCTGCAAGTGCTGCACGGCTTAGGGAGTTTATGTACCCAAGGGGATGTCTAGAGTGGCATCCATATTTGGTTTTCAAGGGGTGTTGAGCGAGGAGGTTAAGACAAGAAGATTACAGGTGAGGAACAGGCTTAGGATGAGACAAGGGTTAAGTCCACTTGGGGCAACCATTGCTGTAAATCAGACGTCCCCAGGAATTGACCAGGCTCTTGAACATCTTGTACACGCTAGTCCCCATGTGGTAGACCTGAACTCCCAACCATTGGAGGATCTTTGATGAAGAGCAAGTCATGTGCGGTTTAGATGACACATATATCCTTTCGGGTGATGCTTTGGTCATGAGCATCACGTAAGTATCGAGGGTTGCATACCTCTTGTTAGGCACAGAGCAAACCCAATCAACACACTCAATTCCCCAATGAAGAGGTGGGACTTGCCTCTCCCACGCCAACATCTTTGACATTGGTCACGGCAACTCAATGAGACCGACACCCGGGGATGGGTGAACTATCTTTGCCAATTCGGGACCCGAGCATGACCAGGTTGCTGCAATAGACAAGGCAAGGATTATCAGGGAAATGGTGGAAATTGGGGTAGACCCTGGAATTGTGAGCCGTGCCAAGGAGATGGATGTTGGGTTTGCAAGGATATGGAGGGCTGACATGGCTCGAGTAACCCAGCCAACCCCAAGGTTTGGGGAGGGGACCTCATTCATAGCTACACCCGCTGATAGCCAGGTATGTTTGGTCACGTTGTAATCTTAATATTCAGTTCACCTTTTATTTGGCACTTGCTATTAACGCATAATGTGCAATTATCCAAGACTCGGATGAAACCCAAGACAATTAAGCATGTCGACAACTTATTGTACATAATATATGAAGGAAAATAGTGAACTTGTTGTACAAGATTTATGACTAAGATAGTGAACTGATTAAAATAGTGATTGTTGCACATTCTGCTGTTGCATGGACCCGACACGAACACAACCATAAATAAATAACAGTAGAAATGAACATAAACAATGAACAACAATGAACCGCAAAGCGTGGCGATAAAAAAAAGGATCATTCCATTACACAAAAATAATGTTCGAGACAAAATTGAGCCCTCGTTTTGCACAAAATATGCCCGAAAGGGCCGTTTCACAACATGAAGGAAGAGGAGGGAGGATCGTCCGGGGGCCTCTCAGACAAAGGGGCAGCGACAAAATTAACCAACGGGGCTTTGGAATAGCACATGGTCGCCTTCCGGTGATTACGATCCGGCGGTGGATCGTCGGTCTAACGGAACGAGCCCGGCTCAACTTGAGAGACTATTTCGGGCGATACCTCGGCCGACGATGAAGAACCGGCAAACAAGTGATCTCTCCTCACCGGTCACTCAAACAGTTCCTAATCTTGAAAGAGTTAGGAGTGGTAGAGGTCGAGGAGGAGCTAACAGGGGAGGATGGCGCTCTCGGAGCGGGGCGAAGCTCTCTTGGACGGATCATACCCGCCACCCCTCACTATGTCCCACCTCCCGCCGGACCCGGGATAACTGGTTCGTCGTGCATCCATGGCGCCTAAACCCTGTAACACAACGACAAAGCACAAGATCAATGGAAGATAAGAAACAAAACCATATCGACCGAGAACATACCTCGGACGCCTTAAAACCGGATGCTTGAAAGGAATGGAGTATCTTACCGCTTTTGCCTTTCGATCGCTCAATTTAAGGGCTTAATCAGAATGATGGGCGGGGATTTCAAAAATCCGCCCTTCTGATCGAATTAATTGACATCCGGACATGGCCGAGAATGTTCCGGCCAAATTGGGTCAAGAATTGGAGTTAGAGTGGAGAAATTCGCCTCGAATTCTGGCGGAAGTGGGCCAAAAGACCAACGGTTACCGTTGGCGGTACCTCGATAGCCGGTACCATACGTATTGGTAGCTGGCGACCTAGGCCTCGTATACGGCACCTAGGCCCGCCACTAATAATGAGATGTGGCCTCTAAAGTGGGAGCGGGCGTGGCGTGCAGATCCAGCAATTGCGCGATAGGTGGCAACATATGCGCGGTAGGTGGCACCTCCCGCGCGCTAGCACGCAATAAAGGCCGCTAAAGGGGGCCTCGGGTACCGCGAAGTGTGGTTTGCGGACAGGCGAGGGTGGACGTTTGACCCCCCCTTCTTGATGCCACCATAACTTTCAATGGAGATTGAATTTCGGAAAATTGTCTTCGGGGAAGTTGTTGAGGACAACATTAGGTATCCCAATAAATTGACAGATCGAAATTTGGGTGAAATCCGGATGTTTAAGGACAATTTGCCCCTTAAGTGCGCGGAACATGGCGACCATACCCTATGTTATTTTGACCAATTGGATATCTTATGTTTAGAGCTGGAAATTTTTATTGTCTTAATAGAAAACCTTAAGAAAACCTGTAGGAAAAATTCCTAAGATACACTAATTGAACCGGAAAATTTGCAATTTCAACCGGTTGGTTTATAGTGTTCCCCGGACTTTGCCCAACACTGTAGGCAACCTAGGGGGGCAAGCCTTGGTCCATGTGGGTTTATGACATATTTCAAGTGTATGCCAGGAATATGCCAATCATTGCTCCAAACTTACTATCGGGTGTAAACTGGCGGTGGGTGCTATTGTTGGGTAGCCACTTTGGAAACCTGCCTAACCGGTTGTCACATCCATTCTGGCACCCTTCTCTTCAATTCTTTCGAAAATAATGGAGTAGGGAAGGAATAAACCAGAGGATTCGACAGCGGATTTGGTCCAGAATATGGAGCCTTTGCTAGAGCATCGACCTGTAGAGAATGTAGAAGTCTAGCAAGGAAGGATTGGGTGCCATGTCCAAAGCAGTTGGGTTCCGACAGCCAGATAAAGAGAGCGCTCAATCTGTGCTTGCAAAAACCATTCTGTTCGCATAAATGGGAAGCAAATACTCTGGCAATGAAAACCGTTCTAAGGTAGATATGGCAGAACTTAAGACTAGATATGGCAGATTTAGTTTCCCCTTTGTGGATAATATGTCCCTTTGTGAAAGAACTGAAGCCAGTTGTTGAAGCTTCTATAACCGCAATTTTTTCCGCTATAAGCTTTGCTGCTTATGCAAAAACGTTTCTCGCTGGATACAAAGCCTTGCCGTTTATGCACAAATGTTATTTTTTACTCTGCCCTGCAAGCTTGGTCCATTGTGCCAAGGGGCAAATGGGGTGCCGCTTCCTAAATTATGATGGTTGTTTGTCTTGAAGCAGTTCGGTCTACTATTCCTAAATGATGGTCTTGAAGCAGTAGATGTTGTTTACCTCTTCGCAGCACATGTTGTCTACTGGCACCTCGGATTTTTTGTCTCATATATTTCCGTTTTACTGGCAGTAGTACCTCTTCGCAGCACATGTTGTCTACCTCTTGGCACCTCGAATTTTTTGTCTCATATATTCAACACAGATTATAGACAGACAACTTCAATATGGATGGTAATCGAGGGCAAGATAATGGGGTAATTAATCAAAACACTTTCCGTTTTCCGAGAATTTGAAACTCTTTTCTTTTTGCATAAGTCATGCAGTATTTTTTGTTGTTTCTGTGCAGCACTGCAGGGGCCCAACATTTCAAAAAAATACAACGAACAAAGCAAAATGAAAGATAGACTCGCAAATGGCAACACTCCAGGTCCGTTTGTCCACGACAAAACTCTCTTTCTTCTGTAGATCTTTTTGCTCTTAACCTTTGTATGATATTTTATTCTTCTTTATGCTTCATTTCCAGGTTCGTTTGATAGGGAATCACAGACATATGCATTTGAAGATTGAATTTGTAATGCCATCATTTAGGCAGTGTAGCAGATCAGATTGTTGTAGACTTGCTTCTCTGAAGGCAATATTATAATGTCGGGGTGGGCTTTGGAATATTCTAGCATGCAAGATTGCAAGATTGTAAGCTGTCTTTTCCATGATTGTCCAACAATATTCTTCCAAGTCTACTTCTTCCTCAGCCTACTTTAATCAATGCATGGTATAGTTGTGGGTTGAGATGCTTCTTCATTCCATTTTGGTTTCTAATAGAGTGTTTATTTCATAGGAAAGCCGGGCAAGCAGAGTTATATATAAATTCAAGTTAATATAATTGAAAGGCAATCATTCTTTAGCAGTGCAAGCACTGTATTCTCTTTCTTTACATGTCAAGGTCTATTAGAAAGATTCTCTTGGATGCATTACAATGAAAAAGCTCAATCTATAAGTGGGTGCAGTAAACCTCTTGATCCTCTTTATCTGTAAGTGGATCGTCCTGCATACTCAGACATGTAAGATAGTAATGCCTATTTGATGGTCTTTTATGTTGTTGTATGTAACACAATTTTGATCATCACTGCCAATAGAGGACACACCATCTGCACTCCCGTTGCAGTTTAATGTGCAAGTTTTTGCAAAAAACTTGCAGTTCAGCTCACTTCTGTGCAGATTTTCATTGGCTAGGGTAACTGTGGCATGTTAACCTATATCTCTCAAGCCACCACTTTTTCAAGGCGTGGATGTTATGATTGTGAACAAGTCGAGAGATTTGTGCAATTTCTTGCATTTTGTGTGCAGTTTTCACTGCCAATTTTCTGATCCAAATTTCAGCTCTTATTAAAGACATGGAATGCCAATGAATCTGTATTCTATACATCTGCATTGCAAGTAACTATGCATTAGGAGATGATGCAACCCATAGATTGAAAATGCACAAATTTATAGAAATCGGATCTACAGGATAGAATTTCAACAGAGAATTAGCAAAGCAGATTGTAGGTATACCATGTATCATTCACTCAAGTTATATTGTAGCTCTTGGCCATTGCAGAATGCATAGGAAACCGGTAATAGTATGGTCGATTCATGTAATCTGTGTTCCATACATAGATTTTGCATGTTAATTTGTATTTGTTTTATTCCATATTAATGTGTCATAAAAATGCCGCTCTATGATCCGCATCTGGTCCTAGCACTAAGGCTTTAGGCAATTCAAGAAACATATTATGTGTTTCAGATCAAACTTAAACTTTTTTACTCCAACATAGCATTGTCATTCTCTTGAAAAGGGAAATGAAAAAACGATATCTACGTGGCAGCCTTAAAAAGACTAATACATAGTATGGAGTAGTTTCTTTTCCTTGCATATGAGTCTACACTATTACAATTCTTTTGATAAGTAGTATCTTTTCCTTGCACACCATACTTGATGAGTTTACTCTGTCTATTAAATATTTTGCTATAAAGAGGACAAAATAGCCCCTCCATAATGTATAATTATGACATATACTATGTAATAGCTTCACAATGTATAAATTTGAAGCGAAAAAAAAAAGGCAAAGTACAACCAAACTTACGATTGCTGAATAAAATTCATACCAAACTAGACAATAAAATTTATAGCCAAATGTAGTTACCATTTGAACTAATATAATAAAAGTATAATCTTTTACATGCAAGAAATTGTAGTTATGATGCTAGCCTTTAAGAAGGATTTGAACCTTCAAGCTATTAATTCTACCTTGTTGTGCCGATGCCGATGTCACCACTTTGTACATTGAATTCCAGTGGTCATCACGATTGATATAATTATATACAAATGAAAAGACATTAGACCTATGGTCGATTAGATTGAGGCAAAGGATCGTGCCTATTAATCAATCCTAAACCATAATATGTATCAACTGTATTAAAATATTTTAAAAGTACATAGATGATAATATGTTTAATTGTACATATCTCTAACATATAATTGTAATAGGAGAGGTAAGGGGCCAGGTTAAATGCATTAAAATTGTGAGATTTTGGAGAATTTTTGGTTTAGCTTTAATATGTGTACTGATAGTAATTATTAACTTTTGAGAACTTAACATGTGTAACTGGTAATATTTACTACAACATTGCAAAAACTCCTAGAAGCTTTTGGGACTAGATAAAAAGCGGCAGAACTGCATTTTTGGTGTTAGGTGATTCGTTTTTTTGATCTGATTTTCCTCTTGCAATAGTGACACGAATTGCAACAGTTTTAGATATCCCTCAGTTATGGCGATTCCCGCAAGAACTTCTCTTTTAGCCGTAATCAGAAGAGGGCTGTCTGAAGAAATACAGCCAGGGTAAATGTAGCGACATTGTGTTGCAGTGGGATTTTGGTGTTTACCAGATTAGAGATGGTAGGCATAGAACAGCGAGAGAAATATGCAGAGAAAGAAGCTTTGTTTCCACAATACAAATATTTGACCAACTGATCTAAATGCCAAATAAAGTAGAGTAGCCCTTGCTATGGCTTCTCTTTATAATTGGCATTTATTGCTACTCATTATATTGTATCCCATAGACCAATTGGTCGCTGAGGACGTTAAAAACCAATTCAATTCAATTCATAATAATTTGGATTTCTATTTTCGACATCAAGCATTGCACCACTCATCTATCAGGCATTTGATAATGATATTTGCATTATTATATCTTTGTGATCCATTTTATCTTATGCTTTTCTCTCCACTGAGTGTCATTTGGTGGGGGGGGGGGGGGGGGAGGGTCTTAGTCCCATGCGTTCAGTGCAGGACTATTCCTGAGTACCAAGGAGCAGGACAGGAATAAGGGACCAGGTCAAGCATCGGATAGTAGACACACGCCCCCGCCGAAACCCACGTAGAGATCCACGCCCCAGTCAAAGAAGAGACCCTGAACGGACAAATGATGGCCTCCGTGGAGTGTAGCCCAAATTCATCGGGATTCTGGGCACAAATGAAGGCACTGCCAGATTCCTCGAAAATCAGGCGTTGATCCGGGAGTTGGTAACTGAGACCTGCCACCTACCTATTTTGGGCCAAGGTCGTTGTACTATATATATGAGTAGGGATAGATCTTGAGTTTTTAGATGAGATTTTGGCCTTGTCTCGATTATTTTCCTCTCGCTTGACGAAAGTTCATGTACTCCAATTGATGTCAAGGAAGTCATATTTCTGCTTACTGTTTTCATCTTATTCTTTTCCTTTCTTTCTTCCTTCTCTCCTTTGCAAAATCCCGTGTGACACTCATTTAGGATTCTTCTATTTGATCCAAGGGTCCTCATAGAGGGCTGTCTTGCAGGAAATCCCGAACCCAGACCCTAAACATAGGGTTTCCCAAGTAATCCCCACATAATGTTCCCCAACTCAATTTTCCAAACATTCTTCTTCACATTCCCTACAACCTTCTTCATATTTCAGCAATCATTTTGACTCTGCGCATTCCTATTTTTCCAAATCCTCTCCTGTCCCCTCGCATCCTCCATTCAATCATCAGTTGACAATCATACTCGGGGAGCTCCCTTGCATTATAGCCCGCTCTTTGATAATTTCAGCTCCGAAAATACCCAAACCTTATGTCCCAACTGAAGAGCTTAGAAAATAGTTTATCCAGTTTGGGAACTTCGACATGGCCGCCTTTGCAACCTGGCTTCTGCAAAATCAAGGTATACCGGAATGGGATAATAACCCGAGAAGACCTGCTCGTTCCTAGGTCTGCAGCTCCTATCTTCTCCATCGTTGAATGGATGAACATTCTCAGACAATAGGTTATATATTCTTCAGATGAAGATCTTGCCAAAGGTATTCAATCAGTTCGAAACAAGTGTATGATTATCTGATAAAGAATGTTGATATTGGGTGGATCGAAAAAGAGGATTTCAAACTTGATGAAAATTGATTTGTTCACTAAACAAAAATATTCAAATCGCTTCCACACACTAGATTAGTTGTCCCATTTTTCATGCTCGAACACACCTCAGGAAGCGACCTTAAACTTGCTGCAAAGGAGCTGGATCATGCATCGTGGTTTTCAGATAAAATTCCAGAAATGGGATTACCACTTCGATCCATTTCCCCCTAAGTCCCTGCCTGCCACAGTCTTCCTTTGGCCTCACGATCTTAATCCAGTCTACTGGAATGAAGAATGCTTCCAAGCAATCTTCAAACCGTCATCTATGTCCAACTTGACCTTCTCAAACCTATGGAGTGACATTCTTTGACTTGTTCGAATCTAAGTGTACTATGCAAACTGGAGCGGCCTTCCCCCACCTTGTGGCATTGTGGAAAGAGGTTTCATGGTGGAGGAAAATGTGCACCAAAAATAAACTCCCGGGAAACAAGTACTTCTTGGGCATCACAGAATGTAACAGACATGAATAGCTGAAATCTGAACAGTGACAAAGTGTCCTCTCCACTAGCTCAAACATTCAGCGTGTCAGTAGATTCTGGATGGACCATCCAGCATAGGGACATCAGTGGGCACTTGAAAAAGGCACAAAAAAAGACAGGACTCAGAAAGTCTTCGACAGGCTAACTGGGACCCCTTTCAAAGAATAGTGCAAGCTTTTATAGATAAAAAAAATCGGGGAAGAAAGAAATGCCATAGGTCATTTGTGATGTCCCCTGCTTCATCTACGATGCCTTCATCGTGGGGAAGAATGGACGTGTCATTCATCCCGTCTCCCCTCGGGACCGTCCTAGCTGCGGAACCGTAAGTAAACATGGGCACATGACATCAAATATACAGAACTCTGCCTCGAACGGTGGCTCACCATAACATACATCTGTAAGAACATCAATAACACCCACATGGAAGAAGTCCTACCCAAGGCTTAGACTCAAGGGGAATGGACTGACGGCTTGGGTCGCCAGGAGTCATTGCGGATGGAATTCATGGTAATTGAATTGGGCTGGCATAGGAACATGGTTGCTAGGTAGTCCTCTCCATCCATCCCTCCTGTGCATACTTTGCAGAATAAGCTGATAAGTTTTGGGACTTGACAGTAGCTTGTCGGGTGCATAGCCAAGGGGCTACTCCTGGGTTGCATCTCCCCAGTCCCGATGAGGCAGGAGGAGATTACTCCCTCCAGAGGTATGCATGCCCAATGCAAGCGGCTAGAGGGCCACTAGCCATCTACGACTTGAACCCTATGGAAGGTGACGCATCACCCCAGAGGTGCCGAGCCCATGTCTTGCCCGCACGCAGTGGCAAATCATCAAGCCTAGCCGCCCGCTAAGATCCCCGGTAGGCTTTACACACCAGAGGGATCAATCTGCCATGGGACATGTCCTCCTTATCTGTCGGTCTAGCCCCGCCACCCACAACCAGACGGGCTCTTATGCACATGCCGCATTAATTGGGAATTAATGAAGCTATCTAGATACATCAACTATTAAGGCTTTTAGGGTCTCTACCCCCCTTCCCAATATACAGGAGTGCGCATAGAATGGAACATCATCATCCATAGAACTGAAATGTAGAATAACATCTAATCTATCCACCTAAACTACATGGTTAGGTTCCTTATCTTCTGGAAAAATAAAATAACGACGAGTCATCCAAAGGTGTCCAAGGAAGAAGGAAGGGAAAGGACAAGTTATTAAGAATGGGATTTCCACTGACATCAAAATAAATCACCACAGACCGTTGTTTCTAGAACGAAACTTGCTTCAAATGACACAATGAGCAGTGATAAAAGTGAATACCTTACATTGGAAGAGACGGATGGACACCTCGGCCATACCAGAGCCAACGTTGGCAAAAAACTCTGAGATAAAGAAGCTTTGATTGAATGGAAGATAATTTCTAAGGGATTTTAAAAAATTTTATGACCATCAAATTCAAAATTTACAGATCTAATGGTTGTAATCTAACTTTGCTGATGTGCTTAGCACATGGATAGCCTAGAATTTCAGCAAAAGTTGTAGGGGGGGTTAAGCAAGCCTGCTAAAAATTTTGCTTAGACTATCAACGAAATTTCAACCACCTGGTGGCAAACATCAGCTAGCCGCCTGGCGGTCGAGAGTCTCGAGTGGGGAATCGGTAGGCAACGGCGAGTAAGAAACCCCCTCCAAGCAAGCAGTTGCGTAGCATATATTTTCGGATATTTACTTGAATGTGGCTGACAGATAAGCCTTCTCGTTGTTAACGGCCTAGACAAACAATTATAGGAAGAACTCTTTACGTCATTATACCACATTATGATAGGAAAGGGCATCTGAGGGCCAAAAAAAGGGACAGGAGCGTTTTGAGAGAGCATTATGGAAGGAGGAGTGCACATATAGGACACTAAAAAAGTGGACTTAGGGGGGATGGGACAAAAAAAATCAGGCCCACATAGAATATGCGCTTTTACAACATATGAGTTAGGAGCGGGAGGGAGCAGAGCAGAGCCATGGCTATGGAGCTTCTTGTCGCCGTAGTACTGGCCCTGCTCGCTTCTGCAGAATGCCGCCTTCTTGAGCCTCAGGAAGCTGCCATTTCCATGGTTACTGATGAACAGAACTCTCCTGCACCTAGTCGATTTTCTTCCGTCTTGGGCCATTCTCCATTGGTTTCACAGTTTGAGGACTTCGCCAAAAGGTTTGAGTCTTATCGATCTTTCGTAAATTCTTAACTGGAAACCGTGTCCTTTTGCAGTTCTGTTTCGTTTGCGAAAAGGTTTAACTTACTTAGCTTCAATTATACAGATATGGCAAAATATATTCTTCAAAAGAGGAGCTTAGATCCCGCTTTGCTATCTTCAAAGAAAGTTTGGAGCTTATAGAGGAAACAAATAATAAGAATCTTCCTTATACACTTGGAGTCAACGGTATGTTTCCATTCTGAGCTTTAAGCTGTGAACAGTATCTGATGGCACTATTAGGGAAGCACATGTAATTGATTAAAGAATTAGATGTGTGCAATCGATTGAAAATTCATCTAGAATATGAAGCCTCTGTTGTTAATATGCATATCATATAATTGCAGCATTTGCTGACATGAGTTGGGAAGAATTCCGCCATACCTTCCTCTTTGAGTCACAAAACTGTTCCGCTACAAAAGGAAACCATGTGCTATCAAATGTAATGGCACCATTTGAGGTATGGCACCTTTGTTATTCACTCTTTTCCTCAACTGCTTCTAGCCTGATAACCTGAAACTGTCACGACACAGAAAGATTGGCGGGATGCTAAAATAGTAAGTCCTGTAAAAAATCAACATAGCTGTGGCTCTTGCTGGACATTCAGGTTCGATTTTTATGCATAAACACTGCAGTTTCATGCCATCAAACAAGGTATTCATCTAAACATACGAGGAATGTGCAGCACAACAGGGGCTTTGGAAGCAGCTCATACACAAGCAACTGGAAAGCCCATTCTTTTATCTGAACAGCAGCTAGTAGACTGTGCTGGGGCCTTTAACAATTTTGGATGTAACGGAGGTCTGCCATCGCAGGCATTTGAGTATATAAAGTACAATGGTGGATTGGACACAGAGGATACCTATCCCTATGAAGGAAAAAATGGAAAATGCAAATTTTCTCAAAATTCTATCGGGGCAACAATATATGACGTTGTGAACATAACAATGGTAAGGCTTAGTCCCTTTTTCATTCTTGTATTGTTCTACTATTCTAGTTACTGAGCTGTTCTTATAGTCAGAATTAAAAAACACAAACGTATTTTGGTTATAAACGTGAAGTGATATAACAGGGGGCAGAAAACGAGCTTATAGATGCGGTTGGTTTGAAAAGGCCAGTAAGTGTAGCATTCCAGGTTGTAAATGGTTTTAAACTATACAGTGGTGGCGTGTATACTAGCTCTGTGTGCAAGACTGGTCCTTCTGTAAGTAATTCAGATTCACAAGATTTTTTCTCCAAAAGAAAATATGTTCTGGTTTACAAAACTTGCCTCGTCATTTTCCTCCATATGCAGACAGTGAATCATGCAGTATTAGCTGTGGGATATAACCTCAAAGGACATGGCTTGCCATACTGGATTGTGAAGAATTCATGGGGCGAATCATGGGGACTTAATGGCTACTTCCACATCGAATTGGGGAAGAACATGTGTGGTATGTTTCTCTCTCTCTCTCTCTCTCTCTCTTTTTTTTTTTTTCCCAGCAGATCATTGGGACGCGTTGCATTTAGCAATGGCCAACATCAAGTTTAGACCCCACATTCCATCATAACATTTCAAAGATAAAACTGGTTTTGTTTGAAATGCTTCATTAATATCAAAAGATAACTTCTTACGAACAAAAATCAAGATAAGTATCATTGTTGTGGAAACTCCTCAACATAGCCTATAGCCCAACAGAAACTACTGAGACTAAAAAATCTCTCGGATGTAGGTGCCCGTCCTCATGAGCATGTAGTGAATACATATTTATATATTCACTTAAATTAGCAGACCTTAAATATTCACTTAAACTAGCATACCTTAATAACATGGTAGCCAATGCAAGTTCATCATAAACATATTGGAGATTCAAATAGATAGACGTCTTCCGCAAGTTCTTTTTAGTAAAATTAGCAAGAAGATTATGTTTATCACTTTATGGTGTTTTATGATTGTGATTGTAGGTATTGCAACGTGTGCATCCTATCCTATAGTGCCCGAAGATGTAGCCTAAGTACATATATGTATATTCTTGTATTTACCACGATTTCTTTGTATATAAAACTTAGTTCTTCGTCTTATAATGATGTCTGTATGATTATTTGGTCTTAAGTGTATGCATATGGTATCTAAAAAAACTCAACAGTGATGTCCTTTACATCTTTGTAAATGGGAGATTTAAGCTTCAGCTATTGAGGCTATTGAACGCTTAGACTATAGATAATGCTTGGAAATATTACTTCTGCCCGACATTGCTGGGCTTTATAACAATCTAAAGAGGCGGTTAGGCCTTGATGGTTGTGGAGAAATTGAGCATGGCAAAAGCAGATATGTTGTGCCCCATTGCAAAATTTGGAAGGGGATTAGCATATGAATGGAAGAAGAGTGATGATAGAGTTGGGTTTAATTGTTGTCAATTTATTTCATATAGCTACCTTTGTCTATTAGACCCACTGCATATCATGTTTTTTTAGGAGATTTGAAAGGGAAAGGAATACAATGGATGAAGATGTATCTCACAATTTTGAACCTCTGCCATTATGAAATTTGGATGGTCTAATATGTGGTTATATTGGTTATTGGAAGTATATATTATAGGTCTACAATGGTAAGTGTTATTGAATTAGGAGTAGGACTGAGGAATGATATACTTTACCTTAATAGGCTAGTGAATGCATAGGCACCGAATCATACATTGTACCAGAGTAAATCTTGGATGATGATGATTATGCATATCCTAGTAGACAAAACATGGAGAATATGACAATTCCAAATCCCACAAACCTATAAATAGACACTTAAAATGTGTACGAAATTTAGAAATCAAGATTCAGAAGTTGAATAATGAAGCAGAATATCACCTTGACTTGAATTTTTTAAGAAAAATGCTTGGTTGAATTTTCGGCTACTGAGCCTTAGATAGACAAACACGTGATCAGAGAACAGGATCTGCATCTGGTTACCCATTTTTGCATTGGAACAAACACTCGGGACAAGGAAGTGGACTCAGACTGCCAGCCCCTTTTCTTGCATGTAAATTGGCAGGCTCCCCATGCATCCATTGCCTCAACACCCCAGGTGCCCCAGTTGCGTCTGGATTATGACCGTGCAGAGGCCTATGCCCAGATGCTTGAGCATGACCTGGAGGGACTACTGCAGCTCCCCACACTTCAGCAACAATCTGTCCAGCTGACTCACCTGCTTTTGACAGCCACTGAAAGATGCTTTGGGAGAGGCCACTAACGGAGGACCTCGGGCGCTACCACCTTCTCCCGCAACAGATGGTTCGATGATGAGTGTCGGGAGATCAAACGTGGACTCTGGCAAGTCACTGATCCCACCTTCCGCCCATAGGCCATCAGTCAATACCGCTCCTTCCCCAAGAACAAGAAAGCCAGATACCTCGCAGAGCACTAGCAACAGATGTTCGGTCTCCTGGATCGGCATCCAAAGACATTCTGGAGAAAGATATTGAGCAAGTCTACACAGCCCACAGGGAACATCACCTTAGAGAAATGGATACAGTACTTGCTACAGCTTTACGATCTGCTCGGGGACGGGGCAACAGAGCCATCACAGATGGGCCTGGCACTGGTCATCACAGAGGGAGATATCATCATGGGTCTGCAACGCCTAGCTAATAGGAAGGCAGCAGATTTAGATGGCATGCAGGCAGGACTTCTAAAGTGGGTTGGGCCTCCAATGGTGCCCGTCCTCACTACACTATTCAATAAGCATTGCAAGAAGGCTTCCCTCCGCAGTGTACCATTTACAAAAACATAAAATGTTCATTGATCATCCTCCTATTGTAATTTCAGAATAAAAACACTCATTATTTTATTATAAAAAAGGGAGCATTAAGAAAATCAACGGAAGTTTCTTCATTAAAACATCGTTATTTCAAATTTATAAAGCATATGCATAGTCATACATAGTAAAATGATCCTTATTAGAACCCCTCCCACACACACACACACACACACACACACACACCACACTATTCAAAGGGACCAAGGGATTTGAACCTTGGTATTTCCATTTCAGCCTAGAAAGAAAACTGCAATTAACAGTCAATTCGGAATCTCAAACTCCACATCCTTAAGATCAGTGGCAATTTGGTCCCAGCACAAATTGAACAAAACTAAACCATCATACCCTCGTACGTACTTAGCACAAATATCATAGGTATTTAACACAAGTATCTAAAATCCGACCAACATATTTGCCCACTTGGCAAATAGCTCTAGAAATAAAAGGCCTTTACAAGATCATTCAGGTTGCAAACTGCAATGTTTCTTGGACATGCTAAATTTCCAACATTGCGCATGCCATCTCTCTCCAAAGCCTAAAACAATGACAAACGTTCATTAGACAGAGAAAATATCCAAGAAAAAATGCAGCTCTCTTCTCAGTGAAAAATTCCAATGGAAGATTACTTCACCTTCTTCAAAATATAGCATGTGATACATACAACAGAAATTCAACAATCATTTAAATGCTTCCTCTGTTAAATACTTCATGAGTGCTTTCTGAGATAAGGGATCATTTGTTGTATAACCTTCCCTGTTCCACATTATGTGAGTAACTATTGAGACAATTTCACCTAAAGATGTAAATAAAGGTTTTATAATTGCCCTATGACCTTTTAAGAGTGTAGAGCCCAGTTTGAAAAGAATGATGCTGATGCCTCTACTACCTAGCTTGATCATAATGATTCTGTGATCCCACATCATCTACTAAATTCCTACCTGAAATCTCATAGCTGTCTATCTAAAAGATTTTGTGGAACTTCGAAAAAGGGAGAGCTCAAAATGTGGGTTGTATTTATTGAGGGAAATACAAGATAAAAGCAAGGTAACCTAATTGTCTAGGTTTAGGGCGATGGCAAATTCTGAAACATAGCGTTAATTCTGAAACATCCCCGGCAAAAGGGATTTATTGATTATTGACTGATTGATCTGTCCATATCAATGCGGCTTCATTAGGTCTTTCTCTGGAAGTAATCTTATCTCTAGATGTGAAAGAGAATGGTCATTTAGCGATGTGGGTTTGCGACGTCTGAATTACCTCCTTCATCTAGACTCTTCAGAAACCGAACTGCGGAAAAATGGTTTTTTTGGGGGCTTTGAGAGCTTGCAAAAGCTGGAAAAACATTGTCTGGAACTATATCAGCAAACCAAAGAAGCACATATGGATACCAAAGAAGCACATATGGATACGTCAATACAGGGGGAAGAAGGTTATGATCTAAAATCTCATGCTGGGTATACAAGTAATTCTAATGGCACTATGGAAGTTGAAAGATCAACATCAAGGTTGGAATCAGCAGCAATGCTTGAACTTGCAACTTTACCTGCCAAACGTCTGGATGATTTTGTGATATATGATGGTGGAGGAATTTGCGTTTCAATTGCACAAGTTCCATATGAAGCCGACCCCATTGATGAGGATTTTGAAAAGCCGAGATACTATGTGGCTACACCTGTACAGGTACAGGTACAGGTACAGGTACAGGTGACTTTTATAGTCCTTATTGTGATATGCCAGACGATGGCACATGGCATCATCTGGATCATTGAAGTTAGAGAGATACTGTAACTTAAAATCCAATGCTAAAGTGACTTGACACTTAGTAACTCCATCTTCTTGAATGGAGTAACAAAGAGAGGTTTAGTCATTCCATCTGCAAGCTGTTTTGGTGAATCACAATAGTCGAAAGCAAGAACAGACAATTGCACTTGTTCCCTAATAAAATAGACTTTCATATCTAAGCGCTTGGTGTTTGGATGGTTTTTGTAAACTTTGACTAGTGGTATAGCTTCTGAGTTGTCCACAAATATCTTTGTTGTTGTAATGGGAAGGTGAAGATTCTAAAATAGGTGGAGCAGCCATAATATTCTTGAGTTCTAGTACAAAGAGACTTATGCTCAGCCTCTGTTATACTTAAACCGATTGTGGTCGGTTTTCATGATACCCATGTAATGAGACTAGAGCAGAGAAAAGAAACATAACACGTAATAGACTTTCTGAGGTCAAGATCATTGCCTGCATGATCTACATCTATATAAAAAAAAATAAGAGTTGGATGATGTTGTTGATAGTATATGAGACCTTCACCAAGAGCCCTTTTAAAGTATAAGAATAGGTTTTGTTGTTTTCCAATGAAGTTGAGTAGGAGCCTGCATAAACCTACTAACCTGCCCAACAACAAACGTCGTGTCTGGTCTGGTAATAGTGAGGTAGATGAGAGAGACAACCAATTTCCTATACAAAGTAGCATCATAAGACTCAGCGTCAGAATCCAAAAATAGCTTTACACTTTGCTCATAAGGTGTGACAGCAGGCTTGCATTCATGCATAAAGATTCGAGCCAGAAGATCTTTGATATATTTTGTTTGAGTGAGTTGAATATGCTTGGTATTCTACCCATGCCAAGGCAGAAATGCAGTAACCCCAAGTCTATAACTTTAAAGGCAGATAGCCTCTTGTTATAATAGTGTCATCCCCATAAAGAGTGAGGATGCAATTTGGGGACCATCCACCTTGTAATATAAGCTAGGATCTGCTTGAGACCTAGTGAATACGTGAGAAAGAAGAAAGATATTGATCTTCTCATACCGACACCTTGGAGCTTATTTCAAACCATAAAGACTCTTCTTTAGTTCGCAAACAGCTGTTAATTACCAGATTTAATAAATCCTTGTGGGTGTGTCATATAAATGATCTCATGCAAGTCTCCATTCAGAAAAGCGCTCTTAAAGTTCCACTGATAGAACTTTCGATCCATGCTGGCTGCTAAAACTTTAGCCATTAGAGCATAATTGCAAGTCTCTTCTTGAATAGGAGAAAGACCTTGCAATCTTCGAGACCTTTTCACAACATCTGGAGCAATGAGGCGCTGCTGCTGTAGCAGGAAAAGGAGGAAAGGAATCTGAATTATCAGAAAAGATATACTCATCATGCGAATTAATAGGCCAATTTTCAAGCTCAACATCCAAATCATAGGCTTCATCCAAATGCTCATCTATTGCTGCAGAACTGATGGAAGATTGAGATGAGATATAATTGGAATAACATCCAAGCAATAAAAGGCAGATGTTCAATGGTAAGATCATGAATTGAAGGCATGGGAGCTGGAACATTATGCTTAGAATGATTAGATGCAGCTGACGAGTGAAAATGTTCAAATAAATTGATAAGCTCATGATTGGAAGCCATAGAATCAATGTCTGAATCATCCATATATTCAACATGTTCAACAAACTGAACGCTACAAAAAACAAAGATAGTTTTTTTATCATATAATTTCTATGATTTTTGCTGGGTTGGATAACCCAGAAAAAGATACTTGACTGCACACTCAGGGCTTGCCTTTTTCTTCAAAATCTCCAAAGAAATAGTTGCATATGGCAAGCAATCAAATATTTGCAAGCGTTAAACACTTGATTTATGCCATATAAGGCTTCAAATGGTGTTTTGTTGCTTAAAAGCCACTGTTGATACTCTATTGCCAACATAAACAGCAGTCTGCAATGCTTTTCCCCAAAAAGATAGAAACAAGTGCTTATGAAACAACATGGAATATACCATATTTTATAAAGATCGATTCCTTCGTTCTGCAACACCATTTTGAGCATATTCATATGATACAATAACATCCTTTCGAGTGCCATGAGTATGACAATAATCTTCGAACCTGGCATTGATATACTCGGTATCATTGTTTGTATGAAGTGCTTTGAGAGGCCTGTCCAATTATTTTTCAATCAGCTGAAACTGCTAGAAAACGGGAAACACCATATCTTTTGTTTTGAGACAAAAAAACCCGTGGACCTTGTGCAATCATCAACCAAAACTAGAAAATACTTTGCTCCTCCAAAGTACTTGTTGGCATGTAACAAAGACCAAACTGAATCGATTCCAAAGGTATTTGAGCTCGATAAGTGGCCTCTATTGATATGATGCATGAGCTTGTTTTCCTTTGTGGCAAGGCATTACACTCTAGCACTTGAGACTTAATGGAAGCAAACCGTCAACCATATTAAATCGGGACACTTTCCCCAAGGCTTGACCATCAAGATGACCAAATCGTGCATGCCAAAAATGCTCTTGAGATAACTTTGCTGCTATAAAACTACATTCATCCTCAGGTTTAACATATTTAGGAGGACTCTTTTCCATAAGACACATCCTTGCATTGCCAAAAATGACATAGTCTGAATATCTGGCAAATGACTAATATTTTGTACATGAAGATCCCCTACTGTTGATTTGAAATCAATAGTTCCCTTAGCTTGAAGCTGACATACAGTACCGTTTCCAACAGCAACAACAACTGAATGATCTTCCGTAGTATTAGAGAGGTACCTTGAAGTACTTGTTAGATGATAGGAAGTCAAGGATAGGTTCCATACGTATCCAACCTAAGTTATTGACGTATAAAGTTAAGAAATACGTATTTTTGATGTTAAAAATATATTTTTTATTTTCTTCTCACCAGTAGGAAAAAAAATTTGCGTACACGAAATCTTCTAAAACGCATATCCAAAAACAAATTTGCGTACGGGAAACTAACTAAAGCCGGCTCCTCAGCAAGCTTTGGGATGCCGACACTTTAGAACCACGGTAGAATAGGCTTTAGAACCACGGTAGGATAGGCCCGCAGTGAATGCAAGGTTGTTGCAGTGCGAGCGAAAGCACTGGAGCGATATATTCAAGTGTGGGGACAAATGCCCCACAACATTGAATTATCTAAAACACTTGCGCACCAAGTTTATTATGAGCTTGCAAAAGGTCAGCCTGTGAACTATGCTAGCAGAAAATGCAGGCAAGGAAGTGGTAGTGGCAGTAGCGATAGAGTTAAGCATGCAGAAGATAGCAAAAGCACTTTGGATAACGAGCCATTACTATTACCTACCTAATTTCAAATGTTATTCGGCTTTTGGAAGTGGCGGGGGTAGCTTCAGCCAGTGCAGTGAGTGAAGAGGCGGATCATCGAGCTCAGTTAGAGAACCAGAGAAGTTGAAATCTCTCTCTTTCCGAGGAGAACTTGCACCTAAAAGATTGTGCCCGACGGATTCGAGAAGATGGTTGCAGATACTAAATGACACCTGTAGGCATAGAATATAGAAGCGTCGGTTTTGAAGGAAAACAATGAGCACTTGCACAATCTAACACGATCTTTAGACTCGTACTCTTTTAGAGTGACTTCCGAGCAGTCAATTGGATATCTCCCTCGTGAATACCTGTATGTGATAGGCAATAGGAGGAGATAAAGGTTGTGGATTATAGATATTCTGCGGTGTGCCAGGACAACTTGACATAGGTTGGCTGGTATGCTCTAAGGTATGGTCATCATATGCATTTGAAATGTGCTACTGATTGGATATTGCATGATTTTGTCCAATGGAACACGAATGAATTACCAGAACTGCAATATGCCATACTCAACATGCAAGTGCACATGCCACCGTTGCCACAACTAGTCATCGCAGAAGAGATGGTTCTTTTATATACCCTTCAAAGCCATCGTGAGATGGAACTATGGAGGGGTATGGAGGAGCCGCGTGAAGAAGTAGTATCAGACGTTAACCAGTTCTTACCTCCACCCCTCGGGCTGCAAGGTGATTGAATAATGGGAGTGCAGAACAATCTAATGATTACTTTGACTAACGTATAATGGGCTTTTATGGTAACCCCAAATTGATTTTGACATTAAACCCTTAAATTATGAAAGCATGAGCAAGTTAAGCAATCTGAATTTTTGAACTTGTCTCCGCAGAGTGAATGAGATGAGGAATGATGTATTGTATTGTAATAAAATTTTAACGACAATAAGAATTCGAGGTCACATGACATTGAGTACAAGGTGTGAGTGCAACTACTAACACCTGACTTTGTATTTAGACATTCAAAGAGTGACTATTTTAGTCATAGAGTCCGGCAGAAGTGATGGAAAAAAACCCAAATTTTTAACCTGGCAAAAAAACCAGTTCCCTAGTCCCTGCATACATGCTTTCAGACCTTATAGAGCTAGTTTCAAACCTGCTCCATCATCATTACTGCAAAGGTTTTTCCCTTGAAAACCTTTCGAGGCAGGGGTTTTTTTAATCCTATTAGTAATGATTGTACTAGTCCATTGTATGGGTCCCATGACCTATTGGTCTCCGTGGACGTTAAAAAATCTATTCTATTCTATTCTATTCTATTCCATCGGTGATATTTTGTGACCTTTGGATCATGTTGTATATACTCTCATATTCTTCCATTATCTGCTTCACAGCCTTTGTTGTATATCCTGGCGTGCACGCGGGCTCCTTATAGCCTTCTCCATGGGGGACTCCCAATTTACCTGATTCTACTTCTGTACATGCATTTCATCTTCAACCTCCCCCATATAACAAATGTTGTTGCTATCATCATGATCATAGGCGCTAGAAATAGATGGCGCTATAGAGATATGCAATTTTCTTGTAACCGACATCTCTCATCTAATCCTTGATTCCAACTCCTACTTCCTGTCTTATAACCCAAATATTTATATTCATTTGCCTTTTCCCCTGACAATATTTGTTTTATCCAAGGCTGACAAGGCTGTTGAATCTTTTCAGACTTTTGTATCTTTTTATTCTCCTTCATTATTAATCATCTTTATGTGGCACTTACAATTGTGTATATCCTTGAGTTTGGAGAGTAGAGATTTAAAGACTGGTAACCGACTAGTAACTGACTTTAGCATTTTGGCGCCGATGATAATAATCATGCAGTCGTACCAATAGGCTTAGTTTAAAACATTCTGGCGGTGGCATAACCGCACAATCCTAATGAGTGTATATAGTGTCGGTATAAACCGCGCAGTTCTGGATGTTTGTTAATGGTGTAAAAATACATTGTATCAGTGATGGGAGTACCACACAGTTCTGTCGATTGTTAGTTTAGGTTAGCCTTGTGCACCAGTGGTAGAACCACACTGCTCATGCGAAAAGCTGACGAGGCATAGTCACTCTAGCTTATGGTCCAACATTGGCATAAATTGCTCAGTCCTGGATGTTTGTTAATAGTGTAGAGATATATTGTGGCAGCGATTGGAGTACCTGCCAAATGTTACAGTGTAAAAAGCTGACGGAAGATAGCCACTCTAGTAGCTTGTAACAAAGGCATTGTTGATCCATTGTTTTATGTAAGAAGAAACAATTCTTAAATCCATTATTTTGAGCTTCAATGACTTACTAACCTGATACATTCACTCCTAGAATTTTCATTGTTATATATGTCTGCATCCTCTCAGCATTTGGTGGTACTTCTACATTTCTCTAATAGCTCCGTTCGTGATACACTCTCCACGTGTGGGAGTCTAGCAAGAAATTCATTGGAAACTCCTTCATAGCTTTCCATTCATAGCTTTCCATTTATGCCAATCTCGTCTAAAACAGAGCTTTGATTGAATAGTTATAAGAAGAAATATAGCATCAAGCGATTGGAAAGCAATTAAAACCCAAAATCCAGCCTAAAATTTGTTGTTTCCTCCTTTAAATATTGTTTGGACATAGCCCATTAGATATCTCTAAAAAGGTCTCTGAGAAAGCTTTTTGCGGACTCAAATGTCACCTGAAACAGAGCTGTGATTATATAAGTATGAGAAATTATACCTCTTACGCTTGGAAAAAACTCTAGACTGGCTGTAAATTTATTTTTTTTTAGCTTCAAACCTTGGTCAAACATAGACAAATAAATTTTTTCAAAAATATCTTTGTGAGAACTTTCCATTGGCACAAATTTCACCTAAAACAGAGTTCCAGTTGAATAGTTATGAAAAAAAACATAATAGCAAGTCATTGAAAAACAACAAAACGCTAAATCTGACTATACATTTGTTGTTTTCATTCCTAAATCTTGGTCTAACATAGGCAAAACTAGACATCTTTGAAAAGCCTCGACAAAGGCATTCAACTAGCACAAATTTCACCTCAAACGGAGCTCTGGTTTAACAGTTGTGAGAAAAAAATGTAATATCGAGTCATTGAAAAGCAATAAAATCCTAAATTTGACTGTAAATTTACTGTTTCTACCCTCGAGTCTCGGCCGAACATAGGCAAACTAGATATCTCTAGAAAGGTCTCGAGAGCTTTTTGGTGACACAAATTTCTTTGTAACCTCTACCTAAGTATTTCTGTGCTTACACGTAAGCAATCTTGAACGTAAAAAAAAAATGTTACACCACATTTAAGCTGGCACCTAGGATCGAGATAAATGTGAACTAAGTAACAAATGCTCAAGTGTATTATTTATAGTTCCGAACTTATGCCCAATAATGCTAGACACCATTTCAAGAGAAAGAATAAATGCACTCATCAGCGTTCAAACTAAACACAAGGTCCATTACCATACAGGTAGTGCATTAATACAGGTAGTGCATTATCAAAAGCCGAATCATAATAATGGCTTCAACCCCACATGCTTAGAACCAAAGAAGGCCGCCGCAATAAATTTCTTGTATCCTTGAATAACAAACTAATAACAAAGTGTTTGAGCCAATAAAACATAAACAATGTCATAAAATAGAACCCAACATGTTAAAATTGCCGCCATCAATGAATCACAGCAGAAGAGTTCAACCAGCATGAATGTTACAAGGCAAACCAGCAGTTGGTAGTTAAGTATTATCAGCCAAATGACAGACTGAAGCCACCAATTGGCTCATTCTCAGTAAGTACTCAATGCATAAAACAAGCCTCTTATTAGCCATTATTGCTCAATCAAATTTCAGATAATAAGAGGCCAATCTTGTTCTGACAAACATTCAATTTAACTTTATAGAACATATTTAGATAGATCTGTCTTGAGTAACAGATCTCCCATTGCACTTCTAACCTTCTGCAAAATCACAAAAGTCCTTCAGAAGTAGGATAAAGATTTAGCAACTACAGACAAATAAAGGGTTTTGAGATAACCTCAGCATCAATGGTATAAGTTTGACCAGATCTCTCTGGGGCTGTAAAACTGATATCCTCCACGACTCTCTCTATTACCTAAAACATGTGATATGTTGAAAGTTGTCATAACCACAGTGATGATAAACTGTAAGAAAATTGATATACGTACAGTATGAAGCCTTCTAGCACCAATATTGTCTACAAATCTGTTCACCTGGCACATCAAAGACCTCTGAGAAATAGTAATTTGGAAAACGCATCATGAAGTACAGCTTGAGAGACTCGTACCTCCGCCGCAACATTAGCAAGCTCTCTAATCGCGCCATCAGTAAAAACAAGGTTAACATTTTCAGTTTGCATCAGCAACTGCTGTTGTCTAACCATGTTAACTTCAGGCTCAGTCAGAATACGGTATAAATCCTGTGAAAAAGATGTATGAAATAAGTACTTCCAAATTTTGCGCTATAGAAGTATAACACTAAGTAAATCGATTACCTCACGAGTTAGGCCCTTTAATTCCACACGGATAGGCAATCGCCCTTGCAATTCAGCTAACATGTCACTTGGTTTACAGGAATGGAAAGCACCGCTACAAATAAAAAGTATATGATCTGTATTGACATTTCCATGCTTTGTACTCACAACACTGCCACAAGATTTAATAAGCTTTAGAGAACTCCAATGACAAATCAAGATGGGCACATCGAACCATGCTTACCTTCCTTCAATAATAGGTAAAAGGTCTCGCTGGACTCCTTCAGCACTTGCATCGGCACCATATCTTGCCTCACTCCCCGTGACGATTTTATCAATTTCATCAATAAAAACGATACCATCTGATTCTGCTAACTGCAACATACACAGCATTAAATAACTCTCATGTGTAAGCTAATGTTCAATCATAGGAGAACATTAGCATGGTATTCTTCATTACCTGTATAGCATCTTTAACAATTTGATCAGACTGCAAATACTTCTCCAATTCAGTTTCTATTAGAATGCTTTTTGCTTCACCAATTGTTACTTCGCGTCTTTCGAACTTAGGAGATTTTAAAACCTTTTCTATCTGCAACAGACCATAACAAGTGTTGTTCAATATCATTTGAGGAATAAACAAAAGAAGCAGCGTTAACATCAAAATTTCATAAACGCTGCTATTGCAACTTCTATGTGCAATTTAAAAGCAGAAAATCGATAGAAAATAAAAGAGCTTACTTTATAAATAATGTCATTCAGCTGAATGCCCCCACCCATGATCTCTACAGGAATGCGCACCCGTCCTCCTTCAGGCATCTCCAATAGGATCTTGCGATCATCAAGTTTACCATCCTTGTATAGTTTTCTTAGCTCCTCCACAGAGCAAGATTCAGCAGACTCCTCTTGCTGAAATAGAAACAAAGACAATCACAGATTAAAATAACCACTTTAATAATTAATAAGAATGACAAACTGAGATCCACCTCTGTACTCTGAAAATTTGCTAGAATATCCACTATCCGGTTCTCAACACTTGTTTCAATGTCCTTAATAATGATCTTGCGCACCTATAATTGAAGATCATTGTTATATAAACCAGCTCTCATAACGACCATAGAAGCACAATGGAAATAACAACACCTTCTCCCTTTGCAAAATAATTGCAGCATCGACTAGATCTCTTATAATCTGGTCCACATCCCGACCATGAAACCCAACCTCTGTGAACTTGGTGGCTTCTACCTGCTAAGAGACAGTGTTTCTAATGTAAAAAGAACCAGAAGTGGTATAGTACTTACGAGCACAATAAACAAACATTACCTTCACAAATGGGGCATATGCCAGTTTGGCAAGCCGTCTTGCTATTTCAGTCTTTCCACAACCAGTTGGCCCAATCATAAGAATGTTCTTAGGTAGAATTTCCTCCCTTAAATGTGCTGGGACTCGATGGCGACGCCATCTATTTCCTGCACAATAGCCAAAAGGGCAAATTAAAGCCATCATCCAGCATACATGACCTATTCGAGCCTGGCATCCTATCTGATTTCCGTGACTACGACACTAACACATCTGCAGTACGGACAATCACCTAAACCAGGATCTGGAGTAAGACAAGATGCAGCAGCAGGGCTGATGAGCTCATACGCAAAGCCACTGCCACTGCACGTTTAGCTTCTGTTTGGCCGACTATATGACGATCCAGCAAGGTGACCACTTTTGCAGGCGTAAGCTGCTCAACTGCTTGCATTTCTTCGGCACCTGTCAGACAATGTGACTTAAAGGGCTGCTTTCATCAGATTAACAAAGTATAACTATGTGAACAAACCTGAAAGAACTTCATGGGATGGTTGGGGTGGGGAAGCTGACACTTCATCCACGTAATCAACCTCAATTTGGAAACGGCTTGACCCTGCAGATCTGCAGCAAGTAAGAAACAAATCGACAATATTATATTGTGCATTTCTTTCCTTGTATTTGGTTGGGGGAAGATTAAACTTCAGCAAATTTGCAGCTACAGCAGAACCGTGGTTAGCTAGCCTATATGAAAGAAACATTGTGGTGCCTTTTTAGCACCATTTGCAAGAAACGGAAAAAAAAAAGCCCTAACAAGAATTTTCTGAACTTACATTCCGGCAGCACCAAGTGGCATGCAACGACTTCCATGAGATGCCACCATAGCCGACACAGATGTAAGGCGACCCGTGAAGCCATTCTTCGCCATCCTCGCAATGGCCGCCATCGCTGTATGTATGTAACCGGAAAATAGCAAAAATACACCGTAAGGAAAATAGATCAGACCGATATGGTGACGTGTCTCGTCGCGCTTACAATGCCGATTGGACGTTTTTAAGATATTGAAGAGTTCCTCAAAGCCTTTCTAAGAAATTTAATGTTTCGTGGAAAAGCATTTTCTTGTGGTTCACGCGCTTATAATTTTGGGTTTCTTTCAAGGTATGCTAATTTTTTCACTTGCATGTTGCTCTACTGGCTTATTAAGTGTTTAATCTCGTCCATTTTTGCATTGCAGGTTGTTCTTGGTTCATTTGGAGGTGGGAAACGGCTGCATGTGATGGTTACATGTTCCTTTTTTCATGCATTAACTTTAGTAGGGTTAATCTTCCAAGATTCACTAGTTATGGCATCAAGGTTTTAGTGATGCCGAGTTTTGAGCTGAGTGTGGAGCAGAATCTCCCTGTTGATTAGCAGAGAGTTGCTTTAGGGATATTTCAAATGTACCTGTTGGTTCTGGAAAGGAGAATGCTGGTAAAGATGTGTCTGATGGTTCTAGGAAAGGAAAGCAAGTTTCTGACAGATCATATCTCTAGAGCAGGCAGAAACAGTTATGAAGCTTCACACGTCAGCACGAGCTAAAGTTGTGTGCTAGGGGAAGCCTCCCCGTTCTTTTCGATGGGAAGAGGAGTTCGTCAGGGCTGCCCTCTGGCCCCATTTTTCGTTTACCATGGTGGCGGAGGCATTATCACAATTGCTCTTGACTGCAGTAGATGAGGAAGTGGTAGATGGTCTTCGGATGCAGTACGGCAGTCAGCAGATTTGTAATCAGTTTGCAGATGACACTTTCCTCTTTGTGGCAGCAGAAGAAAGCTATTTGCGTAATGTTAAGGGTTTGCTGGATATATTTTCCTTGGCTTCTGGTTGTCTTCTTAATTGGAGAAAGTGTTCGGCTCTGTGGGCTTTGGAGACGCCGCCTCCACCTTGTTTGTTTCTCTTCCCTTGGAAGGTACTCCCAGTGAATGCATGTACCCGACTTCTGGGCATTCCTTTTGGGGGTGATATCTCTATGGGCGGTGTCTGGGATGAGATTTTGCAGGAACTACAGAAGCACCTGAATTGGTGGAAGGGTAGTAAGTTGTCGATAGCAGGCAAGATTACTGTAGCTAAGTCAGTGCTTTGTAGCACCCACGTATACACAGTGTCTGTTATGTTAGCTCCAGAATGCAAGGTTCAGGAATTGGATAGAATTGTTCGAAACTTTGTTTGGGGAGGGGCTGCAGAAGGAGCAGTGGTTAAAGTAGCCTGGTGGAAGTGCATCCGCCCTCGAGAGGATGGGGGTTTGGCAATCCTAGATTTGGCTTTGCATTCTAAGGTGCTAGTTTCCAAGTGGTGTTCTCTCCAGGTGCAGCATTGCTTTTACAGTCCCTCGAGAATTGTGTGGCTTTTCACAAGCCATCTGTCCCTGTGAAGTTGCCTTGGACCTTGCTTTACGGTTTGAGGTCGTTCCCACACGCGTCACCTTTCCTCAAGGGTGTACTGCGGGCCTGGGAGCATGTGCGAGTGCTTTTCCAGGTAGACTATGCATCAGTCTTTCATCACACTTCTCCTTTTCTGTGGGTTCCTCTACCATCGACATACTTGCCTTTGGCGGCCAGCTTGCACGCTCGGACGCAGGTCCGTTGGACTCGGGCTACAGTCTCCACCTTAGAGGATTGGTATTGGCATGGCCAACTGGCTCTTTGGGAGTTTTTTCAGGCCCGCTTTCGGCTTAAGAGCAGTGATTGAGCTATCTGGCAGGCAGTGGCCTCCTGTATTCCACTGCATATTCCTGTTCTCCTCCAGGGAAGGGTGGTCTTTCAGATTTGGAAGGTTCATTCGGGGGTCGATGAGTCATGTTTTGTTCATTCTTGTTACCAGACGTTGGTTATTCATGATACTTTACCTCCTTCTGACAAGTGGGCACTGAAGCTTCAGGGTTCCTGTTGGCGCTCTGTCTGGACATAGACTTGGAACTCTCTCCCCCCACCAAAGGTTAGGGTTCACTTGTGGCAAGTGGTGCACCGCTGCATTATGGTAAATGTTCTTGTGCATAGATTTAAGCCAGCTGTAAATTTTCTTTGCCCTTGCTGTGGCTCTCATCGAGAGTCCATTGAGCGTTGTCTAGTCTTGTGCCCACATTTGCAAGCTGCATGGGATTGGGTCAGAACATTGTTCCGGACCAGGATGTGTAGTCAGAAGATACTTCTTCATGTGTTTCCAGCTTCATGGTCCTATCCTAAGAAGCAGGCTTTCCATCTGTGTAAGGCATGTTTGGTTTGGTTGATTTGGAAACTGCGTCTTTTACGGATTTTTCAAGGGATTCAGCAACCTGCAGCCTCTCTAGTTCCACGACTCAGACATAAGCTATTCCAAAGTTTTCTTGTGTTTACTGGCCTGGAGGAGACAAAGTTTTGCATCTGGCAGGATATTTTGCACATTGTAAATGCGAATGGGGAGTTTGTACAGTGATTACTAGAGGTGATTGGAAATTTATGCGCTAGTTTTTTAGTATGGAGTGCTGAGGTGTCTTTGTTCCTTCGGGGCATTCTTTTTCCTCACTACTCGTCTTGTATCATTGCCATTCTTTTAATATAAGTGTTTCAGTTCTTCAAAAAAAAAAAAAAAAAAATAGCAGAAACACATTATCAAACTCCACTATCTAATCATGTCAAAATAAGCTTCGTCAATGTAACTTCTCTATCCCCGTCCTATCCCTCACCCCAAGCCTGCATTTCTGCCAGTTCAATGGCTGTCAAAAAAAAAAAAAACTGACTCCTAAAAATAATTTTTTTTCCCAACCAAATTTTGAAAAAAGCATTTGCCAATATAATTGGTGAAGAGAAATATTCAGGGCCGCCTTGGCCGTCGTGATAAATTTCTTGCAATATTAATAGGAAGTGCACGTGATCTATATGTAGGAAGACCTTTATTTTACCTTTATTTATATTGGCATCCCAAAGTTACCACACATATCGCAGATTCTCTTAAGAGAATCTCAGGCGAGTCTCTTAAGCTAATCCTATCTAACTTTTTTAGCACTAAATTCTCATAGGATTCTCTAAAGAGAATCCTGATGCTCTCCCCCTAGGATTCTCAATTGGACAGCTTTAGGATTCCCTTAAGGCAATCCTAGCTTTTTTAAATTCTAAAGGCAATTCAAATTTATCTATTTTTTCTGGAAAGTTATTTTTTTGCCTTTTAAGTTCTGAAGGCAATTCTGAATTAAGTTTTTTTTTCTTTACTAAGGATAGTTTTTCCCTCATTGGCAAGCAGGTATTTCCCTCGTTGGCAAGCAAGCACCGCGCAGGGCCACTTTTTTTTACGTTATCCTAAAGTTCAATGCAAAGGCTAAGAAAGCATTTTTCTGTTCACTTTCTTAAGTTGGATAAGAGGTATATTCCACAACTACAGTATATATAAGTTAGGATAAACTGACTTCTTCAAACGTAAGTGGTTCCAGTTGGGTTGTGTTGTGATTGTAAGGTTAGTTCAGTGCCCCTCTCCTTTCTGTCTCATTTGATCGTCAATTTATTCTAACAATGAATTTGTTTGTTATGTCATTGATTGATTAGTTATATTCGACTTGTCTGGTAATATCTTGGTTGTGCGCTATAGTTGTATTACACCAATTGGCATAAGCATGCTACAGTATACCTTATAAAGCATTATTTAGGGACCATAAAACTACCTAAAAAGGTACCCAACACTAGGTATTGGGTACTAATATGATTCCTTAATAACTAATAAGTGTTAAATTGGATTCATTTATTTTTATCTCCAAATTGTTTTTATCTTGACCTTCAACATTAACATGCTTTTGACATTTATATTGAAGTTTTATATTAGTTTTGATAGAAAGAACAAACGAATAGTGTACCCATTTCAGAAGTACCCAATGTAGGTACTTTGCTGGTTCCAAAAGTGGACAACTATAACATGTTTATCCCTCACCGGGTACACACTAGGTACCAGCTTGGAGTCCAAATTTCAAGCACATGGCTGAGCTAAGTAGCGATGACTCATTGCGCGACATTTTGAATGACAACGACATCGATTATGAGAATGCAGTCGAAGAAAATGAGTACGAGTTCGAGGAGGAAGATATATTGGAGTCGGAGGTCACTGATGAGAGTATGTCAACTGACGGGTCCACCACTGGGCCTGCCCAAAGAGAATCTCTTTAACTTGTCGAGGCTTTGGCCGCTCTGTATCCAAATCCCACACACTGGCTCCATGCGACACCCAGATTAGGATATGCGTTCAACCAAATATCATATCAATTGATGAAGAGGTGCTTGATTGAAAACTATGCACCTGGAGCAGCAGAAATCACAAGCGCTGATCCATATGGATCTCATCTTCCTTATGGAAACATGGGAGCATGCAGGACACAGGATACCCGACTTGCCAGGATACCAGCGCTACTCAATCTTCAATGATTGCACAGGAAAGCGGAGGAGTTGCCTGCTACTATCGAACGACCTTGGCACAGTCAATCTCCTTGTTCAAGACAGACAAGCACAATCGGTACTTGTGGGTGCGTGTGCAAAACTGCAGTAGCAGACCCCTCTTTGTGGCAGCCTGCAGCATAAGCAGTTGGGCAGTGTCATACTCCTTGGAGACTTCAATGCGTGCACCGGGGTAGAACAACCCATGAGATTTGATCCCTTGACTGATGATATATTGCAGCTGCATCCTACAGAAGGTGCTTGGCCACGGACATCAGATGACAATTAGGTCACGCGCTATGGTAGACAATTGCTTTTGCTCGTGGTATCTTTGACCTGGTAATCTGCAATGGACTGGCACAGTGGCCGTCCACCCGCAAGAGCACTTGTAGACAGGAAAACCAGAGGGGAGGATCTAGTGTGGTGGACTATGTGCTGGTGCCTGAGCAGGATATGCATGTCGTCAAGCACTTCCAGGTGGGAACAACTAATAGGGATGAAGAGATCGACTCAGACCACTTACCACTTTACTTGAAGTTGGCTTGGCAGGTTGTGCGAACCCCTCGCGGCAATGACTCCTCACATGCCTCACCACGATTGGATTATGAACATGCGGGGCTTATGCCCGGATGCTTATAGATGACCTGGCGAAAATTTTGCAATATGCTACACTAGAGCCAACAGCATGACGGTAGGGTGACCGATGTGCTTAGGACTGCGGCAGAGAAATGCTTTGGGATAAGCCGCCCGCGACGGACTTCCAGGAATACAACCTTCCCATGTAATCAATGGTTTGATGCAGAGTGCAAGGAACACAAATGTTGGCTCCGCCAAGTCACGAGACCACAACTTCGCCCACATGCAATCGAGGCAAGTCTGCGTCTTCCTTAAAGCTAAAAAAGCCAGGTACATTGCAGCGCATCAAATGGAAATGTTTTACCTCCTGGAACGTCACCCCAGGACCTTCTGGTGAAAGGTTCTTAGAAAGCCAGTACAGCCCACAGGGAACATCACTCCCGAGCAATGGAGGCAATACTTGCAACAGCTATATGACCCTCAGGGTGCACATGCAGCATCACCCCTGCAAGAAGGCCCAGTGCTGGAAATCACAGATTCGGACGTGGAACAAGGCTTACAGCGTCTTGCCAATGGGAAAGCCCCGGACCTGGATGGTATGCTGGCAGGATTGCTTAAGTGGGCAGGGCCGTCCATAATACCAGTGCTTACCGCTTTGTTCAACAAGGCATTACAGGAAGGCTTCCCGTTGCAGTGGACCAATAGCAGAGTTGTTCCCATCTATAAGGCAGGTGACCCGCACTACCCAGCCAATTACCGAACAATCATGGTCAGTTCGGTGTTTGCAAAATTGCTTGCTGGGATTCTCGGCGGCAGCTTGACGGGATGGGCGAGGGCGGCAGAGATACGGGCCCTCACCCGTGCGGGATTCGGACCTCGACACTCAACCATTGACCACATCTTCACATTGCGAACTCTGGTTGAAGACAGCAGGAACCGCCGTCAGGATCTATATTGTTGATTCGTGGATTTTGGCGAAGGCATTTGACACCGCGGCCCCCGGAAAAACTATGGGCAAGATTGCGATAATTTGGGGTTCTGTGGAATTTGCGAGAATGCAAGATTAATACGAGCTATATGAAAGATGCTCGGGTCGGTTGCAGCCGACAAGCCAACCATTTGATAGTAGTATTGGGGTTCGTCAGGGATGCCCTCTCTCCCCAACATTGTTTGGGCTTTACATTGATCAATTGGAGAGTCGGCTTGTCGATAATGGGGCGGCGGGCTCACCTTCTCTACCGGATCATCAAGCAGTTAATATATGCTGATGATGTAGACCTCCTAGCTTACACACCAGCAGACATGCAACGACATCTCGATGCCCTGGACACATTTTGTCAAGCGATTGATATGCGCGTCAACTTGGCCAAGACTAAGGTGGTTTTTATATCATCTTCACGACGGTAGAGTATCCCTCCTTCGATTCTCGAGGGCGTAAATGTGGAAGTAGCATCCACATACAAATATTTGGGAGTGGAATTTCCTTCTACTATGCACTGGGACACATCCATACGGCTACGAGTTACGGCGGGCTGGAAGGCACTATATGCAATGCAAAATCAGTCACACCTGTTCAAGGTCTTAGTGGAGCATGTCCTTTTATACGGGGTTGAAGTATGGGGCCCAGTAGTATCCCTCGCTACTTGGAATGACTTGGAGCAGGTGCAGAAAGCCTTCTTGGTACGAGCACTAGAGGTGAAGTCCACAGTCCCATATCAAATTCTACTGCATGAGACAGGATTCTTGCCTCTTCAGAGGGCAGCCCTTGATCGCCACATTATCTATTTTCAGAAGGTGGTCAATATGGACGATGCTCGTCTCCCTAAACTAGCTTATATCATGGCAATGGGGCCACAGGCCCTCAAGGCCCCGGCTGAGGGAAAAGAGAGCTCAATGGATGGCTAGATGGAATGTGCGGAGCACGGGTGCATACATGTGCAAACAGAGGCGATCGCCATAGCTTGAGGCAATAGCTTGACGCTTGCTTCATCAGCAAGCTTTGGGATGCCAGCGCCCTTGAACAGTCAAGACAAAGACACCACCGCCACATAAATCCCACATTGGAACGAGGCCCACAATGCTCCCTGCGCACCCACTTGCCCATGAAAAGACGCAGACTCATTGCCTCCATTCGCACAGGAGCACATCATCTTCGAATTGAGACAGGCAGATGGATTGGTGAGCCACGCCAGGACAGGATCTGTCAATGCTGCCAAATGGGAGTCATTGAGGATGAATCTCATACCCTTCAAAGTTGCCCAGCATATGATCAAATCGGACGCTATCTTTGAGTTGGTCGCCCGCCACCGCTACATGTGACATTGAGCACGGCATCCGTACGGGTGCTAGGGTCATACCTTCAGGAGGTCATGGACATGCGAGATCAGCTATGTCCTCGGGCACGCGCTTGACATGTACATACACATTTATTTCTTAATGATGTATACTTGTACAGTTTGACAGCATTCTTATTACTGCCACGGTTTTTCCCTCGAAAACCCTTCGGGGCGAGGGTTTTTTTAACCCGGACAGTAATAAGTTTGTTGCGCTCCTTATGGGTTCCATAGGCCGATTGGTCTCAGTGGACGATAAAAAACTATTCTTATTCTTATTCTTATTCTCTACCACCCACCCACCAAGAAGTGATGGGACACCCATTAGAGTGCACACGTGCTTCATGCAGAAGTGGGATGCATACTATGCCGATCTAGCATGCAATGAGGACTCAAATAACTGGGTGTATAGGCAAGCCATTGGGCCTCACAAGTTGGTGCCCTATGTGGATTTGTGGGGCCAGCTAGTACCCTTATCCCATTTGGATGGGAATATCCCATATATCTACACACTCAACCTTGCAAAATGTTGTAGAGGCATGGGAAGTGGGGCTCACCTACCATGGCATCCCACAAGAGTATGTAATGCAGTGCATTGAGATATGTACGTGCAGAGGTAGTCGACATTTAAACGATACGGATTTCCCTTACTGTGAAGAAATAGAGGTAGAAGGCCTTGACAGCGCATTATCGAGCTCCAACAACAATACTATGTCTGTCTCGTTCATGCACATCATTGAGTCAGAAATAGAACACAAGAGCTCGTTGATGACTTTGCATGTCATCGTTGGAAGCATCCACGAAGAAAGGGAATATGGGACGAGCATACGGATATTTGTATCATATACATTATACTCATATGTATAAAAGATGGTCAGCACACGGATGCAAAGGGTAGTTGGACAAGACAGGGTTTGAATTCAAAACTTTCCAATTGCGAGTCATACACCTTTGCCAAGTGCGCTACCAATATTTACTAAAGACACTCTCATATCTTTCTCATATGTGGGGCTATTTCCAGGAGGTTCTAGAATATTCTAGAACCTACATGTATGCGCAACACTTGGCATGATCTCATCCATTGGAGTGGCGCGATTCTGACCGTTGGCCTAGATATATAAGGAGGCATCTCCTTCTTGTCGAACCGTTCCAGTTCAACGTCAGTCTTGAGCCTTCTAGGCATCTGTCTCGTGTTCCCGCTTGCCTTCGGGCCACTGTACTCTTGATTCCTGTTCATATATCAGATTCTTTGCCGATCTTGGCATATTTCTTCTATATTTCTTGCGTATTTTCCACGTATTTTCCTTGTTTTCGCGTAGGTTCATGATAGTTTGAACCGGAATCCCTTACCAGTTCTTGCCTGCTCTGATCCTAAGCATTTTTTTGCTCGTATTTGGTGATTTTATATCTATGGGGAAGGAATTGACTTTATTACAGCAGGTCCAGCAGCTTGTTCAAGTATGCCAGCAGTTGCAGTTCGACATTAAAGAGATTAAGGAACGTGTTGCTTCACATGAATATGCTTCTAGCTTTGGATTGAGGCTATCAGAGCCTAAGATCAGCCTGCCAGAGAAGTTTGACGGCACTTGGTCCAAGCTCCATAGTTTTTTGAATCAGATCAGGCTTGTGATCCAGCTCCACCCTCACAGATATCCCACGGCCCAGGAACAAGTTGGGCTGATTGGTTCTCTCCTCATAGGGCCAGCTCTAAATTGGTTTGCTCCTTTATTGGAGAAAGGAGCCCCAGAGTTGCAAGATTTTGCTGCTTTCACTGCAGAGCCAGGCCCGATGGTATACTCAAGTATTACCCCGTATTGATTTCGTGATCAAGTACCGTCCTGGATCCCTCCAAAAGAAGCCTTACGGCCTGTAAAGGCCCAAGTAAAATTTTCATAACAAATTTTATATAATACGTAATTTTTCTAACGAACGATAAAAAAAAGCCTAGGTCCAAAAATTAACAAGTTGCTAACGCAATGATGGGTTGCCCTCTAAAACCAATTGTAGTCATGTATCCTGAGAGAGCTAAGGAAGGGAATGTCCGAAGAGATGATGTATGAAGAAGACGAATAAAGATAAAGTTAAAACACTCATGAATAATACGGAAGCTTATGACTTTCGTTACAAAGGCTGGCCATGTACACGAAACAAAGTAGTAAAGAATGCTGCATTATTACATAAGAGAAGTTGATGTATTGCATTACTATGTACTACTTGGTGAGTTTGAACAATGAATGTGCATTTAGAGCTTCATCTAGAAGTTTGTATACCATATTCATTTATGCCAATAATCTGGACACCATAGATTGAACATCTTCATATAAGCATTTTAGTGATTGGGATCAAACTGAATACTGTAATATGTGAAATTAGATTTGACCTAAAGCCATGCATAACAACTTGAAATAGGTGTGGGAAAGAACCAGCAGAAAATCTGTGGTGAATACTGGAGCAGTCCACATAAGTAAAGGTGCAAGAAATCTGCCAAAAACTGGAGTTATTTATGCATATTAGATCCTGCAATAGAATTTGAGTAAACGTTGTATCTGTCTATGGAAGAAGAGGTTATTACAATCACATTTTTATGAATGACTACAGTCGCTGTCACATTTTATTCCTGCGAAATGAACACAATCTGAAAGAACCTCACAGATCAAACAACAAGCTTATTTGCTAAATTTATGGCAGACTAGTATCTGTAGTAAAACTTCTGACATGTTACATTCCTTAGAAAAAGTTAATGCAGCGCTAAGAATATCAGCAGTGATGCCTTCACTGCTCCCCTGAAGCACAAGGTTTCTACTTACCTGCCTCAAATCGCTTGCATGCTTGTGTAGTCTTTGGTTGCCTGGGAAATCTGTGGCAACAAAATGTTGTCTCTGAATTTCAATCTTTTTTCCTTCAGTTCTTCTTGGCTTGTTTTTTCTTAGAAGGCAATATTTTAGATTCGAGATCGGAAGCGATATGGCCAGTTATGGGTCCTAGTGCTGCTGCTTCAAATCCTCCAAAACTTCCACGCGAGGCTCCCGGCTTGTTTTCTGCTGGTCAGGGCTGCTCTTTTTCTGAATGGGACTTTTGCTAACGGTGCTTCCCCTACTTCCCCTTCTGCTTCCACTGCCATGGATCAGCCGAAACGAAAGAAAGGAGCTCATTCATGCCACTGTCGTAGGCCCAAACAATCTCTACCGTCAGGCACATCCCAAACGGATCGTTGCCTTCTAACTGTCACTGCGGGTCACAAAAACCCTAAAAAAGCCCAACCGATCGCAACCGCTTATACAAAATATTCTATGGCATAGAACAAATCAAGGCCTTCAAAACGTCACTCCACCCTCCAACCTCCAACAAGAGGAGGGTTGCCCCCTTGCCCCAAAAAATAGTAATAACTCTTTACCCCAAAACTTTGCTAAAACACCTCTTTCGTGTTCAATGCCATGCCCTAAACGAAGGATCTAATTAAAAGTTTTGGGAACCCTAGTTCGCACCGGTCTCCGTAGCTCGGATATGGCAGGCAAAGCGAGAGTGGTGATGGGCAGGGCCAAACGTGGCATTTTTGCAGGGCGTCACATTCAGTTTGGAAATAGGGTCAGCGAAGATGGCGGTAACAAGTAAGTGCAAATTATTTCTGATAAGTCGATCGTGTATATTTTGCATAATGTCAAATTCCATGTGGTGGATCATCCCTCCATATCCTGGTTTGTCTAGGATAATACTTTCATTTATCTTCCTTCTCCTGCCCCCGAAACTCCACTTGCCTTATGCTCTTCACAGATATTGCAGGAATAATATTTTTTTTCTCTTCAATAGATAGATCAAAGCTGGCATGATTATTGCTTTTTTTTAATAACTCCTGCATTTTCTTATCTGGCTTTGTGATTTACGGCATTGCTTTTACCTGTTTTGGATTTGTTTGGTCTATTGACATGTAAATCATAATCATGTACAGAACAAGGCGTACTTGGAAGCCTAATGTTCAGAAAAAGAGGTTGTATAGTCTAATACTGGGGGATCATATTCGAGTTAATATTACAACACATGCTCTTCGATGCATCGACAAGGCAGGTGGCATTGATGAGTATCTGATGAATACTCCAGACCGCAAGCTTGATAATGAACGTTGTTTACAGTGGAAGAAAACTATCACAGATGCTTATAAGAACATGGGAAAGATACGTTTACTTGGTTATAACAAACTGCTGGCTGCATCAAAGAAGCCAGTTGAAGGAATAGATAAGAAAGGGAAAATATCGGTCTTTCAAGAAGAGAAAGCAGCTAAAGTTGGAGAGGAGAAAACTATTTCAACTGAAGAGTTAGATTTGCTAAGGGATCTATGGCGAAAGAGGATGTCAATCAAGGATAAGGAAAAAGAAAAAGATGATGATTGACTGACGTTTTGTGGCCTCTTACGAAATTCTATTCACAAAATTCTCACAGATCCGTGAGAAAGGAGGAGTGCATGTGAAACTGTTCTGTAACTTACGAATGGAAGGAAGTCTGACAGTCTGATAAATAATTTATGGAAGAAAATGATGTGAAAGACAAAGATTACATGCAGGCCTGATAGATTTTGCTCGGATATGCATTTATCTAGTTCCTAGACCTTGTAAACTCGGTCAGGTCTATTAAACGAATGTAACAACTTTGCAGTTTGTGAAATAAGAACTGTGTAGGGCAGATTTGAGATACCAAAATCATGTGTGTGATCTTTCATCAGTGCGCGATAAGCAGAACATTTTACTTTATTTTCATATCAAAGACAAAATATATTGTTCACTAGTTGATTGCATACCTCCTATGCATTTGAATCAGCTCTATGCATTTGAATCAGCTCAGCAAATTGCTGTTTACTCGGAGATCAACGTATTTCAATAAAAAAACTGTCAAGCATGCAGAACCCATGAATCGCGAACATCTAAGTGGAATACCTTTTAGATCTGTTGAATTTGATGTTATAAAGCTCCTCTTTACTTAAAGGTCATCTTTGAATTTGAAAGCTTTTAAGTAAAGTTTGAAAGCTTTTTATACCACATACCAGCTTCTTTATATTTAATCTGCTCTCTAGTGAAATTTGGTATCCTTGTGTTTTTAGGGATCAAACCATGGTAGCCCTCAAATCTGAAATCCTTAAACTAGACTACCATATGTTAAGATGCATTAAAACTTAAATTTTAAACCATAAAACATACACAATGGTTATGATAATAACCAACAAGATTTGAACTTGTACATATTTTTAGCAATGCAAAAATACATTAATTTTGCCCCTCAAGAATCGAACCTGAGCATGACTATTGAGCACAAACATATTATAAGTCCATTCAATTCCAAAGGCTTAAACCTTTGAAAAAGAAAGATAAGGACAACATTGTGCAAAACTAGAATCTGAAATGTCAAACACTATTTTTGTCCAAAAAAGTCTGCACGATTAGTTTTGTATTGTTTTAAGGTACTTTTGCGAAGGTTAGGATCAAGATTGCCCCCCTTTTTTTTGAAGGACATATACTATGATACGATTCATGTATATTTCATGTATAATTGGGAAGTTGTAGCAACACGGAATAATTTCTTCAGGTGTGCTGAGAGCCAGTATTCCAGTTTTCGGAGGTCCAGGAATCCTCCTGTAAAGAAACCAATGACAGATCGCGATACCAGGTTCTCCACCACTTTTACGTGCATACCATGATCTATCTCTGCTATTGGATAGTTAGACTCCTCGTCTACTTCCATATTTCCAGCACTTTCAGTTCCATTTTCTTCAAGTTGGCCTTTGTTCAGTTTGCCCAGGTCTTGAGCAAAACCAGCTTCTACTATTTTAAGTGCTGCATCTACTCTCAAACTCCTGGCTGTTTCTGTTGGCATCTTATTCTTTATCCACTCTGAGAATCTAGGCTTGTTAACTCTTGCTATCGTGTCATTGTTTTTCCAAGCCTCCCTTGCATTACTCCTTGCATTACCACTAGCCGGGCTCCGATCTTCCCCTACTCTTACTTTGCCTGCTTGACTATCCTGTTTCTGATACTGAAAGATCACTTTATCTACAGATGTAGAAGAAAAAATCTTACCTCTGTTTAAGTCCTTTGGGTATGCTTGATTATCATCTGCTTCAGCTTCCATCATGATCTTATCGATTCCGTTGGTTGCACTATTCCTTGGGGCTTGTGATACGAGTGAACTATAAGCCCCACCGATGGGTGCTGGCAGTTCCTTAGAACCTTGTTGGGGACCGAATGCCCCTTCACCCTGTTGGGGACCAAAAGCCCCATGGCCAGCTGCGTGGTTCGTGGTAGCCCCCTGCTCTGCCCTTGAAGAGAAGCTTCCTCTACTTCCCTGGCTGAAGGAGTTCTTACTACCCTCCATGCCCGATTTTCTCTGCCCCATCAGTCCTGTGTCATTGTATTGCACTGGTGTTCCTTTGCTCCTACCATCTTCGGTCCCCAAGACGGCTGATTTCGATTTTTGTAGTGCCGATACGTCTCCTACACTTCTCCCTACTGCAGAGGTACTCCCTGCCACATTTCCTTCTTCGTTCTTAAAACTCAATGGGCCTTCTGTGCCTAATTCAAAATTGCAAAGAGTATCTCCAGAATTTGGGGCTTTTGCCCCCAATGCTGCAATCGAAGCTTGTAGTGGAATTTCTGTGAAGCTGGAGCCGTGGAATGACCTCCCAAGATCGTGGCCTGCCTCACCTACCTGTGATACTTTCCTTTGTGTTTCTGCCACCGCAGAACTCGTCTGCGGGCCCTCTGTCTGCGGAACAGGTCTGTCACAGCAGAACAGGTCTCCCGGATCCATCTCTCTCTGGTCTCCTCGCTTCCATTTGTTGTTTTCCCCTGCCGCTAAGGCAGCCGCTGTAGTCGCCGCCGACGTTTTTTATTTTACCCCCCACATGCTATGTTATCCTATGCCTCTTTATATTATTAGGTGACCTTAGGAATAACATTTACATAGTATTTGCCATAATTCCAATAACCCATTCGCCGTGGACCACTCCCCCGTGCTTGCTCCGTATCATACTAACAACTAAAAAAGTCATGAAGTAGTATTAGATGAGATGAAGATAGATCCCCAAACCTCATCTTTATCATCATCAGAAAATGTAGACACCATATACTGATCATACAATCTATCCTTAATCTCCCAAAGTTCTTGATCTGGAGTAGGGAGAATCTTTTTTAAACACTAGGTGGCACTGGCTTTTCCAAATGACCCAGCAGGTGCTCCTGCAATATGAAACGCTAACTTCTTAAGTCTTGGCCAACGTCCAAGGAGTGAACCAAGGAGAATTTGCTGACTGTTAAGATGTGACTGAAATCGAGCCTTAATCCATGCTTATGTCCTATGAACATTGTCACACAAGACAAAGCAATGTTCAATATCGCCACGACATAAGCAAGGTCGGAGAGATGGGCATCGCCCATACTGGCCATTTTCTGAAAGTAGATGATGTGGGTTCAATGCAGCCCATTGGAGGGGCAAGAAACCTATTTTATGCAGCAGGATCTGATAAGGAAATGTGGACTTTACCCAAAATGTGCGAGCTAAGAAGGCTTTCTGCACCTGCTTCAAGTCATTCTAGCTGGCAAGGGATAATACTGGGGCCCAAACCTTCAAATGCTCCCTTTTGATTAAACTACTGATACCTTGGACATTCCAAGTGATCGTCTTAATTGATACATGCATATTAACACTTGTAGAAGCCCTTAGCCACTATAGATTGGATGGCCAATTTTCTTGGACTTACCCTTACAAGTCCAAGATAAGATTTTTTCTTTTCTTTTTTTTTTCCTTTTTTTTTTTCTTACCTCTGCCATTTTTCTTATATGAACATGCTGCCAATCAAGCTCATCATAGTTCTTTATAAATTCACCCTCAAATGGCTCAATGAGCTCCTTCATGTGTGCCCCATCTTCATTGTAAGTACCATTAGAATGGAAGTTCGAGATGGATAGAGTAACAATACGTATGTTGATCTTAACCGAGAGATCAACATTTTTAATGGTAAGAGTCCAATTCTTATCCAAGGAGATGTGGTTTGGAGTATTCATTGGGTCTTTTTTCTTCTCCATAATGTTGTTCTTACTGCACTCCCTCTTTTCGATGTCATTTTTGGGCAGCCAAACTTTTTTTTTTTTTTTTTTTTTTTTTTTTTGTATAATTACGGGCATTTTATTTGGTAGTGTAGCCAGATAGGGTAATGACCAATAAGTTCAATGTTTTGTGTTAAATCAAGACGTTTCCAGGTAATTAGGGCATAGGCATATGCAGTCCTATGGATGTTAATAGCATAGCTGATAGGAAGTAGACTGAAAATACACAAAGGTGAATACATATTTGGATAAGACTAAAGGTTAAAACAATAGTTTATTTGGTCGGGTTAATTAATATTCTATGAAATATTCCTTAGAGCCAAAGAAGTCGTTGCGGTCAATGGTTTAGCTGCCAGAATTAAATGGAATAATATCCATACCTAGTATTGAAAACGAGCGGGCACTATGAGTATAGCTCTGCCGATATGTGTGAGAGATTGTGAGGATCTATATATTTTTGGAAAATCGCACCCCAGAGATGGCCGCGAAACTTCGGGGTTTGAGGAAGAAAAGCTTAACTGCGCGGACCTTAGGCGCAAATTTGAAGAGTTTGAGATAGAGGAGGATTGTAAACTCTGTTCGATGGATAACCGTGGTGGTAGAGATGGCTATGGTCAGAAAAGGGGCTTTTATAACAGGAATGATAGGTTGGGTTACAAAAAATTGACATTATAGTTGGGAAATAGACGTCAAGATGACTATGGATCTCCATTAAATGTCAATGAGACACAGGATGTAGATGAGGACTTGGATGCTTATCAGGTTTCCTTATCCATTCAATTAAAAAAAAAAAAAATCATCAGTAACCTTAGTGTAGGTTTGTTTCAGCTCTGTTTAACCTATATTATGGTTATATGAAGGTTTAGTGCTGATAAATGTATCGATTACTAGTTTAAGGATATATTGAGTTAATAATTTACAAGTAGAGTGGTGATGTTCACATAATGAATAATAGATTCTATTTCAGATTCTTTCATACTTTAATTTAGCGCTCACCTAAGCCTTCACATAAGCATCTCAAAATGCAGATTCTTTAATACGTTAATTTAGTACTCAAGCTAAAATAACTCCTTTTGCCACATGAACCACAACAAATTCTATAAAAGGATCCTTTATCATACTCACCCAGGGTCAGGAAGGAGAAATGTTCGCGGTAGCCAAGGCCGCCGCAATAAATTTCTTGTATACTCTTCTAATGCCTCTCCTCATGCTTTTGATATCGTTGTACCATATTTGCTCTTTATATCCATTAGGGCAAATGCCACCTAGTTGAAACGCCCCGTGTAAAATTTTACAAGATTATCAAACCATATGTAATGCAGTTTCGTTTTTTTTTTCTTATTGTTTGTTATAGTATAATTTTTGTGTTGAGAGAGTTGTGCCATCGACATTAATTTGCTAGTCGGGTTTTGAAATAGGGCAAAACTGCCATAACAGCCTTTGTGATCAACATGTGGTCAGCAACTATCATGTCCAAATTTGAGATTGTCCTGCGAGAAAATGTAACGGTCCTGGGCACTTGATGGGCCAATATACTTATTTATTATTTACTTATGTATCATGCTTGACATGCATACAATATAGGCCTCATATAAGCAAGGGTTTTGCCTTTTATTAGAAAATAGATTTTTGAAGGTTGTGCTAATTAAGAGGATATTTGGAAAAGCTTTTTGGAAGCTTTGAGGCTTTTTAAGAGCAAACTTTTGCATAAGAGAGAGTTTTTTGGGGAGCAAGTTTTTGCAAAGAAGGATTGGATTGGATACACCGAGTATGCAAGGCCTTAGAGATCGCATGAAGATCGGTATCAAGTGTTTTCTTTCAGGTGGAGTTTTTCACGGATCTATTTGTGATTTCATAGGCTGTGATCATATTCAAGCATGGCATTGTATTGAATTGAAAAGAGGATTAAAGGTTAAGTTTCCTATGATGTAGTAGTATATGTGTGTAAGCTTTTGAGCTATGGTTGAGATACTTGGAAGGAAGAGAAGAAGCATGAATCTTGTGGGGAACATGTCGAATTTGGGCTGGATGTGGTTGAAATTGCAAGGAGTAAGGGTTGATTTGAGGTCGATTTGGTTGTGAATATGAACGGTCAATGCCTTGGGAATCTTCTCCGATGATACCGGATTTTCAACGGCTTGCTATTTGTTGGTTATATTTGCTCGTCTTATTTGTGTCTTTTTTTCATTGTCTTGTTAATACATTGATATTTAAGTGTAAATGAATATACAAGGAGTCCAAAGGGAAAAAATGGAAGTATCAAGGGGCTTAGATATAGCAAGGAGCCTTTGCCGAGAAAATATAGGCGAAAGCTGCAAAAGATTTGGGTAAAATACAAAGGACAAAAATATGTAAGAAGTTGAATTGCTTTGAATAACACGTAACAAAGAATAATATGTAATTAAGATTAAGAAGTCTATAAGATTTGAAAGTTGGTATTTCTTGGCTCGTGGAGATGGAACTCTTATTAACTGTGTCAAATTGATTGTTAGCTAAAGAATTGAGTTCTTATTAAGTCGTATTTAATTAAAGTGGGACTCATTCCATTCCCACTTTTTTTGGGAACCCTGTTAATTTACACAAAAAGAAGCACCCCGACCCGAAAACTGGCCATAATTGGAATTTTTGTCTATTAGTGTGCATCCAAGCTTTTCTTCCAGTTTTCTTGGATAGCGTGTCGAGAACAAGAACAATGCAACGCAAACATAGGAATTTCATTACAGCTTGAGACCAAAGTTCTAATTGAAAAAGATTCTTAGTTGAACATTTTGGCTCTATTTTCTTAGGTGGGTAGACAATAGATCACAAATTCCAACAAAAATTAAGCAAATTGTTTACTTAATCACCCAAAAATACTAGTTTTGAGATACCTTATATTTATAAATGGGCTCATTACAATATATATTACAGTGGGTGAAGAGACCATAGTGGTGGTATGGGCACAATGATTACACCCTCTTCACACATGAACCACCTAGTGCAAAGGGCGCGTGGGAGCTCTCTCCCTAGTCACGGAGCAACTTACGACGATAGAAATTTGTATGAGGAGTTCCTTTATGGGCCACGCTTGTATGTCCAACTCGATGTCACCACCCTCTTCTCGGCACCTTTCTTCAATGAACTGATCTTTTCATTGCTCCCAAGCATGTACTATCTGGTCGAGATAAGGACTGCAAGAGATAAAATCAAATTAGTCAAGTGATGCTACATGCAAAAAAAATAAAATAAAACACGCTTCTTAGGGCCATTTTTGGAAAATACGCATGAGAAAGGCAAACGAGAGGGAAAACACAGTCGAGAAGGCCTTTCTCGACTCACGAAGTCGAGAAAGGCAACCAAAAGCCAAAACACAAGTTTTAGGGGTGAAGGCCTTTCTCGACTCAGCGAAGTCGAAAAAAGGCACCAAAGCTTAAAAAACACGTGTTTTAGGGATCGAAGGCCTTTCGACTCGCGAGTCGAAAAGGCGCTTCAAGGCCGTAAACGCAGTTTTTAGGGAAGGAAGGCCTTTCTCGACTCGGGCGAAGTCGAGAAAGGCAAACTCAAAGCTTAAAACACAAGTTTTAGGGGTCGGGCCTTTCTTGACTCGCGAAGTCGAAAGGCACTCAAAGCAAAAACGCAGTTTTAGGAATCAGAAGGCCTTTCTTGACTCGCGAGTCGAGAAAGGCAGTTCAAAGCCAGAAACGCAGGTTTTAGGGGTCGGAAGGCCTTTCTCGACTCGCGAGTCGAGAAATGCAGCTCAAAGCGAAAAATGCAAGTTTGAGGGCCTTTCTCGACTCGCGGGTCGAAAAAGGCAAAAAAAAAAGGGGAATTTCAAAGCTCAGAGTCCGAGAAGGTCGAAAATGAATAACCTTCAAACATTCTATGTATTTTCTATGAAAAAAATACGCCCCATAAATTTCCTATTTATCGCCTCGACTCATGAAATCGAAAAAAGCACTAAGAGCAAAAAATGCAGTTCTAAGAGAGAAAACATTACATTAACATTTTAATTATTTATAAATTTGTCAACTTATCTCATCCTAACCAAGTGTGTTATATGGCCACTCGACACCCCTTTCTTAAGTGCACTTTATACTCCATTTTTTCTCTATCCATGGTTAAAAGTTCAAATCGTGGGGTTGGGGGGGGGGGGGGGGGGGGGCATATACTTTTGAAAAGGAAAGGATTTGGTACATGCGGGGCGGCACCATTGTTTCTTATGTCATCCCTAGACACATATCTCAATGGCCACATCCTTTAAAAAACCCAAGGCATCATAGAACATACGCATAGAACATACCCCAAAAATGATCCTATGTTGCTTACAACAAAGAAGCCCACAACAACCATATTTTAGATGACAAGAAGATATTACTAAGGAAGTTTTTAATTTTATTTTAAACAATCTTCTTTCAAGGTCTAAAACTTTAAAATTTAAAATCAATATCTATGTAGCCTACCATTACCGATTTCAACACCAAATTATACCAGGGTAAAAGCATGTTAGGGTGTACCTTAAAAAGTATCATTTAGGGACTAAAAAGGTACCCAAAAAGGTATCTAGCTCTGGGTACTGGGTACTTGTGTAATATCTCAATAAAAGCTACATTTTAGAATTGTTGTATTTATTTTGGCTTCTAATAACACTAGTTTTATCTTAAGGTTGAATATTAACATGACATTGACTTTTATTTTGGATTTTTGAGTTAGTTTTAGTGAAAAGAAAATTAAAAAAGTACCCAATTCTAAAGTACCTAGTGTATGTACTTTTGCAGGTTCCAAAAGTGGTACACCCTAACATGCTTTCACCCACCACACATTCTTATTTTTCAAATATTCCCCATATATGATATTTTTTTTATTTTTTTCCAATGTTATTTCTATACCCCGCTTTTTTTCCCACCCATATTTAAACCAATGTTTCCTATACCCCGCTTTTTTTTCCCACCCATATTTAAACCAATGTTTCCTATACCCCGCTTTTTTTTCCCACCCATATTTAAATTTTAAAATTTGGTACACACACCTTTAAGCCGGAGATACGTTGTACCACTTGGACTCTTTCCGGAAGAAACTGCCATAGCCATAGCTCCGACAAAATTGATTCGGAGTCTTGGTGTGGATGTGGAGCAGGGGAGACCTGGAAATCTACAGGCTTGTTTCTTGAGAAGTCATCCCCGTTTCTTGCTAAGCTTCTTATTCTGCACTGCATGCGTTGACGATTTTGATTTAGATTAATACGGTATCAAGAAGAAGAACAGAAGGCATCGAGTAGAAGAACAGAGACAGTTTAAACAGCAAGAGATATAGATTTACCTGTGAATCGTATGGAGCTATGGTCGGACCATGGCGGCATCCCGGCCCTTTGCCCTTTGAATCTGCATCCCGGCCAAGCTTACTATCGCCTGCTTTGGGCTCCAGGTAGTAAGTAGCACCTGCTTCATTCGCATTCATTTTCCTTGCTTCCAGCCCATCTAGCAGCCGCCCAATCACCCGATCCACATGCGCAATGCGGCCAGAATCTTGGATCATCGGGGCCGACCTTGTGGCCCCGCGAATCTCTGGATCGCCGTAAAAGGCTGAATCGAAATCGGCTGAGAAACTGGCAGATCGATAGGGATAAAACGTAATCGACCCTGAAATTATCAGATCTGCCATAGCCGTTTCTTGAAGAACAACACCAGCAAGAGGCGCTTCAAGCGGCGGCGCTTCAAGCGGCTGTGATATCGGCGATTTTGGAGATAAGCGCTCTGATATCGGCGCTTCAAGCGGCTCTGCTATCGTTTCCGACTAGTTGGGATAATGGATGGCGCTCATCTTTATTGCTGCTATCTCTGCTATCTCTGCTGCAGCCGCCTCTGCACCCCACGAATCTGCAGCCGCCTCTGCTATCTCGCCAAATGCTTATTTGCTTCCGGCAATCTTCTTCTCTGTTATTCGAATCCTGCACCATGTGTTAACGGAGAAGGTCAAGATCCGGCTCTGCAAAGCCTTAAACGTTCAAGAAAATCGTGGAAAGCCCCGTGCTCAGTAATGACATTGGAATGCAGAGAATAATAGGCGGCCAGAGTTCTGATCTGAAGCTTTCTTCTTGCTTTTCTTTGCATTAACAGGGGGCGGAATCCACATTTCGCTACTCCCTTAGTTCTTGTTGAAGCAATGCCTGCCTTGCCAATCTTGAAAGAGCTTAGCTTTGCCTTAATGAGATCCCTTACGGAGCTATGCTCCACGCTCTAGAGACTGGAGGCAACCTCGGTATCCCAGTCGAGAGGGCTCTCTCTAGGCTGCTAACATTTCTTTGGGCTTAATGAGATGCTAGTGCTATAATTTGCTTTTGTTGTTTGTTGTTGGTTGACTTCCTTTTGGACCGTGGTGGTTATCTTCTGAGCGAGTGTGGAATATAGCTACCTTAGTCTCTCTCTCTGCGCTTTGGGAAAGGCAAGGCGATGGGCTTGCATAGCCTTATGCCTTCTCGACTAGTGAGTCGAGAAGGTTGAGAATTCTAGAATTTCATTTAGTAATTAATTATTTATTTTTTATTACGTAATATTTAATTTGTATTTTTAATATGAGATTTAATTGTTTTTTCTTTAATTTATAATATTTAGTTTTTTTTTTTATTTATTTTTTGAAGGGGTGATCCTCTCCCTCTCCAACTCTCGTTGCCCCTAACCCTCCCCCTTTGCCCAGCCTTCCCCCATCTTCTCCTTCCCTCCCTCCCTCCCTCCCCCCTCCCTTTTGCCATGTTTTTCCCTTGCCCCCTTGCCCCCTTGCCCCTTCTTTTCCCTTGCCCCCTTCCCCTTGCCCCTCTTCTCCCTTGCCCCCTCTTCTCCCCCCTTTCTCACTCCCGTCTTCCCCCTTCCCCTCCCCCTTTCGATCTCACCTCGCTCAACTTTCTCAACTATTTATTTGGAAATTCTGTAAGAAAATATTGTGAACCAGTCCTTGTTATATGATGTGAAATTTTGATGTCAATATGAGTCCCATTTTCAGTCCGAGTCCCAAAATTCAAGATTTGTCCCACTTTAATTAAATACGACTTTATTATGAAATAAAAAAAACCATAGGTAAGGGATCTAATATCGATATTGGCATGAGATTGAATCTAGACATATTTTAAGAGTGAGATGAGTCCACAAAGGTACAAAGAGAGCCATGAGAAACTTGGGGCTTCTGAATATGGCATGGAGCATGGCTAACCAAGAATATGTAACTGTAAGTTGTCTAAGTTGTTGCACTATATTTTATCAGGAGCCTCATAGCTAATGAATTCCATGTATAAACTGATTTAAGATATTGCATTCTTTATGGGGGGGATGGTCGTGGTATATTCATATAAAGAGGTTAATATCTCTATTCGCTAAGAGAGTGCAGATGTGTTGATCTACATCAATATGACAGCTGTGCTGTGACTTCTTCGACAAGTTTGAATTGTTGGCATGATCTTCATCAGTAAGCTAAGCTACTTCGAAATGGGTAAGTTGTATGGGCAACCTCGAGGGAAAGAGTATGATCTAGGCACATGTTTAGTAAATATTCTAACAAACATCACATGTCATTGTCTTAGTCATTGCACCACTATTGTCTTCTTATTTTGTTATCTCTTGTATCCTCCGGGTCTGACTTCGAGGTTCGGTTGCCTAGGTTGCTCCGGCATGACTGATGTTTCTATATTCTATGTATTTGTGCTCTGTGACACCGAGCGTTAGTTCTCCAGACCGGAATTGCTACATCAGTCAACTCTTGTGAACTCCCATGGTAAGAGGTCCTCCAGTGCCAGACGTGGGCTGGGAGGGGTATGCGCATACGAGGTTCACCCCACCACCCGCTATAGGGCTTGGAATGTAAGCTAGCTAGGCAAGATGCTGCTAACAGGGCCTGTGTGTAGGCTAATTGAGCTACCTATTGTCCCATAGTTTGTTTATGATAGTTTGGCACTCTGGTTATGTTCTTTGCTCCTGATGTTTATGTTGTTTCTTTGTTGTCATTGTCTAGCGTTGCACCATAGGTTCTTGTGTCTTTGAGTTGTTATATTTGTTATCCAAGATTGCAAGATGTTATATGCATGTAGAGGCAGCTATGGGATCCCCACTTAGTCACGAGGGCTAACCCCCTTAAGTGCATGTGCAGTGAATTAGCAAGCAGTAGTCAAGCTAGCGGCAGCAGTGTAGCCGGGAATCGTGGTTGAGTTCCAGAGGAGAAGCTCTTGTGTTAAATTGCTCTTCTAGATCTTGTGAATGTATTGATGATAGTGTTTTCTCTGAATATTATTGTATTTGATAATGGATTTACTATGGTTGATCTCTGATTATTTTTTAGTAAGAAGATTCAATTCTTCGCCAACACTATCAAATTTGATAAGTTTTTTATATCAACCTAGATTTAGAGTTGAATTGACAAGATCCCGAGTTGCCAAGAGGGTCAACTCAACAGGCTCATCATAAAACACTTGTAATCTAATTGATCCGACAGTGATAATGTGGTAAATTAGATTCATTTGGATGGATGGATGGATGGATGGATGGGTGGATGGATGGATGTATATTTTAGCATCCTCTAAGGTCACTAAGGGCCATCGAACAATACAAATGAACAAGGGCATGAAGCAAGATGAAGGAATCTGGACTTCAATCCAAGCCTCAATACCTCTGACTCTGATTTGATTAGCTTACAAATTATTTTCACGCCCACGTTTCACTAATCTAGTTTTCTAGTTCATCAAATTATGAAAAATTTGCTTCAAAATGAGCTTTCCAATGTCTATACATTATTTTTGGAGTTTCAGACGCAAAAAATCTGTGGGTTACTTCTATTAATGCTTTCCGTTTGCCCAATAGATTCTAAGGAAAATCTACATAGCTGGGAGTAGATTTTTAATCGATAATTACAAAAGAAAAGTTGTTCTATATGGATGGTCGTATTCTACTTTGGGAAGTGGTTACCCGGACCTGCTCAGTTTTGAGCCTAGAAGCCAACGATCTCTATCATTTTCAATGATTTGGCTTGATCTGTTCCCCAATCTCCTCCATTCATGATTGAATGGGATTCTTAGGGACTGGGAAGGAGATCTAAATGATCTTTCAACTTGGTTAGACCATTTAGGGAGCCACTTCCAAGATCTTATCCAAGATCAGCCTGCCAGGACAAAGTCCCACACTCAGTTCATCGCAAGGTTAATTCGGCCAAAAGCAGTGGTTAATCTGGACATGTCTGGATTGGTTATTCCGGCTAAATGTAGTGGTTAATCCGACCATTGCTTTTGGCTGGAATAACTGCTTCCCCCAGTAGATCTACACATTCCCTTTATTATATTTGAACACAAAAGCAATCTGAAAAATTTTTTAATTTGTGAAATACCCGCTTTCTTAGGTAGGATCTCCAGTTGAGCAGTGCAAGCGAAGAGGTTAACATCCTCTTCAGGAGTCCAGTTGCAACGTGGCAACCCTATTTATATGGTGCACACCTTTTCCAAATGGTGTTTGGCAATGAACTTTGGCCCAGAATTTGTTCTTATACAAAACTTACCCATTCCTTATATTTTCGTAAAACTTTTAAGTCTAGAAAATAGGACAACTATTTCTACTACTCCCCATTGTTGGTGCACATCCTGAGTTCTCACCATTTCAAATGTTATCTAAACTATTGGCTATTAACTTTGGCTATTAACTTTCCTCTAACATTCCTTCAGTAAGGAAAATAGGCAACACATCCGTCTCATTAGAATATAGATCATAGGATACCAGAAGATTTTCAGGAATTAAAGCATTGTCACGAACAAAGAATGTACGCTAAGCGAGGACTACATGTTACTTTAAGCCCCATTTGCTATCCCTATTATATTCTAGTGTATTGTAATAAACAAATTGGTGTGTTAATACAAGATTTGGAAAGCAATAAGAATTGGATCTTGGATTGGGTAAGAGAGACTGTCCAGAAAGAATTTGGCATGCACCTAGTATCAAAATGATACAATTAGGAGAAGATGAATCCAAGGCTATAGACAGTGAAATACTTGGATGAAAACATTTATGTGGCCAAAAGGTATGCTCTTTGCAAGATGCACCTGAGTGCATACCACTTAAGTGTGGAAGTTGGCAGATGGTATAACATTCAGAGACTGTACTAGACATGTCGGGATTGTGGCTCAGATGACATAGAAGATGAGGAGCATGCAATCATATGGTATCCAACATATCAAGCCTTGTGGAGTAGATTTGGCTTGGATCTACTCAATCTGCAATAGTTCTTTGACATGCCACCTACTATAGTAGGTAATTTTTTGGTTGATATGATGGATTTGAGAGAGGTCGTAATTAAGCATATTGATATGGAATCTAGTGGGGATGATAAAGAGAGCTATTCGATGATGAGTGCTTGCCAGATGATAGTATTTTTTATATGGGACAAGTTTTATCGTTGTAATCTGTCTTATACAAGGTCTTATAGGCCTGATAGTCTGACAAGATGAAATTACCCTTTTTTTTGTCTCCCATGCTGGACTATTCATCCTTATGCAAAACTTTAGTAGTATAAATCCTTGTTCGATGCTTTTCAAGACCTAGTCGAGTCAGGCTTTTACTCGACTGTATAGGTCTTGAGATTGGGTCATCACAGGGACATGCAATGTAAAATGAATATGAGTATGGGATTCATAAACAATGTTGATGTGGTGTGTCTGCCTCAGAAGACATGTAAATCTCAACTGGACACTAAAAACACTATTCTCTTCGAAAACTCTTCGGGGCGAGGGTTTTTTAACCTGGGCAGTCAGAAGTCTGCTGCATTCTTTTATTGAATCCTATATGCCAATTGGTCTTCGTGGACGATAAAAACAATTCTAATCTATTCTATTTTTTTCACTTGTCTTTTTGCCTTGAATATAGATAGCTTTATAGCTAAGATATGACGAAAACATGTTAGTCCAAAGTGAATGTTAAGAATATTATTCTATTCTCACTTATCCTTTTTCGTGGATAACTATGCCTAAGCCGTCAGACAATTACCCAATAGCTATATCCCATTGGACTTGTCCAGATATAAGCCCTTGATTATAACACCAAGGATGACTGCACAAAAAGAAGCAAGATTTCATTAATTAGAGAAATTTCATTTTCTGGTTTGTGAACGAAATAGGTCGCGGTCATCTCAGACAAACTAAAAAATGGTTGTATGCAACCAGAATGAAGCGCTAATAATTAGTAAATCAGCTTGAAAAAATTACAAGCGCCAAAAATTTCTTGTACAACTATAGCCTCTAGGTGTCATAACATTAACTATGGGGTTCCAAAAGCATCATTAATGCTCCCAAAGATCGCCATGGCGATTGTTTGGACAAAAAAGCAAGGCAAAATGTAAAGAGTTTACTGCTTGCAATTACCTAATATTAATCTAAAAAATAGACAAATCTTGTTGGAATAATCGTGGTCGCGATCTTTTAGACAAATATATTCATTAAAATTTGCACATATTAGAAAGCATGTATTTTCAAAAAAGTATAATTACAAAAAAGGTATTCATGGATTGACATTTTCACTGAGTTTCTTTCACAGACTCTACACCAACGCCAAGCTCCACAGCTATTTTTCTAACGTGCTCCTTTCCTGCGGCAATTGTCTGTGATGTGTCCATTTCTGTATATCCTGTAGTACTTGGCATATCCACATCCATTGCGACAGCTATCTCTTGCACACGCCCTGACATCTGAGAACTATCCAACAATTCATCCTCCAATGCCATAGAGTATTCTGTAGAGCGAACCAACTTCTGTTTTTTTGGTGAATGATCGCCATCTAGTCTACCACTTCCAGATGCGTCATCGGACATTCCCATGTATTCGAAATTATGAAGCGGCTTTTCTACAGAACCTGTTATCACTATCAGAATCTTCTCAAAATTTTTGTTCAGTGCCTCCAGTTTTTTGAACTATGGATCGAGCTCAGCAGTTGCCTTTTCTATTTGTTCTAGCAGTGCTCTGGTTTCCTGTAACCTCTCTTCGAAACTTTTCTGATCCAGAGCATCCAGTATTTGATCCATCTTGCTAAGATCTGTCTCTTGAGTTATTTTGATGTCCGGCATGTCTGAACTGTTTGGCTTATCTGGCATAGCATTTTCTTCTTCCTCTTCTTTGGCAGGCCTTGCCATTTTCTCTAGAGTTTCAAAGAAGGATCTGAGGAAACGACATACCTTATCGTCATATTCAAAGGAAACACTACGTTTTCCTTGCATCAGAGCAACCCTTGAAGCTGTGCCGGCCGAGAAAAAATCAAGAACACAACCGTCCAGTGGAACCAGCTCCTTTACCATGTTGTAAATATATGATGTCTTTGCCTGGCTCTTATGAACGAAGTCGCCATCCATTGCTGCCCAAGAGAACTTGGGTTTACCTGTAAAATACTCCAAATATTTTTTCTTTGTTTTTATATCCACCTCTTCGTCACCAGTTAATGGATATTTCGAAAGGAACGTGCTTTTCGGTGCATTGGTCACCTGAGTCAGCCGTAGCTCAAGTTTTGGCTTCATAGGCAACACACGAGCCTCACTTCTGTTTATCGTGACATGGGTCACGTAATATTGGAAGTCCTTGATATTTTTTTGCTCTCCCAGCCTTGTTCTTCACAAGCCCCAAGGGAAACATGAGAACTACCTTGAATCTGACTTTGACTGTACATGCAGTTCGGCAAATGGGCGGATCTGAGAAACATGACGATATGATAAACTTTGGCTTTGGTCATACCTGCAATCCTGCTAAATAAATCTGTGTATGAAACATGACGATATGATAAACTTTGGCTTTGGTCATGCCTGCAATCCTGCTAAATAAATCTGTGTATTTTTTAACTTCCCATAGCGTCGTGAAACTACGCATGTTAATAAAAATCATTGTGGCATTCTCAGATACCGGTGCAAAAACTGGAATACCTGACTTGGTGACATGGTGCATGATGTTCCTCTTCTCTTTATGTTCCCTTGCCTCTTCTGGCTTTATGATGGCGATAACGGCTTCCAAAAAAGCACTGGAGAGATTTCCTTGCACTGAATCTTTATTATAATTGGCTTTAATATAATCAAAATCTATGTCAATTATATTTAGCAATCGTTGTTCAGAAAGATCTGGAAAACATGTAGCTAACTCCTCAAAACTCCTATATTGCTTCTCTGATATACAGTTGACATAGGACAACACTTCACGATGCATCAGTGACAGCGTTCTGATGTCCAGCTCCCTCTGTCGGCAATCAAAGCGCCCTGTATAATCGGACTGAACTTTAAAAAATACTTTGCCTTCGAGAATTTCATCCATCAGTTGGCTGACCTCAGCATTATTCATTCCTCGAAGGTATCTTAGGAAAGTCTTGTTGATCATCAGCCAGCTTCCACGCTGCCCACTTGTTAACAACATCAACAAGCTTGGTCCGTGATTCTTCTTGCATGAAAAGGAAGCTTCTCATCCTTGAGTTCTTTAACCTTCAAGGTCGGTGTAGCTACGTCGATAAAATCCTGTAAACAACAGCTGGTCAGGATCGCGACGGCGATCTTCTATAGCTGAAAATAAGAACCTACCTTTCAAGCGGATGATACTGCAGTGCCTGTTGGGCCTTGTGGAGGGCATCCATAAGCCTTGTGTTGATTCCTTAATTGCTGGAGCTTTTCAATTAGTGGCTCCTTATATACTGTATCCGCTATAATAGAATAGAATAGAATAGAATAGAATATGATTTTATCGTCCACGGAGACCAACTGGCCTATGGGACCCAAGTACAAAGAGAGAGCGCAGCGATTACTACCGTGATTAAAAAACCCCTCCCCGGGAGGGTTTTCGGGAAAACCTTAGTAGCAATAAGGATGCCGACATACCGCATGCTTATATACATAATCACAAGTACAAACAGGTTAATGCCTGACGGGGGCATAACGAGTCCACAGATCCATTACCTCCTGAGGTACGATCCCAACAAGCCTACAGGTCAGTCGCTCAAAAGGCTCATGCAAGGCCCGATGGGGCACAACTAACCGAGCATACCGAGCCCGGATATGCTCGTGACACGGACAGGCCCGGAGGGCGGACTTTCATCCTCAATGGCGCTGACAAAGACTCGACGCACTCGCCCCTCACGCTGCCCTCCCTAATCCATCTCCCCGCCTCAATGCGGAGGTGGTGTGCACCTGCGGCGAATGGAAGCAATCACCCTGCGGCTTTTCATGGGTAGATGGGTGCGCAGGTAGTGGTGTGGGCCCCTCGTGAGCATGGGATTAACCTCGCCGTCGATAATTTGCCACCTTGACATGTGACAGGGGCCTCAGATCCCAAAGCTTGGCCATGAAGCAAGCATCCATCGCCGCTTCAAGGCAGCTGTTCCTTCGGTGTATGCACCGGGTCCACATCTCAGGTGCCCTCGCACATTCCATAGCGAGAACCACCGGGCTTGTTTGTCTTTCCAAAGGCTTTGAGTCAGCCGGGGCCCATCGCCACGCCAAAGCAAGGTTAGGTAGGCCGGGCTTCATCCATAGCCACCACCTTCCGGAAGTAAATAATGTGACGCTCCAAATAGCAGCCCTCTCTCAGAATGGAAGGAAGCCCGCCTCCCGAGCAAGATCTCGGTATGGGACCGGTTTCACTCCCGGTGCACGGGCCAAGAAAGCCTTTTGTGGTGAGGGATATCACTGCCCCCCACACTTCCGCCCCCATAGAGGAGGACGTTCAACCAAGGCCCCGAACAAGTGTGCCCGGTGACCCCATGCATCTGCTTTGTGATCATGATTGTTGTTTTGCATTGCATACGTGGCTTTCCAAACTGCAAAGACCCGTAACCTGATGGATGCATCCCAGTGTGTGGTAGTAGAAAACTCAATGCCCAAATACTTATAAGACTGAGCCACCTCCACTACCTGCCCCTGGTAAGTGAATGAGGGAAGACGTGGGTGCCGGGATGATGGGACCAGCAGCACCCTTGTCTTGGCCAAGTTAACTTTCATGTCAGTGAATTGGCAGAAAGTGTCCAAAGCATCCAGGTGGCGTTGCATGTCCTCTGGGGTATATGCGAGCAGGTCAACATCATCAGCATATATGAGTTGCCGGATTATGTCACTACTACAAAAATGAGCACAAATGGCACAAACAAATGACACATTTTCATGAATTTGCCATTTGAGCCGTTGTAATTGGCAAATGAACAAATGTGACAAGTATATGCCATTTAAGTGACAACTATTTTGCCATTTGTTGGCCATATAAATGGCACATATATTTGTGTCATGTATGTGCCATTTAAGTGTATTAAGTTTTGCCATTTCGACCTGCATAAATGACATATTAGTAAGTGTCATGCATGTGCCTTAGAAGTGTGTGCATATTTTTGCCATTTGTGTTGGAATAAATGTCACTTGTAGAAGTGACTTATATTTGCGGTTCAAGTGTGGTTAGTGTTTTGCCATTTAATACACAACGTTTTTGTGGACTTTGCGGATTTTTTGAGATGTAGCATTACCTATAACATAACGGCGTCCGATATTTACGGGGTTGGGTAGATATAGTGTATAACTATTTGCATGGACCTAATGATTAACTTAATTTCCAAAATAGGCTACTTAGAATTATGTAAACTCTATCATAGGCATATACGTGGGGATAAGCTTAATCTAGGTAGTCAAATTACGGGGTCCCAAATGTGTATTCATAATAAGATTATTATTTTTGATATATTTACAGGGTCCCAAATTTATTTGTAGGATTACTATTTTCATGAAACTAAGAAGCCATAATGTGGCCGAAATCATAAACCGTATCTTTATAACCTAAGATTTCTGAAGGTTATTTTTGGTATTCATATCAGAATGCCGTATAAGCTGACGGTGGCACCCTGGATTCCAAATGCGAGCATCTAGGGTTTCAGATGTTTTCCATTGTCGGCATGGTATTCTTGTAGGAAGGCGGCGACGGGTCTTGTGGAGGCGGCCAGGGCTCTGCCATAGTTGCATGTTCGGCCATAGCCATAGCCAGGTTTCTGGTGTTCTGCTGCAGGCTTAAGCCACGCTCCTTAGGGCATACCATAGCAGGATCAGCGACCATAGGGCTCTAGCCGCTTCTTCTGCAGTGTTTCAGTAAGAGATGAGGTTTCCACAGAGGAAAACCCTATTAGGGCCCGGCCTTGTTAGTTCCGGCAGGCTTGTCACTGAGCAATGGAGCTAGGGTGATTTGCGGCCAAGCCTGGACTGATTCTTCTGTTTCTTGTGTGTTTTTTAGGGTATGTTTGCTCTGTTGTTGGTGTTGCTTTGTTTTCTGTTGTGCATCTATTTCTTTTGCTCTATCTTTTGGTGAAACACAGAGGTCCAATTCCTCTGAAGAAATAGAAGCAAGAAAGGTTTGCTGTGAGAAGTTCAGTTTGTTATATTGCATGCTCGCTGTGCTGTACGCTTGATGTGAGAATGATGACCATTAGATTTGTATTTTTAATTGCCCCTTTACAAATTGGGTCAACATGGGGATGTTTGACCCCATCTTGACTTTTGAGCGATTTGGATCATATGGATGCATAGGGAATATCCCCTAAATTGTGCTATGATCTAATGGCCACGAAAACTCAAAACACACCCCAAACGAATACGCCACGAATCATTATTATGAAATGTTGAAAACATCATTAAAAAAGACAAAGAAATAAAAAACGAGGGAAAAGAGAAAACCCGCGAAATGATCTCCTCCGGTTTCTTGATCTCAGGTCTGCCGTGAGAAGGCGGGGGCCGATACAGAAGATCTTGATTTCCAAACGAGGTTAGAACCAGACAGTGGAGATGGAGATGAGGATAGCCTAGATGACGAGGTATCTTCGCCACCGAAACGGCCTATTTTGCAAAGAAAAAAGCATGTTAAGAAGTAGAAGCTTCTTACTAGGAAAAGGATTGATGCATATGATCGTCCATCTGCTCAAGCTATCTTAGATGGTCGCATTCCTCTATCACGCATTCAAAATAAGGCAAAATCAACTAGCCAGATGAACGGAATAAAGCCGGCATGTAAGTAATTTGTCTATTTCGGAATCTTTTTCTATTTATTGCTATATTTGGTAAAAGGAAACTTACCGTGGAGCTTTAATAATGAGGTTTACATTCATTGAGTTATTTCACAGATTTTATTTTCATCGCTGTTTCATAGCCTCCTCGATTGATAGATGCAAAGAAAAACTAATGGGATGTAAACTAGATCTGTAAAAAACTCATAAAAACACAAGCGTGTTTTTCTACCACTAGAATTCGAGGTAAGACTTTTTGCTGCTAATGAGGATTATGCGCTGGCTCCCTTCAAAATCTGTTATTTATTTAAAACTTCTCTCCCATCGCCCATCTTTCTCGCATGATGCCTCCTTTGCTTGTACCGCAATTTCACTGGTTTTCTTGAGGTATTTGAGAGGTCTTGAGGTATTATGTTGCTTTCTTGCTTGTACCCTTATAACTATGGCATCATAAGAAAGGGTTCAATTCCCTAGTTTCAAGAATGCTCTAACATTTATTTCAAGGTTTCAATTCCACCTGGTTTCGTAATGCTCTCCACATTCATTTTGTTGTTTTATATTATAAAACAAGACGTAAACTTTTTTGTTCTCCATCGATCCATCTTCCGTGATCGATAAAAGCAAAGAGGAGCTATCTTGTGGTCAAATAAATGGAAATAAGAGCACATGTAAGTCTTCTTTGCTATTTTTATGCATTCATCATCTATTTATCTGCCTGGTAACAAATGGAGTACGAGAGACAAAAAGGATGGGTCCGCCATAACCATCATGACATTTATTGCCATCAACACATTACTACATTCCTTGACTTGAATGCTTCTGACCTTTAATGATTGCGTGGAAGTGGGAAAGAACAGATTAGAACAAAGACCTTGCAAAACAAAGATAAAAGAAGCCAGCCTGTCATCCTGCAGACATTCTCAACTTCTCCACTGTGGCAGCTTCTTTTTTCATATTAGCAGGACTAAATATGTTCGACATTAGCACATACGTGCTAGCATCGTGTGGATCTACCTGGGCAACATGGTCAAAACACCGTTTACCAATCTCCACATTGCCATGTCACTGCAGGCAGTGAGCATAGATGTCCAACTAACAAGACTAGATTTGCAGGCTTTAAGAAAACTGTCTGCATTATTTAAGCGTCCCGCATGGCTAAGAAGATCAACCATGCCTGATCAAACCACAATATTTGTGACTTGTATGTGCTTTCTTAATTGTTTTTTAGTGGCGTTCAATAAAGAGTTAAAATCCATGGATTCTTTTTTGCAATTAATCAGCTAAACAATGCTTTGTCCTCTTCTATCATTGTTGCACCAGTTAGAAAGCACAAATTAGGAGGAGGACGCATGGGGCTGAATCAAAATACCACTTGTCCAGTTTGTGGATTGAATATTGCACATGCATAGAAAGATAGTTTGACTCTTCTAGCTCCTTAACGTCCTGGGCCTCTGCATTTAGCCGTAGGATGAAATCCCAGCCGTCTATTCTAAGAGGTTATATCCAGTAACAATTTGGCGAAAACTGTTATGACCATAACAGGATGTTATGTCCATAACATCCTCTGTTCCCACGTGGTTGCCGTGGTAGATCGCAAAAGGCCGCCATAGCCAGGCCTCCGGCCTCCATAGCCAGACCTCCAAGCCATATGCAGACCTCTAGGCGGCCTCCAAGCGGCTTCTGGCCGATTCTTAAGTTCCAATCCGGTGTGGCGTCTCTGTTTTATAACAGAGCTGAGTTCTTGTGCAGAAGTGGAAGCCAAGAAGAAAGCAATTTTCAGGCTATTCTTGAAGAATCAGTCTTAGATCCGATTGCAACCAGGGTCTTCAGAGCTAAAAGCTCAGTTTTGGCAGCATGGAGGAGTCTTAGATCCGATTGCAACAGGGTCTACAACGCTAAAACCTCAGTTTCGGCAGCATGGAGGCGTTGCCAAAATGCCGTGTGCAAATCCGCCTCCCCTGTGCAAATCCGAATCCCCTGCTCTAATCCGCCTCCCCTGTGCAAATCCGAATCCCCTGCTCTGTTTAAATCCGGCTCCCTGCTCTCGCTGCCTCAGATGTTCCATGTTCTGTTTTGAAAACAGAGAAAAACCGAGAAAACAGAGAAAACAGAGAAAACAAAGAGAGTACTGGTTTATTTTTCTTGCCGGAATGCAGTGCAGGCTGCCAAGCTTGGCTATGGCGGCTCTGCCAAATGCCTCGGCCACAGGACGTTAAGGCCGATAACGTCCTCCCCTCGGAGTTATGGGCCATGTGGCCCGAAATTCCACCGACATCGCCAGACGGGCGGGTCTCTAATTTCGTGGCCACATGGCCACTCGGCCATTTTCCTGGCCCATAACTCCTCGGGTGAGGACGTTATCTACCCCATCTAAATCTTTTGAGATGCAGATGTATAAAAGATCTTCCCAACTCTCCTCTAAAGTTGGACTAGTGCCTTCAAATTTCTCTCTTGAAATGCACCCCCTTTTAGTGTCTTTAATGTTTTAGCATTTCATGGCTCATTTTTCTGGTTCACATGGTAATTGTGTTGCTAGCATTTATAACATCGTAATATACTATAGATGGTTAGTTCTTTTACCCTTTTTTTTGCCACGTTATTCGTCATCCATGTTCTTCATTGCACCCCATCTATATGTTGATTACAAACTCTTATAATATCTCATGTCTTGTACAAAAGATCTGATGAAGCCAATTACATTTATTTCTGTCAGACCATACTTTCAAGCAGAACGAGAAAAGCATAGAGGCAGAAGAACTATCTTGTGGCCTTATAAATGGAAATGAGGCTTCACGTAAGTTATTTGCTCTTTTAGTTTACTTTAGTTTACTAACTTTTGAATGCATGAGATGCTCGAAAAAAAAAAAACAAAGCTAGAGAGCATAAATCCACTTATGAAAAAGCACGACGAAACCATCTAAGGAGATTATCGGAGAGTGCCACGAGAGCAATTTTAGAAGAGGAAAGACCATACAAATTGGAATTTGATGCTAAAATGAACCCATGCGGTCGCTATAAGAATTACTTTGACAGAAAACTGAATGTGCTTATCAAAACGCATATTGATCTTTCTATCTCAGACTTCCTAGTGGATAGTTGCACTTTGTGCGAAGAACAATACAGGTATTAACTAGGTATTAACTGTTTAATAAAATCATAAATGCATGACTTTCATGTTTCTTTCCCAAATAGAGAACTATTGACTTTTGCTTTTTGAAACTAGGATTGGTTTGTTATTCCATGGGCTGAATGACAAATCATATTGGCGAAAACGCCTTTCTAAAGGTATTAGAGATGCAAGGAGTGTTTTTCAGGCCGTTTTGCGAGCGAGAAAAATTAACAAGGAGCCTACCGATATGTGGTTCAAATTTCTTGCATATATGGAGACAAGCCAATACAAGGTATATAATTAACTTGCTTAGATCGTATAGATAGTTCGAATGCAAATACTAAATTTGTTTACTTTAGAACTCAAGCACTCGCAATAAAAAGGCTCGCGCTAATCAAAAGCAAACTGTTAAAACAGGAAGGGGCTGGAACATATATGTATTTGGTAAGCATTTTGTTTTATGACTTGGAAACCTTTTTATGTAATTGCATAAAGCTACACTTGGTTAAAATTCTATAGAATGAGAGGATGCAAAGGTCGCTGACCAAGATGAGATTGTAACTGAAGCTCATACCTCTAAAGGATATGGAGTCGTACCAAGGGGAGTCAAGACACTAGATTTAGAAGACAAATCAAATGTAAGTTTTATTTTGTGTATTTTACAGAATTTCAAAATTTCACTTGTGTATTTATATTGTTTCTTCTACGTAATTTTAGGGTACATGTGCACAACCTTCACTTTCATTTGATATGAAGAATACATGTAAACGTGTTGTGAAACCGATCGCTCTTCATGAAAGCTTTGAAAAGCCCTCAGAATCTCAAGTTGATGTTACACAATCGATAAGAACGATGCTAAATCTATGCTTCAAGAGTTGCACAAATAAATTGAAAGCTTATGTGCAAAGAAGAAAGAACTTGAAAAAGACATGAATCCAAAGGTATTTTGGAAGTATCTTTTTTAAGTGTTCAAGCCATACATATTATTCTTTAAACGTTTTACTTAATAACTATGTAGGTGGCGAGAAAACTCAAGAATAAAGAAGCATCAGTTGGAAGCTAGGTAAGTAAGATTTGCTTAGTGAATAATATGAAAATATACAATGAATTTTATTAACTTATCTTCTTAATACTTGGATATTAGGGAAGTGCAATTCCCAAGTCTAAAAAACAGTGCTTGCCAACAAAACATGTCCAAAAAAGATTTCGAGGTAACGTCTATATATTTGCAATTCAAGTTCTTACCTCATTTACATCAGAAGAACAACAAAGTGCAAATTCTTGATTTAAGAAAAAGTCTGTCATTGGTCATAGAAGAATTTTCTCGTTGGACCTAAAGAAGACTTGCCACTTTCAACCAATCGGTAAGGGTAATGCTTCACTTACAGTTCAAAATGTAAACCTGGACATTTAAATGACCAATTATTGTATCAAACAAGTGAGCTTACAACATTTAAAGATGCGATAAACTCAATGATCATAAACTCAATGATCATATGGCCGCTATCTTTATTGAGTAACATTTCTCAATAAATTTATTGAGTCTTTGTCTATGACACTTTATTCAATGTATTGCTATTGCAAAGTTTATTGCAAATATCTTTTTCTGAAATGGTATCATCTTATTCTATTCTATTCTTCTTTCTTGTTCATATTGTCTATGACTTTAACATGTAAAATAATATGAAGATACTTGAACATCCTTGCAATAATGCATGATACTTAAAACAATTAAAATGGCAATCCTGCCACATACATGTGTCATATTAATGACACTTGATAGTCACAACATACATGGCAATTGAATGGCACAACCACCACATATACATGTCACACTACGGGTCATATTAATGGCACTTGAGTGGCAGAGGCACCACATATAAATGTTACAATGCTATTATTTCAATGGCAGTTAAATAGCATAATTCACGTCTACAATACACATTAATGGCACAACCACATCACATATATGTCAAAATGCATGTCACTTTAATGGCAATTGTGTGGCACAATATGTCAATTTGAAGACACTTGAAGGACAAACATTTTAACCACACTTAAATGGCACAAAAAGGGCGGAGGATAAAGGGCACAAATATGCACAAATGGCACACGCCAAAAGTGCCATTTGTATACGTAAAAAATGACACTTATTTGTGCCATTTATACCTATTTTTGTAGTAGTGTGTGGTGCATCAACTGAGCGCCTCCCTCTCCCTGCTTAGCCATTCTTCTAGCTGGTCAATGTACAAGCCGAAGAGCGTCGGGGATAGAGGGCAGTCCTAACGCACCCCAATGCTACTGCTATAATGTCATTGCACTGTATAGATAACTGAATATACTCCTTATTGGAGAGATTTCGATTTAGCACCCGGCTTCTTCGCTTTGCATAAGCTTTAGGAAATTCCAGCCATTGCTCGACATTTCCCATCATAGAACAAAGAATTTGTGCAAAAAAAATACTGTGGTTACCAGAAATAATATAAAATTTCTTGTTCAAGAGCTCCTCAGGGCGGGACCAAGTGATCAACTTCCTGCATTGATGTCCCATCAATTAATAGGCATTATAAATAGGCGGTCTAATAGAGAGAAATATGCAATAAAACTTACCTTGTCACTGGGTCAAATATGACGACATCGGCAGGTGTGAGAACCTCCGTTGGGCACCTTTTGAAGCTCTTGATTAATGTCTGTACATGATCATTAGATCAAACCTATGAGTTAGATTTGCTGGGGCTGTCTCACAATAAAAAATGCTGATCTCCTGGAACCAATTCACTCCCGTAGGATAAAATCTTTTAAATTCTTCTAGCTTGGAGGCGGTCTGTCCAGCAAGCCTCTTTTCTTCACCTGGATTGAATTTTAATTCATCAGGCATACTGAAGCAGATGGCCAAGTCAACATGGAAGTCATAGCTATAGGGTTGGTGGATGAGATGGAAGTAGACGAAGTAGAGGGCTGCCCAGTCTCTTCAGTGTTTAAGTTTCGAAGCTTAATCTTGAAGGTACTTATCTTTCTTGGAAGAGGTGCTTCATGTGTATCCGAGTCTTTCGCTGGAAGAGGCATAAGCATATTTTGACCTGAGGGATCGAGAACGGCAGATCCACCTGGATTTGTATTCTGTACAGGCTGAGATGACACTAAGGATTCTTTTGGAGTTGATGGTTCACCTGCAACAGCCAATGGAACCACAGTTTTTTCTTGGCAACTGCCCGCAACCAGTTCTTGTCCATCTGGGAAGGCAATTTGTTGTCTTATGTAGCCATCAATGCAATGGAAGGAGGTTTCTTAACAACCGAAAGGCCCTTCCTGCACATGCTGAAGCCAACAAGTATATCCCTATTGCACTTTATCCCAGACAAGCTCAACGAATCATAAGATGACAGGTTCCAACCATATCCTTTAGCACTAGTAGGTACCCCCCTTGTCACTAGCAGGCTTATTCGCCTTGCTTGCAGTCATGATATAGTTTTGCCAGCACAAAACATACTCCACAAATTGTAGCTGCTGTGTCTCCACGCTGCATAATGGACATTATTTTTTGTGCCCTCCCACATAGTGACTATTATGCCCATCTGTTCAAAATCTTCTGGGCCCTTTCCGTTCCTCAAGAAGAGACATAAGTCCTTCCGGCGGTCTCCTGCCACACGAGGTTTGGCTTGAGCTATTTCCATGCACAATTTTCGACTTATATTAGGAGTTACAATGCGCATGGGTTCCACGTTGGAGCCGCGGAAAATCTCCAGTGCTGCAAGTAGAATATGAAACTGATAAGTGACACCACTCACTACTCAAAGACCTGGGAAAGTGCATACAAGGAATGCGGCTGTGATCTTTACAAGTAGATAGACAAAAACATTATTAACAAGAGTGTGTTCGCAAGGATCGCGCCCACGATCCTTGTGGGCAAATTATAGATACGATATACGCAATAATGCTAAGTATCGTGGCCGCGATCTGTATAGCAAGTAGAGATAAAAGTATTGTCTAGTGTTTAGGTTAATGTGCTCAAAAGGATCGCGCCCGTGATAATTGTGAGCAATATCTTAAAACTATACTGTATTTATTGGTGAAAAGAATCGCGATCGCATCGTGAACATCGCGGCCGCGATCCTATCGAGCATATAGCATGCTAAAAACAGGACAATTAATGCTAGAACGACAGCAATAGTCGTGAAAAGCGCAGAAAATACCTTCTTTTAAGGCGGTTGAGCGAGATATGGCAGCAGTCGAAGGCACTCGAAAAATTCTATAGGCGCTCGTGAATTGGATTGCGATGGAGCCGAGATATGGGATTTTCGTGAATTTATAGAATGAGGGTCATTAATGGCCCGTCATAATGACGGCCAGAAAATTGATTTCTGGCGGGCACAATAAATTCCAGCAGCAGATCCTGAATATTCTTAAAAATGCCAGAATAGACGTTTTTATTCTCTGCATGGACGCCACCACTAAGTTCAAAATTCTGTACCATGGGACCCGGGGAAGGAGAATAGAATAGTGACGGCATGTGAGTTTAAATGAGACAATGACACTTGCAATACAGCATGGGATGGGTTGCAGGACAACATGATACTCACGGCACGCGAGTTTAAATGAGACAATGACAATCACAATACGGCATTGAAAAGCCCTCCCGAAATTACCTGAATTTGAAATTCAAACTCAATTCACCTAGCTACATGGCCACACCAGCCATTTGTTCAAATTGGACTCGGGGAGGAGGCTTCTAAGCTGAATAGGTCTTCGAAGGCGATCGTCTAAATTGGAGGCATTTGAGGCGCTCATTTGGAAATGGAAGGCGATCTTGAATATTTGAAGACATTTTCCTGGTGTTTCGACTTCTGCATGCTCTGAAGAGTGGAATCAGGCAAGATATACTACTAAAACTTTGTTTAATTATATTACAGGACATCTATACCATTTTAACTTCTGTTATATCAAATGAACGAGTTAGACAGCAGAAGAGGCCCACATTTGTATACTATATTCTCTGTAAAGTAGTGTCTTGTCTGAAATGAATTTCACAACATAGTTATCAGCCTGGCAAACCTGTCGCAGCTTCAAACCCTGGCCAACTTCATATCACTGTCCGCATCCCGAATGCGACAGTGATCTTCGTCAACAGTCATGAAGTACAAATAGTTAATGTTAGAGCAAACTGATAAAATGTTGGAGCAAACTGATTTAATGTTGAAGCAAATGGATACCAATTTAATGTCCATTGCTTGAACAGGGCTGCTCGTGTCCTCAGTTAGATCGCGACGGCAATCTTCATCGGCTTTCAACAAGTATATCTTAGCATTGGAGCAAACATGTCTTAGCATTGGAGCAAACTTGTACAATCCTATCAATCCTCGGCTAGATCGCGGCGGCGATCTTGAACAGCACTAGCTTTTCTTGTCGTTTAACTTTTTCTTCACACAAGCATTTAGTACTTCGTATCATCGCCACCGCGATTTCTAATAGCACTATCGGCCTTGTCTAATTCAAGATGGCTGAATCAAGATCCATACTATTCAATGGTATCAAAGTTGGGGAGGGCAAAGTATATGGCTTCAACAAACATCACAACTTGCCCTTGCCTGGGGCACCGTGGTAGTGTCTATGGATAAGATTATGGATGGACGCATACCTTTGCCATATCCGGAAGCCAAGATTTCAACACTCGGAGAGTCGCTCGGGAGTTGTATAGCGTCGCTTGCACCCGAAGATGACATATCGACTCCGCCAGCGCAGTTAAAAAAATTAATTGACGAAGATGAGAAAGGTCCATTCATGCAAACCTGTGGTGATAAAGGCATTTTAAGAGATGAGCTGGTGGAGAGGAACTGCATGCTGATGCATGACTGCTGTTGTATGCCTTATGCACACGGGGTGATCATCTTCATTGATCCTAACCAGGCAGTTGGTGACATAAGGTTAGGGGAAGACTTCCTGGATGCCACCGTGATGAAGATATGTCCTATGCCAGATAAGCCGTCTATGAGATGCCAAGCTTGTGCTGAAATGCCGCAACTGCACAACTTGGTCAAATGGTCCAATGCCTTGGTGTTAGTAGACAATATCATAGTATCGACTCTCATAAAGGCTGTGAAAGAACAGAACATCGAGGCAGAACCCTATGCAATGCAAGTGGAAGTTGCTAAGACTCGAAAGAGGTCTTATAGAATGGTGAATCGAACACCGCGAACACCTGCTACCCCATGTAAGGTTGATAAGAAGATCACTGCGGCTTCTATTCTAGACTTCAAATCCACAATTTGCTGCATTCGCAGATGTTGTGCCATGTCCTCCACCTGCGAGATCAAGTGCATGCGAAGTTTCTTTTGGAACATGAGTGGTGCGGACAGGATGACCTTTGCTTACAATATGCTTGACCTTTGCTCAGAAAATGGGCAAGTCCGGAAGGTGATGCTAAATAACAAGCAAGTATGCTTGAAAGCATGGCACAAGGCTTACGACATTCCAATGTCAACTTTCTATAAGTGGCGTAAACTTTTTCTTGCTGGTCATAGAGTTGCTGAACATGGTAATACGGGCTCAAAGAAACCAAGGTCGCACACTCTAGCAAGAAATGCCCTACTGTCTATGTACATAGATGAGAATGCAGAGACGATGCCCCACATGTCGAAAATCACTAATGAAGGGGTGAGAGCGAATGTGAAGAGGCTCCCTTCTGTCCTAATAAAGAAGGACATTCTCCATGAGGTGGATGCCAGTGTTATGGAGATGACAGGCAAGCACATCTCCCCATCTTCATTCTTAGGCGGGTGGAAGTTACACCACCAAGAGGTTGCAATTGCGAATAGAATAGCTTTCTCTAAGTGCAATAGCTGTATTGTAATAAAAGAGAAAATGGCTAAGACAAGAGATCCAATAGAGAGAAGAGAATTGCAGATCGAAAGGAAGGCACACATGACAGCCCAGATTTCTTGTAGGAGCCTGTATTGGTCATGGAGAGCTTTATCGCATCGTGCTCCTGAGCAAGCTCTGACGATCATTCATGATAAGATGGATCAGAACAAGACAATGGTACCTAGATTGGAGAAGTTAGCCAAATCAGTGTGGAGAGGAGAACACTTGAAAGTAAGTGTGACTGGTGCACTGATGTATGGCCACAGTATTGGCGCTCTGGGCCATTTTTCACTAGATTTACGGAAGGATGATTCTAATTTTCACATTGGTTCCTTGAACCACACACTGAAAACACTAGAGGATGCTTCGAGAGGAAACTGGAGCCATTTACGAGAAGTTGAGCGCCTTGATTGTGCATGGGGAGCAGCAGTCCTCAACACCATGGCATTGAGGACTAAGAAGGTCAATAGCACAGGACAAGAATTCATGGCCCCTCCTAGTGCTCCAGCTCACCCCAAACACTTACTCAGAATGCTATATTTACAACTAGACAATTGCTCTGGCCAGAACAACAACAGATATCTCTTTTCCTATCTTTTTTAATCATGTCTGGCTGGGAGTTTTTTATTAGATACAGCTTGGATTCATGATGGACGTCCACACCCATGATGACATTAATGCACTGTTCGGAAATTACTCAACATTATTGCGTAGGTCGGATGCACTCACCATTTCTAAATTAATGCATCTATTTCGAGAATGTAGTACCAAAGCACCAGCGGCATATTGAGGTTCCTGATTGGAAGTCATTTGTGAAAGGATACATTCTAGAGAAGAAGGATCGCTTGGTTGGGCACCTGGAGCCCCTGCTCTTCAAATTTTGTATGAAAGCCAATAATACCTACTGAAGCACCTAAGGCTGTGAAGCCATACGATAGCCTCAAAGATATGGGTGCCTTACGATCGTCCATTGCGAAGTACATGATGCATTGGGCAAATATATCTCATGATGGTTCATGGTCTAATGCCTACATGAATGAGGTTATTGACTACTAGTCGACTCTGATGCATGCACTTGGACAGGTCCCACTCGGGACCCAGGAAATTAGAGACTTCTGGCCTCTCATTAGACAGTTCGTGTTAATGGAGCCTGAGTCAGTAATGCTCGACGAGTACACAACACGTCCGCACTATGTCGGCCCTGCAAAGGATAAACCACAGGACCCAGTTGAAATATTCGACCCATACCAGGATGTCAAAAAAGGTATGCTCTTGCTCATGTTAGACCAGGATACTCATCTCCTGCATGGATGGCCTTTGCTGAAGAGGACCCTGTACAAGACCCAACACTTTCCCACTACGAAGAGGTGTTTGTGTCTTGGTGGGAGCCAATAGCAAGAAAAAGTACCACTTATGCACAACAAATTAGGGGCTGCTGGCATAAAAGGTGGAGGCCAAATCTGAACGATAGGCCTCGTTATCAGCATCTCAAAACCATAGACTATGGTTGGTCAGTCAAGGACAAGCCACAGATGGTTGTGATACCTGCAAGCGTAGCGGCTCAGTTATAGGAATTACTGGCGAAAGAGGCCTCAGAGGACGGAGAAGAAACTTGAGTCTTCAAGGTACATTAAAGTAGTTGTTATTCATTACTCTCTGCATTTTTCAAATTAATACAAGAGCTCTTATACATTACTATATCTTATATGCCAGAACATCACTACATTATTTATTGTTGAATAGGTGATACATACACCTAAAGCACAGTTACATCACAGTAGTTACTCGTCGTGACCACGGAGGCATATGGAGTTAATCTCGTAGGTGTTGCGCTCATGAAGCCATACGAGATGAGTAACAACATGGTCGTAACCAGGGGAATCCATCTGGCGGCAATTAGCTATGGACTGCAAGTATGGATCAAGCCGGATGACTCTATGAATGCATTTACCAGATCATTGTAAGTCATGGAGCAAGTGATGGTCCGATATCGGTAGCAGGAGCAGGCAACCATGCTCTATCAATAGCAGATCCTGAGTGCCGAGACATTACAAATGAAATGCACTCAAGTGCGGTTATAATCCTGTCTTTGCATTTTATGTTGCTCTAGTTTTTAGTTGGTGAATAAAACTTGTCGTCCTTCAAAAAAAAAAAAAAAGGGTGCGGATATATTTATACCCATGAATAATAATGGTGTATGTGTCTAAATCAATAATAGTGGTGTATGTGTCTACTATCAATAATAGTGGTGTATGTATCAATACTCATGCTTTAGAAGTAGGAGAAAATACTCTTGCTTGACTAGATTAGCTGAGGTCAAAATTCTCTCCAATTAAAGAGAACATGCTTAAAGGGGGAAATGCTACAAAGGCAGCTACCTTGTATCTTCTATCGTGGTTAAACCCTTTTCCCATCCTTTATGGAGTATTAGTATAAAGGACAAGAACAATGGACCTTTGATAGACAAGATGATGAGGCACTTGCTAGAAACAACCACATATTAAGTGCAAACAACTGTAAGTATAAATAAATTCAAGTGAATCTAACAATTGAATGCAAATTTGCAAGATGCAACTGAACATAAATGTAAAAGAATTTAATCAGATCTAAGTACAAAAAGACAAAATAGGAAGGTGGAGTCTCAAGTTGCAAGCAGAAAACAACAAGTAAACCTAACATTTGACAACAACATAAACATAACTAATTTCAAGTGGCCACAAACAGATGACATGAACCTGAAGTTCCACTTGAAGTGAGAACCTAGAAAAGGACCTTACATGCTCCAAAGGTGGCCTCTATTTCTTTTTTTCATTTTGCCACCTGTGTGAGGATTAAGAAGCATCTCATCTAACAAAGGTCCCTCTTCTGAACTAAAGCCTTGGCAGTGTGTATTAACATCTGGCCTCTTTGATATCCTGCCCTCCATGCCAAACTGTTGCATTCTTGCAATGTGGACAACTTTGGCATCAAGGGCTAAAGAATCATCCATCTCATGTGACCAAAGATGGTCTTGATTGGCATCATCATGGGGCAAGCAAAAGTTGAGCTTTGCTCTTAATCCTTTGATCCGAACCGCGGCGGCATCGTAAGCTCGAGCGGCCTCTTCGGCAGTTTTGTATGTTCCAAGCCATACCCTGCTACCCTTTTTAGGATCCCTGATTCCAGCTACCCATTTTCCAGGCCTTCTCTGCCTCACTCCACGATAGGGATTGGTAGTATTTGAAGTTCTGAGGCTGCTGGCTTCTACTGCAATGCAAATATCTTACATATATAATATAGCAAATGAAAGGTTCAAAGATTGGAAATAAGTTAGTATATTGCTTACCATGTTGGGCAGAGGAGGAGGCTTTTGATATCTCATGGGTTTTTATGCTCTTCAAGGTATCAGCATCAGGCTGCAAGACTGAGCAGTCAAGCAAGAAATCTGGGCTGAAAATGTGGTGAAGATCAGGCTCAAGATCGTCGAGGTGAAGGGCAAGGGAAGGGTCATCAAGATCAAGATCAAAATCGACATCAAAGTCGAGCTGGAGATCGGCCATCTTGGAGCAAGAGGCAAAATACGGAACGATCATTTATAAGCACGACTGGGTTCTGAAACGTTTGGGAGCAGGCGGAAATCCGGAGGGCAAAGCGGGCACCCGGCGGGTGCGCCAGAAGCTTCCGGGGTATGAGCGGGGATGAGTCATATGCTAAATGTGTTTGAGCTTTCAGAAGTGGTACCACCATTGCGGGCGCTCCCTGACAACGCAGAAACTGGTCCTGCCACATCGTCACGTGGGCGTCCACGTGGCTCCCTTGATGTAAAATTTTGGCTCTTCCATCCCCCATATGCACTCCCCTATACCACCATTGCGCCCCTCCTTGACCTTGACACACATCCAACATGGCCTCGATTTACCCCCACCTTAGCCCCTTCCACGGCCCCGATCTCCTCCCGTCTCCTAGCCCATCTCTCCATCAACTCCTCCCAGAATCACCCTCTCGTCTCTAGGAATTTCAGCACATTCATTCCTCTTCCAACCCCGTATGGCCTCGATGTTTACATGATAGAGCATATTGGTCGATACAGGCCCCCCCTCTCAAGTAACACCAGCATAGAGTATAAATGGTTGTACATGTCCTCTCCAGTAACAGCACACAGGCGTCGTACTGCCAGGAAAGAAGTTCATACTTTTCTATGTTTCCAAAATAGTACAATCGCGATTCTTTGCTAACATGGGTGCCCATTTAAAGTTCCATACCATGTCGTCCATCTGGTAGGTTTTCAAATTCTTGAATCATCACGCTCCTTCCTCGAATCATCCAGCTCCTTTTTTTATAATGATGTACGATCACAAAATCAGGTCCCCCATTTCGGGTACCTGCCTTGGCTGACGGATTGTAGGGCCTGGGAAAATGGAGCCTATGATTTTCATAAGACTTCTATTTATCAATGAGATAATCAAGGATTTCTGTACGATTGTGTTGCTTTCTCAGTACATAGGTAACCAAATTGCTTTTTCATGCATGCAAAGTTTCTATGCAATCTACTTTCATGGCCATTCAATTAGTAACCAAACATCAACCTTGCATCGTAGGATGTCTAATCCTCGAGAATCTCAGGTTGAATACAAGATTCTTTGTTCCCATGGAGAAAGCATTAATGTATAAAGGATGAATCCATACAAAAGTCCATGGATCAAACTTTATGTCAGCAATGTATTGCTCATGATCAAGTAGAGATGTTGATTTTGACATTAAGCATGGACAGGACAAACAGAAATCAACCCACTATAGAAGGACAAATGTATTTTGATAGTGCATTATCTAAGCTCAGGAGTTATGGAGGTGTAAGATCAAAGAAAAAAACTATTCCATTCTAATTCATTTCCTCTTGAAAAAATCGTCTTTGCAATAGACATGTAATATTAGTAGGCTTCCCTTTATCATGTCTTCTTCAGCAAACCATCATAATCCATTGGCCTGAATAGCTAATTCATCTTGCCTTAAGAAGAAGAATAAGAAGAAGAAGAAGCAATTTTTGCGTGCCACTTGAAATGGGCTCTCATGTCAGTTTGACCCTATTGCAGGGGTGGGAGACTGGGAGTACCCTAGGCAATAATCCATGTTAGATAGTATGACATTTATGATTGCATTCCCAGTGTCAAACCCATGAGAAATCAACATCAGATCCAAATGGAATCGATCATCTTGTTCATCCATCACCTAAAAGGACAGTTCATCCACCACCAAAAGGACAAATTGATAGATCTGAAAGTAAGCAATGACTAGAATGGTGGATCTATATCGAGATACCTAGACTACGACTAAGAAATTACAAATAGCCACAAACAAGACAACGGCTACAACTGGCATCCATGTTATTGGATGAAAGCAAATCATTTACTTTTTCAAAAGCAAGTCTATATTACTTCATATCAATCTATTTGGTTATATGAATGCTTTTATGTATGTCCATTGTATGCACTTATTGTCACTAACTAGCCGTTTTCCCTCAAAAAGTACAAGGCGCATCCTACAAGGGTTATCGTGGCAAAACTAGTTTCTATACATGAGGACAACTTTGATTGGTCAATGTTAAAGTCAAGGTTGGGTTAGATTAGATAAAGTTAAGCCAAGTTAGGGTGTAGTTACTTATCACATACTTATACTTATGGGATAATAGAAGATGTGCAATACACATATGTTTAATATTGATAACTTAGAAAGGATTCTATTGTAGCATTCTTAATGAGATATTTTTCTAGAATTTTAGGTATGTTGTATGATGGGCTTACTCCCTTATGTATTTAAATATTGAACCTGCCAGCCCCATGGAGTAGAACATCATCTAAGCCAAAGCTTTGCGCAATGGGTATGAGGCTAATCTTTATTTCCCATTGTTCTTGATATTATTCTGTAAGGCACTCAGTTTTGAATTTGAAATGGCTATTTTCTTAGATAGGATCCTCTAAGGGTTTTCTTTCCTAATTCCATTCATGGACTTTCTCGGTACTCTTTGCTTTTGCAAGCCTGGTTGGGTAATATGCTTTGGCCTTAAGAGCGTTGTTTTATTAGTAAGTAAATCTTATGATTGCGTGCTAAACTTTGTTTCATATCATTCACCAGGCCTTGTGTCAAATGAGACTATATTGTAGCACATTTTAAGTTTATTACGTGATACTATTTGCAAAATAATGAAGCCTCCTCGGCCATTATTGGTGCTAAATCTGGAGTTGGTAACCCTAGATGATGTCTGAGATGTTATGATAAGAATACGTTTGTTTGAACCATTTCAAATTCAAACCAAAAAGTGGGTCTATTAACAATCCAAACCAATAAGTGGGTCACGAAGTGCTTGACTGCCACGATAGATTCCGCGTGACAATAATTGTCTCCCACCGCAATAATCTCTTATAGTAATTAGGTCTCAAGATAACTAACACATAATTCTTAGGGTGCTTTCCCATGGGCAGAAAACCTCCAGATTTCCTGAAGGTCTGGTCTGCTATTCCGATGTTCCCATGAGCTAAGAACCTGAGTGGCTGAGGTTAAGAACCTCATTTGGAAAGTAATCCTGACGGTTACTTTTGGACCTGGGCCTGACCTCATCCAGGTCCGTCCGTCCATGGGAAAGCACCCTTATACACTTACAAATATTAAACATGTAATTTACATATCTTGTGAGGTATGTGTTAAACCATGTCTTTTCTGACTATAGGATAGGATGCAGTTTATGCTTGCACATATTATTTACAAATGATTAAATATTGTAATTTACACGTGTGCGATATGTGTTAAACAATGTCTTTTGACTTATGCTTACACATATTTACAAATAATTAAATATTGTTATTTACATATGTGTGAGGGATGTGTTAAGCGATGTCTTTTGCCACTATAGGATAGGATGCACAAGTTGCAATACCTACATTCAAATTTGAGAGAGAGTTAGGATTTCTAATGACATTTGCACATGTGATGTTTACAATTTTACATTTATTTCCTCAAGGTTTCTAAGCTTGTGTTATGTTTTATTTGTCATTTTCTGCTAATCATCTTCGTGTAATTTTGGTATTGACTGTCGGAGACGTAAAAAGTAACGTTGTTTTACTGCTCTTGAGCTACAGAACTGGTTGGTTTTAAAGGACCTAAAGACAACCTATCAGGAATTTTCTACAAAACGTTGCAATGTTTTAGCCACTGGCGCTTCTAGTATTGTCTGTGTTACTGACATTAAAGCTTGTTCTAAAGATGCAGACCTATAAGCATTTGTTGTTATTTTTTTTGCTTTTGCATAATGCATTGGGTTTTGAAGACAAAGACATTACCACACATATTCTTCCCGAGCTCCATGTGAAAGTAGCCCTTGAGTCCCCATGATTCGCCCCATGAATTCTTAATAATCCAGTATGGCAAGCCAGGTCCTGCTCTGTTGTATCCCACAGCTAACACAGCATGATTCACATTCTGCAATATAAAGGAAGGGAAATCAAATTTACACACTTATATCCAAACTTCAGTTTAAAAAGCTTGGAGAAATGAATCAGCTTACAGCAGCATCAGATCTACACTCGGAACTAGTATACACACCGCCACTGTATAACATAAAATCGTCTGTAGCCTCATATGCTACACTCACTGGTCTCCAAAAACCTACTGCATCTATAAGCTCTTCTTCGGAGCCCTGAATATTGCATGTCATTTATTCATTTGATGGTATTATAGAATAAAAATGAACACGCTTACCGTTGTAATGTTGACAACATCATATAGACTTGCACCAATAGAATTCTGAGAAAACTTGCAGTGCCCATCCAGGCCTGTATATGGATATGCCTCCTCCGTGTCCAATCCACCATTGTATTTTATATACTCAAATGCTTGAGATGGCAAACCTCCATCACATCCAAAATTGTTAAAGTCACCAGCACAGTCTACCAATTGCTGTTCAGATAAAAGAACATGTTCTCCAGTTGCTTGTGTATGAGCTGCCTCCAAAGCTCCTGTTGTGCTGCATGTCACTCGTATGTTTCAGATGAATACCTTATTGTTGTTTATAGTGTTTATGTACCTGAATGTCCAACAAGAGCCACAATCACCTTGGTCCTTTACAGGGCTTACTATCTTATCGTCGCGCCAATCTTTCTATATTATGGTGAACAATAACGTCTCATGTTAGAGGCGAGGAAAGGGGAAAATGATTAGTGAATGTGTCTAACCTGAATTGGTGCTGCAACATTAGACAGTACATGATTTCCTTTTGTAGCTGAACAATCTTGAGACTCAAATAGATGGGTTTTCCGGAACTCCTCCCATGTCATATCAGCAAACTCTGCCATCATATGCATAGCATAATAATGTTTACAACTCTACATTTTGTATTAGGGTTTTCTTCATTACTGAACAAACCACTTGTGAACAACCCACCTGTACCGAAAGAAAAAGTCAAAGCGGTTTGAACGTACCGTTTACTGCAAGCACGTAAGGAAGATTCCTACTATTTGTTTTCTCAATGAGCTCCAGACTTCTCTTGAAAGCAGCAAAACGAGATTGAAGCTCCCCTTTTGAGGAATACATTTTTTTATACCTGTGTAATTCAATCCAATGAAAAAGAGCAAGAAATCACAATTCCATTCCCAGAAATCAAGCTATGAGAAGACTAAGAAGAGCTTCAAACCTCGTGGCGAAATCCTCAAATTGCAACACTAGAGGGGAGTCTCCTAAGAGATCAGAAAAGCGAACAGGCATGAGAGATTCTTCTTCAGTGACCATGGCAATATCAGCTTTGTGGTCTCCAAAGAGGCGGCATTCTGCTGAAGCAAGCAGGGCCACTACTACGGCGAAGAGAAGCGCCATAGCTAAGATCTTTCTTGTGATGGGATATTTCTGTGCGTTTGGGGACTAGGCGTATGCTTCTTCACAAAGTCGTGAAGGTCCATTTTATATTTTATATATTTTATATTTATTATTACTATTCAGATGCCATGGCCCATACAGCTTGTCCCTTCTGGCACACTTTTTTAGAATATTGGGAACCTTTTGTTCTATTCCCCCAGTTTGTTGGATCTGATGGTCTTGATGAATTTTCGTGTCCCCTGGAATATGCTGCTTGGTCCAAGATCTTAGCAATAACTCACATGAAATACCACAAAAAGGGATGGCCGAAATGTAAAGTTCACCTAGAGTTGATTCTGTTGTTTCTATCCCTTGTTCTGTTATGTTTTTCTTTTCCAGAAATGTTATTAGTTTTTTAAGTTACTTGCAATTCCATTTTTAGTTGCATTCATTTAAAATCAAATTTCAAGACTCGGGAACTTTTGATGTTTCATTCCATTGCTGCAGGGAAATCCCCTGTTTCTGTAGAAATTCCCTATGTCTGTGGATAGACATCACTGTTCTAAAAATATCTGTAGCTCCAGCTTCCCCCATTTTCTCCTCTTTCCCATTCTTCTGTATGGCTGATTACAGGTGCAAGAGAGGATGATCAGATGCTTTGCCGCAGCAGAAGCCTCTTAGCATCAAAGATCCGGCATATCCGACAGAGGCCTTAAGCTTCAAATCTAGCAGATCCTCAGGCAACAGAGTCCTTAAGCTTCAAAGATCCGGCAACAAATCATGGTTTTGCAGCAGATCTAAGACGGATTATCTCCTAGATTACCTAAGCAGAAACCCTCAGCTGGATTACCTTTCAAATTCACGGCGCAGACATCTTGAAGCAAGAAATCAACATGCAAAAAAAGTTTCTCAATCTTCAAAAATTTCGTCAAACACAGGAATGGCGCCATCAGAAATAGGGAAATCGGCTATGGCGCCAGCAAAAACGACCCGCAGATTATCCAAATGTCTTGAAACTTTGCCAAACTAAACCTAGCAGCTGGATGCCTAAGGCGGAAGCAAAAACAGAGCAAAAATGTTCAAATTTCCCATAGATTTGTCCAAACGTTCTGCAACTTCCTCAAATTAATCCATAAATTAGATGGCGCCACCATCAGAAGCAGAGACAGCGATGGCGCCACTGCAAACACAGAGATCGGCTATGGCACCAGCAAGAAGACAGCAAAAAAATGGCGCGCAGAATGAAACCCTAGGCGTAACTTGACGTAACTGGAAAGTGAATAACCTGCTGAAGAACCTTGTGTCCCATCGAAATAGACCATTTTACCTTTAACTTCCAAACCACCATGAGGTGGAAATTCCTCCGGTTTTTCCTATTTATTTATTTTAGATATTTTTGGGACAAGAGGCTTTTGGCGGCGCCACAGCTTTTACTAAAAAATTTACAACGTCAAGATTTGAACACAATTTCAAGACTCAAAACTCTATCAAACGGTTTTCTGATCCGAAGACAACATAAGGATCATAAATTTGTTACATAAGGATCAAGATCTTCTGATCCGGAGGCAAAATAACCAAAGGCAGGGCAAGGCTATGGAGTAACCAGAAGAAACTTGTGGCAGTTCAGACCATTCCGACAACAGCTCCTCTTATAGCCATAACCTAAAGAGAGCGATCGTGATGAAATACAGTCCGGTTGTATTGCGGTTGATTCCACTCCCAGCGGCAGAGCATTCTGAAAGAAACGAAATGCTTTCAAACCATAAATAAGACCTAGAAGGGACACGATCCCTTCTTTTTTTGCTAACCGGTGCCATAGACCCTTCCTTTTTTTTGTATATCCAGTGCCATAACCTGTGGAAGAGGTGCCAGATTGTTGTATACAGCTTTAGAAAGATAGATAAGAGAGTCGCAAAGGCTTCACAGCAATAAGAAGACATGCATCGAGCCTGACTGATACCGGAGAGCTTCTTGTGGAGCTTTATCTGCAGTTTCATCTTGAACTGAGAAGAAACCTACCGCAAAGACAACCGCCCAAATGGAGCTCGACAACTACTGTTGCCGCTTCGAGACCCATTGCAGATGACGGACCACCACAAATGGAAGCAAACTAAGAAAACACTCGAAACAAAGGTAGAGCTTTGCACCAAGACCTCAAAGTCCTTCAAGCGCCTCCATGAACCGAGAGATCGACATCGCCATAGCTAAGAGCTCCGCCCTAGTGGGGGAAAAAAAGGGGAGGGGGGAGGGGGTAAAAAACAAAAGACAAGCACGGAATTTCCACCTACTGGTGGCTTACGCCTGGGAGCCGCTTGGTCTTCAGGATTTCCGGTGGGAAGCCGGCAGCGGCTCCGCTGCCAGCTTCTCGCCGGAAACCCCTCAAATCAGGTGGTTCCCTAGCACAACAAGTACTTCTCGTGCCGAGCTTCCCGCCGGAAACCCCTCAAACCAGGCGGTTCCCTAGCACAACAAGTACTTCTCGTGCCTAGTGAACACAAATTTGTCTAGATTTTTGGATTCCCGTGATGTGGAACGTGAAGGGGGGAGGCACGACCAGATTCTGAAGGTCAGGGGGATGGCAAGAATGCCCGACCCCTTCCTGTTTCCACTACGTTAATGTAAGCAATGACTGGGTTCTACAGGGTTTTGTGCATCGAGTTTTCATTCTTGATAAGAATGATTTTGAATCAGGCAGGAATCTCGACCCACTTACCTTGATGTCATGTGCATGATGATGATAGATCCACCTCTGATAGTTTTATTTAGATTGCTTTTAAGTTTCTTACTTAACTGCAAATGTGATCCTTAGATAGGAAAGTCAATGTTTGAAATCATTAACTCAAACACGTGATATTCCTCCTATCTATCTTAGTTGGTGGCAGAGAAAAGGCAAGAGATACATTAATGGAGGATTGAAATTGTGTGAAGGGGGCATCCCATTTCAATGGGGTGTGGTTCATCTTTGAAACATGTATCTAATTTCACCAAACCACTTTTGTTAGCAGATGGATAAATAGGCAAGAATGTGGTGTTGCGTATCACATATCCAACGCAAGCAAATATGGCTAAATCAATGATGATGGTGGTTATTGGCCTAGGTATGGAGATGCTCTTTGTAATGCCATCGAAACTTCATGCTAGCCTCTCTACTCCTCCAATAGAGGAGTGCTTCCCTGAGGCTCTAGCCATCAATGACATTTGCAACTCTACAGTTGCTGCTGTGAACCGTTATTGTTGCCAACAAGGCAACTTGTTTGGCTCTGACTATGGTCTCCTTTGCACTTACAAAGTATATACTTCCAATTCCACTATCAATTCTGCTGTCCAATTTGAACAGAATACATGTCGCAAGTGATGGCTAGAAATTGTTGGCATTTCACACATATCTAATCTGTAGATGTAATATCTTCATTAATATGATCGTATATTTATCTCATAATATGTCCTATATATTCACACGGGGTGACTCCGGGCAACGAGAGCTGTTGGATAGGCATATTCACCCCTTATTCCTTAATCTACACCGTACGTAAAGTTCCTCGTTTGTGGGGTATGCAAGTACAAAATTTGTTATACTGTATAACAAGATTCGCAAATACTATAAGATTTCAAGCGAAATACTATATGGTGTTGATTTTGTACGTGCAAAATACAATTATGAGGGCTCTCGCTGCCCTAAATCACCCCCCGTGTGAATATGCATCCAAACCAAAGGGGGTTTAAGGGGGATTTTAATTTAAATGTGTTGGACCCAATGGTTGTGTTAATTAATGTCAATGGTAGTTATGTGTTGGTTGTTAATGTCAATGGTTGTTATGTGTTGGTTGTTATGTGTTGGGGGATTTAATTTTTATATGTTGGATGTTAATGGTTTGTTTTGCAAAAAAAAATTGCCCCTCTTGACAAAAAAAATATAGAATTCAAACCCGAAAAAACTAGAATTCATTTGTGACAAAAAAAATAGAATTCAAACCGAGAAAAAACTAGAATTCATTTGAGGCTTTCATCACATTGTAGCTTTTGAATTTGATCACAATAAAACAAATAGAACATAAGTAAAAGTTACCATAAAGATAGAGCGGATTGATCCGATTATTACGAAAGTCATAAAGTTTGCAACACCCATACACAAACATTTTCAAATCGAATTTAACAGCCTTTGACCTCCATGGATTCTTGTGGTGAGAAACCAAAGTGGAAACTTTTACGCTTGTTAACACAAGGATCTAGAAGCCTTGGAATTTGCTTAATAACTGCCTCAAAATCTAAAAATGCATGGTAATTTTTGCAAGCTTCATTCGAATGAGCCATAAAACAATATCCAATAGCGCAATCACAGATTAATCACCGGTAGGATGTGAAAGCCTACCAAACCCGCCGAGAAAATTGCTGTTTTAGCATAGATAACTTAACAACTAAACATATCCATATCATACACCATCAAAAAGATCTCCCCGAGAGAGCTTTCCAAGGCAATAAAAATCATCTCAAACGAGCTCGGATCAAAAGTTATGATAAGAAATGTGTTGCGGTAGAAACCGCACTACATGCCCCTTTCAAGCCCACAAAAGAGGGCTTTTGTTGTGAGCCATTGGTTGTTGACCATTATGCACCACACGCAAAAAAGGGCTTTTGTTGTGAGCCATTGGTTGTTGACCATTATTATACCACACGCACAAAAAAAAAGGGCTTTTGTTGTGAGCCATTGGTTGTTGACCATTATGCACCACACGCACAAAAAAAGGGCTTTTGTTGTGAGCCATTGGTTGTTGACCATTGGAAAAAAAAGGCTAAAATCAATGGTTCGGAAATGGTGCACTCTAGATGTACGCATTAGTACATCCATTTGAATACATCACGAAATCATAGAAAAACCTTAGTGAAAAGCGTACAAAAACACAAAGAAAACCCCCTGTTATTATGCTACATATTTTTGCTTTGCTAAGTGGGACAATATCTTAGCGAGATGTTCATAATATCTTGATATTTTTCTAACCTAGTTATTATTTTAGAAGCAACTAGATGTTCAGATCGACATAGGCCTTTGAATTCACAACTAAAAAAGTAAACGTTATTCGATCATCACATTGTGGAGTGGGGATCACGATTATAAAAAACATGTGGATGGCCGAAGTGCCGCATCTTGCATAATTGTGTAATTGAGACAATAAGGTCCTTATGATCAAAATGCCATGGTTGTTGTCTAAATCTTTGGATAATAATTGCCTTTTGCTATTCCAACTTATGATGTTGCATCCTTTACCTTGTCAACACTTCTCACTCCTTCTCAATTGAGCTAAAATCAGAGCTGATGCACAGACTACATTCTTTTAGTGCATTCATCTTATTTCAAATTACTCCTATTGATGGACCCCATACAGATGGAAATAATAACATATGGAATGCCTTATACACCCTGTATGCTGGTGCTAGTTTAGTGATAATAACTACTAGAGCAAACATAAATTTTTTGTACCATCACACGTTTGCGATAGAACTTTATTCTTACTAAGATATCGAATGCAATGATCCCACTACCATGTTGAAATAGAAATCACCAGCTTAAAGTCCCTAAAAGTCCTTATAAAATAATTCCAAATGGCATTGCATTAGTAGAAAGTATACACTCACTGTATAGATTGATTATATAGTTGTAAGAGACCAACTCCAAATAAGGTTAGAAATACTTAGTTATGCAAATTTGAAAGTTATGAATGTCATCATGATACCATATGTTCGGGTTTTTTTTGCCTCCAAAGGGTGCATTCAAATAGCATCATGCAAAGTTTACTCTTGGAATTTGAATGCCTCAGATTCTCACTGTTTTTAGGAGAATGGATCTGAATTAGTTCTGCCACTTGCAAGTGCCCTGATATCTTTATCAATTGTTATTTGGTGGAAACTGAAGAGACAAAAATATATATCAACCTACACATATGAACAACTGAAGACAACCACCAGAATTTTTAGCCAAGACAATTAATGGAAAATGTGGAGAAGTCTATAGATATATTTTTAAAAATGGCCATGATTGAACAATTCAAGATAGCCACCCGAAATTTTAGCCAAGACAATCTTTTGGGTAACGGAAGATATGGAGAAGTCTACAGAGATATTCTTAAACATGGTCACGATGTGGCCATCAAAGTGCTGAAGAACGCTGTATTAGATTGGAATATTGCATAACTCTCTAAGATAAGCATTTTCAGACACAAGAGTTGGTTTACACTTATGGAATGGCGCATTGAAAAGCGAAAATTATGTTGGTTTACGACTATATACCAAATTGAAGCTTGGATAAGTATCTATTTGATCCTACATATTTCATCTTCTCAACAACCTTGTAACTTATATATAATACCAGGGGTTGGATGGGAATTTGCATTCCTCCATCACGGATGGCAACAAAAAATTACTCACATAAACATGTAAGCATCTAACATTCTTTTAGACAGATATTTTAATGCCCACCTTGGTGATTTTGGAATTGAAGAACTGCTAGTTTCAGACACATATGGAGATAGCATGCGATAGATGCCAATATGCCAGAAACTCAAAAACGCCAAACATCGGCAACCAAAACCTCTGCTCCCTGAAATTCAAAAGGAAAAAATATTAGGAGAAGATTCGATATCCAAGCTTTTCGTTGCTTATCTGCAAACAATACCAAAGAAAATTCAAAGCATGCAAGAATACTCACACCACTGCAAATAATCCTCATTTATATACGCAAGCCAGCCAGATAATTAATCATATTTTCCCTAATGGATACCTTTGTTTCCAGCTGTAGGACTATCTATCTATCTATCTATCTATCTATCTATCTATCTATCTATCTATCTATCTATCTATCTATCTATCTATCTATCTATCTATCTATCTATCTATCTATCTATAGTGAAGGTGACAAAACTGTGGATATTTTGGGTGATAACTTGATGTGGCTCTTTTTCTCTTGTGGAAGTTTGATAGGAGCAAGCAAACATTCATAAAGTTTAACAATGGTTTTGAGAAGTCAAGCGTAGCACTTGACATGTGATTATGAGAATAGAATAGAATAGAATAGAATAGTTTTTTTAACGTCCACGGAGACCAATAGGTCATGGGACCCATACAATGGGCTAGTACAATCGTTACTACTAGGATTAAAAAACCCCTGTCTCGAAAGGTTTTCAAGGGAAAAACCTTTGCAGTAATGATGATACTAGACAAGCGGAGATAATGACTACTGAGGGCTCAGTAATTGCAGATGTTTATCTAGAACCTCAAGTATGTATAATGCCAAGTCATGCACAGATGGTGCTCTGAGAAGTTGTGGAAGCGTGGAATGGAATGCTAAGGTCAAAAAATAATTCCGGACTATCTCAAAAGCAGGGCAACTCAGAAGAGTATGGCTTTCATCTTCAATAACACATGGCGGCAGCGGGCACATAGTCTCGCTTCTCCGCGGCAATTCGGCGCTCCCCATCTACACCGTCTCAATCCGTAGCCCGTGGGACCCCGTGCGAATTGATGCAATAGCTACAAGCTTGTTCCTGGACAATGAAGCAAGCAAATATGCTTGGGGCCCTGGTGCCAAGGTGGGATTTATGTGTGCATGATAATGACCAGTTTTCACTTGGGCCAAAATAACTGCGTCCCATATCTTTTGAGAAAAACGACCATTGAGATATTGTTGCAAAAGCTCAGGATCAGAACTGGCAAGAATCAGGCAGTGCTCTGGTTGAGTTCTTTTAAATATTATGCTCTTTGATGCCTTCTTTCTCGTGCATTCTAGGTAAACTAATTCGAAAAACTTCATTACCTTTTGATATACTCTACAAACATCCAACAATAATTCAGATGAAAGTCTGGGCTGCACAGAAAACATGATCGATCTCTATAAACAAGTCAACTCCAGTCATGCATTAGCTGCCGAACAACTTATATTTTCTAGTCTGCGATAAGTATATGTCTTTTCCACAGTAATATTATGCTTGTGCATAATAGCAGGGCTTCCCTTCTCCCATTCTTTCTCATCCATCTTGTCCAATATATGGATGACTTCAACATTAGTTCTTGTCCCCACTCAGCATGTTCTCTTGCAAGTTGTAAATTTAGCTCATTAAGACGACCACTGAAGAATAATGTAGCCTAGAATGGAAGGAAGAAAGCACATATAGGCAATGTCATTATTCAATGTGCATCTCATAGAATCTGTCTCTCATAGGGGGCGTTCAAACTCCTTTTCTTCTTTACATTGCATAATGTCATTACACTTAGCAATAATAGTATAGATCCACACCATAAGATCGAGGTTATCGTGAAAGGACGAGCAATATATATTCGGCTGCACATGTTTGTTCCATTATTGAGACAGTTTTTTTGTGTGTCTATCATTAATCCTAATACTTCAACCAACATAACTAATCTTTGACACTCCAACAATACTTGCTATTTCCAATCATTGCATGAAGTCATTATACAATATGTAGCAAAAAAATAGGGGGTTCCAGGGGGATTTGATATGGATGTAAAAAATAACAATTCCTGAAACCATAGACCATATATCCCTAAAACAATTGAATGGGTTGTTATAAAAAAAATATAGATTCAAGATAAAAAATAATCACATTAGCTTATTGGATACATTGGTTAAAGTAGTCTTATTAGGACATTGAGTTATTTTGGCAGAGGTTCGAGCCCCCATATTTCATATTCTAAAATCTTAGGCAAAGCCGTATAGAGGTTCGATATTCCCTCAAAACCTTAGGCGAAATCGTATTTCATATTTCAAAATCATAGGCGCCTCCAATCATAAATGACTATAAGCGAAACGAGAGGTGCTAACAGGCCCCAATATACGATCTGGGTTGTAGGATCGACGAATCAAACGATTGTGGTAGTCCAGGGTGCACCTCGTTTAGAATATGCAGCAAAATAACAATAATAATCCAAACAATATAACTATATTTGGTGCTCCAATAAATGCTTGCCATCCCACAGTGTATGGATGCTTTCATATCTTGATGAATTGCAGATTTGCGTTCAAAATATGGTGTTGGACTTATAAAATTTATGATAGTTCAAAAACTTTCAACATTTTTACCTGACCCTTGATCTTGCATGTATTGCTATATGACATTCAAATGTTTGAAATCACCTTTGATAAAATTAACAAGAAGACTAAACAAGTAAATACAAGAAATTTATCGCGGCGGCCAAGGCCGCCGCGAACATTTCTCTTTTTCAAAACTGTGCAGTTGGACCCCAGTTAACGTCCAACATTCTCTTCTGCAATGGCCAAGTGATTCTAGATTGATGTGAAGCAACTTCGTAAGATCTTACATTCTAACTCTAATTTAGAAATTACAAAATGGGAGAATATTTACCTTGCATGCAATTAGTGAAGCAGAAGAGAAGGGCTCACAATAGCTCTTCAAGTGCTCTCAATGCGTCGAGACAATAAGAAGGCCTTCTATTTATAAGATGGAGTTTTGTTGGATGATCGACACACATGACTAATCTAGGGCTATATTTATGCCAAGTGCCTATATCACAACTCGCATGTAATCATTAATATCATTCGATATATATTTCATATCCATAATTATCCTAAAATGGATATCATTAAGATTCTATATATATTGGGATTGATATCTTCTAACAAATTTGCCAATGGCATAATAAATGCAAAGTGCACACATGTCGTGCTTTGATAATTACTAAATAAATGCAAAGTGTATTAGTGGCCGCAATAAATGCAAAGTGCACACATGTCGGTGCTTTGATAATTCATAAAATAAATGCAAATGCGTAATAAATGGCCGCAATAAATGCAAAGCGTATTAACAGCCGCAATAAATGCAAAGGGGTTCGAAAATGGGGGAGTTCCTCCCCTAAAAATCCATACTTGTGTTAAATAAAAATTTCGCAAAAAAATAAAAATTTCACACATATTACACTAGAAAATGTACTAATATATATTTTCGGGTATCGAATACCAAACGACATTTTTTCTTGGTAAGACACATTGCTATTTTGAGGGGTGCACACATGTCGTGCTTGCTTTGATAACAAATAAATGCAAAGCGTATTAATGGCCGTAATAAATGCAAAGCGTATTAATGGTCGCAATAAATGCAAAAGGTATTAATGGCTACAATAAATGCAAAGTGCACACATGTCGTGCTTTGATAATTCGCAATAAATTCAAAGCGTATTAATGGCCACAAAAAAATGCAAAGTGTATTAATGGCCGCAATAAATGCAAAGTGCACAAATCTGCCATAAATGCAATGAATGCAACGTGTCATCCTATGGTAATGCTCATATCTTCCTCCGCCATAAATGCTCATAAATGCCTCAAATCTAAAATTAATGCCCGCAATAAATGCTTTATAATCAATGAATGCACACAATATTCGAGGTTATTAATGGCTGCAATAAATGCTTTATAATCAATGAATGCACACTGTACACGTGTCATGCTTTAGGAATTTTTAAGGAACAAAATAGGGGAGAACAGAAATTAGACACTCAATTACATAGGAAGGATAACCAAAGAAAAAGTTCTTTAGTTATATTGATGGCCCTTTATATGCATATTTTATTCAGCACTTTATGATCGCGTTAATACCACCAGTATATCCATAGCATCTCCAGCCTGCAATTATAACCATGATCTAAAAAATAACATACAACATTTTTGAGGAATTAGCGCAATTTCCATAATTTATATTGGTTTCAGCATGACCATGTTCAGTAGTTAGGTGCTATTGTAATAAAGCACAAAAATAGACTCTAGCATAGTACACCAGGGTAAATTTTAACGGCCCTAAATGTTTTTCTATTCAAATTAAGGTTGGCTAAACCTATGAAAAACAAAAGTTCTTAGATTTTTTTCTTGGCGAAATTTGATAAAATGAAGCCCTTTAATTATCTTCCCACTTGGCTAAAATGTAAAATTTATATGACATGAAATTCTGATGTTGGTGAATTTTTCTTGGTCCCCAGCTAAAGTGCAACTATTTAACTTCAAACTTTGAGCACTGATTAGTACATGAATGACATTGATTCAATATGCTTCTTTTACAAAAGGATAACAAAGTTGTTCAAAGTACAATTCATAAGGAACAAACAATATCGTTTGAAGGAACATGCATGTTTACGTTGGGGTCAAATGCATCCAAATGGTGAATTTGGTGATAAAGCCCTTTAGGGTCAACAATTGCAAGAAGAGAGCACTACTATTTAAAGCTTAAAATGCAACATCATGTAACATTCTTCATAGCATTTAACCTAAATGACTTATAGATACAAATTCAAAATATGATTGAGGTAGCTAATGGCAATTCCTAAATGAAAGAGGTCCCTGAATAGAATTGGCATGGCTATTTGAATGATCGGGGTTCTCCTAATCAACTTTAGAGAAGGCGATTCGAGTACACCATGCACAAACAATCCCTTAAACTCTAAAGCGTTCGAAATTTACCCCTTTTGGAGTGGCTAAATTATGCTTTTTCTAAAAAAATTGCCTTTATAAACTTTAGCCATGAAATTTGACTAAAGGTCTAAAAATTTGCCATTTGGCGAATTTTAGCCACTCTTTATTACCCTGTAGTACCGTTACTCCCAATCCACATTATAGTTAGAATAATAGCTCGGGGCCATTCACGCCAAGGCAAGGGCACGGCAAATAGTGGTTGAACTCCAGGTGGAATGATCTTTTTTTTGGAGGGGGAAGGGAGGGAGGATATTTTCAATGTAATAGTTAGGACAGAGACAAATTTTGGCAGCTTCAAAGGTGATTTCGAGGCAAATTTCAACGGTTTCAAAGGGAATTTCCTTGAATGTGCATGTGGGGCATTCCCGAGACACCGGCATAAATGCGTAGAAGCAACTACTCATAAAGGTCTAGACGGTTTTGCCCAGTTGGTTAAGGGCATGTCGGTTAGGAACGTTACATTTAGTATCAGAGCCAAGTCTCGAGTTCGAGTCTCCATGGGTGCCTATATGCATGGGTAATTTGCAAAGACTTGGTAATCATTGTGACATGATATAGCCTTGGATGCTCGACCACAAGCATAGTTCTAGTGGAAGAGACTGTAACGGGCCCATGGTAGACCGTTCGAGTATTCGATCCTTGAATGTGACTGTAACGGGCCCATGGTAGACCGCTCGAGTATTCGATCCTTGAATGTGCATGTGGGGCGTTCCTGAGACACCGGCATAAATGGGTAGAAGTGACTACTCATAAATGTCTAGACGGTTTTGCCCAATTGGTTAAGGGCATGCCGGTTAGGAACGTTGCAGTTGACCTAGAAATATTAACTCAACCTTTGGGAAATCATGGGAACCAACCTGGAATGGATCCATTTGGGCATCTAAGGGGCCGAAATGTGCAAAGAAGGCAGAATCAAGATGTATCAGGCAAGATCTGGCAGCAAAAGACATGGCCAGAAGGCGTTCCAGAACCACATGATTTGCCCTGCAATCAGGTCATTTTGGATCAGAAAGCCCTTAAAAGGCAAGATCGGGAAGAATTAAGGGGCTTGCATGCTGATTCGATCGCTTGGAAGCCGGATTTGGGAGCTGCAGGCTGCGCTGCTGTAACGTGCACATTAGGGATATTGAAATAAGGAAAAGTTATTTAATAGCTTCATAGGAAAAAGAAAAGCTAAGATTATAGGTTAAAAATAAAACATTAATGGTTAGTTCGGAATAAGGAATTGGGTTAGTAATTTATCTAAGAATAAGGGCTAAGTTAAGGAAGGTTATGTTAATGGGTATAAGTTATTTATGATTACGGAATATGTAGTTTAACAAGTTAGCTAGTTATATATCTAAACCTTTTGGAATAAACTAAATTAGAAAAGGGAAAAATACATGCTAGAGGTATTACGAGTTGGGAATGGCCGCAGGAATCAATAAACTAGTTAGCAGGGTTATGGAAGCCACCGTCACTAAGGTTATAAGTAGTAATTTGAGGGAAATTTATCTAGTTAAAAATAATAAGATATATTAGCGAAGGTTGTATTTGTTTAAGCACCGGGCATTGCATGTTGCATGGTAGAGATAGTAATATTCATATGAGCGTATAACTGGATTTCCTTTGTTGCATGAAGTGTAAATTATGGCATTTTTGAGGTAAATTTGATATGGAAATGTGCCTAGTTGATATTGGTGGGAATTCATAGTATTATGATTTATGTATAGTATAACTCTTTGATATAGACCTCTGGGGCCGGAGTCTAGGTGCTATGTCACTGGCCTGATCAGCCGAGTTGACCTTGCTCAGACCCAGAGGAATATTGGTTGCAATGTTTACTGCTATGATTGCTTAGTTCTTTTATATGTGGTCTTGAATGTTGGAATGAAGTTGCAATGATCATGTTTATAATGGATTTGGACTCGTAACTTGGATTGCAGGGGCGAGGTTACGGTAAGGTTGAGTTAATATTTCTAGGTTAATGCTTTGTATTGTTGATGCTAGACACGTCCTAGATCCCCGATCCCCACTTAGTCCGTGTGACTAACCCCATGGTTGATGGTGTAAGCAAAGGTGCAAGATGCTCCGGAGAGTAGTCAAGCTTCAGGGAGGCGAGAGTAGAAGCGTGGATTGCCAGTTAAATAACTTGTTTACTATTATTATTATATGTTGGCTTGAGGCTACAATTATTAAGAACATTAATTGTTGTGCGGGGTTATCGCTGAGCAATGGGCAAGTATATTTTTGGGACCGTAGAACATATATAAAGATTAAATTCTTTACCTAGGCATGCATGTGTTAATTTCTTGAGTTCCAAGGGTTAAGTAGATCCAACGGTAAAGATTGATGGGATCTCCAGTTACCGAGAGGTTAACTGGCCAGGCCCGTCACAGTTGGTATCAGAGCAGTGTTGATTAGTGGATCATAAGATTTTTTTATTATTGATGATATTTGCTATGGTTCCAGATTCTTATAGAGATGAGTTCCCCAGGAGGAGTTGGACGGGCGGGTGGAGCTGGGCCTAGTGGAACTCCTGATGTAGCCGATATCTTGCAGGCTATCCAGCAAGTGTTGCAGCAGAGTGCCTCGCAACAAAAGATAGCAGCTGATAAGGCAGTGGAGAAGGTGCTTAAGGGCACCAAGAGGGAAGTATTTACTGGAGAGAATGTTACAGGGGATGATGCGGACTCGTGGCTTCGTGGGGTTGAGTTTTATTTTAAACTCATTAATACTGAAGACTATGTTAAAGCTGTATTGGCTCAGGCAATGTTGGGTGGATTTGCTAGAGTATGGTGGGAGAATTACTTGCGGGACATAAATAAGGTTGCGGGGCAGGCAACTTGGCAAGAGTTTAAAACTGCCTTTGAAGGACACTTTATGCCTCCTGGATACAAAGTAGACAAGATGAATGAGTTTTTGGACCTGATACAAAAAGGGACAGTGGCCGAATATAATGAGAAGTTCAGAAGATTGCAGTATCATTGTCCTTTTGAGGATAAGGAGAAGCTCTGTGCTCGATTTATGAAGGGTTTGCAGGTTGATATTAAGATCACAATGTCAGGTGTGTCCTATAAGGATCTGGAGGAGGTATTTAGAATTGCTAAGAATCGTGAATCTGACCTAGTTGAGAAGGCAACTTTGGAGAATGCAAAGAAGAGACAAGTTCCTTTCACATGGCAGACTGGTGGACCTACGAGTAGAGGTCTAGTCGGGGCGGCATGGCTGCGCAGGCTGTTAGTATGCAGGAGGGCAGTCAAAATCGAGGATCTCGGCCTATGTATGCATCTTTGAATGATGAAACCAGGGAAAAGTGTATCAATGAGAATCGATGCTTTAGGTGCAGAGAAGTTGGTCATTATGGGCGAGATTGTCCGAGAAGGTGGGTAGATAGTACCGCCTCATCTGCATGTTCTCAACGTGGAGGGCAAACAAACCAGTAGCTAGGTTGAATTCTAGTGATGCTTATGGACGGGGTCAAGGCAGAGGAAACCCAAGCCGAGGTAACAGTGGTGGTCGTGGAGGTTTTTGGGACAATAACAGGGGTGGCAGAGGGCAGGCTAGAGGAGATAGAGGATCATAGCACAAGCCAACCCTGTAGTTGAAGTTAGGGCTGCTCGAATCACGGACCCTTTTGTGGAAAGAATGTGCATGTATGCTGCAGTGGACCAGGGCCATGTAGATAATCAAGCTGTGGTCATCAGAGTACCAGGTATTATTCATGAAGTTCTTGTTTTATTCCTTATTGATTGTGGTAGTACACATTGTTTTATTTCCCAAGGCTGGCAAAGAAACTAGATTTGAACATGATTAGCCGGGACCCTAGATATGTGGAGTTGACTGATGTGACGTTCCAGCATAATATATGCCCCGAATACGTATATTATACTGCCACGTCACCCGTACATGTCACGGATGACATGTACTTGCGAGACGTATAGGGTTGCACCTAGGAGGCAAGGGTTGCACCTAGGGGGCAACATTGAATGTTGTGCATGTTAAATAAACATACACAATTATTAAAACCCATGGACCCCATTGCCAAATGGCTAAATCCCATTTGGCCAATGTCTAACTTAACCCTAAGGGTTTCTATAAAAGGGTTTTCCCCTTAAACCCTAAACCTTTCTTCTCTTTGCATTTTAGGGTTTTTCCTAGAGCTCCTTTTCTCTCTCAAATTTAGGATTTTCTTGAGCCATTTCGGCCAAGTCAAGACCCCAATCCACATTGCTCGACTCTGAAAAGCCGTCTTTGCACAACAGATCATCGAGTAGCAGCAGTCTTCAGCAGGATCAGAAGCATGGATGCATTCCAAGGATCAGGAGCAGGTCAAGGACCAGGTATCTAGTCATTCTGTTGTGCAAAGCCGCCTTTTGGCTAGGCAATAAGCTGGTTTAGTATGTTAGATCAGCCATAGAGGCCTGATAGATCCCGAGCTCATAAGCCCTAACAAAGGAACCTAACTCTAGATGTTTAGGTAGGTAGATTGATGTTACTCTCTATTTCAGTTCTGTGATGTTGTATGTATTTCACTCTGTGACCTCCATGTATTGGGAAGGGGGGTAGAGGCCTAATGCTATGTAGCAGATGATCCTAGATAGCCTACTAGTTCCCAATTATATGCGGCCCGTGCATAGGAGCCCGCCTGGTTGTGGGTGGCGGGGCTAGGCCGATTGATAAGGAGGAACTTGTCTCATCACGGTATGACCCCTCTAGTGTGTAAGGCCTACCGGGGTTCGCTGTGGGCTAGGCTTAATGGCTTGTCACTGAGTGCGGGCAAGGCATGAGCTCGACACTCGTGGGGTGATGCGTCACCTTCCATTGAGTTCAAGTCGAATACGGGCAGTGGCCCTCTATCTGCCTGTGATGGGCATGGATGCCTCTGGAGGAGAGGTGACTCTCCTTCTGCCTCATCGGGGCTGAGAGATGCAACCCAGTAGTAGTAGCCTCTCTGGCTATTCACCCGGCAGGCTACAGTCAGGTCCCAATACTTTTCAACCTATTCTGCAAAGTGTGCACGGGAGGGGCGGATGGAGTGGACTACCCTAAGCTATGTTCTTATGCCAGCCAAATCCATTTGTCATGAATTCTGTCTGCAATGACTTCTGGAGGCCCAAGCCGTAAGTCATACCCCCTCGAGTCTGAGCCCTGGGTAGGTTTTCCCTTGCTGTTATTGTTCATGTTGATGTTGTTGTATTGATGATGTTATGATGTGTTCATCCTTCGAGGTGATTGTATTGTTATATTGTATCATGTGCTCATGTTTACTCATGCTTCTGCAGATAGGTCGACCCGAAGGGAGACGGGTGAATGACACATCCACTCTTCCCTTGCTGGCTCATTCCCCTGGGAGTGGAGTCAGGTGGATGCCCCCTGCCAATTTGGCTGACAGGGGGAATGCTCCATCTTCTGATACGGTGTGTGCACCGTAGAGGAAGCAGGGGACGTCATAGTGGTATCAGAGCATGATCTTGGTAGACCAAGTTCGACCACTGACCATTTTTCCCATAGGACTAATTGTAGACTCAAGCCTTGGGAAATAGCCACCCAAGCAGGAACCTCAAAATTTGGAAAACAAATTTCAATTTCTAGTGTAATAAATAGGTTAATGCTAAGTTAGTAATAAGTTTTAGCAAGAAAAACCTAAATCGTCCAAAAAGAGGTGACCCCTCACAGAGTGCGCCCAGACCACTTTGGACCATGCTCCAAAGTGCTCCTCGCGCACTGTGTGAGTGGTGAACTCATGTTGACCTAGTTAGATGCATAATTTAGCTAATCTAACAGTGCAGTTCAGCTTATTACTTAGATTCTAGCTAGTTTTGCATGTTAAAACACTAAGAAAGCCCTTGTAAATTGAAAATTGGACCCAAAAAGAGGTCACCCCTCACAGAGTGCGCCCAGACCAGTTTTGACCATGCTCCAAAGTGCTCCCCGCGCATTGTGTGAGTGGTGGATACTTTTTGGCTAAACAAGCCTAATGTACTCCTCATACCTTCATTAATACCCTCTAGATTGGCCAAATATAGAATTGCAGGTCCAAACCCTAAATTTTCCCTACCTATAAATAGAAAATTAGGGTTCCTCATTTGTCCTCAGCGCCTTTGGAGAACAGCTCGCCCCCGAAAACGATTTTTAGGCGCCGGAGCTCCGACTGCCTCAAATCAAGACATGGTCCGCACCAAACAGACCGCCCGAATCACAGTGCCCCCTGGTTATACCAGCGCCCAAGAGCGGGCAGCCCAGCAGAAGGCCCGTCAGGCTCAAGAATGAGCAGGAACAGAGGGAGGGAGGAAGGACCACGGGCGCAGCGAGGGCAGCCCACGGGGAGGCGAAGAGGAGCAGCAGGCGCAAACACAGGAGGAGGAGCAGGCAAAGCATGATGAGGAGCAGGCCAACCTTGACGAGGAAGATGCAGCAGAGGAGCTGGCTAGGGAGCTCGAGAGAGAACTCTTCAAGGACTTATAGGAGACGGAAAATAAGAGCAAGAAGAGGAAGAGGGATGGCGAGCAAGCAGAGGAGAAGAAGTCAAAGGAGGGCCAAGATGGAAAAGGAGGAGAGGCGCAAGAGGAGGGGAAGAAAAGAAAAAGAAGGAGGAGGAGAAGCAAAGGGAGGAGGAGGGAAGGGGAGAAGCCCCGAAAAGGGCAAAGGCCAAGGCCACGCGCCCAAGGACACAAGGAGGAAGCTGAAGATGACTCCGCCAAAGTCGCCATTCAAGAGCCGACCAGAGAAGCCTCGATCCTCATCGACGAGTCGGATGAGGAAAGAAAGTTCCCGGCCAGTGAGAGCTCAGGACCCTCGAATGTCTGAGCGTGAGGAAAAGAATATATGGTAGCGAGGGCACCCCGTACCCCGGATGGCCGTCCCAAAGCACGGCGGCGGCAACAAAAGCCAAAGGTGCGCTGATGAAGTCGTATGTATAGCGGGGATCTTGAGTACTGAAAGAAGCTGAAAAGAGTATGCCGATTACATGAAAATGCACGAAGAATACTCTAAATACTATGAGGAGCACAAGGTTACTTTTGTCAAAGGAGGACGGCCGACCAAGAAGAACACTCTGAAGCCGCCACCCGAGAAACCAGCTCCTCCGAAGAAGCACATGAAGAGAAAGGCTGACTCACGTTTTTCCAGAGCTGCTCGAGAGATCAAGCATTTCCAGAGGAGTTATGGCCTTCTCATCCCAAGAGCTGCTTTCGCGAGGCTGACACGCGAAGTTTTGCAAGAGTTCGACAACTCGAAGCAGGTTACACATGACATGTTGCTCACGTTACAGGAGGCGGCCAAGCAGCACATTGTCCAGCATTTTGAAGATGGGGTAGCATGTGCAATGCATGCCAAAAGAGTGATCTGCATGCCAAAGGATATAAGGCTAGCTAAATACATTAAGAAGGAGTTCTAGTTAATCCTTTGTAAATAATTTTTGTAAATACAAGTTACAATTTTGTTGAATTAATATGCTTAATCATGTTTAAGTAGGGTGTATTACTAAGTTCTGCATTTGAAATTAACAAATTTGGAGCAAAACTCAATGTTTTTAGCCCCACCCCTCAAAGAGTGCGCCCAGACCACTTTAGACCATGTTCCAAAGTGCTCCCCGCGCACTGTATGAGTGGTCGAGCACTGATCTATGCCAAAACTTGTCCAAATGCAGAAAGTAAGGACACCATTCGACTCAGCTCACTTTGTTTAGTAGGATTTGACCCTTAGATTGTAGAAACTGACTAACCCAAACTCAAATGGAGCCCCACCCCTCACAGAGTGCGCCCATACCACTTTAGACTATGTTCCAAAGTGCTCCCCGCGCACTGTATGAGTGGTCGAGCACTCATCTAGGCCAAAACTTGTCCAAATGAAGCAAGTAAGGACATAATTCCACCTATCTTGACGAGATATGCAGGATTCTATCCTTAGTTTGCATGTTTGGCATCATTCTTGACCCAAACAAGGCCCCACCCCTCACAGAGTGCGCCCAGACCACTTTAGACCATGCTCCAAAGTGCTCCCCGCACACTGTGTGAGCGGTCACACTCAAATTGTCCTAACTTGGCCTAACTTTCACCAAATTAGATGGAATTTGTAGCAATAGGACCCTTAGGATGCACTCCTTAGCATGATTAGCCTGTCTTTTGTATAGCAATACATTAGAATCATAGGTTTTCCCCAAACCCTAAAAATTCCCAAAATTAGGGTTTTTGCCTATAAGTAGACCACAGCCCTAATTTGCATCCTACACCCTTGCTCCTCACTCCAAGCCGATTTTCCAGACCCCTTAGGCGCTTCCCCATCTGTTTGATATCCCTGACTGCTCATAGACCATGGCAACCACTGCATTTAGGCGATGGTACAGCGCCACAGCTCATGTGGCTGAGGCCGACATCAACTCCGTCTTCGCCATCTTCCAGAAGGAGGTTGATGTGGAGGCCACCATCAATGCCACCCCTTTCTACCAAGACATCATGTCTGAGTTCCATGCTAAGATAGGACCTTCTCTAGTAGAGCTCCCACCTTGCGTAGGATATTTTGCACCAAGCATGGCCCTCAAGATAGCACTCCAAGACATACCAAACATAGATAAGTACCTAGAAAACAAGGGTACGCTTACCTAATTACATGTCCATTTCCGCCAATAGGAGGAGATATTTCTCTTACACCGCAGCCGTAGCTATTTTCCTATCTCTGCGAGCCCAAATTTGGGGTGTCATATGGATGGGAGCAATGCAATGATTGTATAATGATGCTTACAAAATTGGCTATAAAGAACCTTAAAATACCACACCCCTTTAGAGAACCATACATCCTTTAGAAAAACCTCCTTAAAAACATTACTTATAAACCGCACCTCCAAATACTACACCTCCTTAGAAACATCACCACCTCAAAAGAAAAAACCATAGTTCCTTTAACAAAAAACATACCTCCTTAAAAAACCACACGTCCTAAAAGCAAAGACCACAGCTTCTTACAAAAAAACTACACTTACTTATAAACCACTCCTTCAAAAACTACACCTCCTTAAAAACACCACTACCTCAAAAGAAAAAACCACAGTTCCTTTAACAAAAAACATACCTCCTTAAAAAACCACAAGTCCTAAAAAACAAAACCACGGCTCCTTAAAAATAGCGATGGGCGTTCCTTGTCCACTTAAAAAAACACTTCACCGTTAGTTACTAAAACCACACCTCCACGGATCTAAATGTTGAAATCTCTGAATAAAGAACATGTGGACCTAAGAAAACTATACTTTTCAACAGTGGACCAAAACGCGGGGTGAGTGTGAAACCCAGATAGGAGAACCATCTGTGCAACCTTTAGACATAGAGCCAATGGCCATGGCGCCCAGGAAGAAGAACAGTCGCCTTGTATGCACGAGGAAGAGGAGAAGAAGAAGAGGAAGGGCGGCTCAGTTTCGGAGGACATTGACCTAGTACAAGAAAAGGCGACAAAGCTGAGCGGCAACTCAAAGCTTGAAGAAGGGCTCGAGTCACAAGAGCAGCCCCACCACTTGGGCAAGGAATTACAAGCTTGACCCCACGTTGATTATACAAGGAGGGCATACTTAAGCCTCCATGATATCAAGAACCTCCCTGAGTGCCGAGATAGGGGCTATAGGGTAGATGAATTTCTGCATCTCCTACGGCAAGACCCTGATCTCGACGACTTCATCAACAGAGAAACTCAGGACTTTTCCATCAGCATCAGGGAAGCTAGAACATCACCTTGAGCCGGACATCAGCCGGATATTGAAGCCTACAGGCATCGCAGACGGATGATGGGCTGAGTGAGAATTACTTATCGAAAGAGGAGTTCTTGGCAATTCAGGGGCGCATGGGAATCAAGGGAAAATCAACGTTCATACTCCTACCTAATACATAGGCATCAGCACCAGCTGAAAGAAGAAGCATCAACCTGACAGATTCCATGTACCTTGACTACAGGGAGATGGTGGAATCTGGGATTGATGAGTACTCCGAAAGACAGAGCAGCCTTCACATCGGCGGGCGAGGGGCTGACAAAGCCCTTAGGTTCTACCTTCCTTTGTGCTCATAGATGGAAGGATAGCGGTTATACACCGCAGGCGATGGTATTCTTTGAGCGTGCAAGGACTATGTAGGAAGAACCGTAATGCCAACTCCTTTTTAACCAATAAATTGATTGTGTGTCATTTGTAGTATCGAGATTGGGGCAGCTACGAATGCGCAACCACCTTAAAGAAAATAGAAGCTAAACATACATATAAGTTGTATGAAGAATCATTGATTGCTGAAGGGAGAGTTCCAGGAGACGTAAGTTTAATTTAATTTTGGCCTTGTAGATAAATTATTAGATGTGTTCAATCTAACACACATTCCGTGCTTTATAGTTTAAGAGCCTGAGATCACATAAAACAAGAAGGGGAAAAGAAGAAGCGGCGGAAAAAGCAGAGAAAGGTAGCTTCTCTGGTGTTTACTTGTCTGACTGAATTCTGGTGCAGAGATTAGTTGTGTATTACTGGTCTTTTTCTGTATTATGGGCTCCACGTCTGCAAATTCAAATGCATCCATTTGGCAATCTATAACTGATCTGCCATCTTTAACATAAAATGGAAAGTTAAAAAAACATTTTATTTGCTCATCTCATATTGGCCAGAAATTGAATTTTGTATTTTGTTTTAGGAGGAGATGAAGAATATAGAGCTGCCTGAAGATCAAGATCGCCCTGAAGACATAGGAGATGACCTCCAACATCATGAAGAGGATCTTTATCCTCCGCCTTATGAAGAGCATGTTAATCACGAGCAAGATGAGTTTGTTGGCTTGGCAAAAGGTGGTCTTGAGCATGGGGAAGATGATCTGGGGATGGAAATTGAAGACCATATTGATTATAGAGTAGACGAGAGGGAGGCAACAGATGAACATCTTGTTGGGCATGAGGAAGCTGGGCATGGGGAAGCGAATATGACTCCTACTTGGGAAAAAGAAATGATGGTGGAAGAGGAGGGGTCAGCAGCACAGGAAAAAGAGGGCATAACAAGAAAGAAAGGCAAAAAGAGCAAGAAAAGCAAGAAGGGCAAAGGCATCGGTAGAAACTTAAGTCCAGACTTTGTTGAGGGTGTTGTTGCCAAAAATATTGCGCAGTATAAGTCTCTTCAAAGAGGCAAATGATAATGAAGAATCAAGTAAGTATGTTTATTTGATCTTTTGTTGCAACTTTTTCTTCCTTCTTATCATAGTATTCTTATCATAGTATGTTTATTTGATCTTTTGTTGCAACTTTTTCTTCCTTCTTATCATACTCTAAGAACACTGCCTGCAGGAAACAAGGTTCGGAACTATATTTTGCTTCTGCGGTGAAAGTGATATGGAGATGGATATATGAACTTCTATTTGCTTTTACTATGATTTTGGATTTACTCTGAAAGAAATTTTGATGCTTTATAATTTGAATGTAAGGAACGTGATCTTTTAATTAATCCAGGTTGTATTTGGCTTTAGCATAAGTACTGTGTTTGATAATTTTTAAATATCTCTTTTTAGATGATTGGGAGCTGAAAAATCTATTAAAAAACATATGATTGTATTTACCTAAAAATATTATGGTGCTTTCAATATTATAGAAAGTTGGAGGCAAATTCTCTGTTTGGCATTTGCTAGGAAGGTATCAGATCCACCACTTGCATGTTTGGCATTTTCTAAGCATGCGTGACAGTGATGGATACATTGACCAGATGGAAAGATTATGCCAGAAAAGAGCTCTTGCTGCATTCAAATCAAATCCGAGTGTTTGGAGTGTGAATGTTTAGCCATTATCAGGTGTGGTGTGCTGAAAGCAGATATGAACTTCTATTTGCTTTTACTTTGATCAACCTTTTGGATGTACATTGTAGCTTCACGGATGCTTTTTTGGATTAACTCTGAAAGAAATTTTGAGGCTTTATAATTTGAATGTAAGGAACGTGATCTTTTAATTAATCCAGGTTGTATTTGGCTTTAGCATAAGTACTGTGTTTTTTAATTTTAAATATCTCTTTTTAGATGATTGTGAGCTGAAATATCTATTAAAAGACATATGATTGTATTTACCTAAATATTATGGTGCTTTCAATATTATGGAAAGTTGGAGGCAAATTCCCTGTTTGGCATTTGCTAGGAAGGTATCAGATCCACCACTTGCCTGTTTGGCATTTTCTAAACATGCGTGACAGTGATGGATACATTGACCAGATAGAAAGATTATGCCAGAAAAGAGCTCTTGCTGCATTCAAATCAAATCCGAGTGTTTGGAGTGTGAATGTTTAGCCATTATCAGGTGTGGTGTGTCTGAAAGCGGTTGCAACATATGATTTTAGAAAATACCAGCAACAGGTAGGCTGCTTGAACGTGTGCCCTTAATTCAGTTCAATTCTGTTTTTTTAATGCTTCATATTTGCGGTGCAGATCAAAAGTAACTCTAAAGCACTAGCCAAGAGGTTTGTTGAGCCGGGATATATGCTGGTTTCTAATGTTGACGCGGCAAAGGCAGAACTTGTGGAGGTATTTTAAATTGCAAGTCGTATTTAATTAAAGTGGGACAAATCTTGAATTTTGGGACTCGGACTGAAAATGGGACTCATATTGACATCAAAATTTCACATCATATAACAAGGGGCTGGTTCACAATATTTTCTTCTGAAATTTCCAAATAAATAGTTGAGAAAGTTGAGCGAGGTGAGATCGAAAAGGGGGAGGGAAGGGGAAAGGCGGGGAGTGAGAAAGGGGGGGAGAAGAGGGGCAAGGGGAAGGGGCAAGGGAAAAACATGGCAAAGGAGGGGGGAGGGAGGGAGGGAGGGAGGGAAGGAGAAGATGGGGGAAGGGTTTGGGCAAAGGGGAGGGTTAGGGCAACGAGAGTTGGAGAGGGAGAGGATTACCCCTTCAAAAATAAATTAAAAAACTAAATATTATAAATTAAAGAAAAAAAACAATTAAATCTCATATTAAAAATAAAAAATTAAATATTACGTAATTAAAAATAAATAATTAATTACTAAATGAAATTCTAGAATTCTCAATCTTCTCGACTCACTAGTCGAGAAGGCATAAAACTATACAAGCCCATGGCCTTGCCTTTCCCAAAGCGGAGAGAGAGACTAAGGTAGCTATATTCCACACTAAGGCCGGAAGATAACCACCACGGTCCAAAAGGAAGTCAACCAACAACAAACAACAAAAGCAAATTATAGCACTAGCATCTCGGAAGCCCTCGGCGTGTTAGCGACCTAGAGAGCCCTCTCGGCCCAGGATCACAGGTTGCCTCCAGGTCTCTAGAGCGTGGAGCATAGCTCAGTATGGGATCTCATTAAGGCAAAGCTAAGCTCTTTCAAGATTGGCAAAGGCGGGCATTGCTTCAACAAGAACTAAGGGAGTAGCGAAATGTGGATTCCTTTTGTTCAAGAGCTTTTCAGCCCTGTAATGCAAAGAAAAGCAAGAAGAAAGCTTCATTTCGGAACTCACGGCCGCCTATTATTCTCTGCATTCCAATGTCATTCTCTTGAGCAAGTACGGGGGCTTTCCGCGATTTTCTTGAACGTTTCTCTTGCCTTTAGAGCTCTGCATTTCGAGGAAAATACATGCTTGCCGGAGGTTTGGATATATAATCGTCTTTGTAGAGATCGAGAAAAAATCGGAATAGCTGCGAATGGAATGAAATGCGGTTAGATCAAAAGCAGATTTGGCTATGGCGGACTCAAACCTTTTTATCGAATGGATATGGATATGGCGGTTCCTTTGCAATGCGAGAATAGAAAAGGGCCATCACGGGCATTCTAAATCTTTAGGTTCTCAAGATTTTGAGTTTGGCATTTTCTTTTCCTGTGCTTGGGGCATTTAGGAGCAAATGATTGCTCGCCCGATGATCTTTTCTACAAAGGAAAGCTCCTTCCCCTGCATTTGCCTCCCCAGATTACAAATTGTTGATGAATATTGAGTAAACCCGATGATCAAGGATCTGCCGGAGTAGTGGTGCATTATTCTTGCAGCTATCAAGGATCTGTGGGAGTAGTGATGGGAGAAAAAGAGTCCCGTGAAGTTAGCTCTCCGTTGACCTTTCATCATCGGCCTTGAGGGAATCGGCTTCAAATTGGTGGATGCACGGAGGCCTTGAGAATCGACTTCGGATCGGCGTTTCATCATCAACTAGAGGCATTCATAACCGAAGCGGCCTTGTTGCCATATACGGCTCCGCCTTCCATGCCATAGCCGGATCTTGAGAGTTAAGCCATAGCCACCCGCGATTTCGTAAGTGTACCAAATTTCTTCTTCCCAAAAGGTGCGTTACTAAATCTCCCCTTTCAATTTCAAATTTCAAAATCTCCCCCCTTTTCAATTTCAAATTTCGAACTTAAGTCAAATACTGAGAGAAAATAGTGGAATAATAGTGTACGTAAGAGAAAAAAACATATGGATATAGCGTGTTTAATGGGTTATTTTTCTAAGGTTTAATGGGTTATATTTCTAAGGTTTAATGGGTTATTTTTCTAAGGTTAATGGGAAAAAAAAGCGGGGTACCTACCAAATTTTAAATTTCTAGGACAGGCTGGAAAAAAAAGCTGGTTACAGTAATATATTACAAACATACCATTAATTGGGCTATAATTTTATTAGTGTCGCCCATATAAATATTTGAATTTTTGTCGCAAATTGATAGCATGGTTGTGTTTATATGTGGTATTGTATAATCATATTTTACACCTATAATCATATGTGTGCTTATACTATATATTGCTTTGCATGGACCATGTGCTAGTATGCTATACTATACTATATAACTATATATTGCTTTGTATGGACCGTGTGCTAGTATGCTAATGCGTGTATTATGAAATTGTGATAGTATAAAGTACTAATGTGTGCTAATTAAGCTGTGCTAGTTTAAAAATGCTAATGTGAGATAATACTAATGTGTGCTAGTATAAAAACAATTGTTAAATACTAATGTGTGCTAAATACTAATGTGCTATGAGAAAAACAATAAACTATGGTGTGATAGAATAATAAAGTATGGTGGAAAATTAAAGGGATAGATAGATAAAATGATGCTCCGCAAAAATAATCTCCGGCCCTTGAAATTGCATTTTTTTTTTTCTCTGAAATTTCTCGACTTCAGCGTTTAGTGAAAGAGGCCTCAAACCCCTAGTTTTTAGTTTTGAGAACGCCTTTCTCACTTCGCCGAGTCGAGAAAGGCCTTCACCCTAAAACTGTGTTTTTAAGCTTTGATGCGCCTTTCTCGACTGCGCGAGTCGAGAAAGGCCTCCCCACCCAAAAACCTGCGTTTTTAAACTTTGGCTGCCTTTCTCATTTCGTTGATCCCGAAGGCCTTCCCACCCCCAAAACACTGCGTTTTTAAACTTTGATCACGCCTTTCTCGACTCCTTGAGTCGAAAAAGGCCTCGACTCCCTAAAACACTGCGTTTTAAGCTTTGGCCGCCTTTCTCGACTCGCGAAATTAGAAACCTCTCCCTAAAACACTCGTTTTTAAGCTTTGAGCTGCCTTTCTGACTCGCGAAAGAAGTCGAAGGCCTCCCACTGAAACCACGTGTTTTTCCCTCGAAGCGCCTTTCTCGACTTCGCAGTCGAAAGAAAAGCTCCTCGTGCCCCAATATTTTCCAAAATGGCCCTAAAATTGTGTTTTATTTTACTTTTTGCACAGTAGCATCACTTGACTAACTTGATTTTGTCTTTTGTAGTCCTTATCTCGACCAGATAGTACATGCTTGGGAGCAATGAAAAGACCAGTTCATTGAAGAAAGCTGCCGAGAAGAGGATGGTGACATCAGTTGGACATACAAGCACGTGGCCCATGAAGGAACTCCTCATACAAATTTCTATCGTCTGTAAGTTGCTCCGTGACTTGGAGAGAGCTCCACGCGCCCTTTGCACTAGGTGGTTCATGTGTGAAGAGAGTGTAATCATTGTGCCCATACGACCACTATGGTCTCTTCATCCACTGTAATATATATTGTAATGAGCCCATTTATAAATATAAGGTATCTCAAAACTAGTATTTTTTGGTGATTAAGTAAACAATTTGCTTAATTTTTGTTGGAATTTGTGATCTATTGTCTACCCACCTAAGAAAATAGAGCCAAAATGTTCAACTAAGAATCTTTTTCAATTAGAACTTGATAGGTCTTATGCATGTTTGCGTTGCATTGTTCTTGTTCTCGACACGCTATCCAAGAAAACTGGAAGAAAAGCTTGGATGCACACTAATAGACAAAAATTCCAATTATGGCCAGTTTTCGGGTCGGGGTGCTTCTTTTTGTGTAAATTAACAGGGTTCCGAAAAAAATGGGGATGGAATGAGTCCCACTTTAATTAAATACGACTTTTGCACTTCAACTTTGGATGCCAGATCCCTTGTTAAACCTTTAGGTTAGGCTGTAATAATTCTATTGTTTGATTTGAACATCTGATATCATGTATAAAATTGCATCTTATAGAAGGCAGATGAATCTTATATTTTTTGTTTTAACAAAGTGTAGATGAATATTCAGTTCTCTTGTAGTTTAGTAAAACTAAAAATAGTGTGATGTAACATGTTACAGATTGTTTTATGTCTTAAGGGGACATCAAATTTTCGAAGCCTAGGAGCTAGATTGCCAAAGGGTGTTTTATTAATTGGGCCTCCTGTGATTAATTAATTGGGCCAAAGGGTGTTTTATTAATTGTTTGTTGCTTTGGTTTCCTGTGAATGAATGAGAGGTTAGCGGGAGTTTCTAGTACTTAATATTTGTATATTGCATTAATGCAGCTTGTAAAACTCTTCTGAACTACTAGTTGCAACAACTAGAAGCTTTTTATGTTGTAAATATATATACTAATCAGGCTGAAGTAGGGAACGGGTTTACAAAGCTATGCAAAGCTTAAGAACAAGATTAACTTTGTTAGATTATAAAGAACAGAAAACTCATATACACACCTTAGATCGCCAATAAAATCATGGCAAGAGTAAAATAACAACGGTCTAATAATCTCAATTATATCATAGTATGTATAAATTTGCGCTCTTGCTGATAAATCTGCAAGTCACACGGAATATGTTCATGGATAATTGGAGCTTTTGGATCTGATTGTATCTCTCAATTGCAGGACAATCTGCAGTTACTATTGAGGTCTTCAAAAAAACAGTCATGCGGACAAAATATGGAGCTGGGCAAACTACCAATTTTAGAAGGAGCTTGGAGAAGAAACTGTGCAAATTAGTTGCTTGGGCTGTTCCTGGTTCAGGACAGGACCTGATGGATGACAGCGAAGCTGATGATTTGCAGATGGCAACAAATGGTTGACGCAAAACACAATACTAACCGTTTGATCAACATATGCATGTATTCCGAATGAAATTCTGAACATGAATTCTGAACATGAATTCTGGCGAGTTTGTGACGAGGTACATCATAACTCTCTTATAGCTTAGAACTTCATCGAAGACAACTGTTTTTCATATCGTCTATGATGTTCCATTGGGTAAGAATTTTGGGAGCAATGGTCTTAACGGTTTACTTGTTACTTTATTGTTGTAATGAAATCAATTGTGCCACAATAAATTGTGTCTTTTCCAAAAACCAGGATGTGCCAACTTTGGTTTATGCCCTCTCAATTTGTGACGTGTGCATTAACCATATTTTATAAGGGGAATCTAATCAGTTCCAAAGCATCTTTCAGTAGCTATAAGCATTCTTTAGTTTCAAACTAGGCAACACCAGAATGCTTGAAAGGGAGCCTACATCTATAATCAAAATGCAAATGCCAAGGCAATGGTAAGAATATAGAAAAGCAATTCGTTCAATGCAAGTTAAAACAAGATGTTGGCAGCGAGGGTTTTGGTGAGGATGGAATTCTGGAATGTTCCTTCTCTCAGTCAGAAATGTTCAATCATTAGCAATTTTAGCTTTTATTTCAGGTGATAGGAGTGTTGTGGTTCTAGGTGGAATCCCAATTGGCATCACTTACAACAAGAGGCATAGAGATACTAACCTCTTTATATGAATATACCATGGCCATCTCCCCCATAAAGAATGAAATATCGTAAATCAGTTTATACATGGAATCCATTAGCTATGAGGCTCTTGTAGACAACTTACAGTTACATATTTTTGGCTAGCCATGCTCCATGCCATATTCAAAATCCCCAAGTTTCATATGGCTCTCTTTGTACCTTTGTGGACTCATCTCAATCTTAAAACATGTCTAGAATCAATCTCATGCCAATATCGATATTAGATCCCTTACCTATGGTTTTTATTATTTCATAATAAAAACTCAATTCCTTAGCTAACAATCAATTTGACACAATTAATAAGAGTTCCATCTCCACGAGCCAAGAAATACCAACTTTCAAATCTTTTAGACTTCTTAATCTTAATTATATATTATTCTTTGTTACGTGTTATTCAAAAAAATTCAACTTCTTACATATTTTCGTCCTTTGTGTTTTACCCAAATCTCTTGCAGCTTCGCCTATATTTTCTCGACAAAGGGTCCTTGCTATATCCAAGCCCCTTGATACTTCCATTTTTTTCCTTTGGACTCCTTGTATATTTATTTACATTTAAATATCAATGTCTTAACAAGACAATGAAAAAAAGACACAAGTAAGACAAGAGCAAATATAACCAACAAAAAGCAAGCCGTTCAAAATCCGGTATCATCGGAGAAGATTCTCAAGGCATTGATTGCTCATATTCACCAAATCGACCTCAAATCAACCCTTTCTTCCTTCCTTCCTTCCTTCCTTCCTTCCTTCCTTCCTTTCCCTGCAATTTCAACCACATCCAGCCCAAATTCGGCATGTTCCCCACAAGATTCATGCTTCTTCTCTTCCTTCCAAATATCTCAACTATAGCTCAAAAGCTTACACACATATACTACTATGTCATAGGAAACTTAACCGTTGATCCTCTTTTTCATTCAATACAATAGCATGCTTGAATATGATCACAGCCTATGAAATCACAAATAGATCGGTGAAAAACCCCACCTGAAAGAAAACACTTGATACCAATCTTCATGCGATCTCCAAGGCCTTGCATGCTCGGTTCTCCAATTCAATCCTTCTCTGCAAAAACTCTGCTCCCCAAAAAACTTTTTCCTATGCAAAAGTTTGCTCTAACAAAGCCTCAAAGTTTCCAAAAAACTTTTCCAAATATCCTCTTTAATTAGCACAACATTCAAAAATCTATTTTCTAATAAAAGGCAAAACCCTTGCTTATATGAGGCCTATATTATATGCATGTCAAGCATGATATATTTAAGTAAATAATAAATAAGTATATTGGCCCATCAAGTGCCCAGGACTGTTACTTTTCTCACAGGACAATCTCAAATTTTGTATGGATTCGTCCTTCATACATTAATGCTTTGATCTCCATGGAACAAAGAATCTTATATTCAACATGAGGTTCTCGAGGATTAGGCATCCTACGATGCAGGGTTGATGTTTGGTTACTAATTGAATGGCCATGAAAGTAGATTGCATAGAAACTTTGCATGCATGAAAAAGCAATTTGATTACCTATGTACTGAGAAAGCAACACGATCGTACAAAAATCCTTGATTATCTCATTGATAAATAGAAGTATTATGAAAATCACGGCTCCATTTTCCCAGGCCCTACAATCAGTCAGCCAAGAGCAGGTACCCGAAATGGGGGACCTGATTTTGTGATTGTACATCATTATAAAATGAGGAGCTGGATGATTCGAGGAAGGAGTTTGATGATTCCAGAATTTGAAAACCTACTAGATGGACGACATGGTATGGAACTTTAAATGGGCACCCATGTTAGCAAAGAATCGTGATTGTACGACTTTGGAAACATAGAAAAGAATAAACTTCTTTCCTGGCAGTACGACATCTGTGTGCTGTTACTTGAGAGGACATGTAGTACCATTTATACTCTATGCTTGTGTTACTTGAGAGGGGGCCTGTACCGACCATTACGCGCTATCATGTAAACATCGAGGAGGCCATACGGGGTTGGAAGAGGAAAGAATGTGCTGAAATTCCTAGAGACGAGAGGGTGATTCTGGGAGGAGTTGATGGACAGATGGGCTAGGAGATGGGAGGAGATCGGGGGTGTGGAAGGGGCGAAGGTCAGGGTAAATCCGGTCGATGTTGGATGTGTGTGAGGATGAAGGAGGGGTGCAATGGTGGTATGGGGGAGTGCATATGGTGGATGGAAGAGCCAAAACTTTACATCAGGGGCACCACGTGGAGGCCCACGTGATGATGTGGCAGGACCAGTTTTTGCGTTTTCACGGAGGGCCATATCGCGGAAGCTTCTGGCGCGCGCTTTGCCCTCCGGATTTCTGCCTGCTCGGAAACAATCATTTAACACGTCGAACATATGACCAATCATATCGCGGAAGCTTCTTTGTTCAAACACGTTTAGCATATGATTCATCTCCGATCATATCGCGGAAGCTTCTAGTGACCTGCCGGACGCCCGCTTTGCCCTCCGGATTTCCGCCCGCTCCCACGACCCAGTCGCGCTTATAAATGACCATTCCGTATTTTGCCTCTTGCTCTAAGATGGGCGATCTCCAGCTTGACTTTGATGTCGATTTTGATCTTGATCTTGATGACCCTGCCCTTGCCCTTCACCTCGAAGATCTTCAGCCCGATCTTCACGACATTTTCAGTCCAGACTTCTTGCTTGACTGCTCAGTCGCGCAGCCTGATGCTGATACTTTGAAGAGCATAAAAACCCACGAGAAATCAAAAGCCTCTTCCTCTGCCCAACATGGTAAGCAATATTCTAACTTATTTCCAATCATTTTTTTCTCTTCAAAGACCATACCTTTCATCTGCTATATTGTATATGTATATTTGCATTGCAGCAGAAGATAGCAGCTTGAGAACTTCAAGTGCTACCAATCCCTATCGTGGAGTGAGGCAGAGAAGGCCTGGAAAATGGGTAGCTGGAATCAGGGATCCTAAGAAGGGAAGCAGGGTATGGCTTGGAACATACAAAACTGCCGAAGAGGCTGCTCGAGCTTACGATGCCGCTGCGGTTCGGATCAAAGGATCAAGAGCCAAACTCAACTTTTGCTGGCCCCATGATGATGCCAATCAAGACCATCTTTGGTCACATGAGATGGATGATTCTTTAGCCCTTGATGCCAAAGTTATCCACATTGCAAGAATGCAACAGTTTGGCATGGAGGGTAGGATATCAAAGAGGCCAGATGTTAATACACAGTGCCAAGGCTTTAGTTCAGAAGAGGGACTTTTGCTAGATGAGATGCTTCTTAATCCTCACACAGGTGGCAAAATGAAAAAAAGAAATAGAGGCCACCTTTGGAGCATGTAAGGTCCTTTTCTAGGTTCTCACTTCAAGTGGAACTTCAGGTTCATGTCATCTGTTTGTGAACTTGGGAAAAAGTTACTTTTGCCCACTTAGTGCCACTTGAAATTAGCTATGTTTATGTTGTTGTCAAATGTTAGATTTACTTGTTGTTTTCTGCTTGCAACTTGAGACTCCACCTTCTATTTTGTCTTTTTGTACTTAGATCTGATTAAATTCTTTTCTATTTATGTTCAGTTGCATCTTGCAAATTTGCATTCAATTGTTAGATTCACTTAAATTTATTTATACTTACAGTTGTTTACACTTAATAGGTGGTTGTTTCTAGCAAGTGCCTCATCATCTTGTCTATCAAAGGTCCATTGTTCTTATCCTTTATACTAATACTCCATAAAGGATGGGAAAAGGGTTTAGCCACGATAGAAGATACAAGGTAGCTGCTTTGATATCTTTGTAGCATTTCCCCCTTTTTGTGCAATCATCCTTGGTGTTATAATCAAGGGCTTGTATTTGGACAAGTCCAATGGGATATAGCTATTGGGTAATTGTCTGACGGCTTACGCATAGTTATCCACGAAAAAGGATAAGTGAGAATAGGATAGTATTCTTAACATTCACTTTGAGTTTCGACTAACATGTTTTCGTCATATCTTTTTTTTTTTTTTTTTTTTTTTTTTTTGAAGGTGAGAGATGTTTTTTCCATTAATTAATTAAAGCCATACAATAGTCTTACTAAAGGGAATGGAAAATTCCACATTAGCAAAGGATTTGGTATAGTAATCCCAAAAAGAAAATAATAGTTGCAATAAGAATAGCAACCAGATCAAAATATAGTAGCAGATCAGTGGAGTTGTCAAAATGTATATAAAGTTCTGCTTTGCCCCCTATGAGAGAGCTCCATTTTATACTGATCCAGATTCCAACAATGAGATCGAGAAACACACACGCAAAAACCTTATAACTTTCCAAGTACCTAAGTTTGATGTTAAACAAAGAAGACAAATTATTGAGCATCGTGCCAGATATGGCCCGGTTCATGATTTGTGGTTTAATGTATGGAGGATGAGATGAAGAATGAGGTTTCTCCTCGAGGAAATTGCGAGTCATTGGTGCATGATGTGGTCGAAAATTACATTTGTACACCCAATAAAAGCCCTTATGCATTTCCAAACTTATAAGCTGTTATACTTTCGGATCCACTTTCCATGAGCAAGTGATGTATATCCTCCTTCCCCATCAAAATCGGTAGAGAGTACCATAAAGGTGCACGCTAACATCTTATGAGAGTAATACAACTCTCTATATCTGCTCAACCGCCTATCTGTCCAAGGAATAGTGATACATAAAAATAAAGTTGAAGAGGCGGTACATCTGCACAACCTCCACCTGCAATAGATTTTGGCCCAAGATTTCTCCTTTGCTATTCCTCCCCGACCTCGTGCGACTTGATATCATCCTCGATGCATCGGCCCTGTGGTCAGCAGATCTGTAACACCCGTGTTGTTGTAGTACTGGGGTGGCTTCATGGTAGCTCGGCATAGAGTCAAACTTGTTCTTGCCCTCACCTCTTAGAAATTCAAGATATTCTATCCAAAAATCGAGAAAGGAGCATTAGAATTGACTACATGTAAATTTGAAACAAATATATTGAAGCCACTAAAGAAATTACCAATTTGGTCCCAATTTCTATCATAGGTGTCGACATATTTACTCTTGTGAGCGATAACATAAGCTTCTAAATCTAGTGTTGGAAACTCTTCTTGATCGAGAAAGATGAGAAATTTTTATGACCATAAATAATCCACGTTTACGGATTTCCAAATACTCCATAGGGCGATAAACATGGCGGTATTTTTTGAAAGCATCATTACTTTGAATACTCAGTAGCAAATTACCTCGAATATTGACATTGAAATATTGATCAAATTCTTGTAAAACCAATTCCAAAATGTAGCCAATTTAGGACAATTAAAAATATGTTGCAAAGTTTCATCTTGATGGCGGTTTGATTGACAAAATTTGGAGCAATATTTGGATTTCTCTTAGATAGGGAGGCAAGATTAGGAAGACTATTTTGAGCAATCAACCAGGATGAAATAGTTGACTTTTGAGGCGATAAGATTTCCGTGTTTTCGAATAAAGTTTTACACTCATCTGAGAGATAGACCATTTCGTTACGGCTTTCCACGGGGAGAGGCCTTGTAATTAATTTTGGCATATACCTTCTTGACCTTGTATGTACTATTACCATATATTTTCCAGAGCAGACTGTTATCACAGCTATGAAGATTAGTACATTGAGCAAGGATATTCTTGAAATGGAAGAAAATAATTTTATCAGTCGAGGTGCCACCTATTAGCCTCCTTAAATTTGTCCATGTAATTAACTGACCATTATTGAAGAGATTCTTGACAGAAATGATTCCATAGGAGCTCCACTTCCTGTAAGCCTTAGGATGCTTCAAAGCCAAAAGATTACCATCAGAATCTTTGAAGCCAGGAGACCAGAAAAGGGAGGATTGCATGTTATGCTCTTGTAGATCAGGACCCTCAAAGCAGTTTTGAATAACATTCCAAGCTTTGATTAAGTTATGCATGAGGGAGGATGTATTTCTACCTGGATGTATGTTGCAGAAGGCTGACTCAGGCAAAGAGTGCTTAATGGAAGGATGCCCCTGGGGATAAGAACAAGAGATCCAATATCTAATGAAAATGGAGGCAATCGAAGTGTTACACCGCCAAAGTTCTCGGATGAACTTACCAGCCAGAGCACAAGCTTGAAGATATAAATTTTTGCAGCCTAATCCACCATCACTTTTGGATCGAGTTAGAGTGTCCCAATTGACAGAGTGATTACCATTCCAGATAAAATTTCTAATAGTCTTCTCTAGCTCATTATAAATATATTTAGGGGCCACTAGAGCAGAGGAGAAATATATGTGAGATGCTGGCCGTTCAGAGTTTGCAATTAATGTTCTACCAGCCAGGGAAAGAGTGTTTCTAAAGATGTTCAATTTTTTCCTGATTCTCTGCAAAATAGGATCCCATAACCCCTTAATATTAGGATTCAAAGACAAAGGCATACCTAGGAGCTTGGTAGCTTGCATTTCATTTAGAACCTTGATACCACATAAAGAATCTTGGTTGGAATCTCCAATGATAACACTCTTAGTAATGTTCAGATAAATGCCAGAGGCAGCTGAGAATAACTCAATGGTGCTCAGGAAATTGGTAATATTGTCAGGACTGGAGTCTAAGAAAGCAAAGGAGTCATCTGCATATTGAGAGATGATTAAACTACCCTTATTGTCAGGGAGATCGAGACCTTTTATTTTGCCACAGTCCTGATTGAAATCAACTGCCTTGGTAAGCAATTCAGCCACCACTAAAAAAAGGTAAGGAGCTAATGGACAGCCCTGTCTGACCCCTCTAGCAAGCTTGAAGAAATTGGAAGGTGAACCATTAATAAGAACTGAGGAGTTGGCCATGGAATTTAGACCAAATATAAGGGAAATGATTTTGGAATTGAAGCCAATTTTGGTCAGAGCAAATTCGAGAAAATTCAGGTTAATGAGAATCGAAGGCTCTTTTAAAGTCAAGCTTAAGAAGAATACATTTAGAGAGGAGACCTTGTTCCAATGCAAACCCTCCATAGCAATAATGTAGTTATCAAGAATAAATCGTTTGGCAAAAAGCGGTTGTTTCATGTCAATATGCTTACGGAGAAAAGGCTTGACTCGTTGGCAATGATCTTTGCACAAAGCTTGTAAGTTGAATTAGTGGCGAGATGGGTCTCCAATCAAAAGGAGACAGGCTTATCAACTTTAGGGATTAAGGTGATGAATCCAAGAGAGATGGAAGAGTGAAGATGATCACGCCTTCCGAAGCCATGAACAAGATTCACAATATCCTCTTTTAGTAATTCCCGAAATGCAAATAAAATTCGGTGGAATGCCATCGGGACACGGAGATTTCCCTTTAGTAAAGCTCATGAGGACACTATAGATCTCAGGTTCGGAGGAAGAGCGACAATAGAGTCATCCATAAGACTTTGATTATTTGGAATAATCTGGTTTTATCGAGAAATGAACTCTCACTTTTAAAGGCAAACATTAGAGCAATCGGGTTTGTCAACGAAAAGAGAGCATACGATCATGAAAGAATTTCTTAATCTCAGAAGGAGTGTCAATGGTAATGCCATTCTCAGACTGGACCTGCACAATCGAGTTATTTAACATTCTGTTCTTGGCAGTCCTGTAAAAAAATTTAGAGCTACCAATATCCATTTCCTTATTATATTTGATTCTGCATTTGATAGCATAGCTCTTGGCCTCAGACTCTTCAATAGATTTAATTTGGTTCTCTAGAATCTCCTCACCAATTTGAAGATTGGGATTATGAGGATCACTCTGGAGATGAGATCTAATATCCCTCATTTGAGCAAGAAGATTTTCCTTATGTCTAGATCTCTCTTTAAAGGAAGACTTCGACCAATTCTTAATCCAGGATTTAATTTGCTTAATCTTGGAGTAAAAGTTTTTCATAGAATGAGAGCCAATAGAAGTATTAAAATCATTCTGCCCTTGTTGCATGTTCAAATAAAAATTCTTGAAGTCTAGACAGAAATGCTCATTGTGGAGAAGGGAGCAATTGAATTTGAAAGGAGTGTTCCCATCCTTAGGCAGATTAAGCAGATGAGTAGTGTGAAGAAATTGAGGCTGATGATCCGAAATGGAGATGGCCTCGTCACTAATCACATAACAGTTATCCCAAAAAGACCCTGAAGAGTTTGATACATAAAACCTGTCTAATGCACAGTAAACCCTTTTGGAATTTTTTTGCTTATTTGTCCAGGTGAAGTTTGAAGTTGAAGAAGGGACATGAATAAGATTATTATCGAGATAAAAAAAAATTCCAATTGGCTCTTTCGATGGAGGACATATTAATTTTGTTACCTAACTTCATATCCCACTTGGAGTATTGTTGAAATCTCCAGAGACAACCCAATTCATATGTGGCTGAGACGAGATCCAAGAGTTAATTTCAGGCCAAATAAATTCTCTCTCCTTGGGGCAAGTTGGGGCATAAACATTAACAACTCCAAAATTAGAGTTATTAATTTTAAAAATAACAGCTTGCCAACATCTACTTGGGCTGTTAAAAAAGGAGACTTGAGTCAAAGACTTCCAAATAATGGCTAATCCACCACTAGTACCATTGGCTTCAATCCAAATGGAAGAAGAGCGAGGAAAATCCACTCGAGATAAATTTGAACTCTCAAATTTTGGCAATTTAGTTTCTGGAGCATAATAATGTCGACTTATAGATTATGAGCTGAGATGGCTCTCCTTCTCGTGATAAGGCCTTTGATCCCCCTAAGGTTCCAGGTAATTATCTTCATAAAGATGAGGAATGGGTCAGAGAGAAAGAAAGAAGGAAATTATCTTCTCCTATTCTTCTTGCTCCTAGTATTTCCAGCAGGAGTTTTGTGGAGACAAAGTTGATTACCAGTCTTTGATGAGGTTTTCTTCTTTCTTTTAGATTTGGAATCAGAAATAGACTTATTAGTGCCATGGGAAATGTTAAGCTAATTTTCCTTTCCCCAGTTTTCCTTGTCACTCTCACTGTCATTGTCAGAACACCCACCAGGAACAAATTCGAACATATTGAAAGAATCTTCTAAGTCATCAATTTCACTTGAGTTATAGTAGAGAGGTACTTGCCTTTTTGAAGCATCTTCATTAATCTCTTCATTTGAGTTGTCCAAGTTTGTGTATCGGGCAATGCCATGTGCCATCGAGCCCCCATCTGGCTGTATCCCTAACTTGGCTTGGTGTCTCATGAACCATATCCTCTTCAATTTGTTGGAGTAGGAGAACTTTGACTGTTGGAGACTTGGAGCAAACCATCTTCTAAGGTTGCCAATTGGTGTGCAATTTCTTTGGAGATGGGAGAAGGGGTGTTTGGTATGGAAGAGGGCAAATTATCAAGGTCAATTAATGAGTCTAGTAATGGAGGCTGGCTGTCAGAATTGTTTATGATGGGAAATGAAGGATTTTCATGTCCAATTTTGTCTACTGTCTTGCTCAATAAAAAGTCTACATTTTGTTCAACATTCAAAGTAGCAAGTACACGGAATTGATTGTAACAATCAATTTTGTCCTCAGTTAGTGTCGACTTGATTGGACTGTAAGTTTGAAAGTCCCTTCGTTGGTGCTATTTGATCCGGCTCTTTTGTAGCATTTTCTTGAGTTGGAGGAGCCAAGCGATTTGATGGAGCCAAGTGGATTGCATTTTTAGATTTGTATGTTGATGCATTATCACGAGTTTTGCAAGGCTGCCGGAGGTTTAGTAGTGAGTTGGCCGGTACCATTATGAATGTCATTAGAAGCAGTGTGCAAAGGTATTGGAATTTTGGAACTCATATTTTTAGAACCACCCTTAGCATTAATGGTGTAGTTGTCTGCCAATATTTGATCACATATTCTCAAACCTTTGAGAATGGCTGGTTTCTGACTAGTATGGCCTTTATTAATTAATGGAACACTCTTACCTTTATCTTGAGCTGATTGTCCAGATAAGTTGAAAGTGTTTTGCCTGGACTCATCCATCACATTGTTCAGGACATTGTGGAGAATTCCTGTTGATGAGTCAGCATGATAAGCTGGAGCTTTCCCTTTGTCCCTATTTCTTTCAAAGTTTTTCAAAACTTTAACTGCCGAGCAGTTATTCTTATCAACAGCTGCCTTTTGAGTATAAGATAATGTCACATGGTTATCCCTTATTTGAGATCACGAGAAGAGCGATTTTTGAAGTTGCTTATTCCTGATTCCTTTCTTGCTTCCATTGACTCTATGCCAAATATGACCTTGATCCTGTTGACTTGTATGTCGGTCATGCACGAGATTCACGATTTCGGATATGTGTACCTCATTAAACACAGTTTGTTTACGTAGCTCTGGTGGCCGGTTTCCATCTGAGATTCCTGTTACCATCCACACTCGACCTAGAGTTTACTGAACAATCATTGTACCAGAAATGCCTCTTCAGACAATTTTGGCATTGAGGAGGTAAACCAGACCATCTCAGATATAGATAAGAAATTTGGCCAAAGGCATCAGTGAAGGGAATGGAGGTAGGGAAATTTTGGATAAGTCAAGTTGAACAAAAGCTCTAGGAGATGCTGTAAGGGGAGTGTCGGTGCAAATGTATGTGCCAATAGATTTGAGCAGAAGATCGAAACATTCCTCATTCCGATTATATTGGGTTTAAACCACGCAAGGTAGTGGAAGCCACCGCAGAAATTTTGCATGCTTTCTAAGCTCAGTTTAGGATCCCATTTTAGGAGGGTCATATGATAGGACTCAAAGGTAAGGGTGCCAAGTTTGAGAAGGTAATTTGTTGTTCTTTGACTGCCACATTCTATCATTATGTAAGGGAAATTAAGCCAATACATGGCATTGATGAGTACCCCTTTTTGAAGATTAAGACAGAAGGCCCATAATTTGTCTAATTGCAAACCAGACTTGGTGACCTTTATAAGGACAGCAGTATTCTTAAGAGAAGAGATTTTTGAATGAACAGATGGGAGATCAAGAGAAATACCATGATATAATTTTTGTTTGCTCCTCTCTATTGGCCGGAGTTCAGTCAAAGCAGCATCATATGTATCATCCGATTGAGTCTCAGCAGATGGCTTGGGCACCCCATAAGGAACAGGGATTTGGGAGACTGGATCAATTAAAGGAACACGACCCCACATATCAGGATCCTTTGAGAAGTTGTCCCACACAGGAGTTTTAAATGTTTTGGGATCCATTTCCTGCCTTCGGTCTGCAATGTTAGCAAAATTGCCAAAGAGAATAAAGTCTTTAGAATTTTTATGAAAAGAGTCTAACTTGTGGAGAAGTGCAGATCGCTCCACAGGCGCCAGAGCAGAGAAGGAGTGGAGAATAGGGAGAAATTTAGGGTTAACACTATTTTTTTTGTCCATTTGGAAAAGCTCAGGTGAAAACAACAAATGGAAATTTGAACGCAGAGATAGGCACAAAAGGGGAAATGATGGCACAAAAGGGAAATGAAGCAAAGGAAAGAGAAAAAGATCCTATCTATAAGAGACAGAATTGAATGACATCCTCAATACCAAGATTGTCAAATTGGGTAGCATGAAATGACCTTAATTTGCAGAGTAATCACCCAATTCAGGTTCGGAATACAATTTAACAGTGAGTTTTGTATCCAAATGCTCACAAAAAACTCGAATAGATGCTGTAGCCTCAGTATTTCTGGTTCCCAGGTATTCTTCAAGCCAAGAATCCACAATTTGTATTTCGAATTCTTCACACCCAGGAACAAAAGAGCATTCGATCTGGAAATTTTGATAAGGAAAGAGACCTCTGAGAATTAGTGAATTCCACAGATCAGCTGGAGAGCCAATTAGAAAACCAGCAATTAATCTATCTTCCTGCTTCAATATTGCAAAGACTTTGATATCCATAGATAGATCTTTGCATGCTAGTTTCAAAAAATTGCTAGCCCCTACAAGGCTAGCACTCGGTCCAGATGAATTCGGGAATCAAAGAGATGGATCGGGGGTGTTTCTCCCCAAAAATTGCCAAGAAGAAGGTTTGAACTGAAAGTGGAGGTAAACGACAAACATTTCAAGATTTTAGGCGCACACCCACATTGTCCATTTTCCTTTCGTCATATCTTAACTATAAAGCTATCCATATATAAGGCAAAAAGACAAGTGAAAAGAATAGAATAGACTAGAATTGTTTTTATTGTTCATGAAGACCAATCAACATATAGGACTCAATAAATGAGTGCAGCAGACTTCTCACTGCCCAGGTTAAAGTTGAGCTTTGCTCTTAATCCTTTGATCCGAACCGCTGCGACATCGTAAGCTCGAGCGAATGGCGCCATTAGAAACAGGGAAATCGGCTATGGTGCCAGCAAAAACAGAGCAAAAACGACTCGCAGATTATCCAAATGTCTTGAAACTTTGCCAAACTAAACCTAGCAGCTGGATGGCTAAGGCGGAAGCAAAAACAAAGCAAAAATGTTCAAATTTCCCATATATTTGTCCAAACTTTCTGAAACTTCCTCAAACTAATCCATAAATTAGATGGTGCCACCATCGAAGCGAGATGCGGCCGATGCAACTTTGCAAACCACGGAGATAAGCCTCTGACACCCGACAAGAAGACATCAAAAAAATGGCGCGCAGAATGAAACCCTAGGTGTAACTTGACGTAATGTGGAACGGGAAGGGGTCAGGCATTCTTACCCGACCCCACCTCAGGGTCAAGGGGCTGCAGTCTTGGTCGGTCGGGGCTGGCAAGAATGCCTGACCCCTTCCCGTTCCACGACGTCAAGGCAAAACTTAACCGGATTCTACAGGTTTTTTGGTAGTGATTTGCCATTCTTGATTAGAATGGATGCAGAAACTGCCGGAAGACAGACCCACTTGCCTTGACGTTAACTGAAAGTGAATAACCTGCTGAAGAACCTTGTGTCCCATCGAAATAGACCATTTTAAATGCAACCTTATCGTTTAAGTGCAACCTTTTTTATTTTATTTTTTTAGTTTTAACCATCGTTAAACCATTGCATTATCACGTATAAACAATGGATACACCAAAATGTGCAAATACATGCACATGTCAGTGGTTCGATCAAGCCTGAGCTTGAATAAGCTCCGGTGAACGAAGCACATGCAGCCATAACCCAACAGCCCAAATTTGACAAGCAGGCAGCCCAAATTTGACAAGCAGGCGTGACAAGCAGGCAGCCTAAATTTGAAGAAGCAGGCAGGGTTTGTGTCTGGAATGGAGCATGTCGGATTCAACTGCCTCCAAGCAACCACTGCATCTTCACCCGGAACAAAATCCGAAACACAAATCTAAAGTGGTTGTGAACTCGAAATTAAAACTGAGATAAATATTCTGAATGAAATCTGAGGCAGGACAAAATCTGAGGCATGCAACTCCACAATAACAGAAAGCAAGTGAGCGGCTACTGCAATCTTGGGGACCACGGCAATCTCCTGTGGCCCAAGATTTGGAAATCAAGGCGGATGCATGAATCGGCCGTGATAAAAAAAAGAAACAACCTGCTTTCTAAAAATTTACTATGTCCAAGATTTACAGGAAAAAAAAACCATTCTAGACCGTTTAAAAAAAAAAGTCCAATTCCAAACCATTGAAAAAACCTTTCAAATCATCTATAGCAAACCTTATACCTTTAACTTCCTTCGTAAACCATTAGTAGGTGGAAATTCCTCAAGTTTTCCCTATTATTTATTTTAGGTATTTTTGGGACAAGGGGTTTCTGGTGGCGCCGCTGACAGCGCCGCCACAGCTTTTACTAAAAAATTTACAACGTCAAGATTTGAACACAATTTCAAGACTGAAAACTCTATCAAACTGTTAGATAAGGATTTTCTGATCTGAAGACAACATAAGGATCATAAATTTGTTACATAAGGATCAAGATCTTCTGATCTGGAGGCAAAATAACCAAAGGCAGGGCAAGGCTATGGAGTAACCAGAAGAAACTTGTGGCAGTTCAGACCATTCCGACAACAACTCCTCTTATAGCCATAACCTAAAGAGGGCGATCATGATGAAATACAGTCCGGTTGTATTGCGATTGATTCCACTCCTCGCAGTTGAAAACAACAGATATTTGGTAGCGGAAAAAAATAGAGTAGAACAGAGCATTTCTGAACAAATGGTTCCCTATTTTGTTAGAACAGTTCCGAAAGAAACGAAATGCTTTCAGACCATAAATAAGACCTAGAAGGGACACGATCTTTTTTTGCTAACCGGTGCCATAGACCCTTCCTTTTTTTTGTATATACAGCGCCATAACCTGTGGAAGAGGTGCCAGATTGTTGTATACAGCTTTAAAAAGAGAGAGAGTCGCAAAGGTTTTACAGCAATAAGAAGACATGCATAGAGTCTAACTGATGCCGGAGAGCTTCTTGTGGAGCTTTATTTGCAGTTTCATCTTAACCTGAGAAGAAACCTACCGCAATGATTTCGAGGCAAATTTCAACGGTTCCAAAGGGAATTTCAAGTTTCACAGCTGATTTCACAGGCAATTTCAATTGAGAGGACATTAGCGAGGTAAAATTGATATGTAATTCATGAAATTTATCTCTGCCCAAACTATTACGTTGTTTTACCCGAGATTCTCAAGGTTTTACTTGACATTCTCGAGGTTTTACCCATGGATTGCATTTATTGAACTTCACGTTGCAAGCACCACATTTTAGGATGCATTTCAAGGAGTCATCCCAGCTCTGCCTAATGGTGTATTTCGAAAAAACCTACATTTTTTATGTAATACCCTTACCTACATCATCCCAAATAGTTAGATGGTTTAGACATTCAATAAGTTGTAGTTAAATCGGTTAGTGTTATCACAAATGGATGTAAAAGATCAAGTAAAAACACAAGCCAGGACATTAGCCCGGCAATGCCGGGCACAGGTCCTCTCTGAAATGCATCCAAAAGTGTGATTCTTGTATAGGGGAATGTCACTTTATATGACATTCCCTCGTGGAAACATTGCCGGCGCATATTAGTGCAGAGGCAACGTTGACACGTGGGAATGCCACCTAAAGTGACATTACCTAACGTAAAAATTATGTGGGGCATTTTCTGCCGCATCTGCCAATCCCTGTGTGCCATGTGGCACACATTTATCATGAACCTACGCAAAAACAAGGAAAATACGTGGAAAATATGCAAGAAATATGGAAGAAATACGCCAAGATCGGCAAAGAATCTGATATATGAACAGGAATCATGAGTACAATGGCCCGAAGGCAAGCAGGAACATGAGACAGATGCCTAGAAGGCTCAAGACTGGCGTTGAACCAGAATGGTTCGACAAGAAGGAGATGCCTCCTTATATACCTAGACCGATGATCAGGATTCAGGATCATGCCACTCCAATGAATGAGATCAGCCAAGTGTCGTGCATGCATGCAGGTTCTAGAACGTTCTACAACCTCCTTGGAACAACCCTGCATATGAGAAAGACGTTGAATGTCTTCAATAAATATTGGTAGTGCACTTGGTAAAGGTGCTCGACTCCCAACTAGAAGGTTGCGAGTTCAAACCTTGCTCAGTGTAACTACCTCTTTGCATTCGTGTGACGACCATATACGAGTATAATGCTTGTATGATACGAATACCTGTATGGTCATCACACCATCCCCTCCTACGACGGCGACGAGTCTCGGAGCTGGAGCTGGAGTACTCAAACTTGACTTATCCGGGTAATGTCAGTGAAACTCCGCAACTTTATCAGGAGCATTAGAGCATTAGGCAGATTCGCAGTAGGCTCCCAGGTTCTATCACTTGGTGAGTTTCCTTTCCAATCGACCAAATAATAAAGACGAGGTCGTAGAAACTTGGAGTTCAAAATTTCTCGGACTTCAAATTTCTCATGATCATCCATCTCGACTGGTGGTGGAGATGGAGATACTCAATTTGGAAATGGATTTGCCATATAGAGTTTCAACAAAGACACATGGAACACTGGATGAAGTCAAACTGATGGCGGAAGCTCCAGACGGAAAGCAGCATCACCAACTCGTTCAATGATCCGATAGGGACCTAAGCGCCGGTAGTCGAGCTTCTTACAAGGGCAAGCTATCGGCAAATCCCGATGCAAGAGCCAAACAAGATCACCAACTGCAAAATGAGGAGCATCCTGGCGGTGCTGATCTGCATGATAACGATAACGTGCTTGAGCCTGGAGTAGATGGTGTTGAAGATCGTCCTGGAGTATGCGGAGCTTCTCGAGTCTGTCCTCGGCACTGGGATTGATTGAGCCATATCCAGGAGCAATGAAAGACCACCGGGGATGCATGCCGAAATATAAAGAACGGAGTCTGGCCTGTGGAAGCATGGACAGAATTATTGTAAGCAAATTCTGCCGAGGTAGCCAATCAACCCAATCATCCTGCTGATAATTGATGAAGCATCGCAAATACTGCTCAAGTATTTGATTAGTGCGCTCCACCTACCCATTAGTCTCTGGGTAATGTCCGAAAGAGAGCGAACGTTCCACATGCAAGAGTTGCAAAAGATGCTTCCAAAGCCTGACAACAAATTGGGGGTCGCGGTTACTGACAATGTTATCTGGTAAGTCATGGAGTCGAATCACCTCTCGAAGCAACAGAACCGTCGTGGCCTCACTGGAGATAGAAGTGCTACAAGGAATGAAATGCGCCATCTTGGAGAAACGGTCAATGATAACAAGGATGGCGTCATGGCCCTGAGAGGATGGAAGCTCAACAATAAAATGCACCGAAATGCTCTTCCAAGGACTGACTGAAACTGGAGGCTAAAGCAGGCCATGTGGACGGTGCTTGGGAGCTTTTGCACGACAACAAATATCATATGAGCGTACAAAAGTCTCAACAGTGCGGCGGAGACCTGGCCACCAATAATCTCGAGCAATAAGTTCCAGAATCTTGGCAATGCCAAAATGGCCGGCGAGAGGGGAATCATGACAGGACTGCAGAACTTGAAGTCGAGGTCCGGATACAGAAGTCCATCACGAAATAGAATTCCATCTCGAACCTCAAAATGATTATAGTCCAACCTCATTTGCCGGGAAGATGATGCTGAGCCAAGATGTGATATTACATCCTGCGCCAATGGATCAAAAGCAAGAGATGCTCGAACAGACTCCAATAGGGATGTATCATGAGGCCTCTCGAACAAAGTGATGGCCATAAGCTGTAAACAATCAGGTCCTAGAACAACCTGTGATTGTTGATCATATGCTGGCCCCCCTGTCTTAGGTTCGAAATAAGATCTGCGAGAAAGAGCATCTGGCTTTCTTTGAAGTGTGTCAGGCCGAAAGTTGATGACGAAATCAAAGCGGAATAGCACCTGTGTATGCCATCGAGCCTAACGGCGGTTACGAACTCGAGCAGACTGAAAATAGTCCAGGTTGCGATGGTCCGTATACACAGTCACATTATGAGGAGAACCTTCAAGAAATCGTCGCCACTCCTAAAAAGAGTCAACAATCGCCGAAAGTTCCTTATCGTAAATAGGATAGTTGATCTCTGCAGCCTGGAACTTTCGAGAATGATAGGCGATCGGGTGCAGCTCATGATCATCCCCCTCTTGCGACAAGATGCTGCCAAGAGCAAAATCTGATGCATCCACTTCGAGAATATAGGGACGCGCAGGATCTGTGTGCGCAAGAATAGGTGCTGCTATAAAAGCATGATTCAGAGTGATGAATGCTGATTCTGCTTCAATTGTCCACTCAAAGGGAACATCCTTCATGGTGAGACGTGTCAAAGGCAAGATGATCTTTGAATAGTCCTTGATGAAGCGGCGATAAAAATTGGCAAACCCCAAGAAGCACTGTACGTCTTTAACCCATGTAGGTGTTTCCCAATCAAGAATTGTGCTGACCTTCTCTAGATCCATGGCAATACCCTGAGGTGTGATGCGATAGCCAAGAAACTCGACATTGTCCTGCTCGAACTGACACTTCTCCAGCTTGGTATAAAGTCCATGTTCCCGTAGCTTCTGAAAGACCTTCTGAACGTGTTCTTCATGCTCCTCTAAAGTCTTCGAATAAACCAAAATATCATCCAGATAGATGATAACAAAGAGATCTAAAAACTCATGAAAAACATCATTAGCTATGTGTTGAAAGACCGCAGGAGCATTGATAAGGCCGAAAGGCATGCCGGTATACTCGAAATGATCATACAGAGTTCGGAAGGCTGTCTTTCACTCATCAACTTCCCTGATCCAGATAAGATTATAGGCACCTCGAAGATCAATTTTTGTGAAGCATCGTGCACCTTGTAGCCGCTCAAGTCTGGAATCAGAGGAAGAGGATACCGATTATGCACAATGATCTTGTTGAGGCCGTGATAATCCACAACCAACCGCAAAGAACCATCTTTCTTGGAAACAAAGAAGATGGCAGCTCTTACGGGTGACTGAGAGTGTCAGATAAACCCAGTTGCAAGATTCTCCTCAATATAGGTCCGCAAGGTCTCCAATTCTGTTGACGACAAACCATAGATAGGGCCAAATGGCGAGGTTGTCCCTAGTTGAAGATCAATGGGGCAGTCATAGGGACGATGCTCCAGAAGCTGGCTTTGACCTTATCGAAAACATCACCAAAATCCTTGTACTTATCAGGAAGGACAGGAGCAGATATTTCTGAAGCAGAGCTAGTTGAAGGATGAACTTGGATTGCAAATGCTGAACTGGGATCTTGCCTACCAGATTTGGTAAACTTGTGAAGAGAGATCTTCGAGATACGGAGCTGAGGGCGCGAAGGAGCCTCTACAGAAGCAGGAGCGAGAATAGGAGCGAGAGCAGGAACAGGAGCAGAAGTAGGAGCAACTGGAATAGGAACTGGACTAGGAACTGGAACAAGAACTGGAGCTGGGACATTGTCTACAACATGGTCAGAATCTGAAACATAAACTGGAGCAGAGACAAGAGCCGAATCGGGACGTGGAGCAGAAAAAGGAGTAGGAAGGACAGAATTAGGAGCCCACGATACTGTACGAGCTAAAGTAGATATTGGTGCAGAGGCCTGAACTACAGATGAACTAGAGTTCGAACCAGCAAACTGAAAGGATCTAGTACGCCAATCAATCTATGGGTTATGTAGCTCGAGCCAGGGCAGACCCAAGACTATTAGCGCATGTGGGCTAGCGATGAGATTGAAGGAAATGCTACAAGAAGCTCCCTCGAACAAAACGTGAAGAGGTGCAGTATATTCTGTGACTGCGCCTGAAGAGATCTCATGCCCATCAATCACATTAACAAAGCTAGGATGCTCAACCCTACTTCTAGGAATGGTGTGCTTAGTAGCGAACATACTATCCATGAGACAGGCGTTCACACTACAATCAAGTTGCGCCAGCGCTTCTATCCTCCCAACCTCCGACTCTAATGAAATTATAGAGATAAAAATTTGTTTGCTGACCTTGTCCGAGGGAATAAAACCTTCGTCATATGTGGGAGGAGTTGGAGGAGTATCAGGCAGTCGTCGAGAGACTCCTACTACTCGGGTGGGACTCAAATGGTTTGATCGCTTAACAGAACATTCACAAGCAATATGGGCAACCCCACAATAGAGGCGCAGAGATTAGCCTCTCACCTGCAGACAAGGGCCCTCGAACCACACCATCAATTCGTATAGGCACTGGGCCAACTGATTCCGGGGACGTAGGCAGTGCAAAAACTGTTGTGGTCGCTGGAGCTTGGGGAAGTAAAGAAACATTCAGATTTCGTCTTTCTAGCCTATGCTAAGACGGTCATCACAACGAACCGCAAACCATTAGAGTTTTTTTTAGGTCAATTAAGGGCCCTTACTCGATGCCACGTCAAAAAGCTCGCGGCCAATGAGGAGCCGAGCTTGTACAGAGTTTTTTTTACCGAGCCTTGGTTTCGCCATTCCAGGTGTCAACTGCACGTAGCTTCGGTAATATCCGTGCCTCTAGCTTCGGGTGTCAGATTACATACGTAGCAATTATGACCGTTAGCTCCCGCCCTCAATTCCCGCTCAGGTGTTTTCTTCAACAAAGTTTGCGCGAAGATCGATTGCCCGCGCCAAGGAACTTCGATTTGCTCAGGAATAGCTTCGACCTGCGCCAAAGTGAGTTTCGACCATAAAAAAACTTCGATCAAGGTAAAATCACCAAGTCTTTCCTAGTATTTCGGTTCCACTCCACATTCTAATTTGAATTCTGTGACTTTAGATGGCTATAAGCTCTATCACAATCGGAAATGACTTTGAAAGCTTCGTGGTGTCGACCGGGAGCTTTGTTACACTCCAACCTGGAATGCGAGGTGAATAGCGAGTCAAAAGATGCAGGAAAAGTGACGTTTCTGCACATTGGAAGGCTTTGGTGGTCGGTTTTCGATCAGGCAAAGAGATATTTGTACAAGTGAGTCATGTATACACTCCAACAAATATGGCAAAAGAAAAATTAAGCAAGCGAAGAACTTTCCCACGGTTAGAAGCAAATTGTAAGTGTGTACTTCTATGCAATCCATATCTAAATTAGTTCAGTTACTTATCCAATTCATTCCTATTCTCTCAGGTTTGTGTATATCTGATGTGTAGAACACAGTCTCTTCACAGTAGTGTATTCCATTGCTTTCACCAAGATATGGGCTCCTTGTTGTTCGAAGGTAGCATACCAGTGCAGCTCACAGAAAAGGGGTATATGGTTCTGGAGGTATGAATACTCTCCACGAAGATCCAAGCTTATTGAGCTTCCATTGCCCAGCCTATCCGAGCTATATTGCAGGCCTCTGGATGCCACTTCTGTCTTACTAGCACGGAGTAAGTTGTCACAGGAAATGTTTACGGCATTGAAGGAGAAGGGAGGTTTTTGCGGGCATGTGAAGACAAATTTAGGAATCGATTTGTTCATTGCCTTATTCAAGATGTTTACAGTTCCGACAGTCGGTGGATAGTTTTTTAGATAATCTATTTCTTGAAGGTTGGAGTGCTCGACTTCATGATGGAGCTGATTCTACTGAATGCAGGATAAGTCAAGACATGGTTCGGTTCAGATATTGCATCTGTATATAAATCTATGTAATATAAATATAAGTGACGATTAATTGGAGATCTATTGTATATTGATTGGAAAGGTTTGCTTTCAGTGTAACATAAAAAATTAAAGTAGCTACGATGCAAAAATATGAATATCATAAAATAAGGAAGTGTTGTTTTACGACCGTAGGCACGGTCGGCGAAATTATGTATAACATAAAATATGGAAGTGTTGTTTTCGACCGTAGCTACGGGGCGAAATTCATTAGAGGTTTGATGGGATCACCTTAAGGGCCCAACCCCGATGGCGACATGGAAACCCACTAGGCGTGGCTACGGCGCGAATTTGCCATGTCCACGCCTTAACGGATACATGCATTTCGCCTTTGTAACTTCATACGAAAAAAAATTATTATTTTTTTTGGGGCGAAGTTACGATCTAATTTGCCATGTCCACGTCCCGACGGATACATGCATTTCATACGGTAACTCGCCCTAAAAAAAAAAAATTAAGGGGCGTAGTTACGGTCTTGAATTTGCCATGTCCACAGCCCGACGGATACATGCATTTCGCACTGTAACTACTATGTGTGTGTGTTTTTTTTTTTTTTTTTTTTTTGTTCTTTCTTTCTTTCTTTCTTTCTTTCTTTCTTTCTTTATAGACCGTGGCTACAGTGCGAATTTGCCATGTCCACAGCCCAACGGATACATGCATTTCACACTGTAACCACTATGCCCACTCTTTCATAGTCAATGACAATAACTAACGAGAGACTACTTTTGAACTTACAAAACACTACTCAAAATTTAATGAAACAAAAAGAGTTGTTATTGCTTAAATATCAATGTTCATTGCTCTAAATTACTGAAAGCATCCTCATCAACTTCCTCCTTTCAATTGAACCTCTTCTTATATGGCAGCTATAAAATAAGAAAGTGTTGTTTTTGCACTGTGGCCACGGTGCGTAAATGTGTATAACATAAAATATGGAAGTGTTATTTTTGCACCATAGCCACGGTGTGAAATTGTGTATAACATAAAATATGGAAACGTTATTTTCGCACCGTAGCTACGGTGTTAGTCACTCTTGCATATAAAGCTGCTACTAAGGCACTCACCTTCAAACTATCACAAACCAAGGTGTTGCTCAACGAGAATGGTAAAGAGTAAATCAGATAAGGCATGGGAGTTGTTTAGCACATGGTATGATAATATAGTAGAGAAAGAATGGAATTTTCGTCAGAAGCATCCAGAAGAGTTTGAGGAGGAGATAGAGGAGCTAGTTGACGCAACTATTGTATACAATAATTTTTGCCTGACAGTAGACGTTATGGTAGAGTGTAACAGGTCTAACAATGCATATGGGGGCATTCTTCATAGCTTCATGGCTAGAAATTTGGACCTCGACCTGAAAACCATATTATGTGGTGATTTGCCTTTCGAAAGCATGCAAGCTTTAATTAAGATATTTTTGAAGGCTGATCAAGACCGAATTAGGAGGTTTTTGAGGAGACTACCTGCAGAATTGTGCAGGAAAAAAGGCAAAGAAAGTTTTTACAGCGTAGATATTATGTTCAACACATACATGATTTACAATAAGTCAAACCAAGATGTCGGTTCTTCTTCAAGTGTGGAGGTCGCTCAGATAGAATGTCCTGCCTCACCAGTAGAGGAGCAAATAGATCCTGCAGAAAAGAAGCTCCTACTGGAAAACGAGAAGAATGAGGAGGTATTGGAAGAGGAGGTCTCTGAGAAGAAACTGTCTACTTGGGGATTATCAGAAGCATATCCCATTTATGGGCTTCAAGTTTCTTGCCCTTTCCCTGAACCCCAGTGGAGTTGTTTTCATTCGTTTGACTCGCTTGTGGAGGGAATCATTTTCTTGTGCAACCCTCTTCATTCCTTGCTGCAGTAATTTCATCTCCGTCACCAATTTTTTATTTTCTACCTCCAATTCATTGAGCTTGCAGCATTGTTGAGACAAAAAGTAGTTCGCCTGTTAAAGCTAATTAACATCTGATAAAACTTTGCAATTGAATCCATACAAGTGGTTATACATAGCACGCAAATGTGGATCAGTATTACATTAACCAAATTATTACAGTAACCTAGTAACCCTTGCTGTCCCTTACAAGCAAATTCAATAAGACCGGATGCAGAGTGGAAGTTTGGATGGGCTCGAGTGAAAGGATCACAATGATACAATTGGCCTTTAGTCCAGAGGTCTATATTCATAGCTCCAAAAGCTCGCAATGCATCTTCATCTATTGGTTGCTTCAAAAGTGAACTTATTCTGTAAAGGTTTATACATCCTTTTGGCAATTGCACTCTAAATTGACCCTCTCGTAAAATTAGTTTGATCCTCAAAAGCGAAAGTATTAGAACCAAGAACACTCAAAGGAATGCAATGACAACTTGGAAACCAAATACCTTTGCCATTGACGTTGCAAAAGACCGAGAACCGGAGCGGAGCTTAGAATTAGGAAGATTCTTGCCAACAAACAGAGCGAAATTTGCTGGCAAGAATCCGCCATAATTCAATTCAAACAATGCTTGGGCGATGGCAAGGTCGTTGGCTTCGATGGTAGCGATGGCAAGCTCGATGGCGCTGGCTTCGATGGCTGAAGCTCGATGGTGGGAAAAGGAAAATCTTAGATGTAATCATTAAATTTTGTGGTCGTTAGGAAATAATGATTGCAAAGTTAGGTACGAGGTTAGGTTCGGAGGGGGGGAAGTTAGGTTAGGGGAGAGTGAAAGTTAGGTATGGAGGGGGGAAAGGTAGGTTCGGGATCCTACGTGGCAAGCCCCCCAATATACTCTTACAAGGCCCTTATTTGACCTCAAAACAACTCTAATGCTTTATAGCTTCATCCAAGGTTCTAGGATCTTCCAATAGTCAGCAACATATCCTTTATATCCTCGTGGAACCCTCTTCGAAAACAGTCCCGAAGAGCCACATCTTCCCAGGCTGTATCTATGGCAATCTGTCGGAACTCAGAAGCATAAACTGAAGCCGGATGAGAACCTTGCCTGAGGTTGCCAAGCTTGGTTATTGTTGTGCGTTGCCGATCAGTGTCTCCAAAACACGCCTCAAGTTTAGCAGTAAATGCAGCAAAATTTTGCAACTCTGGAGTCCCTTTCTCCAGTAGGGCAGCGAACCAACTCAAGGCTGACCTAGAAAGAAGAGAGCCAACTAGTCCGACCTGTTCCCGATCTGTAGGATTCCTGTGAGGGTGGAGCCAAATAACAAGCCGAATCTGATTCAAAAAACCTCGGAGCTTGGATCTAGTGCCATCGAATTTTTCTGGCAGGCTAATCTTGGGCTCCGATGACCTCCTCGAGCTAGATGCTGACTCATGAGAAGCTATCTGTTCTCGGGGCTCCTTATTATCCAACTGCAACTGCTGGCATACTTGAACAAGTTGCTGGACTTGCTGGAATAAGGATGAAACCTCTTCCATATAGACAAGAACTGTCCAAGATGTGTAAAGAAATCCTTAGAATTAGAGCAGGCAAGAACCGGTAAGGGATTTCGGTTCAAGCTGTCATGAATCTACGCGAAAACAAGGAAAATACGTGGAAAATACGCAAGAAATACAGAAGAAATATGCAGCAAAGAATCTGATATATGAACAGGAATCAAGAGTACAATGGCCTGAAGACAAGCAGGAACACGAGACAGATGCCTAGAAGGCTCAAGACTAGTGTTGAATCGGAATGGTTCGACAAGAAGGAGATGCCTCCTTATATGTCTAGACCGACAATCAGGATCCAATGGATGAGATCACGCCAAGTGTCGTACATGGATGTAGGTTCTAGAACTCTAGGACCTTCTAGGAATAGCCCTGCATATGAAGAAAAAACGTGATACAATATCTTTAATATGTATTGGTAGTGCACTTGGCAAAGGTGCTCAACTTTCAACTAGAAGGTTGCGAGTTCAAATCTTGCTAAGTGCAACTATCCTTTTGCGTTCGTGTGACGACCATATACGAGTATAATGCTCGTATGATACGAATACCTGTAAGGTCGTCACAACATTCTTTCCAAGAATCAATGATTCTTGAAGCTTATTTTTCAGGAATTAGATTGGAGCCAGTCTCGAGTTTGGTGAGTTCTTTTCATTCTGCTAGCACTATTAAGCCAAATTATTCTAAAGTCCATAGCCAGACATCTAAAGCTAGCAGCAAAGTATGCATGCATAAAAGATTCAGACAAATTATCACAGAAGTTTGAATCAGAATCTTTTTCTAACTCAGCCTAAAGCAGGGGATGTGCTATGCATGGCCTTTGATAGGGACTACGACACAGCATTTAGCTTTTGATCGGATAGAATCAATTCAGCCCCTGTTTAAAGAAGCAAAGCTGTGTTGAGCTAATAAAAATCTTTTAAGCTTTATGCCCCTGTTCAGGGAATGGGCACAAACAGAACAGTTTACAGAGATTCAAGAAACACTGCGAAATGAAAAAAGAATCATGATTGGAAAAATACAAGAAACAAAACAAAAGCCATAGCCACAAGCAGAAGGAAGAAAAATAAAGTTTCCTTTTTCTCTTACAAAGGTGTTGGTGGCCATCAGAGCCTCTCTGTTTCTGCGTTTCCGAATGCCACCTCCGCCACAAGCTTCTCCATTGCCCTGTTTCTATCCCTTGCTATTTATTGCCCTGTTTCTATCCCTGAAATCTTTGAATCAGCCCTTGAAGCAACGAATCCGTCCTTCAAGCTATCTGCCTTGCTTATGAAACGGCCACCGATGTAACCTATGACTCTTAAGCTGTCGGATCTTATGCGGAAACACACAAAGAGGTAAAGATCCTCCAAAACCTTCGAAAATCTCTGGCGCTGGACTTCAAATGGCATCAAACAAAAGAGAAAGCCAAGCCGGTTCAAAAAATGTAAAGAAAGATCGGGTCCATGATGCCTAGCCCGTTAGCAACAAGAGGACGCCATAGCTGGAGCTCGACCAGAACAAAAAATGTGAACAGTGAAAATGCCACATCAGCCGAAAATGCCCCACATCAAATTTCACGTTACACCAATGTCTAGGTGTCACAAATTCTGTCCAAAAAATTGGCCTCCGCGCATCCGCCAATTTTTTAGGCCAGAATTTGCTCCACCTAGACATTTCTGTATGTAGAATAGGCGGCAGAATGTTGGCAAACCTAAACTGCAAGTACATTACAGAAGAGGCGGCAGAATGTTGGCAAACACGAATTTTCAAAAGTTCTTTTCTGCTGGTTAGGTGAGACCTTAGACTTGCTAGCTGATGCCCCGCAGGAAAAAACCATACTAATTTAGAAAATTGCAGACTCCCTGCAGAAGATAGATAGATAGATAGAAGAAAGCATCTATTCATCCAGACGCCACTTGGAGATGGAAGTCCCCACGACACCCTCTTTTGGACCTAAACGAAGAGATTAGATCTTTCTCCTTTCGATTTCTGGCGCCAATAACCCGATTTGCTCTGTATATAAGGCCATCGTTTATTGCCTTCCACATGCTACTTTTTATGGTGGATGATCGCTTTTCCTTTTTGCGCTGTTTTGCATTGCTAACTTTGCTGAAATAAGTGCTTCTATAGGGAGCTTCCACAAAAAAACAACGACACAAGGTATCATGATCGGCTTCACTTTTTCAGTAGATTATACTTAGAATGGTAATTATAAATTTTTTTTTGGAACTACCTTCCGCGTACTTAGAATGATAACTATTAATGTCGATTTCTGGAACTAGCTTATGCAATGTTTTTTACCCACAAAACAGCTATGGATGCACAGGCAGCAAACCGCCATGTATGAGTTGCAATATCAAGCACGAATGTCTTTTCTCATGCTTGTTGTTTCTAGAATCTTCTTAGATCTTATATGGCAATCTCGTCAATTAGTTAGCTCTCATTACATGCTTAGTTTGTTTCTTTGTACAGTTTTACTATTTCATGATACGTTCAACTCTCACCTGTTAAGTTCCCTAATCAAAGCCTGCAACACTATCACGCAGACCCATCCATGTCCATGCCCTCCACCAAATTTTCAAATCATCCGCACAAGCTCTTTTGTCGTAAGTTAAGCACGAAGGTGTACCATTTTCTAACATGTAGTTTGCTCCTTTCAATAAGTACTCCTTTCCTGCAATTCCTCCATGCAATACCAGGAAACCTATATGTCCCTCAAGCATCTATATCCTATAGGAACCATGCCAAAATATAAAATGCTACAAAAGATACCAGTGCAATGAAGAAAAGACCAAGAGGTCACCCAAGGAAGAACTTAACGAAGTAAAGAAGGAAGGCAAGGAGGAATTCAATGGAAAGTATGCTCGTTGGGATAATAAGTTCAGTCTTGCACCTATTCATGTTAGAGGGGAGATGCAGGATGAATTTACCATGCCACCAAAGCAATGTTGAGGTGATGCAATGCTGAACAATGTTGTTAGTAGCTTTATATTTGAAGAAAAACAAAGTTATATAACCTTTGACGCACGAGACGATAGTTAGTAGCAATATTGATGACTAACTTAATGGTACATAAAAGTTAAGAGTTAGCACTTTTGATGTTTGGGCTTCCATGCATCTTGTAAATCCCGATGCCTTCAGGTTGTTTAATCTGAGCAGGTCACAATAGCTGTTGTTGCAGTTCCTGAGGGTTTGCCCTTGGCAGTAACATCAACTTAAGTAATGAACTTAATTAATGAGAAGCTATATATTAGACTTGGGTTCGTAAGCTTTTTTTTACAGCAAATTGGCATATTCAATATATTCAATGAGTAAAATGATGGCTGATAAATTTCTGGTAAGTGACTCCTAGAGAAGGGTGTGAGATGATGGGGCTGGCCACTACAATATGTAGCGACAAGACGAAGCTTTACCATGAATCAGGTTAAGATACAATAAATCATGAAAGTAAGATCATGGCCCTTCAACTTCATCAAACTCTTAACTTTCTTGAGAATAAAGTGTTTCACATAACTTCTCTCTATATTGCAAGGCATAGTATGGAGTTGTATCATATAGCAAGTGATCTTAAGTGGAGGAAAGCAATAGATCCTTATGCGTATGTCTGTCCTTTATTTGTTTCCTATAGAGTAATGCAACAGCTTACGCCTTGCTTCGGTTTTAGGCAAACAGAAAGTAGGAAAAAATACTTTATTAAAAGAATTGTGGGAATTGTGGAATTGTGGAATGCATATGTTACTTGCACATGATGATGTGGTGTGTCATCCCAGAGTTGACATTGTACTCTGTCAGTCAAGTCAAATTCAGCTAGCATATTCCAAGTCCATTTTTGCATGATGCATGGGCTCTCTATAGCATTCTTTATGGTAAGAAGTTTTGGTAGATCACCAAAACGTGCTTCATTTATGGAACTAAATACCTTCTTTATAGTTCGAAAATGCTCACAACCAAGAATGATAAAAGTTTGTTCAGTTTTGGAAGCTTCCTAATGCTAGGGTTCAAATCCCTAGTGCTGCAGCATAAATAGACTTTTGCTTACAACTGGGTGGTTTCTTATGATCCATTGTTGGTCTCAATCCACCTAAGTTGGCTTGGAAGTTTATGCACGTAATATAAATTGCACATAGCAAATTCTCACACTTTAATGACATCAAAACTTATGCCACATGAGGCATAATCTCGCTGTATTTCAAGACCATTACAAAAATTCCAAGGCCATTTTGCTCTATACATGGTGACAAGAAGCTCACATGTATTGCATCTAAATTCTAAACCCGCCTAACAAATATTTAATGTAAATAAAACCAATATTCTCACAAGATTTACAATCATATATATACAGCCAAATGTATAAGCCACCATAAAATTTGTAATTCCATAATCAAGTACAATGTTCACCAGGATAAAGCCTAATAGAAAAACACATGGATTAGTATATAGTTTAGTAATAGATAGATAGATAGATAGATAGATAGATAGATAGATAGATAGATAGATAGATAGATAGATAGATAGATAGATAGATAGATAGATAGATAGATAGATAGATAGATAGATAGATAGATAGATAGATAGATAGGTAGGTAGGTAGGTAGGTAGGTAGGTAGGTAGGTAGGTAGGCAGTTTTTAAAAATTTGGCAGTAAGCTTACAACAAACTTCAACACTAGCCTCTTAGTTTTAGAGTCAATTGGTGACTGGATTGACCAATTATTGCTTATGTAATGCATTCCAATCGATTGAATAATAGCGCAAACTTGTTACCATACGATTCATTGCTGAACTCTGAGAACCAGAGAACCAAATAATTACATAGAAAACAAATAGCTACAACCCTATGGTGGATCATGCTCCAGGTCTCCAAATTGTTCATATAGAAGCTCATCTTTTTTCTTCTCAAGAAGTGCTTTTGCTAATTTTTCTATATGCAACATTGGCTTTTAAGAAGTTTCCTAAACATTCATTGTTAGGTTTGCCGATCAAAAAAGCAACCGCCTTTGAATCATCAACTCTATGAATTCCATAAGCCGGATTCCTAGCAATTTTTTGTATAGGCCGATTGATCTCTGTGGACGATAAAAATTGATTCAATTATATTCTATTCTGCGACAACATTATCAAGTTCCATCCTGGCCTGAATAACCCATGTTCCATCCTGGCCTCAATAACCCATCACTAATCAAAGCTAACACCATGCCGAATGCAAGGACTCTATAGAACAAAGTAAGTGGCTACTATCTCAGGCACTTTCTCAGGGTTCGTATCACTTATCTTTAAAAGAATCTTGAAAGTATATTTTAACATACCAAAGGCACATTCCGTAGGCACTCTTGTGCTCGATTGAAGGTAGTTCCAATTGTATTCTAACCTGCTTAAGTCATCCTTGTGTACTTTAAATGGTGGAAGCATCTATGAGCATAGCAGATAAGCCGCATTTCCAACAAGGAAAAAGTTACCAAGGTGGACTGCTTGTATCCTTCTTCCAGCTTATGTGTTTTCAAAAAATAGTGCGACCACCATATCTTTAACGTGAAGAGAATGAGCAAAATGGTACGTGTACAATACTTTGAAACGAACAGGTCCTTGAGCCTAGGTTAAAGTAAACTCGCAATGGATTGAGGTTCTGATGAGAGAAATAAATCCATCCCCACGTATGACCTATTTTTGGAAATTGGAGGATAAAATAATCTTTTTTATTTAAGCAAACTATTATATTCATCAGGATATCAAATCAAGGTATCTATGTCCTAAATATATAAAAATGCAAGGGTATATATGTCGTTAAAGATCATTTAAAATAACTTCAACTTGTATAGGTCGACCATGGTTAGAATATCACCCAAAGCTAACAACATGGTCACTAATAGGCCCAATTGAGATATCATCCAGTTCCCAGTAAAATTTTCCTAGGGGAAGAAATGCTGAGTGCATAACATTAAGCACCATAAAAAAGACCACCTCGCATGCACCAATTCTAGCATAGAAACACAACTCGCAAATCTGACAGTATTATACGAGCATTTCCATGGCTGGCCGAATTGAATAAAATCACTCTTCGGTAGATCCAAAACGTATATATTTTCATTAGGTATGGTTTTTTAAGCAAAGCTAGCATCACAGATAAGATAAGACTCTATCTGTAAGCCCACCATCTCAAACATACACTTCAAAAAATTGATTGCACTTATCCGGATAACTTGATCTGGAAAACACAGTAGAATATAATCGACCCTAATATACTCTTTCGTTTATGGAAACTCAACAACATATTTGGATAAAAGGCTAGTTAGGATATGAATTGATGAAAAAACTTCAGCAAATGATTTGGCGAAGTGCAGAAACAGACTTAAAGTAGGGGATCCATAGAAATGTACTTCCTTCCAAACTCTGATTGCATCCTCTGCTAACAATGAGAAAGTACAAAGTGTCCAGCTTGCAGCCCAACAAACGACCCGACTTACTGTGACTAGAAAGACAAGGAAGAAGAGCTTCGAGTTTTTGACCAGGGCTGCACGTCCAGAATGAAGTATCAAAAATCCAATCAAACGCCCGAGCTCCATAGTGGCAGAAAAAGGACATAAACGTTTTTCTTTCAATTCCATTGCCAATAGAATAATATTATTCTATGGTGACATCTACCACAGGAAAGATGAGTTGTAGCCTTCCTTGATAAGGGTGCTAACCATTTCCTCCCATACACGTGTCCAATTAACATGCATTTAGATATAGGTAATGTGCCAGGGCAGGCAATTTTGCCTGGTAAGGGCCTGGCAAGCCAAGTTAGGGCGAGCCAAGGTCCGAGCCAGGCGAAATTGCCTGCCCTGGCACATTCTCTAACTTAATGCTTCGGGGCAGAGGCTATTTAGCTTATTGGAGCGGAAGCAAGCAACGATTTCTTCAGAATCATTGCAATTTTATAGAGTCCAAGAGAGGAGGCCATTATCAGAGATAATCTGGGTCTGTAATTAGGCGAAATAGCCTCTGCCCGAACATTACGATTGCGGTGGAGAAGAACAAAGAAAATAAGAAAATAACACACTCAATTATAAATGTATACAAAAATTGTAACTTCTAATGACATTCCGAGGAGTCTGCGAGTAAAATTGTCGAAAGGGAAAGTAGAATCATCAGAATGGGAGGTAGAACCGATGGAATGCAAGTAGAATTGATGAATGCAAGTAAAAGTGGCAGCGGAAGCGCAAAAATTACTAGAGGCAGCGTCTATAACGAACAGTATTTTTCAGTCAACATTCTAGAAAGAAACAACGCAACATGGTGCAATGTGGTTAAACTAAGGGGCAAAATGGTTATTAATCGGTATTTACATTCAATGAAGCTATCTTTACCCAAAGGGCATCTTATCTAGATTATGACACATTTACTATTTTTCCTTCTCAAATAACACATTTTAGAATCCAGTATACTCCACGGATGCAAATGTCACACAAGAAAGAACAAAAATGGATCAGCTCTAAACAGTTTGCAATCATAAGCTGGCCTGTAGGTCGGATTTCCAATTGCACTGGCCTCTTGAGTACCTAGCCATAATGGCTTTCCCCAGCTCGGATCAGTTCAATTCCTTCCAGTAGCTCGACTTCTCCTTGCAGATCAGTTCCTTCTAGTAGCCTTTCACCTGCAGCTCAATTGCTTTCCCTCAGAATCAAATAGTCTGCCTCAGCTTAGTTTTCCCGTGGATCATATTTCCTGCAGAAAGACTGGCCCTTCAATCCCTATCCTGCAGTTCACCAGCATCCCTATAGCTCCAAATCTATAAGTATTGAAGGCAATAATCCGCAATGACCATCTAGAAGCTGTTGGTGTGTTTTGAAGGTAGCATAAATTCTAGCGCCAGTTTTCTTTTTCTTTGCTTTATTCCTGATTTAACTTCCCATTTCTCCAGTTCCATATCCCCGAACATCCTTCCGCCATGATATGTAAAGCAAGAGACTTTGTGAGAATGCCAACAAAGTGCAAACCCAGCATGCAACCAGACCTTCAACAGACCTCCTCCTCATCGACTGCACCTGGCACAGTTGTAGGCAAAGATGCCTTCCATCATAGAGTATCTTTCCAAAATGGTTAGAACATGACAGGATGCTCATTTCAATACAATCCAATGACTTGTTGGTTTGAAATGTTCTCCCTTCCTTTCTATTTTTGTGATTGCTTTCAAGCTTTGGCATTTGCTCTAAGGAGAGCATAGAATTTATGTCGGGAGCGGTGTGGCCTTCCCATCTTTAAGTGAGATTTTGATCTAATTGAGAATGTGATATTTCTAAAAGGCTCAATAACAAGGTGACCCAATTGGTCTTTCCAAAAAATCAGTTCCTTGAATTCATAAGTCTCATCCAACAACTCAATTTTTGGACGTGGATTATATGATTCTTGGATAACCTCAATCATTGCTGGTAGGTTAAGAGCTTTCTTTTGAGCAAGACTTTAGAGAACCTACTAAACATTTGATCAATTTGGTCGTGCATATGTCCAACAAGAAGGAAACTAATATTCACCTTCTTGAGGATTTGTTTCTCAACAAGCATAGCGCAATAAGTAAATAGTGCATGATTCTTAGTATCTCTTGTTGTGTTGTCTAGCCGGAGGTACAGAACTGGTAGTAAATGCTCCAGACAAGAATCTTGTGCAACATTGTTTTTATGAGAGATTAACGGCTATTCTAATCGAAATCATGTTGCTGGATTTTTGTGAACTGTCAAAGGCCCTCCTTTCCTCTTCTATCTTGCAAATCTAAGCCTTTAACTTCATCATAGCTCCGAGGTCTCAGCTCTAATAAAAAAATAGACACCTCCATAATATAAGTATTTCCTAGAATTTGTAGCCTGCTAATAAGCGTGGACATGGGCCTACAAAATTTTGCGCTCCAACCTTTGACAGAAATAAGCCTGCAAATAAGCTAGAAAGGGAACTGCAAAACTCTCGCGTTATCTCTTCAAAGACATACCACTATGCTCCCCTCTCAGACAAAGTTCGGCCAGAAAAATGGAAAAAAATCTGGAAGATCAATCTGTGCAGTCCTTCCCATAGCCAAGCTAAGCTTATGCCCCATCTAATTTTCAAGGTGTTTTCTAATTTCCTTTCTAATTTCCTTGACCCTATGGTTGAAAAATACACAATCCAATGGTAGGAATTAATTAGGTTGAGGTGGACATCAACGTGGATAGGTTAGAATTCCAAAAATTGTTATAGGGGATTAGGAAAGCCTGCTAACAACTACGAAGATTTATGTATTGAGGCTGATGAATGACATGTGTGCTACTCTTACTTCATTGTGCTATGAAAGAAAGAATTTTCATGAGTAACAATCCCTAGAAAGCACCTTGTATCTATCTATGTTGCGTGCTCTGAATTAAAAGCTCAAAGACAGAATGCAAGGACAAGCATACTAAAGTAAGTTTTCAAGACTTCTCGTTTCCTAAACAATGTTAGGTTCTTTTCTTGAATATTTTTTCTTTCCAGATGCATTGAAAGAGAAGCTCAACAAGCACATGAAACAACAATCTCTTGAAAGACGAAAGTTGGCTAAACATAGGAAGAAAGCACTAGAGCATTCACTTAGTTATGTATCAGTTGTTTGATAGATTGGACCAGAAAAAAACAACTCTGCCACACTTTGTCAATGTCCCCAAGGATGCTCCAGAAGAAGATTTTAAGACGGCTAGAAGTAAATCAAAAGGTGTTACACACCCCCTGAAGAACTAGGCAAACAACACCAGGCACCACACTGCAACATGAAAAAGCATTGGTACAGACCATGCAAGGGAAAATCTCAAAGTTCACCTCTTTGAACTCCTTGTACGAGTTTGGACACATGATCCTTTCGTATTGGAGTTCTTTCTTTGAACACAAAGTCACTAGGTTATTCACTAATAGAAGGGAAGGAGCATACAAAATTGGGCAAATGGACACAGAGGGAATACAGTTAGATAATTTCGTGGAACCTGTGAGGCATCCAACAATCACAATCGTTATTGTTGTTTCTTATTAGGATTTGAAACCTAAATGTTGAGTTTGTTTGATGGTCTACAAGTCAAAAGAGAATGGTTCGCAAGCATACTGGACTGTCTGATTCATATCTCTTCGTGATCAAGGTTGGTCTTCCAGTATTCCATTCTTTATTAGCATGTCAATTTATCCATCTAGTGGAGTTTTGCTCTTCCACAATCCCAAGGGGACTTACTCATATCCCCGTTTGCCCTTAAACTGCTGACAGCATAGAGGAGTATTGTTCAAGTAGTTAGTCAGGACACGATGAATGCATTGGTAAACAATTTTTTCGCAAGTCTGAGTTGCCCAGCTTCATATGCATGATGTACAGGAGAATTTTGTTCAAATAGTAAATGGAAGAAATTTTGACGAACATTGAAGCTTATAGCAATTTTGGGAATATGATGAGCATAGAACTGATTAAGATGGTGCCAGTGGTATTAACATTTGAAAATGGTGAAGAATATAGATGACAAGCTTGAAGCATGAAAGAGGTATGGTCTTCCCACAGAATTGTCAGGCCATATTATTGTCTGCCATATGCATGTCATTCATGTTAGGATTTCAACTGGCCACATCTTTGCCACATAAAGGGACAGCTCTAACTGAGACACTGTTAATTGCAATGGGCTAAAGCAAGTTGTAGACATGCATCTAACTTTTTCTTGGCAAAGAGAGACAAGAGAAAGTTGAGAGGATGGAAATCAAAGTTTATACTTGCTTTTATTTTAATAAGGCCAAATTTACATAATCTTCTAGCTGTGTATGGCTGATAACTTGAATCTTTGATAGCCATGGAGATGCCTGTAAGATGTAAAAGCAGATTCAGCACAATTTGGGCATGCATAGCTATGGATGCAGCCCCATCTAGCTCTGTTTCCCATCAATTGAAGGTACGTTCTTGTGTGGTGGAACATCTTCCTCTGTTTTGCACAAAGACAAAGATGTTGGATTTGAAGATAACAATTTGGTTCTGTCAATGGCCTTTCTTATTGAGCAGAAATTGGTAAGCATTCTGAGATTTAACTTCAATTTGTTGAGACTGCTATGCAGGTTCGGGCATGAATGGCTGTTTGTATTATAGACAAGCTGGCAGCCAAATCTGTATAGATTAACAAATAAGGGATGTTGGCAAGTGCATTAGTATAATCAAATAGTGCTTTCTTTCTCATATTTCTATTTGTATTTTTTCTTGTTCAAGAAAGACAATGTTGTTATAGGCTGAGTTCTTTTCTTATTTGAGGTAATAAAGATTCTAATAATTGTTACAGCATTGGTAACAAGGGCCATTTTAGTAGCCAATAAAAAGAAACCTGCAAAGAACAGTTATTCAGCAAAAATGGTGATCCAGTGCCCCCTACATATCACCAACAAAGAGGATAAAGAAAAAAGGATTGAAAACTTGGTAGGTGAAGCAAAGTTGGCTTATATCTTCAGCAGTTGGCAGGGAGCAGAGCAATAGCAAATAGCAGGCAATATTTTTCTACTACCTCTTACAAGCAGTTCAAACATTAGCCTGCCCTTTATTCTATGGACCGTCTAGAAATGTTTCTATTGTTGCCAGTTGTGTTGCCAGTTGTTTTTGCTATTATTTCTTATTCAAATTGAATGCAGGATGAGATCTGTGACCTATTGCTCAGCTTTGTCCTTTACATAAAATGAATGCCAATCATGCTACAAGGATCAAGGTATTCCAGGACTGTTTTTTTTGTAGATATTTCGCTTCAAATATAGCCAAGGGGGATTCACTTGAGTTATGCTTCACGGTCCCACATCGGGACCTCTAGTACTGCATGAGCTTGACCATAGTACATTGAAATGCCAGTACATCAACTTTTTAGCATTGTAACTGCTTTTGTCTTTGTGTTAATTCTTTCTATTTGGGATCATGAGCTATCAATTTTTTTTTTTTATCTCGCCTAGTGTGGAGCCTGCATCGAGGTCGTGTCTCAAAAACACAAAAATGTAACGACCACAAACAATGATACAAATGATATAAATAATTTTTTTTTTTTTTTTTTTTTTTGGGGCTTAGGCTCTTGCTAAGCAGCCTAATAAATTCAATAAAATAAAAAGACTGTAAGCACTCATAGTCGGTTTGCTTCTTATCCTTCTTCTTCCTCACTCAATTGTTCACTTCTAATAAGCGTACTTGATCCAATTCTAGGCATCCAATTTCCAAGTTTTAGTATTTCGAATGACACTTTACTATGGAGCTTATATGGGTTATGTGATATTCCTAGATTTAGATGCAAACGTTCATGGGTCGCACTCATCTACCCATAAAAAAGTGCAGATCCATTGCCTCTATCTATGCGGATGCACACCATCTCTAGTTTGAGACGGGGAGATGGATTGGGGAATCGCACCAGGAGAGGCTTTGTCAACGCTGCCAAGTTGGAGCTGTGGAAGACGAATGCCACACCCTTCAGAGTTGTATGGCATATAATGACATTCGGATATACTATGCTGAGCTGGTCCGTCCTGGCCAGCCCTTGCATGAGATGTTGAGCACGGCCTCGGTACGGATGCTGGGATCATACCTTCAAGAGGTCATGGATCAACGAGATCAGCTCGGTCCTTAGACAGTTGCCCGATATGTGTACATATTTCTTTCCCTCCCTATAGATGTTTGTACAGTTTGACAGCAATCCTTTTCCTATCATGGTTTTTCCTCCAAAAACACTTCAGGGCGGGGGTTTTTTAACCCCGACAGTAATACCCTTGCTGCACCTCGTTTTTTGGTCCCATAGGCCAATTGGTCTCCGTAGACGATAAAAACTCTATTCTATTCTATCGCCATTCCACGTCCTAACTATTTTTTGATTAATATTTTGTAAGCTTTGTGCATTCTAGGAGCACCAAAACTTCGCCTCGAGTAGTATGTTCTAACTTCCATAAAAAAGGAAACATTTACCAGCTTAACCTGAAATCAACTAGCCTGCCTTCTGCTAGTTATAAACTTCATGTTTAGTGAAGTTATCACTTAAATGGTACATGTTGAGCAATTTCTTGTAAGACTCTTTAAAGAATCCTAACGTGCATGAATGGCGGGGGTGGGAAGGATCAAAGAAATATGCGCTCCTCGACTAGGGCACATTCTTAGTTAATGACGATGCTTTAATCCTTGAAGACTTTCAAGTATCCTATTGATCTATATTCTAATGGAAGAGATTAGAATGCATTTTCTCTTATTGAAGGAATGTTGATGGAATGAATAAACTAGTGACTACAATACTCAATCCAAAGATGGCCAATGGTCTAAATAAAATTTGAAATGGTGAACACTCTATAAACAGGATGCAGACTAGCAATAATCTAATGGAGATATTAGAAATAATGGTCCTATTTTATAGCCTTAAGGATTTTCTTGAAGTTTGAGGAATGATAAATTTAATAAGAGAAAAAAATTAGGACCGAAGTTAATTGTCAAACAATACTTAGGAAAGCCAATGGTTAATTGTTTAAACACCATTTGGAAAAGGTGAATACCATATAGGGTTGCCACAATCAATGCTCCCTGTTGTGAAAAAGACACTATTAAATAGGGCCTCTGGGCTCTTGAAGAGGATGCTAGCCTCCTCATTTGCATTATTCAATACGAAGAACCCTGCCTAAGAAAGCATGTGGTTTAAAATATCAAAGTTTTCAGGTTGCCTGATTTTTTTTCTTCCAAATTTATGCTATGTTATCTTGCTTCAGGTTTCATGTTCAAATGTAATAAGCAATAAGGAATTTACTAGATTTACTCGAGAAAGTGGTTATTCCTACCAAAAGCAGTGATAATCTGAACGTGGTTGCGTTAACCACTACATAACTACTATTTTTTGAGCTTGGGATGGTTCCAACAGCCTGATCTTGAAATAGATCTTGGAAGGGGCCCCATGGACAGTTCAATTTGATTGAAAGACCATTCATAATACGTTCTCAGCCTCTAAAAACCTATTCAATCAAGAGAGGAGGAAATTCGAGTGTAGATCAAGCCAGCTGAGGAAAAAATGGTAGAAATCATTGTCTTCTGAGCTTGAAACTGAGCAGGTCCAGGTTAACCAGTTTTTGGAGTAGATAAACGACAATCCATAGAAACAACTCTTTTTCTACGACTATGGACTCGAAAGCTAGTCTCATCTATGTTGATTTGTCTTAAATATGTTTAGGCATATTCAAACATCAACAGAGACCTAGTATTAATTTACATCATTTTAAAAATGAATAATTTGCTAGTAATTTCGAGAGAGTTCCTTTTACTAAAACACACAAAAACGAAAAATGAAAATGCATTACCATGGTTTGGTAATCTTGTAAAGCTTTTCATTGTTAGGTATTTAAAGGGCCTTCTAACTAGGTGGCGTTTGCCCTAACGGATATAGGGAGCAAACATGGTACAAGAATATTGAAGGCAATAGGGAAGGCAAATTCCAAAATTAACTAAAGTATACATTTGCATTATCGACTTTCCTACCTAAGAAATTTTGTCCTTCTAGAAGAAATAACCTTTCATAGACTTGTTGCCACAAGTGTTAAATGTGTGACATGGTGTGCTTCCTTTTGTTTTACCATCACTCATTGTCACCACTACTCCTAAATGACAAGTATATGGCTGTCATGAAAATGAGAACCCAACTTTTAAAGAGTAAATTTATTCATGTTTAGTGCGTTTGAATGTCTATTCTAGGTATCTTCAGTATATGACTTTTTAACATATTAGAATATCATTTTTGTAAATTGTGTGTGGGTGTCAAGCATTTTATATTGCCTGTATTTTAAACCCCATTAGTCGTTTCTACAATTGCATCACATGATTGAGGGCAAACTATGCTTTAGGATAGGACTGAGAAGAATATATATAAGGCATAGTATTCTGAAGTTTTCTTTGCATAATGCATAGTGACTTTACAAAGCGGCTAAGAGGAAATCTTGGAGAGGTTGCGGGCTCAGATTAAGTCCCAACATAAGGCCCCTAGGTTCCAACACAGGGGAGTAGAAAGAGAAGAGGGGGCTACTTGAAGGAGTGGCTAAAGCCATTGATATGGGGTGGAATTTGGTAGCATATGTGTTATTGTTAACACCAATATGGAAGCAAGAAGTGGCAGAACCTTGCACGAGGACAATATACTCTGGTTTTGAGAAAACAGTGTGCAGCTGCCAGGATTTCGAAAAGGGGTCTGAAACAGAGGTGGATATTGAGGCTGCCCTTTCGTCCCTCCTTTCCACAACAGCCCTTTGGGACAGTTCTTATGCACTTGCATGTTCCGGTAACATTACTGCCATCTTCCAATGCTATGCCGAGCCCTGGCTTTGCCCGCCCTGCCTCAATTATGCCTCCATGTTCATCCGTTCCGGTAGCTGCCAGTTTGCTGCGGGTTCTCGTTGGGGCGACCCAAAAATTTGCAGCTTGGAATTTGGGGATTCTTCCTTTATCCAACAGTAGCCGCTTTTATCTGTTGGGTTTACACCAGAAATATTCAATATTGAATCCTAAGGTCATGTTGCCATTTTAGACCATACCCAACAGGCAGCATTTTCACATAAAGAAGAACGCTAACCCGCAGTGTATAAATCATTCGCTAGTTGCCACCAAGAAGCTCCTTGGATTTTTAAGCACCGAAAAACATCACTATTCATATGTCGAACATGAAACATGTAGTTTGAGTCGTATAAGGAGTCAATGAGTTGTAATCTTTGCCATTATCTTTTGGTTGTATCCATCGGATTATTTCATATTCAACACAAGTGAAATTGTTCCTCAGATTCTTAATATTTTGGGTCATAGCCCATAACATGGAACAACAATTCCAGCTGCCTTATTCGTATCATCATTTTGTGGCTTTTAAGCTCCAAAAATTATATCCACATTTGTAGGCCAACCTAGAGCATATATAATGATGGTACGATTTGTGTAGGGGTCAATTCAATTCTGAAAACTAATTTTACTCATGCAGTGACAATCCTGATTTTTTCCAAGTTACTTCTAATTGCTTTACAAGTGCATTCCCTTTTCTATTTTGTTCTGTTCTGTTATGTTATTCTCTATTCTATTCTTTTGAACAACTCAACAACAAAGTACAATGTCGAAACAAGAGTAATAGAGCAAGACTTATGAAAAAATACAAACAATCCAAGAATGTGATTTCCTAAATCCCATAATTAATGTTTCCAAAATACAACTTTCCAAAAGTGTACACATGTCATACTAAATGTTACTATATCTACCTAATAGTACCTCATTTATAGGCCAAATCCAGCTAACATAAAACACGTAAGGTGAATTGCAAAGGGGACTAGTTCTATAGCGACATGGATAAGGTTGATGATATTGAATTACGTTGTAACGTCACATTAACACATCAATAATATAAAGAATGGAAGGTTGTGTTTAGATAACCTTCTGAAATAGGGAATCTTTATTCGTTGTAGGCCATCTTTTATGGCCACACAAATGGCATTGCCCATGCCCATGCTAGTGCATGTAGGTGGAAGTATCACGTCGAGAGCATCCAACTGTAAGGTGGATGCAACAAAAATGTACGCACTTTTGCCAACATAGAAGAACCAAAGTCGAGAGTTAGGTAAAAGCTACACATTTCGCTTGCCTCCTTATGTACATTGTCAATTTACAGCACACTTATTCCCCACCAAGGAATGGGACCTTTGAACTCCAAGCTTAAAAATTGAAAGGACTCTCCTTATTTCTTATATGTGCAAATTTATTCCACACCAAGGAATGAGACCTTTTGTGATTTGAATTCCTATCTTCAAGAATTAAGGGAGACCATACTATTTGTAATGTGTGGCAAATCACGGTCATTAATTGACAAGAGTTGCTCTTTTCTAATTTTCCATGTAAACTGTGCTACTACAAGTGTGATTTGATCCACTACTTTCTTCTTTATTGTCCACGCTTTGAAAAGAGTGAGTTAACTATATCTTACTAAGGAGAAGTTTATTGCATTATGTAATGCTTTGCTTGCACCCACTACATGCATGTGGAAAATATTCTGTTTTGGACAAGTAATGAGTTGGCATCATGTCGGATGAGATTGGTTTGTCCAATAAAAGTGCACAAAAATGCTTCTACCAATTTGGCCTTTGTCTACCAAGGGGTAAAGCATTCTCAAATGAGAAAGCAAAGGCATACCCTCTAGGGGAAAAGTGCATCTGGAATAATCGTTGTAAGTGCAAGAAGCAAAACATTCGATTAAATATTAGGCCACTAAGGTGCAGTATAGGGCTAGAAGAGCAACATGGGTTGGTTTAACGTAACATCAAATAAGTAAGTTTAGAGAAATAGTAAGACCAAAACATTTAGCATAGAAGACAATTTTACAACTAAAATGATTAGTCGATTGAAATGAACATGTCGGACGTCTGGTAACTAAAAAGAATCAAAATGAGAGGAAAAAAAGAAAGAAAGAAAGAAAAAGAAAGCAAACCTTTAACCCAATATTATCATATGAATCATACTCTTATTTGGCTAAAACATTACAAATATTAGCAACCCTGGATGCAATAGGTGCATACTGAACCACGAATAAGACCTCCATGAGTTTCACCTATTGTTAACACTAGAGTTATTACTGGAACTAGTCTGGGTTCATCCACCAAAATTGGTTCAGCATACCCTCTGCCACTTAAACCCATGTATCTAACAAGAGAATTTTTCATTTCACAAGATACCACCATTTTTTGAGTCTTCTTCTTTATAACATGACCAATGCATGACCAATAGATTTACTAATGTTGTGGTAATTCTCTAAACCTCATAGAATTCAGCAGTTTTTACACCAGGGCAACACTGAATTCTTTAAATTTTCTAGCATAAAGGGATCGAAATCTTTCTAAAATTGAAAATGATTTGACATTTAAGATAAAACATATTGATTTGCATATTTTTATGTTTTGATGCTATTAAACATGAAGTCGCCAAACCATATTTAGCTCAAAAATGTTGTTTGAGGTTGTGATTTGTTTCTCCTTTAAGATGACAAGTTTTGGTGTAAGACTTGCAGCTATAAGTTGTCAACATTAGTGTTCATAAGTCATGTTGATCGGAATTTTTACTAAAGACGCTCTGATAAAGAATCTAGGATTAAACTCATATATAAGCTTTCCAAGGGCAATAAATGATGCACTCCATACATTCCACTTATATCTACATAATAAATAATTTTATCAACTTGAATATATTCTAGTAAGGGACTCGCAAAAAACACAGAAAACTACCATAGATAGGTTTGTCATTCATCACAGCAGTAGTGTACAATGTTTGAAAAAAGAAATGAGTTGGGAGCTAACGATAGGAACAATGTCGAGCTGTCCCATAAAACTGAAATAATACACAATGCACAGGCAAGAGTGAGGGCAGTGGCAGAAACTTCTCATTGGGATAAAAAAACTCTGCCCTTTCGAGTTTTTGAGAAAAATCCTAATGAGAAAAATGTCGCCAACGACCTCGAGGATGACCTGAAGACAGAAGATAAAACTATTACGAAGCCGAATGTACCATGCAGAGATCTGCAGGATGCAAGGAAGACCTGACAAAAGCAGAACACGTGGAAAATACCCATTAAGTATTAAGAAAATAAAAGAAGAATGCGCACTACAGACAAGTGACCTCGGCAGACCGTCTGTGAGATATTAGTACCACGAACAACATCACCACTGGTGAAAAAAAGAAAATATCACCCAGTGCGTGGAAAATATACATAGCATCACCAGGCAGGTGGAAAAAGAACACCACCCAGCGCGTGGAAAAATAATAGCATCACCCAGCAGATGGAGATAAAAATATGATCACCCAAAGGGTGGAAAAATAGCATCACCCAATACGTGGAAAAATAGGATCACCCAGCGGGTGGAACAACAGCATCACCCATCGGGTGGAGAAAGTAATAGCATCACCTAGTGGATGGGGAAAAAATAATAACATCATCACCCAACGGGTGGAGAATAATAACTTATAGAGAATAGAATAGAATAGAATAGAATAGAATAGACAAAAAATATTAATTTAAATATAAACATATCTTGGAGTAATATCAACAAAAAGTATAATGGAAACATACAAGGAAGTGAGGGGAGGAGACCGAAGGGCAACACGAAAAGCTGTTGTGAAAAGATGTCGATAACATGCTAACTGAAAAGAAAGCACATATATAGTGCTTATGCCTCCCCAGAATGGCGATCCAATGGCTCAGATCGATGGCATTCCTTATATTTATTGGTCTACTATTCACTATTGGAGTTTAGCTAAGATAATAGTACATATAAATCATTATTTATAATAGGCAAAAAAAAATTTGAATGCGACCCTTCCTTGGCAATATAGATCTCGAATTTCATGTTAAAACAACACATTACATATGAGATTTCATTGTAAGTATGCATAGACCATTTCTTGTTTGTACTTAGGCTTGCCATATTGTGATGCTCCCCGAACCTATACGATGCGCCCATTATATAAATACAGAAAATTTCCCTCTCATACCAACTCAATCACCACGGAAAAACCCTTCGTCTTACTCGAATCACTTGTGATCTAAGTTCAAAAGCATCTTAAGAGAGATGCGTTAGATGCGACACATCGAAAGCATCTAAAGCATCGAAGCATCTAAGTTTTAAGATGCGATTAAGATGCGTTTGGAAAAATTTAAATTGTCGAAAAATACCTTCACTCCATTGGAGCCTTAAATATCTTTGATCGAATTAAAATATAGCCTATATATGAATAATAGAAGAGAAAATTGTTACAAATCTTGCTGTTACAAGTTTCTTGCTGCAGATCCTTTTGCGTTGTTGCAGGTCTCCTGATCGGCTGCCACATACCCTTTTTCTTTGTTGCTGACCTCTCAATCCAGATGCAAACTTCTGGCCCAACTCTCGACCTCCTTATAGACCCTACATACCCGGATTGTCGCTTGCCCCATCGTCAACAAAGAGCTTCGAAGAGAAAATGGTTACAGAAGGCCAAAGGGGCAATAAACTGCACCTATTTTAGGGGCATCGATATCAGGCAACTTAATCCAAGTGTTTTGGCAAAAAAAAAATTGAAAAAATAAGGTGAAGCATCTATGTCAGATGCGGGTGTCGATGCGCACACATCTACATTTAAGCATCTTATTTTAAGATGCGCACATCTTACGAACTTAGCTTGTGATGGCCAAGTCTCCGGGTGAAGGAAGTGGAGGTGTCATTCGTCCCATGCCTTCTATGGAAAATCTGTCATGAACCTACTCGAAAACAAGAAAAATACGTGGAAAATACGCAAGAAATACGGAAGAAATATGCCAAGATCGGCAAAGAATCTGATATATGAACAAGAATCAAGAATACAATGGCCCGAAGGCAAGCAGGAACACGAGACAGATGCCTAGAAGGCTCAACACCGGTGTTGAACCGGAATGGTTCGACAAGAAGGAGGTGCCTCCTTATATATCTAAGCCAATGGTCAGGATCGCGCCACTCCAATGGATGAGATCGCACCAAGTGTCGCGCATGCATTTAGGTTCTAGAATATTCTAGTGGAGATAGTCCCACATATGAGGAAGACGTGAAGGAATGTCTTCAACATATATTGGTAGCGCACTTGGCAAGGGTGTATGACTCGCAACTGGAAGGTTGCGAGTTCAAACGCTGTCTTGTGCAACTACCCTTTTGCATCCATGTGACGACCATCTTTTGTACATACGAGTATAATGTTCGTATGATGCGAATACCCGTATGGTCGTCATACCATCCCCCTCCTATGACGACGACGAGTTCTCGGAGCTGGGGCCGGAGTACTCAAACTTGGCTTCTCCGGGTAACGTCGGTAAAACTGCGCAATTTTATCAGGAGCATTACTCAGATTCTCGGCAGGTTCCCAGGTTCTATCACTTGGTAAGTAACCTTCCCAATCGACAAAGTAATACAATCGTCGACGAAGAAATTTGGAGTTCGAATCTCTCGAACCTCGAACTCCTCATGATCATCAATTTCTACTGGTACTGGTGGTGGAGGAGCGCGATCTGGGAAAGTATTGCCTGTCTAGGGCTCCAATAGAGAAACATGAAATACTGGATGAAGCCGAACAGCTGGAGGGAGCTCGAGCCGGAATGCCACATTGCTGATCTGGGCCGTGCTCCGGTAAGGACCAAGGCGACGATAGTCAAGCTTATTGCAGGGATGTGAGGTAGGAAGGTCCCTACGAAGAAGCCAGGCAAGGAAATTTAGGAGCTTCCTGCCGATACAAATCTGCATAATGCCGATAGCGTTCCTGTGCTCGGTGAAGATGATATTGATGATCCGATTCAAGAGCCTGGAGTTTCTCAAGTCGAGACTCCGCACTAGGATTGACCGAGTCACCACCAGCGACGCTAAGGGACCAACGAGGATGCTGACTAGAGTTTAAAAGAATGGAGTCTGGCCAGTGGAAGCGTGTACTGAGTTATTATAGGCAAACTCAGCTAGTGGAAGATAATCAACCCAATCATCCTGCTGATAACTGATAAAGCACCTTAAATATTGCTCCAGAGTCTGATTAATGCGCTCCGCCTGCCCATTGCTTTCTGGATGATGACCAGATGTCAGTGAGCGGTCGATATGCAATAATTCCAAAAGCTGCTTCCAAAAACCTGCGACGAACTGTGGTCTACGATCGCTGACGATAGTATCGGGCAAGCCGTGAAGTCTGACTACTTCACGAAGAAGAAGATCTGTTGTTCCCTCACTGGTGATGGTGACGTTGCAGGGAATAAAATGAGCCATCTTAGAGAAACGATCAACGACAACCATGATGGCATCATAACCTCGAGAAACTGGCAACTCCGGGATAAAGTCTATAGAAATGCTCTTCCAAGGTCCATCTGGTACCGGCAGTGGCTGAAGAAGGCCATGAGGAAGATGCCTTGGAACCTTGGCTCGACAGCAGATGTCACAGGATCGAATAAAAGCTTCGACAGAGCGACGAAGCCCAGGCCACCAATACTCGCGACTAATAAGTTCAAGAGTCTTGGCTACTCCAAAGTGTCCGGCCATAGGTGAATCATGGCAAGCCTGGAGAACCCGAAGCCTAGAAGCACCATCTGGCACATACAGAAGCCCATCATGGAACAGGAGTCCATCTCGAACCTCAAAACGATCATAGTCTGATCGCATTTGCTGAGAAGATGATGCGGAGCCAAGGTGTGAGAATACATCTTGAGCTAATGGATCGGAAGGCAGAGATGCTCGAACAGACTCCAACAAGGCTGTATCATGAGGCCTCTCGAACAAAGTGAGGGCCATAAGCTGAAACCGGTCAGACCCTAGAATAATATGTGATTGCTGGTCAAATGCAGGATCACCTAGCTTGGGCTCAAGGTAGGAGCATCGAGACCATGGAATAATTTAAGGGCTAAACTTAGCTATTTGGCGATTTTTTAGGACATTTTCAAAAAAATTTGGCTAAAGTAAATGGAAAAAATTGGGAAAAAGTAATAATTTTAGCTTAACTTTTTTTGGGACTGCGCCAACCCTGGAGCCCTTTAGCCAAATGCTAGAAAGTAAGAGAGTGAAATTTGGTATTGTTTAGCTAAACCATAGAAGCTTTTAGAATGACTTTTTAGGCTAGTTTAGCTAACATCATTCTAGTTTATAAGAAATATATGATTAGTAGCTTAGTTTCTAGCATTATTTTAGAATGTTTTCACAAAGAAAATGACTAAAATAAGTGAAACAATTGAAAAGAAGTATAGTGATTTGGCTTAATATTTTCTGTTGGCCACACTATAGAAATTTTTGGGATGATGTTTGGGTTAGTTTAGCTAAACGCTAGAAAGTATAAGAGGAAAAATGTGTAGAGTTTAGCTAAACCACAGAAAGTTTTGGGATTAATATCGAGCAAGTTTAGCTAAAGTCATTTTAGCTAATAAGAAATATGCGATTAGTAATTTATTCCCTGATCGAGACAAGGCATCAAGCTTCCCTTGGATATGGATCTAGGACGGTACTTGATCACGAAATCAATCCGAGATAATACTTGAGTATGCCACCGGGCCTGGCGATGGTTGAGCACTCGAGCAGACTGAAAATACTCTAGATTTTGATGATCTGTGTAGACTGTGACCTTATAAGGAGATCCTTCAAGGAAACGTCTCCACTCCTCGAAAGAATCCACTATCGCCAACAATTCCTTGTCATAAATGGGGTATTTGATTTCAGCAGCTTGAAACTTTCGTGAGTCATAGGCGATTGGATGCAATTCATGGTCATCCCCTTCTTGTGACAGGATCCCACCAAGCGCAAAATCAGAAGCATCTGCTTCGACAGCATATGGGCGCAAAGGATCTGCATGAGCAAGAACTGGCGCCGTGGTGAAAGCATGCTTCAGGGTAACAAAAGCAGATTCCGCTTCCACAATCCATTCAAATGGCACGTCCTTGACCGTGAGGCGTGTCAAAGGAAGAGCAATCTCCGAATAGTCCCGAATGAAACGCCGATAGAAATTGGCAAACCCAAGAAAACACTGAACATCTCGAACGAATGAAGGTGTTTGCCACTCCAGAACAGTATTGACCTTTTCAGGATCCATAGAGACTCCATGTGGAGTGACGCGATAGCCAAGGAACTCCACATTATCCTGCTCGAACTTACACTTCTCAAGTTTGGCATATAATCCATGCTCACGAAGCTTCTGAAGGACCTGTCGAACATGCCACTCATGTTCTTCGAGAGTCTTAGAATAAATAAGGATATCATCCAAATAGACGATAACAAAAGTGTCTAAGAACTCTCGAAAAACATCATTGGCCATATGCTGGAATACTGCCGGAGCATTGGTAAGTCCAAACGGCATGATTGTGTACTCAAAATGGCCATACCGAGTACGAAAGGCTGTTTTCCACTCATCACCCTCCCGGATCCGAATAAGATTGTAGGCACCCCGAAGATCAATCTTTGTAAAATAATGCGCACCTTGGAGTCGTTCCAACAACTCAGTGATCAGAGGAAGCGGATACCGATTCGGCACTGTGATTTTATTGAGGCCGCGATAATCAACGACCAGACGCAGCGAATCATCCTTCTTTTTGACGAATAAGATAGGCGCTCCAGCAGGGGACTGAGAATGTCGAATGAAGCCAGTGGCTAGATTCTCTTCAATATAATCCCGCAAAACCTTCAACTCAGCGGGAGATAGACCATATATCGGACCATATGGTGGCGTGGTCCCCGGCTGCAAATCAATAGGACAATCATATGGACGATGCTTTGGGAGTTTGCTGGCCTTGACTTTGTCAAAAACATCATAGAAGTCGCCATATTTATCTGGGAGCATTGGAGCAGACTTCGTTGGTGCCGAGCTAGATGACGGGTGAACCTGGATTGCAAATACTGAACTTGGATCTTGCCTTCTAGATTTATCGAACTTGCGAAGAGAAATCTTCGAGATACGAAACTGAGGGCATGAAGAAGTCTCTACAAAAGCAGGAGCAGGAACATGAGCAGGAACATGAACGTGAGCAGGAGCAACTGGAACATGAACTGGAACTGGAGCAAGAACTGGGACTGGAGCAAGAACTGGAGCAGGAACAGGGACTGGAGCAAGAACTGGAGCAGGAACAGAGACTGGAGCAAGAAAGGGACATCATCAAGAATATGGTCAGAATCTGGGGCATGAACTGGAGCAGAGGCAAGAGTCGAATCAGAACATGGAACAGAAACAGGAAGAGCAAGGATGGAATCAGGGGCCCACGATACAGCACGGATCGAAGTTGATGTTGGTGTAGAAACCTGATCTGTAGATGAACTGGAACTGGAGCTAGAACCAGCAAATCGAAATGATCTAGTATGCCAATCAATCTGCGGGTTATGTAGCTCGAGCCAGGGCAGACCCAAGACTATTGGCGCATGAGGGCTGGCAATGAGATTGAAGGAAATACTACAAGAAACTCCTTCGAACAAAACCTGAAGAGGCGCAGTACATTCTGTGACTGCACCCGAGGAGATCTCTCGTCCATCAATCACTTCGACAGAACCAGGATGCTCAACTTTGCTTCTAGGGATGGCGTACTTTGGGTTTATAATTTTTTTTTGGGTGGTATATTTCTTATCGATGTTGCAATTGCATTATCACCAATGTGCCTTGTCAATTCTTTTATCATGTTTTTTCTCATGGAAACTATACCTTGTGGTTGGACTTGCACGGATCTTATGTTATAGGCTTTAGGCATGATATCTGACATAGGGGTTATGTTCGTAGTATAGTCTGTTTTTCTTCTAGAGTGCTCACATTGCTTGAGCTAACATTTTTATTTTTATTTTTTTTTGAGAGTAAGAGTAGATTTTTTCATTAATCAAGAAAAATAATACATAGATCTGCTTAGACCAGCAGAGTACATTATAGCAAAGGACTTTAACTATAACCTTCCATAAAGGGAGGTATTGATAGAGTGAACAGATAAATAGAACAAGTCAAGTCTGAAGATTACAGAGTTGACCCTGTAAAGAAAAGTCAACTAATGTGTATCAGTCTTTAAGTGAGAGAAGAGCAATCACGACCCCAACCAAAATTGAACCTTGTCAGCACCTATAGAAAGCAACCAAAATTCGAGCCAGATTAGGAGGTAAGATTGAGCAATTGATGGCCAGGCAGGAGTATTGATGTAGGCTAGGCAAGTAGACAGTTTAAAAGCACTGGGAGTCAAGCTTGGAATTAAAGTAAAAGTAGAAAGTAGCAGCAGATCCAAAAGAATAGGAGTCATCAGTCTGCTTAGCAATTTCATCAAAGCAAGAGAGATCAGCCTCACTTAAGCAAAGCAACGAGCCATATAAGTCTGCCAATAATTTGTGAGTGTAGTACTGCTCTCTGAACCTTGAAAATTGTTCCTCTGACATGTAGTAGTGGTACATTGATAGGAAATCAAATATACAATACACCTGAACCACTTCTCTGCAGAATATTCCAGGTAAACTTGGCCTCTTGCACCAATCTGACTCATTCATAGTAAGTTTGCTCAAGAACAAACTTAGATCTTGGCCAACATCCTTCTTGAGAAGATTATCCCCCAACTCCCCCAAGCTTTCCTTACATATGTTCAAGTAGGCTAGCATCATCACAAAAAATAGAATTAGAATTAATGACACTTAAATTAGATGCAAATAAATCAAAAGACCCCCAGAAATGACCAATTGAGTCCCATTTTTTGTTATACTTATCAGCAAATTTTCTTTTGTGTGCTGAGGCAGTGGATTCAACATCAAGCTGAAAATGCATCTTAATCCAGAAGGTTGAGAAATTCTTCTTACCATAAACAACTCTATTCCTTGCTTTCCAAACATTTCAAAGAGCAATAAACATAATAGTATTAGCAAAGACACAGTTGTTTTGAATATATGACAATAAATTACCCGAGATCTTGTTGGGGAAGAGATAACCCAACTTATCATTAAACCAAGACAAAAAAGGATTGAGTTTAGGGCAAAGGAAAATATGGTCAAGATTTTCATCCATACTGCAGCTAAGGTGGTACAGGGCAGAGATATCATCATTTCTAATGGAGAGCATTTGGAGACTTGGTATACTTTTATTGGCCAGAAGCCAAATAAAGAAGTTTACCTTTGGGAAACAGTAAGAATTCCATACTTCATGAAAGAGAACAATACCATCCTCCTCAGAAATAGACCATTTAGATATTGCCTTGGAGGGGACATCAGATCTATTAATGGCTGAGTAGATCTTACTAACCTTGTAATGACATTTACCATCAAGGCTCCAGTTAGTTGCTTTAGGAACAACATTATTCAGCCAGATGTGAGGAAGAATTGATTTAATATGAAGATAGATCTTTTTGTCACTTGAAGTTCCCTGCATGATACTTCTCAAAGAAGTCCAAGAAATTAACTTGTTATTGATGTAGAGGTCACTTAAGAATTGGAAACCAAAGTCAGACCATTTCTTGTAGATCCTTGAATGTCTCAAGGCAAAGACTTTACTTGGATGATTTTTGAGAATGGGGTTCCAAAAAATTGTCATTTACAGATTAAGATCTTGAGGTGCAGCATAGATAAAGCTAGATTGAACTTTATTCCAAGCCATAATAATGTTCCTCATAAGAGGGGAAGTATTAGATCCAGAATGGAGAACATTGAAGCAAGAATCAGGTAAAATATGACCAATTGAAGGATGACCATCAGGGTGAGAGCAGGAGAGCCAATAATTAATAAACTGAGAAGATGAACTTGAATTATTAATCAAGGACTTCCAGACATATTTCCCAGCTAGAGCACAAGCCTGTAAATGAAGATTTTTGCAACCTAGGCCACCATATTTTTTAGGCTTAGTAATGTATTTCCAGCTTACTAAATGAGATCCCTTCCAAACAAAGCTTCTAATTATTTTCTCAATCTCAGAATAAACAGCCTTGGGAGCCACTAGAGCAGAGGAGAAATAAATATGTGAACTAGCTAAAACAGAATTAGCAATTAAAGTCCTGCCGGCAAAGGATAAACCACCTCTAAAGTTATTTAGTTTTTTTCTTGATTCTGTTAATGATAGGCTGCCAAAGTCCTTTTAAGCAAGGATTAAGAGACAGAGGCATTCCCAGCAAAGTGGAGGCTTCACTATAACCCCAACATTTGGTCCACGGCTGAAAAGAACAGTAAAAACAAAATACGGATTGTTTTTTTGAAGATTTGAAAAAAACCTACACATAGTTATATGGAGGTGTGGTTTTTCAAGGATATGTTGTAGTTTTTCTTAGGAAGCCATAGTTTTTTTTTTTAAGAATGTGTGGTTTCTTAAAGAGGTGTAGTTTCTTTTCTAAGGATGTGTTGTTTTCTCAGGCAGTATGGTTTTTCGACGGCATGGTTTTTTTAAGGTGGTGTTTTTAAGGTAGTGTTTTTTTGGGGTGTGGTTTTTTATGGTCTTCTAAGAATCCATATATGATCAAGTTGTCCACATGCCATTACTGCCACAAAATGGCAGCATACAAGAGCTGTATGCATGCTTGACACACTTCACTAGCCTTTGACTTCATACATGTGTGTGTGAGAGCTTGTAGAGCGTGAAACTTGAAGACATCCATCACTTGGCCACTTGTAGAAGACACACTGATATGAAGATCCAAAGATGGACATTGGTTTGACATCATATAGGCATTTCTTGAAGGACATTTGATCACCTAAGCTTGAACACTTGAAGTCAAAGGTTGAAGACCCCAAAGTTAAAGTTTGGAAGACCACTCGAAATTCAATGGTACTTTGCATGATTCAAGCTTTTGCCATGATGTTACTTCTTAAGGCATGATTTGCTATTTCCCAAGGCTTTACTACCATCATTCCACCCAAAAAAATCATCTCTTATACATCATTTTCTCCCCTTTCATACACCATTCCATTTGTCAAGACCAAAAGTTAGGAAGACCACTTTTCCTAGCCAAAAGTACACCATTAATCCACCACATATGAAAAGTTGCTAAAATTCCAGCCAATTTAACCACTTTTAAAGTTGAAAACCATATTCTCTCTCTAGAAAAACAACGATAGAGAGAGAAATTACACCTTTGACATGGCATTCCTAGACAAGGCAGAAAGTGGGCTTAAAAATCTCAAAATCCAAGCAGCATTGTGCATACATGTCAAAGGTTCCATTATATCACTCTCATCACCATATCATATCCATGTCACAACAAGGTTTTGACTAGGAGAAAAGTTGTTTGCTAATTTTCTTGCCACATCACCACCCTCACATTGCCATGTCACCCTTTGCTTGCCAAGTCATCACCTTTGTTGGCAAGCCACCCATCCCTAGCCATTCTTGCCCTAAAAACATTTTATGGTTATAATCCAAAGTTTTTTACTCCAAAATGTAACGAGCTTTGAAAAAAATGAATTTGGCCAAATTTAGACCCCCCAACTCGATTTCTTAGGATGCGTGCAAGAATACAAAATGACAAAACTAGCATATCTACTCCAGGCCTGCCTACACCTAGTTTCCTCTTATCCCTTTCGCCACAACTCATTTCACAAAAAACATTCAAGAAACATCATAAAAAAGACACAAAAACCTTAAGTTCTAAGTCATTTTTGCAAAGTGACAGTTTATTAGTCGAAATCGATTCTTGAGGTCACATTTGCATATTTCTTGTTGAGAAAACCTGAAGCACTAAATTCCAATTCAAACACTAATGGCCTAAAAATGCCATTTCTAATGAAATATTTTACAATGGTTTGTTTGATTTCATATGCTCTTTTTATGGTTCAAAGGTTGTACCCCTAGGATCCACCATGCCACCTAGTTGGCTCAAACATGTAACATGCCACGTGGGCTCAACCATGCTACGTGGGCTCCAACATGCCAAGGTGGCTCAAACATGCCACCTAGGCTCCAACATTCCAATTCAAACATTAATGGCCTAAAAATGCCACTTCTAATAAAATATTTTTCAATGGTTTAATTGATTTCATATGCTATTTTTTATGGTTCGAATGTTGTACCCCTAGGATCCACCATGCCACCTAGTTGGCTCAAACATTCAACGCCCACTCTAACATGCCACGTGGGCTCCAACATGCCAAGGTGGCTCAAACATGGGCTCCACGTGGGCACGTTGGAGCCACCTTAGCATGTTAGAGCCTAGGTGGCATGGTTGAGCCCACGTGGCATGTTTGAACCACCTTGGCATGTTGGAGTCTAGGTGGCATGTTGGAGCCACCTTGGCATGTTAGAGCCTAGGTGGCATGTTGGAGCCACGTGGCATGTTTGAGCCACCTTGGCATGTTAGAGCCTAGGTGGCATGTTGGAGCCACCTTGGCATGATTGAGCCACCTTGGCATGTTGGAGCCTAGGTGGCATGTTGGAGCCCACATGGCATGCCACCTTGCCATGTTTGCTCGACCTTGGCATGTTGGAGCCCACGTGAGATGTTTGAGCCACCTTGGCATGTTAGAGCCTAGGTGGCATGTTGGAGCCCACTTGGCATGTTTGAGCCACCTTGGCATGTTAGAGCCCAGGTGGCATGTTGGATCCACCTTGGTATGTTGGAGCCCAGGTGGCATGTTGGACCACCTTGCATTGGCATGTTTGCTCCACCTTGGCAAGTTGGAGCCTAGGTGGCATGTTTTGGCCCGCATCTCATTTTGGAGCCTATGTGGCATGTTGGAGCCTAGGTGGCATGTTTGAGCCACCTTGGCATGTTGGAGCCTAGGTGACATGTTGGATCCCACTTGGCATGTTTGAGCCACCTTGGCATGTTGGAGCATAGGTGGCATGTTGGAGCCACCTTGGCATAGGTGGCCTGTTGGAGCCCACATGGCGTGTTTGAGCCACCGTGGCATGTTGGAGCCACCTTGGCATATTTGAGCATAGGTGGCATGTTGGAGCCCACGTGACATGTTTGAGGCACCTTGGCATGTTGGAGCCTAGGTAGCATGTTGAAGCCCGCATGGCATTTCGAAGCGTAGGTGACATGGAGTCTAGGTGGCATGTTGGAGCATAGATGTGGCATGTAGGAGCCTAGGTGGCATGTTTGAGCCACTTTGGCATGTTGGAGCCCACATGTCTCAGGGAAGTGCACTGGCCAAATTTTCTTTCAAATTTGAACCCGGTTTTCTCAGACATCCCAGATACAAATTGAGCCAATTTTTTCTCACATCTTAGCACAATTTTTCTCTGATTGTTCCTCCAAAAATCATTTGAAAAAGATCAGTGCAGCTCGAGATATTCGGATCTGAGTGCAACTACCTCATCTTGCTTTAGGGATCCTAACGTAATTGATGCTATTTTGCAAATTTTGCACAAATATTGGTTGCCTTAAGCATCCTGGAGGTTCTACCATATCCATATCGAAGCATGCATCCTAAATGCAAAAGACCAGAACTCAACCTCCGAAATGTAAACCCTTCAAGAACCTGGCAATTCATAAGGTTCTTTTCATGAATAACTTGATGCACCATCTCTACACAGGCATGCAGAGTTGTGGCATCTGAAGAAAGGGTATTCCGATCTATCACCATCCAGAAGGATCCTAAACAACGTCTTGCTATTGCAAAAGCATTAGAGTTTTTTTGAGATCAAATAAGGGCCCTTACTCGATGCCACGTCAAAAGCTCATGACCAATGGGGGCCGAGCTTGTCTGAGAACTTTTACCGAGCCTTGGTTTTACGCCTTTCCGCATGTAACCGGTAATATCCGTGCCTCTAGCGGGTGTCGATACACACGTGGCAATTATAACCGTTAGCTCCGCCCTCAATTCCCTTCGGGTGTTTTCCACAACGAGTTTTTGCTTGAAGATCGATTGCCAGCGCCAAAGGGAGCTTCGGTTCACTTTCGAGGCTGCCGACCTGCGCTAAAGGGAGTTTCGACCACAGAAAAAACCGATCAAGGTAAAATCGCGTAGCCTTTCCTAGTATTTCGATTCCGCTCCACATTCTGATTTGAATTCTGTGACTAGATGGCTATAAGCTCTATCACAGTCGGAAATGAGTTTGAAAGCTTCGTGGTGTCGACCGGGAGCTTTGTTACACTCCAACCTGCAATGCGAGGTGAATGGCGAGTCAAAAGATGCAGGAGAAATAATGTTTCTGCACATTGGAAGGCTTTGGTGGTCGGATTTCGATCAGGCAAAGAGATATTTGTACAAGTAAGGCATGTATACACTCCAACAGATACCACTTCACGGGTGTCGAGCCCATGCCTTACCCGCACTCAGTGGTAAGCCATTAGACCTAGTCCACAATGATCCCCGGTAGGCCTTACACACCAGAGGGATCGTTCAAGAGTCAGAACACGAACCTCCTTCTAAGCCAGTCTGGCCCCTTCACCCACAACCAGGTGTGGTTCTTGTACACGGGCCGAAATCTAGTAATGCACTAAGAGGGACTAGCTAGGAGCATCAACTACTAAGCTTTAAGTCTCTACCCCCCTTCCCAATACAATGAGTCCACAGAATGCATCCGTCCATCACATCATCATAGAACTAAAGAATAAGAACTAATCTATATCATAGAGTTAGGTTCTTTAGTTAGGTCAATCTGGGGCAAAAGAAAAAATAAGCAAGCGACGAACTTTCCCACGGTTAGAAGCAAATTGTGAGTATGTAATTCTATGCAATCCATATTCAAATTAGTTCAGTTACTTATCCAGTTCATTCCTATTCTCTCAGGTTTGTGTATATCTGATGTGGAGAACACTGTCTCTTCACACTCGATAAGCAGTGTTTTCCATTGCTTTCACCAAGATATGGGCTGCTTGTTGTTCGAAGGTAGCACACCAGTACAGCTCAGAGAAAGGGGTATATGGTTCTGGAGGTATGAATACTCTCCACGAAGATCCAAGCTAACTGAGCTTCCATTGCCCGACCTATCCGATTTATCTTTGCGCAGCCTCACGGATGCCACTTCTATCTTATTAGCATGGAGTAAGTTGTCGCGCAGGAAATGTTCGCGGCATTGAAAGGAGAAGGGAGATGCGGGCATGTGAAGATAAATTTAGGAATTGATCTGTTCATTGCCATATTCAAGAGCGCCGACAATGTAAAGAAGACCTTGAAGATGTTTACAGTTCAACAGTCGGCGGCTAGTTTTTTAGATAGTGTATTTCTTGAAGGTTGGAGTGCTTTCGACTTCCACGATGGAGCTGAATGTCTTGAATGCGAGGATAAGTCGAGACCGCGGTTGGTTCAGATATTGCATTAGGAAGCAAACTACGTATGTCACTTTTAAGTATAGGAGATGGCGAAATGTCCGTGAAGGAAGAAAGTACGTCTGGATTCCTGTCGAACAAGATGACAATGATGGCACTCATTCCGTTGTCATAGACTTGAACATTCATAAGGATAATCAGCTGTTCAAAAGTCTGAGAGAAAGAGAGCGAGTGGTCTCTCTATTCGATGTTCGGACGGCAATTGGAGTTTGAGAGCAGGACTTAAACTTCTTCCATTTCATGATAGATGGCGAGAAAGGTGGGAAAGCGAAGAGAAGAATGCTATAAATTGGGGTCATGCATGCCACCCAAAGTCATATCGTATATGAATCTATCTAATATAAATATAAGTGATTGTTGGCGGAGATCTATTGTATATTAATTGCAAACATTTGCTTTCATTGGGATATAAGACTTAAAGTAGCCATGTTATGTACAACTCGATTGTGGATGTGTTTTCACACCGCACTTACGGTCGCGAAATTGTGGCTCTCATAAAATATGGAAGGGCCATTTTCGCCGTAGTAGCCCTGCTTGAAAATGCATAGTATAAAAGCGAAAGGGGGGTATATTCGCACCGAGTACTAATACGGTGTGAAGTTATACATACAATAAGATATTGAAGGGTTGTTTTCGCACTGCGTGAGCCACGGTCGCGAAAATGTGCATGAATAAAAATGGAATGGGTATTTTCGCCCGTAGTTATGGTGCGAAATTGTGAATAGAATAACTTATCGAAGTCTTGTTTTCGCCGCGTAGCATTGCGGTGCGAATTTGTGCATAGCATAAATTAAGGAAGTGTTATTTTCGCGATCGTTGCCCGCGTTCTTAGTCTCTCTTTTGCAAATCAAAGCGCTACAAAAGCTCACATTCTAAGTGTCATAAATCGGTATTTCCTCGAGAGAATGGCAAATAGCGGGTCGATAAGGCATGGGGCTGTTTAGCGCATGGTATGACAAAATAGTGGAGAAAGCGGGATTTTCGTCCGAGAAGCATCCCGAAGAGTTCGAGGAGGAGCTAGAGGAGCCGATGGATGCAACCACGTGTATAATAATTTTTGCCCTGGCGTGGAGACATTATGGCGAGTGTAGCGAGGTTTCTGCGATGCATATGGCGGCATCCTTCGTAGCTTCATGGTGGAGCTGGTCGACGGAAACCATGTCCTATGACTGGTTTGCCTTCACTAAGCATCCAAGCTTTTCTTAAGATGTTTTCAAACCCGATCATGACCGAATTAGAAGGTTCTTGAAGAAACTACATGCGAGCTGTGCGGGGCAAGAGGGGAAGGAAAGTTTTTTAGGCCTAGATATCATGTTCAACACATACATGATTTACACTAAGCCAAGCAAAGATGCCAGTTCTTCTTCAAGTGCAATGTGTCGCCAAACGAGCGCCCCGCCTCACCGAGAGAGGAGCCGATAGATCCCGAGGAAGAGAAGCTCGTGACTTGGAAAATGAGGAGATCGAGGTTGTGGAAGAGGAGGTCTCAGAAAAAGTTATCTACTTGGGGCTATCGAAGCATATCCCATCCATGTAGGTGGGAAACCATACTTGTTGCTTTGGGACATATCCGGTGAGGGGGTTGAGAGAAGACGAGATATTGGGCGGATATATGCCCATGTTGTAGGCTGGGGGAGGACTTATAGACTTTGAGACCCGATGTCCCCGGACAAATGATGGAGGCCGTGATGTATGATGGATCCTCAATACCTCCGAGAGGATGCATTTGAAATTGTCATGCGACAAGCTGAAGCGAGGGTATGAAGCGATGAAAGATGTCAAATTTGAAGCTGCTAGCTCTTCTTTCTTTTTATACGTATTCATAGAACGTGAGTTTGTCGAAGTCCTCTTTCAAAATAACAAACCCAATTGTTGTCGAGCGGGACAAAAAGAGGTATTTATCCGGTTTCATTTTCTATTTCTTCTTGAATCGATGTTTCTTTTATGCAGGAGTTATTTATTGATGACTTCTATGCAAGGCATCGAGAGTCACCCTAGGTAGGGGCCTTGATGTGCACATTATATGGGCTACCTTCACAAGGGGAAGTTATTGTGTTTCACAATAAATATAGTCCATCCGAGTATGGGGAGGTCCTCAAGCTTAAGGCTCTGTCATTAGGCGGCAAACCACGTGCCCCTAGCCTCAAATTATGATCAGTGGTAGCGATGAGATAGGGCTATCGCAATGTATATCTTCGGGGCTTCAAAATGTACTCTGTCCTTGCAAATAAAAGCAGCTCTAGGCTTGGGTGGAGCGGACAAGGAAACTGCTAGCTTGTCACATTGCAGTGAAGGACCACGACATATTGTATCACTGTTAGATGCAATTGGGGCTGGAGTAAAAAGAAGAGGACTTAGAAGATTTTGATTCGGTACTCTGAGGCCCGATGCCAAGAAAAGGAAATGTACTTAAAAAACTTATGTATTAATATAATGTCTTTTCTATAAATTGTCTTTTCTATAATGTATCAATTGTTTTCATATGACGAAATTGCTTTTGTATGAATGTTCATTTTTGATATTCATTAATTGTTAGAATTCAATGTGAGCAATAAATCCTTGTTAGATGTATATGTTAGGTATTCTTTAATGGTGGCTCTGATTGCAAAAACGGGATGTCGCCGGTTTTTGGATTTGGCGAAGACCGCAAGGGCTACGCAAAAAAAGCGATTGGCAATTTTGGACTGCCCTATTTCAAGACCGTGGCTACGGCGAGAAAGCGGATGTCGGCGATTTTTTGGACTGCCCGACAACCGTTGCATTTCACGGGTAAAAACAAGCTGTCTGCATTTTGGACTGCCCTGGCCGCACCGTGGCTATGGTGCGAAAGCAGATGTCGGCGATTTTGGACGCCCGATTTACGCACCGTGGCTACGAACATTTTTATCCTAGGGGTTTATGGGATCGGGAACGGACGACAATATTGCTTAATTGAATTTCTTCTCCTTGCTAAAATCCTCTCATGTCCATGGAAGGCGCTAGCTCACGAAATCCCACAAAATGAGGCGCTTGACGGTGCGAGAATGTTGATGAGGTCATTACTAGCGGTAGAGACTTCTATTCCAATCACGAGGGCGAGGCGGTTATTTCCATCACAAGCCGGCGAGATGGGCGTAGAGGAGGTTGTCCCTACTGTAAGACTTTGGGCAAACCCTTGGAAATGTCGTCCACACTATTAATAATAGTGTGGGCCGAATATTCGAAAAACCCGGCCGTGCTTCCTAGTCGGGTCACCTTGCCGGCCCGGTAAGGTTGTTGGGGAAGGAGTTTTTCCGTGAGCCAGCATGCGCCACAATATTCGAGTTCGGATGATTTGTATTGTGGTAGCGGTGGACCGACTTCCCACCAACGGCCGAGACATTGGAGGAATTGCCGCCGTCGTGTCATCGTCGTGTGGCGAGTTGATGTCATCCATGTCCCAAGACGCGAGTCGCGGCCATTCGGTTCTTGTGTAATGAGCTGGATTACATGTTGAAACCCACGGGGGTTCTACCGCCGGCAGTGCTTTGGCGGTTGACCGGGGGCCATGGTGCCCGGTGGCTCATGAATCGGGCTATCTCCTGCGTCTCCGGGCGTTGGGACCACTATTGCATTCCCCAAGCGTTTGGCGGTGGTGGGGAGGAAGAACTGCGGAGACTATGGAAGTGCAAAGATGACAAAGCATCGGCTGGTCCAAAGATGATCGGCCAGGATCGCAGCGGGCCAGCAAAGATCGGCGATTTGGTCCAACAAGATCAGCGGGGATCAGCCGCCCAAAGAAGATCATCATCAGGTGGACCAAAGCATGTTGATCCGGAAAACCTGGTTCGAGTGGAGCGAGTACTAGGAAGCCCCGTGAAAAGCTGAAATCCGGCGAAGAAATCCGGTGGCAAAGCCTCCTAGGCTTGTTCCTAGTTGGAGACAAGCTCAGAGAGATGCAGCCAAGGAGACTGATAAGCTTGGTAATAAGCGGAAGCCTAAGGAAGGGGAGCCTAGTGTTAGATATGGTGGCCCTGAGAAGATAAAGGGTGCTCCTCCTGGCACTCAGGCTTTGAGGGAGATTAGGTCTTGGCGTGCACGCACCCGACCTCGATTCCCAAGCTTGCCTTGGCTAGAATGGTCAGGGTTTGAGATGCGGGGGGAAATTATTGAGAGGAGGAAGGAATCAAGGAGGAAGAGGATGGAATGAGCACGGACTTGGTCCCGATGGTGGAGGAGGAGGTGAATAGAATCCAAGCGGAGGCCTTGGACATCTTGCAAAAGAGCGCAGAGGCTCATCTAATTAGCCTCTTTGAGGACATTGTCCGTTGTTGTGTGCACAGAGGACGTGTTATTGTGCAGGGCAACGACTATGCCTTAGCTAGATACTTCCGTGGATGCCTCCCTTAGCATCCTTTTGTAACACTTTCTTGTTTGTTAATATATGAGTGTTTTAGTATTTATCGTGATGAGTGTTTTATATTTATACGTAATTATTTGCTATTCTATTTATTTATTTTTGTGCATTTATCTACTAGTGTTGACCGTGGCCACGTGCGAAAATGACTATTCCACATTCTTTGGGAAGGTCTATTTCGCATGCGGGTACTGCTGTCTTAAAAATAGTGGTTCCAAAGTTTTGAGGGCAATTTCGCCAAGATCGTGACTACTATTGCAAAGCGGACTATTCCACACATTGCGAAGAGAATCTTTGAAATCGAATTTAGAATCTACGTAAGAAGGAAAATGGCCAAGACCTTTCCAAATTGAAAATGTGCGGTAAATAGACGGATCACATGTATCACTTATGGTTACATACTTATAACTCATATAAGAGGCATAGCATGTACATAGAACTCATATAAGAGGCATAGCATACATGAATGAAGAAGCTTATTCGCGATCGGGATCATCATGAAAAGGTAGTTGAGTGATGCGATTAATCTCATACACGCCACGCTTTGGAACCCTCCAAAGGTGGATAACAACACGATAACACCCTCCGGAAGAACGATTTCGGCCCTCTGCTACTCCTTCGGCCCGGGGATCAAGGGGATACCCCTCTGAGAACATCTATAAAGATCATTATATGTCATAGTGCAAGTAATGGAGTCCATATCTTCGGGACGAGGAGGCCGAGACATAGCAAATGGATGCCTTCTGCATTGAGTGGAACCGTACTTATATCGAACAAAATTATTGACATGCACTGTAGCAGCATTATTGGTTATACATACGAGCATAATGTACAAAATACACATGTATATAATATGCATATATATAGCATATATACATTAGAGTATTGATTTAGGGGACTCTTCCGAGTCATTGTCACGAGCACCCGGTGATCTTTTCTATCATGTACATTTGATGCTCTCTATTCCATATTAGATGGATGATAACATCGAAGGGATCAGGATAATAGCGAGGATTGAGAGCGGCAGTGGTCATCCAGTCTTCCATGGGTATTTCTCGCTCGCGACACTGCTTGAAATTTTCGTGATTCATCTTGCAGGTAATGGAATCACGTTCCGGACCAGAATGAGACCACATGGCTAGGCGGAGGCCAATATTCTTTGCACTTTCGGCAATTTGATGTATATTTATACCCACCAAAATTATTGATGGTATATACCCACCAAAATTATTGATGGTATATACATAGAAATTATTGATGGTATATACATACCAAAATTATTATCATATACATACTTGTATGGTACTCGTATGCTACATGAGCTACAATATATAAATATAATGCATTATATAGCATATATACCTGATTTCTCTTTAAATAGGCATCTATGCCTTCATTGTCTTTAGTCCGCTTCTTGTTTGCATGCTCCTTGCCTCCCTGTCCGCTTCTTGTTGCTCTTTTGCACTGCCGCACTCCACTAGTTGTTCCTTATGTCGCTCCACTAGTTTCTTGCAAATGGTAACTTTGCAAGAACATCCTCGCTGGGCTGATCCGGAATACCTGCAAGCATGCGGCAGAGTTAATACGTGCACTTTTGATGATTTTTTTAACAACTTTTGGGAGCATCGATGGCGTCACGGTCCAACCACAGAGCTTGCAAGGCAGCTGATCAACTTCATTATCGATCGCTATACTCGTCATCTCCCTCCACTGGAGGAGATCAATTCGAGTCAAGCAAGGTTCACTCTAAGTGCTTTGGGACTTCTTGAACCCCCCTCAGATTTAGAAGATAGGCTAGAACAGTTGAAGGACATGCTTTTCCATGGTTTCATGGCCTACTCTCTGGATCAGTATGTGCCTCTGGTCATTCCTACTAATGAGAAGAATAGGATTTATATCCTCATTGAACTTTACGACTTCCATTACAAATCTTTTGTGGATATTGGTAAGCTCCTATTCCGTTCCCTTGACTTCAACATCCTGTGGTTACTGTCTAGATTCCCCACCTTGGATACAATTCCTTGGGATACACGTGACCTATGGCTACATAGCACACATCACATAATACGTACATATCACAGGTGAAGATACTCCACTGGACTGGTATAAAGATTTTCATAGAAATTAAGTATATAAGCAAGTGATTTCCGTGTAATTAAGTAACATCCTCATATTATCATGTATTATCTTGGCAATCTTACACTTTTAGTGTAATTGAATGGTTTCTTCTACCATTTTCCTTGTATTTTCTCATGTGAATGTTTTATTCGCACCGTAGCCACGGTGCGAAATTGACTTAGGTACAAATTATTGAAGGGCCTATTTCGCACCGTAGCCACGGTGCGAAATCGACTGAGTTACAAATTATTGAAGGGCCTGGTTTACGCGCAGGTGGCTACGGTCGAGAAAAATACGTGGTCCGGTTTAGTTCTGGAGGGCCATATTTTCGCACCGTCGCCCGCGGTGCGAAATCATTCGATTACAAATTATTGAAGGGCCTGGCCGCGCGCAGTAGCCCGGCGGTCGCGAAATCGACTTCGATTACAAATTATTGAAGGGGCCGCCAGGTGGCTACGGTCGCGAAATCATGGATCGGTTGAGTTCTGAGGCCCATATTCGCGACTGTGGCCCGCGATCGCAATACATGCATCAATTTACTTACAACCGCGCATTTTACGCTGCGGAGCACTATCGGCCGATAAATAAACCAACTCTTTTACGGTAGAGGCGTTATCAAGAGCTCTCAATACGGACATAACCTTTGCCTTGCCTACATCTCATTGATCTCCACTCCCTTGATCGCTCAACAGCTGCGGACTTATACCAAGCTGCCCTCTTTTTTTTTGGGTTTTGTCTAAACAACTTAGCAAGTGTTGATTCACTCTGGTTAAAGTGATTTCTTCACCCACTTGCACCACGATCATACGTAAAACCATTGACACATCTGCTGCAAGGAATTCCCAACTGAAACTCTGTGTTGAGTGAAACGGAAGAATGCATTATGGGACTTCTCCACTCCCTGACAAACCACACGCCATGTGCGAACAAAATATGGACATAGTGAGTCAAATTGGCCTCACCCCCATCTTGCCGTCGGGGAAAGACTTAGTGAAGTTTGTGATTTGCCTCCACGGAATTTGGCAACATCATTTTTCCTGCACTACCTTTTACGCATTTCCTTTACGGTCTGAGAGAAATCACGCCATGCCTTGATTTTCTTCAAGCGTGATCCGCCATGATCATTTCGATCATCCTCGCCTGCAATAAGATCCTTGTAAGCTTCCCAAACACCCGGATAAGTTCTCTTTCGCGGGAGGCAAAAACCTCTTAGCCTTTGGACCACCCATACCGGGTTTTGGGGAACCTTGCGGATACCTTTGGATCTTGAAGTATTTTGTAGTGCCCACCATGAAGTCCCACATTAGATAGCACCTTTTCAACTTCATGCATGGCGGCTTCCTAGAGCTTTGGGGTGATTTATTCCAAGCAAGCGGGATACTCATGTAAACCATCTTGTCTATGATTCTCAAGAAAGCATGAAGGGTGCATATGTGTACTCTTCTTAACGGAATTGGCAGAATTGGCATCAAGGTTGTGTCCTTCTCTTCTCTATTTGGTGGCTCATCACGGACCACGGTCTAATGTACTCTTGTCCAATCCGGTGAATCTCTTCTTGCATAGAGCGGTAGGGACAAGCATGAGTAGTCTTACCGGCACCATGCTTCATTACGTACATGCATTTTATTGTCTTCAAATCTGCGACAAGATGTCATTCAACCTCGTACTCACCATATCCGGGAGCGCAAGTTTTTCTCCGATTAGTGAGAGGCAATCATTGTGGGAATGGGTGTTTGATCAAAAACCCATTTCGATTATCTTTGATGATTTTCCTCACGGTACCTGAAATAAACCAACCCACCAAATGTGATCTTGATTTGGGACGGAAAACTTATCATCTAGATTTGACTCTTCATTCCCCCGTATTCAAAGCTCTGTTCATTAGACTCAGTGAAACCCTCTCGTACTTCTAGCCTTTCACCAATTCCATTTCATCCAGCTTCAAAACAATTCTTAGTTTGCGGTAGCACTCTTCTACCTTCATATCATAAAATCGAACAAAAAGCTGAAGCATTCTAGTTAAGTTTATCCGGCAATTGTTATTTTCATTAAAGTGAGAAAGTATCACCAAACTTCGACTTCTTCTTACCACTTTGGTATAGGATGCCAATGTATCCAAGTTGACACTGCTGGTCGGTGATACATATCACCAAGAAGCTCTTGCACTTATGCATTTCTCGATGACCTACAAGTCATCACACTAGTCATCCTTGGTAGTAGAATAGTTTTGGTAATACCTTGTTGTTTTAAAGCCATCCGCAAGCATCCCGAACAAAGCAATATAAGCTTGCCTACTTATTCCGACATTGTCACCACAGTTCTTACCGATTACGAGGTTTATTTGTTCCCCAACTCCGCCTTGGTTGATGTACTACTGACTTTCCTAAGTTGAATGCTACCGGGGAAGCTTTAACATTCTCAATACATCATCTTTAGTAACTAATTTCTTTAATAAACCGGCAATATTAGCAGGTTTTCTCTTATTTTCTTCTGCAAGATTTGGATCAACAAGCTTTTTAATAGCCATGACCCTTTTTTTTGAGCCTTCAACCCCAGGGGCTAATATATTTATGGGCTTCAGGTTTTTTGCCCTCTCCCTGATCCCCAGTGGAGTTCTTTTTAAGCATTTGACCCGCTTGTGAAGGGAATCATTTTCTTGCGCAACCCTCTTCATTCCTTGCTGCAGTGCATTCATCTCAGTCACCAATTTCTGATTTTCTACCTCCAATTCATTGAGCTTGCGGCATTGTTGAGACAGAAAGTAGTTCGCCTGTTGGAGCTGTTTACCATACAAGTGGTTATACATGGCACACAAATGTGGATCAGTATTACCATTAACCAAATTATTACAGTAACCTAGTAACCCTTGCTGTCCCTTACAAGCAAATTCAATAAAGGCCGGGATCACGAGTGGAAGTTTGGATGGGCTCAGTGAAAGGATCACATGGATCTGGTTGGCCTTTAGCCCGGAGAGGTCTATATTCATGGCTCTAGAAGCTCGCAATGCATCTTCATCTATTGGTTGCTTCCAAGTGAACTTATTCCTGTAAGGCAGGCATTCTTTTGGCACTTGCACTCTAAATTGACCCTCGGAATTAGTTTGATCCTGAAACAAAAGTATTAGAAGGAAGAACACTCAAAGGAATGCAATGACGACTCGGAAACCAAATACCTTTGCCATTGGCGTTGCAAAAAACCGAGAACCGAGCCGGAGATTAGAATTAGGAAGATTCTTGCCAACAAAGCGAGCGAAATTGAAAAATTTCGCTCTATTTTTGGCAAGAATCTGCCATAATCCAATTCAAAAACCGCACAAAGCGCAATGGCAAGATCGTTGGCGCTCGATGGCACGATGGCAAGGTCGATGGCGCGAGGGCAAGCTCGATCGATGGTGCTGAAGCTCGATGGCATAAGCTCGAAGGTGGGAAAACGAAAATCCTAGATATAATCATCAAATATTCAGGTCGTTAGGAAATAATGATTGCGGGGTTAGGTTCGGGGGTTAGGTTCGGAGGTTAGGTAGTTAGGTTAGGGGAGAGTGAAATTTAGGTATGGAGGGGGGAAGCTAGGTTCGGGATCCTACGTGGCGGCCCCCCTAATATATTCTTAGGAGGCCCTTATTTGACCTCAAAAAAACTCTAATGTGGCTCTTAACTTTTAATTGCCACATCGGGAGGAGGATAGATCAAAACTCCGTTCCATCAATTCCAGTTGCTTCGTGTCTTCAACTACGACTTTTTAGCTATGTCGCAAGTGGACACGACGAAAACTTGGCCTCCAAAACGTAAATCCTTCAAGAACCTAACAACACATAGGGTTTATGTTTCGGATGCCATATCCTAGTCAGATTCGTCTAGGATCTTGCCAAGTGCCATCAAGTAGAGGGAGGGTGTTGACGTCAGAAGACGAATCCTTAAAACCTTCCAGAAGCAGCTTGTCCCAATAGTCCTCTCCCGAATGCCCCTGGCGATAAACAGGTAACTCCAGCATTCCGGAACTATGAAATGGCTCTACCAATGGACTCAGAACTTCGGCATTACGATGGGGACCAAGTTTCATGGGAAAAAGACTATCCCCTCTCCAAGAAGTGCCAAAGTTGCCCATATCCAATACATTCATAGTCAATTGGCCTAAGTGGTGGCTGCGGAATACTGCCATGTACAATGTTCGTGTTTCGTTCGTTGCCAAAACTGACCATGTAACTTGGTTCCTAGGGTAATTTCGTCATTTCGGATCATATGGCGATGTCAAATCGCCATTTTGGAGCCTCTGTACTGTTCGAACGAGAAAACACTTGGGCTTTTATATGGTCGCCTGGAGGACGCTTCATAGTTTGATAAGTTCTCCCGGACCGATCTTGGATTTTTTTAGACATGCTCAAAGCAGGTTACTTGAATGGAGGATTCAACGGTTGGATAGGGGAACTGAGCTCCGGGATGGGGGGCATTAGCACACGACCTGCCGGAGGAGCGTTGGCAGGAAAAGCTACCTCAACAATCTTTCTGGGGTCTGTCTCCTACGGTTTGGCCTCTCGTCTTTGGTGAGGAAGCTGCGCAAAGTGCTGGCCTTGTTCGACCTGGAGAAGGCAGCCAGCACTTTAAGTTCTTGAAGTTCCCTCTATGCCAAACTCCTCTACCAAAAATTCCAAAGGTGTCATATTTCTTGCATAAAGTTCTAGTCATCGTGTCCATGTCACTACCATCTTGCCATGTCCCCCAAAATTTGCCAACAACACCCAATGAAAAGACCAAAGATGTACATCTTTTCATTTTCGAGATGGAGACAAACACGCCCGAGAGTTTGCATAGGGTCATCATCATGTCCACATCACCCATATCTTGCCACGTCACCAAAAATTTGCCACATCACCCCATGGAAAACCAAAGTTGCATATTTTTTTATTTTTGGCCTAATCAAACGTTGGCCTTGCTTAGTTGGCATGACATGTCACCAATGGCATGCCATATCATTACGCGCATGTCCAATTTTGCAAATTTCAATGTTCTCCACTCATTTCATGGAGATTGCAAGAAATACCCTTCGGCCACATCATAATGACACTTTTGCCATGTCATTCACCATATTCAAATGTAGTTTCTAACTCAAACCGACAATTTTCAATTATGACTCATTGATGTACCTGCCATGATATCTTCAAAACACCTAAGAATGAACAAACTGCATGAGATTATGTTGCCCAAAGGGGCAAACAGGGGGTTGAGCCATGATAGTTGTCCATAAATGGAAGTTTGGTCCTACTACATTGCTAAATGGAAGTTTGTTCCCGCGATGATGTGTCAATGGAAAATAAAATTTGACTAGTTACTTTTTACTCTTTTGAAACATAAGATTTTTGCATGGTGACTTGGGAATCTTTGACATGAGGTGGTAACATAAACTTGGGAAATTCAACTTTTTGGATAATTTGGGTAGACAACATTTTAGGAGAAGGGTATTCTTAGTATTTTTTAACAAAAGAAAAGGCAAATGGAATCTAATTTGATCAAAAATAGTCAAGAGGAGTCATTGGAGAGTGAGGTGCCAGAACACCTACTCCTTGTTCGACAACCATTGTTGGGTAGCTATGTTACGAGCAACTAACACCCATATTTCTTGCATGAAATCCTAGTCATCATGTCTAGGTCACCAATATCTTGCCATGTCACCCAAGATTTGCCAACATCATCAAATGGAAAACGAAAGATGCACATCTTTTCATTTTGGCCTAGTCAACACTTGTCCTTGCTTACTTGGCATGCCATGTCACCACTTGGATTGCCACATCATCTTTTCCATGCTGTTCGTTGGTGCCACAAGGGTAACAAAAAATTTCTCTAAGTTCTTAAAGTTCCCTTTGTTTCATCCTTGCCAAATTCCGATACAAAAACCTTAAAGAGTTGTCCAATTTCTTACATTGTCCACTTTCTTGCAAAAATACCTAGTCATCCAGTCCATACCACTCATATCTTGCCATGTCACCCAAAAGTTGTCAATTAACCCCATAAAAGCCATGACCATGCAGGTGAAAGGGATGGGCTTCAAGCTTAGAAATTGATGGTTTCTAGGGTTACAATCTGAACATTAGATCCATAAGGGATTTTTGTGATCTCGGTAGCCTTTACATATGCTAAACTAGAGATGTCAAGCTGTGAACCAGTGTATTCATATGTAGTCAAAGGATTTCTAGGAAAATCACTTGTATAAACCCCATGACCATTGTAGAGTATGACTGAAGAATGGCTATAGTGGTGACTGGAAGGTTACATTATTAATGGAACTTGCAAAGCTGCTTCGTGCTGGTCCTTGGCATGTGCTTGTGTTACTTGCAGTGCAGGGTTCTACATTTAACGAAACTATCCATAATAGATTCACATCTATTGGCAATTTGGTAGGATATGCTTTTGAATTTAGGCTCTTAATATGCCTTTGGGATTCATTTTTAAGAGGCACCAAAGCTGGTATTTTCTGCACTCGTGCTGTTGATGATCTTTCATATGGTGATACTACTATGTAGTATTAGCCTATTGCTTGATTTGTAGTTATTAGGTAAGCATATGTCTATCTTAGAAACATTAAAAACACGTATTTGTGACTTGCTTTGTATAAGAGGCATGGTAATGACTTCCATAAGGTCCTTCCCATGTAATTTAGGAAAGGGCAGAAACCGCATAATTTGGAAACCATGTAATCTTACATAGGGTACTATTAAACCACATTTTTGTAAACTTATAAATGTGCTATTGACAATATGTATCTCATTAAACGGCCAAGATGGGCCAAGATGGACGGCCTAGATTTCGATCTAGGTCATGCAATCCCATTGGTTGCCTAATGCTTGTGTTTGTTTCCCGCCTGCTATTGTGTTTGTTTCCCTTTGACTTTGTGATCGATGGGTTTCATTATCGCTCTAGCTATGGCAATCGATCGCTAGTCAAAGACGATGGACACCGGGGCTTGAAGTGTCGCCAAGAAAGGCGGGGCTATCACGAAAGGAAGCGGCTCTAACTATACAGGATCTTCTTGAAGCGGCTCGAAATCTTGCTCTAACTATACAGAATCTTCATCAAAAGGGTATTATCCACCCGGATCTGTATCGGGTGTGACGACCATAAGGATATTCGTATCATATTTCTTGCATATTTTCTACGTATTTTCTTTGTTTTTGCGTAGGTTCATGTCATGACATCGGGTTGTTTCTCAGTTGGCTATTAATCGTGCTTTTGCTCTCTCTCTCTCTCTCTCTCCCGTTGTAGCACTTGTCACTTCTGAGTAGGCTCCAAAGGATTCTTCTATTGGATGTGCCTATTTTCTTTTCCTGGCATAGCTTTGTGGCTTCCAGAGGGTACTGAAGGGAAGACCCCCACAGTTGGGCCTAGTGTACCTATATATTTTCTCTCTCGGCGTAGCAATGTCGATTCCGAAGATTCTTTATAATTTCTCTATTCTGCTATTTTTCTCATCAGATTCTTGTGCTCTGCTTGACTTTCGAACACGTTGCATGCTTGGCCATAGGGCTCCTAACCTTTCCACATTAACCATCTGTGTGATTGTGTTTTGCAGTTCGGCGCAATCCTCTTTCTTGACACTGAGATGATAGCCGATTTTCAGCAGTTCCGAGGTGGTTGCAGTTGCAGTTTTCACTTCTACCCCTTCTAGTTGGGGTGGGGGTTGGGAGTCGATATTTGAGGGTTGCGGGCCGAGGTGCAGCTTTGGTCTAGTCAATTCTGACTTGGACGGGCTTTGGATGCGGTTTTGGGTTCGGGAACTTTGTGGGTCGTGGGCCTAGTTATATGTTTTAAGCTAGTTATATGGTTGCGGTCATTGTTGGATTTTTTCACTCATATTCACTCATGTTGGGGCCTCATTGTGGGTACCCTTATGGGTCATTGTATTTTCACTCATCCAGCTCAATGGAACTCCACTTCCAAGAACCTTTCCCTAGAAAGGGGAGAAAAGAAAAAAGAAAGAAAACAATGGAAAAGAAAAATGGAGAAAAAGAGAAGGGACAAAAGGGAAAAAAAGAAAGACAATAAGGAGAGGGGAAATGGAAAAAGGGAAAAGACGAAAAAGAAAGGTGGGGAGTGGAAAAATGGAAAAGAAAAAAGAGAAGCGTGAAAAGAAAGGGAAATGAGGATGGGAAAAGGAGAATAGGTGTGAATGGTAAAAGGGAAAATAGAAAAAGGAAAAGAACGAGAAAGCAAAAAGTGGCAGTAAAAAAAAGATGGAAAAAAATAGAAAAAGGAAAGGGGGAAGAGGAAAATAGGAAGGGGAAAAGGGAGTAGAGATTGGGAAAGTGGAAAAGGGAAGCATAAAAGGACAAAGGCAGATGAGAATGAGAAATGGAGAACAGTGGGAATGGAAAAAGGGAAAAGGGAAATGAGAAAAGAATGGAAAATAGAAAGGGGAGGGAAAAAAGAAAAAGGGAAAGCGAGGAATGAGAAAATGGATAAGGGAAATAAAAAAGATAAAGGGAGGGAAAAAGGGAAAAAAGGAAAAAGAAAGAAAAAAATGGAAAACAAAAATGTGAGAAAAGAGAAGGAAAAAGGGGAGGGAAAAAAAAGAAAAGGAAAACAAGGAAGCAGAAATGAAGAAAGGGAAATGAGAAATGGGATAATGGAAAAGGGGATGGGGAAATGGAAAAAAAAGGAAAAAGGAAAAGGGGAAAGGGAAATTTTTGAAAAGGAAAGTTGGGGAAAAGGCAAAAGGAAAAAGAAAAAAGGAAGGAGGAAGCAGGAAAGCTGGTTGAATACTCTTCATTGTGTAATTTTGTATATGTGAATTGATAACAGTGGCTACATTGTATCACTTACAGTTCCTAGCTTATGCCCAGCAACGTTGGGCATCATTTCTACTTCCATCATAACGATAAGTTCTAATCATGATGTAAACTATTTTAAAATATTCTAACTGAAGATGCAAACCATTCTAAAAAATCTTTAAATTGTGAATCTGAACTCCTCCTGTGAGTATATAAAACATTGTTATAACTACTAAGCCAGCCTAAAAAATGATGGTTACAGATGCACATTTGTAAGATAAGCGTAAATGACTTCGGTTAACACTAATTTCTAGAATTTGGCCATGTTAGGAAGGGCTGCAATGTTCTAAGTGGTAGAAAAGCTTTGGAGCCAAAATGCTAGAAGATATTATTGTCCAATGCCATCAAACCACTTCTGCAATGTACTAAATAAAAAATAAAGATACAATGGTACAAAAACTTCACGAATAACTGATAGTGTCATTCGAGCACCATGGTTCATGTCTATTCTTTCCTGGAGACAAGTGCAGTGCTTGGTAGCCCCCATCATCATTAAAGGGTGAGATAGATAGATAGATAGATAGATAGATAGATAGATAGATAGATAGATAGATAGATAGATAGATAGATAGATAGATAGATAGATAGATAGATAGATAGATAGATAGATAGATAGATAGATAGATAGATAGATAGATAGATAGATAGATAGATAGATAGATAGATAGATAGATAGATAGAATTTTAGCAACTAACAAAGGCTTATGGACAATACAAACATGGGCAAGAAGCCCAAACAAGAGAACACGATAAAGGATCACAAAATCAAACAAAATAGATACAATAATTTTAGACATGGCCAATCCAGGATTAGAAGTCGAGTGGTCTAGAGTAATTGTTGTGCCTTCCTTGTAGACTGCCCATTTCTTTTGTAGGCATATTTACCTACTTGTGCACCGTATATGAGTAGGGGACGTCACAGTGGTATCAGAGCAATGTTCTTGGAGACCAAGAGCGAAGCACTGGCCATGCTCCCAGTAGTACTAACTTAGTAAGATCCTCAAACCTCGAAAAAGTGGGAAAAAGTTTCTCATTTTTTTGTAGTTATGCTAAGCTAGTAACAGTTAGAAGAATTGAAAACCAAGAAAACTAAAAAGTTGAACTAAATTTGGACCAAATGTAGAAATTGCTCACGGTATGCGCCAGAGCACCAACCTAAATTTTAGGTTGAGCCCCAGGCGCACACCATGAGTAACTGGCCATAATCACCTTCAACTTGAAGAATCTTAACAAGATAATATGCTAAATCAAATTTTAAGGTAAGAGTTAGCTAGAATTGTATATCACACCCCTAGGATAGATTTTTAGTTAAAAATGTAAAATTGCTCACAGTATGCGCCAGAGCCTTAATCTAAATATTAGATCAGCCCTCTAGCGCACAACATGAGTAAAATTGCTTAGAAAACTCTGAAGTAAGTACATGTTTTAGGTTAATAGATGCTTTGACACATAGAAAGGAGCAACTTAGAATTTGACCTAAAATTTGCCCAAACTATAAATAGACCCAGACCCCTCTCATTTGTAGACTTCATGTCTAGAAGTTAGCTCCGCACTTCGAGGCGATTTTTGGGCGCCAGAGCTCCGATTAACGTGAAGTAAGACATGGCGCGCACCAAACAGACTGCTAGGATTCCTCGACGAGGTGAAACACCCAGCGCCCAAGACAAGAGGCGCATACAGCAGCTGCTTCGGGAGCAACTTCTCGCAGGGGGAGGCCAACCTTCATCAGGCGAGGAGAGCACTTCAGAGGAGCTGCAGGAGGAGGGATCCGAGCAAGGATCACTAGAAGATCTGGTTGACGGCATCAACCAGCAGGTGGGCGAAGGAGCAGACATTGGATCAGAGAATGACGAAATTCAGAGAGTGTTCGAGCAAATGGAAAGGGAGAAACAAGAACGAGAGCAGGCGGCCAAGGCACAGGAGGAGCAGAGGGAGCCCACTCCCGAGCCAACCGAAGAAGAACAGCTCGAGGCCTGGATCAAGATGCACGAGGCGAAGGCACGACGCCGCGAGAAGAAAAAGGCCGAGAAGAAGAGGAAAAGAGAAGAAAGGGAGGCAGAACAAAAGAAGAAACTCAAGGGCAAAAGACAAGGTGGAGCCCAAGAGGAAGATCAAGACAACACCAAGGACCAAGATCGTCATCAACGAACGGCCGGCCGACCAGCCCGCATCCTCGGACGACTCAGACGATGAAGATTACAATCCTCATCAAGAAGGTGGGAGCTCCTCCAAGCCAACAGAGGAGGATCGAACAGACCAGGATCGAACGGACAGGGATCAACAGGTACAGACACCCCCACCTTACCCCACGTGGGTGAAGGACAAAGATCCGAAGAAGCTACCACGACCTGCCCGAGAGTCTTATGTGGTAGACCATCGCAGGGTCTACCAAAAGAAGTTGAAGGCCTGCCAGGAATATATGAAGAAGTGGGAGGCCTACAACTCCTACTACCAGGCGAACAAGGTCACCTATGTTGAAGGAGAACGGCCCTCAAAGAAGCAGACGCTCAAGCCACCTCCAGAGAATCCGGTTCCCCCCAAGAAGCCATTAGCCAGGAAGTCCGGATCGAAGCTATCACAAGCAATCCGGGAGATCCGGCATTTTCAGAGAGGCTATGGTCTTCTCATCCCGCGAGCACCATTTGCCAGGCTCGTCAAGGAGGTTGTGCAGGAGTTCGATTCCAGCAAGAGAGTCACAGGCGAGATGCTGCTAGCCTTGCAAGAAGCAGCTGAGCAGAAGCTGGTGCAGCATTTTGAAGACTCCACGACGTGCACTATACACGCCAAGAGGGTAACTCTGATGACCAAGGACATGCGCTTGGCCAGTTCCATTAAAGGAGAAAGATAAAACCTTGTAAATAATAAATTTTGTTAATAAAAAGTTGTTTTGAGTAAATTCTAAATGCATAAATATTGTTAATTAGGTCGAGCTAGCAATAATTGCTTTTTGTTTTAGTCAAATTCTACATCTTATGGTCAATTAGTGAGAAGTTGCTCACGGTATGCGCCAGGACCCCGACCTAAATTTTAGGTCAGGCCCCAGGCGCACACCGTGAGTATTTCACACCAAAAGTAGTCCCAAACATCTCCAAATCAACCAAATAAGGGGTCAATCTTGCATATCTCGGTGAGACATCATGTTTTGACCCTTAGTTCATCTTGTTTAAACAAGTCTTGACCGATTAGGGGCAAATTGCTCATGGTATGTGTCAGGACCTCGACCTAAATTTTAGGTCAGCCCCCCAGCGCACACCTTGAGTACTTTCAACATTTTCTCTTTCATGCCACCTCCAATTGACCTCAAGTTTGTTGCAATAGGATCATTAGATAGTCTTATTCATGCTCAAACCCTCAAATTAGCTTTTCGATCTTCATTTTGACCTCAAAATAGATGTGAATTGCCCAACCTCAAGATTTTTCCAAGCTGTCCAAAAATTAGGGTTTCTCCTTTGCCTATAAATAGATCCCCATTTCTCACTTAGCATCCTACAGGTTTGCTTCCAACTTTTAGGCGATTTCCCAGCTCCCTTAGGTGCTTCAACAGCTGTTTGTTAGTCCAGTTTACTCAAGATCAATGGCAACTGCAGATTTCAGGCGATGGTACAGCGCCAGTGCCCATGTAGCTGAGGCTGATGTCAATGCCATTTTCCAAGTTTTCTAGAGGAGATAGATGTCCAAGCCACCTTGCAGGCAGCCCCATCCTATATGGAAGTCATGACTGAGTTCCAAGCTAGAGTAGGACCATCCTTAGTACAGCTTCTCCCTTGTACAGGATATTTTGTTCCCAAGCAATCCGTCCAAGCAGCCTTAGATGATGTCCCCGACATTGCCAAATATCTAAACAACAAAGTTGCTAGGTTGCCAGACTACATGGTCATGTCAGCTAATAGGGCCAAGTATTTCTCCTACACCGTTGCCCTAGCCATCTTTCTTTCTCACCATGCCCAAAAGCCAATCGGGGAACCCTCTATCCCTACCATGGATGTAGACCCCTTAGCCTCTTCAGCAGAGGGTCAGCTCCTCTTGCAATATCAAGTGGAGCAAGAAGGAAGAGCCGAAGACGAAGCGCTTGACTCAGATGATGAAGACTACGTCGAGCTCGACCCCAACCAAGAGCGGCAGCTAGCAGAGCAGGAGATACCGGCTTTCGAACATGACCGGCAGACCCTAAGGATCGCTCCCCCGCTCGGGCTAGGTATCACAAGCCTAGCCCCCATCATCATCAACGGCCAGGAGTACCTGCTCCTGAGTGACATCCAGAACTTCCCCGAATGCAGAGCCAGGGAGTACCAACTTGATGAATTGCTGTATCTTCTGCAGCAACAACCAGATCTGGATGACTTCATCGACCGGGAGGCTTCCGACTTCCCGATACATGTAAGAGAAGCCGACACCTACACTGGGGAGTCGACTTCAGATATCCAGGCGTACAGCAGCATTCGGCAAATGATGGAAGCTCGGGATCTGCCGTCCGAAGAAGAATTCTACGCCATCCAAGAATGGATGGGGATCCGTGGCAAGACCACGAACATTTTGATGCCAAATTCTTCGACACCAGCTCCTACAGATATTCAGAGAAGGGGCGAGATCGACCTGAGGAGAATCACATCAACAATCAGAGACCACGGAGAACTTACAGAGACTGACGTCGATGAATATGCGGGAAGACATAGAGTCGGTGCCCGACCTGACGACGAATCAACAGCGACGGGCAGGGACAGGTCGCTAAGGTATTATCTTCCTCTGCTGATGGACGGGAGAATAGTGGTCATCCATCGCAAATTCAGCCCAAGGGGCGAAGAAGGAGTGTTCATACTCATCGCACTCTCAGGCTTTGGAAGGCATGCTCGACTGATCCCAACAGTTGACCATGTCATCCTAGTCAAGAGAACGATGGCAATTAATATCTTCGACTTCGCCGTACCCTACCGATGGCAAGGAAGATTAGCAGTGACCGCGGCCTACACTTCCGACTGCAGGGTAGAAGACTTGGTGGCAGCCTTGCAGGGCGGGACACCAACGAACATCCTCATAAACTTGGGACGCTCGGTAGGAACGGCCCAAGTTAAGAAGTTTCTTCTGGATAATCCATCCTTCCGGCGATTCCAAGAATAGTTAGACTCTTGATCCCGGAAGCATTGTAATTAAGTTCCTATATATAAATACATTTTCTTTTGCATTCTAAATGTTTTGTTGATGTATTTTGATTCCACAACTATATCAGCAAACACATATAATGCAAAACAAATAAAGCTAACCGTAAGGCTATGATCTACTTGTGTATGCAGCTAGAGGTCCAGGAACAGTCGAACAAGAGCGGCAAGTCCGTAGAGATGAACAGACCCTGGCCAGACAGCATCCAGCAAGGAACCTGTACGAAGAATTCGGTCCCATGACCCCCGAAGAGGAGATGTCGCAGATGAGATCGGATCTTCAAGAAATAAAGGCTTTTCTGGCAGCACAAGCAGGAGTTGGCCCAGATGACAATGTCCAGTTGCCGCAAGCACCACCTCGAAAGGCAGGAAAGGATAAGAAGAAGAGCAAGAGAAGGAGGTCCCCAAGCACGGATTCCTCCAACACAAGCTCAGATTCGGACTCCGACTCCGAGGAAGAGGTAGAACAGGTGCAGGACCGTAGAGACGGCAGACCCAAGGACACAAAGACCTCAGACTACCAGAAGAAAGTAGACTCGGCGCTGAGTAATGTATGGAAGGCAAGAAAGCTTGAGCAGTTCTCAGGGGATAGTCGGTCAGGCATGGAGGCAGAGGCCGGGCTGGACGAGATGAGGGAATATGGGAATGCATACGGAATGAAGGACAAAGACAAAGGCAGGGTGGCAACAGCCAACCTCAAGGGCGCAGCTCGCATTTGGTGGAAGGGATACGCCAAAGCACATGGACTGAACCGAGACAGCTACAGGTTTCGGAAATTCTCAAAGGCATTCAAGCGCCACTATGTGCCAAGGGAGCACAAATGTCATATGATGCAGCAATTCTATCGGCTACAGCATGGCAACAAGTCCGTGCAGAAATATACGGAAGAGTTTATGAAACTGAGGCTTTATGTGCCAAAGCTAAGTGAGCGTCATGCAGTGGAAGGGTACATCGAGGGATTAAATGATGAGATAAGGAAGCTGGTAAGAGCAATTAACCCTCGAACAGTATCAGAAGGGGAGTCGAAAGGAGTCAGCCTGCAAGGATCCGGCCCTCAGAACAGCGGGCAGAAACAGCAGTACTATCAGGATAAGGGCAAAGCAACGGGAAGTTATAGCCCTAGAACAGCTAGTCCAGGACCAGCAAAAGCTCCATACAGTGGCAATTATGGGAAGCAGCAGGAGAAGAAACAGGTATTCTTCAAGGATAAGCAAGAGGGGTCAAATTATTCGAAAGCAGTGCGATCCTTTTTACAAGCAATGCCTAAGGAGAAGAGGCAGGAGTGCATTGAGAAACAGCTCTGCTTCAGATGCTTCCAGCCAGGCCACAGAACAGCAAACTACCCTTTTGTCATGAATGCAGCATTAGCAGAGTTGGGTGGATGGGAGACTCCCTCTGACGACGACGGCGGGGAGGCACACGACTTCATTCAGGGTGAGTGTCACATTTTTGTTGCCATAGATTCAGACCAAGCAGAAAATCAGTATCAGGTAATCTCCACAGTAGGGAAGGCCAAGGCCAAATCCTTCATAGTCCTGATAGATACGGGGGAGCACCCACAACTTTGCGTCTCCAAGAATGGTTGAGATGTTGAAGCTCAAGCCGTTGAAGTCAAAGCCGAGACCCGTGGTGTTCACGGCAGGCAAGAGGATAAATTTCGACATCGATTTGCCAGGGATCAACATTCAAATGGGGGCAGAAGTGATGAACATCGGGAAGTATGATTTGATCATAGGAATGGAGTATCTTGGACCAGCAGAAGCCATCATTGATTGTGGGAAGCGGAAGGTGACCCTCACGGCGCCCAACGGCAAAATCATAGAAATTACAGGTAAGGAAATTGTTCCTATCATGCAGTATATGTCTAGTAAGCGGCTGCTCAAGTGCATAAAGAGCGAGCAGATAGTCTGTCTTCAAGCTTCAGATTGAGGAGCCCGAGTCAGAAGAAAGCAAGGAAGATAAGGTGCTCAGCAAATTGCCAAGGCAGATAGCTAAGTTGGTCAAGGAGTTCCATGATCTCTTCCCAGACGAGATCAAGCAGATTCCTCCTTACAGAGGAGTCAAGTGCGAGATAGCACTCGAACCAGGTACGAAGCCGACGAGCAAAGCTCCATACAAGATGACGACGCAAGAGCTGACCGAGTTGAAGAAGCAATTGCAGGAGTTGCTTGACCTAGGGTTCATTAGACCTAGCGTCTCACCATTTGGGGCACCCATCTTTTTTGTGAAGAAGAAGGATAGCAGCTTGAGGATGTGCATAGATTACAGGCAGTTGAACAAGCACACCATCAAGAATAAGTATGCACTCCCCAGATCGGACGACTTGATGGACCAGCTCCAAGGGGCGAAGGTTTTCTCCAAGATAGACCTAAGTTCAGGGTACCATCAGATCAGGATTAAGGAAGAAAACGTCCACAAAACAGCATTCAGGACTAGGTATGGGCATTATGAGTTCACCGTAATGCCGTTTGGCTTGTCAAATGCCCCAGCAACGTTCATGAGGCTCATGAACGACATCTTCAGGGAGTTTTTGGATACTTTTGTGATAGTATTGATATCTTGGTGTACAGCAAATCCCTGGAAGAACACGTTCAACACCTAAGGAAAGTGCTCGAGAAGCTAAGAAGGCACCAGTTATACGCTAAGTTGTCGAAATGCCACTTCGTAACAGAGAAGGTAGAATATCTGGGGCATGTGATCTCATCGGAGGGGATTTCGACGGATCCTGCCAAGATTGAAGCAGTCATACAGTGGCCGGCGCCAAAGAACATCCATGAGGTCAGAAGCTTTCTTGGCCTAGCAGGGTATTACAGGAAGTTCGTGAAGAACTTTGCAAAAATAGCGGCCCCACTAACAGATTTGACGAGGGCAAAAAAAGTAAAGGATTGGGCAGATCACTGGCAGAAGAAAGCCCAAGCAAGATTCGAGATGTTGAAGGAAGCTTTGACAACCGCCCCGTCCTGACCCTGCCAGACCCCGAGAAGGACAAACTTGTGGCGACGGATGCAAGTAAGATTGCCACAGGTGCAGAGCTGATGCAGGAAGAGCGAGTAGTGGCTTACGACTCCCGGAAGATGAACGACGCCGAAACGCGCTACCCGACTCATGATCAAGAGTTGCTTGCAGTTGTCAGAGCACTAAGAATTTGGAGGCACTACCTGTTGGGGAGGAAGTTCCAGCTGGACACAGACCATCAGAGCCTCCAATACGTGTTCACGCAACCACATCTCAACCTGAGGCAGCGAAGGTAGATGGAGTTCCTCGAAGAATATGACTTTGATATAGTTTATAAGTCGGGGAAGCTCAATGTGGTAGCAGATGCACTTTCAAGGCATCCTCTGACAATAAGAGTCCATTGCAATGCAATTTCGACGCTCACCAGTGACTTCGGAAAGAAGATCGAAGAAACCTTGCCGACAGATGCAGACTTCAAGGAAGTGTGGGCGAGCTTGTGCAGGGAGGCAATAACAGATACGGAGAGGGAGACCTTCAAGAATTTTAAGAAGGAAGGTAACCTTTTGTACCATAAGAATAAGTTGTGTGTGCCGGAATCATCAGGAGTGAGGAAGTTGATTCTCCACGACACCCACAACAGTCCAATAGCTGGCCATGCAGGATTTATGAAGACATATTTCAAAGTGCGCAGCAGCTGTTATTGGCCAAGGATGAAGAAGCAGATAGCTCGCTACATCAAGGAGTGCCAGTTGTGTCAGCAGACGAAGGCAGAGCAGCTTCAAATTCCAGGGGCATTGGAACCATTAGCGGTGCCGAACGCTAAGTGGGAAGTCATCACTATGGACTTCATAACAGGGCTCCCGAGGACAGCAAGAGGAAAAGATGCCCTGATGGTTGTGGTCGACAAGCTGTCGAAGATGGCACACTTTGTGCCTTGCAGGACCATCGACACAGCCTTGGATACAGCGGCTCTCTTCACCAAAGAAATCTTCAGGCTCCATGGCATGCCGAGAGAGATCATCTCCGACAGAGACCCGAAGTTCATGAGTGCCTTTTGGCAGGATCTTTTTGCGACGATCCAGACGAAGCTGTCCATGAGCACGGCCTATCATCCTCAGACGGATGGGCAAACAGAACGGACCAACAGAATCTTGGAAGATATGCTAAGAAACTATGTCTGGAACAAGCAGAGTAAGTGGGAAGAGTACATTCACTTGGTTGAGTTTGCTTATAATAGCACCAAGCAGGAATCATCCCAGATGTCGCCGTTTATGATCAACTACGGCTACCAATGTCTAACTCCAGACACTTGGCACAATTCTGTGTCAAAGGTAGAAGTTTCGCAGGAAATGTTGGCCGTCATGCAGCAGCTGGTAGAAGAAGTCTGAGGGTATCTTCTTGCAGCAAGGCGTCGCCAAAAGAGCGTTGCCGACAAGCATCGAACGGTTAGAGAGTTCCAGGTTGGCGACAATGTCTGGCTCAAGATCAAAGTGAAGCAGGTGAAGCTCCGCATCGGAAATTGTAAGAAGCTTGCTCCAAGGTGGGCTGGCCCCTTCAGAATAGCCAAGAGAGTAGGTAACCAATCCTACAAGTTAGAGCTGCCAGCACACCTGAAAATTCATAAAGTCTTCCACGTGAGTTTGTTGAAGAAGCATACTCCAAATCCAAAAGAAGTCTTGGACACACCAACGTTGTTAGAAATGACAGAAGAGCAGCTGGAGATAGTTCCAGAATTGATTCTTGATGAAGCCTTCAAGAAAACAAGGAGATCAGAGTTCCTCCAATATTTGGTCAAGTGGAAACACTTGCCGGTGGAAGACGCGACATAGGTACTTAAGAAGGACCTCATAAGGCAGTACCCGCAGTTCATGGAGCAATGGGACGGCAAGGTCATCTCCGAAGTAATCGGCTCAGGCATGTCGATTTATGTTTAGATTAATTGATGTGTAGTTAAGATTAATCTACGCATGCAGCCTATGCTAGGTATGGGTTGCATGCGTTGTTACCGATGATGGGACCACTACGATGATCTTTAGGACATGGTGTAATGTCATTGTAGACATGACCGCGGTTTTGCTTGGATTAGTTGTAAGGTAGATTAAAAAGTCTACTTCCGTCCCACGGAAGTAGATAACCTCGAGAGATAAGAGGCCATTCGAGAATGCATTGATAGGAAAGCACCTCTAGTCAATGCCTACGGGAAGGACGCCACCTTCACGCCCAAGGCAACTAAAGGTGTATGCATGAGTGTCATCCTAGGCATTATAGGGCGCTGTCTCCACGGCCACGATGGAAGAAGCATCCTCTTCCTACGCCGGGAGATTAGTCATGCATCCATTTAGTTAATTAGATGGGTGGTTACCTTATAACCATAATTCTATTAATAATTTAAATGGTACTAACGTAGTGTCGACCTGCAGGCCAATAGAGCGCTCCGGAGGGCAAGGAGGTCGAGCTACGAAGACTTGCAACCAGGGCTCAAATTTGACGGCTTTCACGCCTGCTTTTGGCATTTTTGCCTGTCAAAACAAGCAAAAATAAAATTTGTATTGCAAATGAAAGGTAGCCATTATTTATCTAATGCTCACTTAGGACCTTGAGAGGCCATGGAGCACTAATATTTACAACTTTATCAAAAATGATCAGTGTGTCTCCACCTTGCTTATATACTCTCCTAACAAATATGGTTCCAAATTCAACAATGCTGGAAAGTCTTCCATGTGTATGCCGAACTCAACTCTAATATGCTCATAAGCTGAGCAATGTAGAAATGTATGTGCCTCATCCTCTACATCTCCCGAACCACATATCTCACACTTCATGTCTCCCATGGGAACTTTGAACCACTTGACTTTTATTTTGGATTTTTGTATTAGTTTCAATTCGTATACCTAGTGTATGATGAGTTCCAAAAGTGGTTAACATGCTTTTACCCACGGCTATAATTGGCTATAATTTGTTTATATGCTTTTGGAATATCTGAACATAAGTAAGCTTGGCTTTTGTAATCTATAATGCTGTTGACTTCTCTTCTATAGTGTACCATTCTACTACCTAGGGCAGCCCATAAGTAATCTATTGCAAGTCTTTCCAATATGGCTCTTGCCTCCTTTTTGTCACTAGGCCAATTGGCTTCTGACAGCCCCCATTTATTAGCCCAATTCCAAAAATCTCTTAGCCACCCTTGCTCAGCATTAGCCATAGCTTGATGGGAGATTCGAGCTGGACTCTGTTCTCTAAGCCTATTTACAAAATTTATAGATTGGTATAGAGCTTCAAGCTCTAAGGGGAACATCCCAGCTTCTGCAAGCATGATTACATATGGAATTTGAGCTTTGATTCCCAGCTCCTCCCGCAAGAACATTTTCTGCACGGCTTCTATTTGGCTTCATAGCCTTGCTGAGCATCCTGGCCCCAATACCGGAGTTCCATATAGCAATACTGTTTGTACTAATGTTTTGAAAAGCATTTTTTTCAGCTCCCAATCTATTAGAGATGCTTTATGACACCTCGTAAGCATACTATACAAAGCTGATTTACCTCCCATGACTCTTCTTTTCACACATTCCTTCCAACTGTATTTTGAAGCAAAATCAATGCCTAAATATTTGTAGCAGTGTACTATTTCAAGTGTATGTCCCTGGTAAAAGAAATCGGGTCTCTCCTTGGTTCCAAATATCATGATTTTGGATTTAGCCACATTCACTTTCATCCCCTTTGCCATGCAAAATAATTCTAGCACGTGCAAGTGCTTCTGCAATATTTGTTTCTTGTTGGCTAATAACACCACATCATCTGCATATAATAAGAGCTGGAAAAGGTATGTACCTATTTGTGTGCCTGATAGAGACTGATTTTTCAGCCATTCTTCTAGTTCATCAATGAATATGCCAAATAGAGTTGAAGATAACGGGCACCCCTGACGTACCCCCACCGTGCTTTTCACTAATGTGCTTAAATTCATAGAAACTTTAATCAATACCTCTGAATATAACTGAGCTATGGCTTCTCTAATTTCTTCAAGGACCCCAATCTGTATCATTCTCTCACTCAGTTTATCTCTTGGAATAGAGTCAAATGCTTTTGCAAAGTCAATAAATGCCACAAACAATGCTGCATTTGGATTTCTAGCCTTCTCCACTAATACTCGAAGTGCAAGGGCATGGTCTAAGGTATTATGCCGATGATCATAAGTACCTCGAAGGAATGTGTGCAAGGAATGAAGAGTACCTCGAAGGATAAATGTATATGAAATTGTTGAATTTTGATAAACTTAAATGTTGTATTAAGTGAGGCTAATAAGTACCTTACTTTAATGGAGTTATGAATTGATAAGTTATTTGGGATAATGTAATGTCGTAGTAATATTTTAAAAATATTACCTTAGAGTAATTCTAATAATTGTGTAAGTATAGTAATAATAAATTGTATGCATCAAGTTGGTTGCAGGACAAGAAGATCCCAAGGTGGGGAGACCCACGATGCCGCGGATGGCATCATTTCAAGGTGGGGAGAATGTGACATTCCAGCGGAGCATACGGTCCCAGGACGTATACTGTACTGCCTCGTCACGCGTACACGCCATCCCGATTGACGTGTACGCCGACGTCTAGCTAAGCAAGTAGCACCCTAGGGGGCAACTTGCAAGTGTGTGCACATTTATTCATGTGCACACTTTAGCCCACTTAATTAATATAGGCAAGTGGGCCACACCCATTTATCCCACATGCTCAAGGGTTAATGGAGACCCTAGCCCTAACCCTTAGTCTATATAAGGTATATGAAACCCTAACTTTCCATTTTCGTCCACAACCTTCTAGAACTCCGTTTTGCTTGCTCCAAGAGCCAATCTCGCCTCCCGAAGTCTGTCTGAGCAGCCTAGCTCATCAGCTTCCCTTTCTAGTTTCATCTTCGAGCAGTTCTGCAGCATGGATGCATTCAGAGCAGGAGGAGCAAGCCAGGGATCAGGTATTTTGCCAATTCAATAGTCTAAACCGCCTCCCAGACATAGAATAAGTAGGTTTAGCCTATTGATTTGCCCATAGCAGCCATCTAGACCTCTAGATATCAAGCCATAACTAAAGAACCTAACTCTGTGATTTAGATTAAATCTCATTCTTTAGTTCTTCTATGATATGTATGTGATCTCTGTGGAATCATTGTATTGGGAAGGGGGGTAGAGGCCTTAAAGCCTAGTAGTTGATGCTCCTAGCTAGCCCTCTTTAATGCACTATTAAATTCGGTCTGTGTACAAGAACCAAACCTGGTTGTGGGTGGAGGGACTAGACTGACTTACAAGGAGGTGCATGTCCTGACTCATGATCACGTCCCTCTGGTAGTAAAGCCTATCGGGGACCATAGTGCACTAGACCTAATGCTCTGTCACTGCGTGAGGGCTTTGCATGGGTTCGACACTCTTGGGGTGGTGGACACCTTCCATGGAGTTCAAGTCGAGTACGGGCAGTGGCCAGTGCTCAAATTTGAAGGCTACCCCTAATTTTCTTGGGGACAGGCGAAAAAAATTTACGCCTTTCTCTTGACAGGAAGTCTTTCAATTTTAACCTTTCAAATGCAAGACAAAAATCCCAAATGACAGAAACTATTTTTTATGTAAAAAAAAAGAACGTTATAAAGTCTATTATAAACACCTCAAACATACACCAAAAGCCTTCTGGGATATGTTTAAGGGCAGATTTGAGCGCTCCAGTTTAAGGGAAGATGCCCTGATGCAATTAGTAAAAGACCTCTATGAAAAGAGTGGTCAGAATAGCATGTCAAGAATGGCCTCCAGCGCATGCATTGCTTTTAAAGAACATGAGGTGAAGGAGATATTAAGTGATATGGCTAATAATAAAGCATTTGATTTGGATGGCGTGTGTGTGGAGCTCCTAAAATTGGGCGGACAGAGGACTTTGTCCACACTTACAGGCTTGATAAATGAAGGGTTCAAAAGTGGTTTGCCTGATAGTTGGAGGACCAATATGGTCCATCCAATTCACAAAGCAGGTGACAAGAAGGATGTAGCAAATTACAGAACAATTCTAATTGGAAATACATTTGCTAAAATTATGGCCAGTCTCTTGGAATATAAACTTAGTTCTTGGGCAGAAGAACATAGCAAGCGCTCGCCATACCAGGCTGGTTTTAGGAAGGGGCATAATACCTTAGACCATGCCCTTGCACTTCGAGTATTAGTGGAGAAGGCTAGAAATCCAAATGCAGCATTGTTTGTGGCATTTATTGACTTTGCAAAAGCATTTGACTCTGTTCCAAGAGATAAACTGAGTGAGAGAATGATACAGATTGGGGTCCCTAAAGAAATTAGAGAAGCCATAGCTCATTATATTCAGAGGTATTGATTAAAGTTTCTATGAATTTAAGCACATTAGTGAAAAGCACGGTGGGGGTACGTCAGGGGTGCCCGTTATCTCCAACTCTATTTGGCATATTCATTGATGAACTAGAAGAATGGCTGAAAAATCAGTCTCTATCAGGCACACAAATAGGTACATACCTTTTCCAGCTCTTATTATATGCAGATGATGTGGTGTTATTAGCCAACAAGAAACAAATATTGCAGAAGCACTTGCACGGGCTAGAATTATTTTGCATGACAAAGGGGATGAAAGTCCAAAATCATGATATTTGGAACCAAGGAGAGACCCGATTTCTTTTACCAGGGACATACACTTGAAATAGTAGACTGCTACAAATATTTAGGCATTGATTTTGCTTCAAAATACAATTGGAAGGAATGTGTGAAAATAAGAGTCATGGGAGGTAAATCAGCTTTGTATAGTATGCTTACGAGGTGTCATAAAGCATCTCTAATAGATTGGGAGCTGAAAAAAATGCTTTTCAAAACATTAGTACAAACATTATTCCTATATGGAACTCCAGTATGGGGGCCAGGATGCTCAGCAAGGCTATGGAGCCAAATAGAAGAAGAAGAAGAAGAGATTTTAACGTCACGCCACAAGGCGTGCAGAAAATGTTCTTGCGGGAGGAGCTGGGAATCAAAGCTCAAATTCCATATGCAATCATGCTTGCAGAAGCTGGGATGTTCCCCTTAGAGCTTGAAGCTCTATACCAATCTATAAATTTTGTAAATAGGCTTAGAGAACAGAGTCCAGCTCGAATCTCCCATCAAGCTATGGCTAATGCTGAGCAAGGGTGGCTAAGAGATTTTTGGAATTGGGCTAATAAATGGGGGCTGTCAGAAGCCAATTGGCCTAGTGACAAAAAGGAGGCAAGAGCCATATTGGAAAGACTTGCAATAGATTACTTATGGGCTGCCCCAGGTAGTAGAATGGTACACTATAGAAGAGAAGTCAACAGCATTATAGATTACAAAAGCCAAGCTTACTTATGTTCAGATATTCCAAAAGCATATAAACAAATTATAGCCAGGTACAGAACCAGTTCTCATCGCCTGTGAATTGAAGTAGGCAGGTGGTTCAAAGTTCCCATGGGAGACAGGAAGTGTGAGATATGTGGTTCGGGAGATGTAGAGGATGAGGCACATACATTTCTACATTGCTCAGCTTATGAGCATATTAGAGTTGAGTTCAGCATACACATGGAAGACTTTCCAGCATTGTTGAATTTGGAACCATATTTGTTAGGAGAGTATATAAGCAAGGTGGAGACACACTGATCATTTTTGAATTAGTGCTCCATGGCCTCTAAAGGTCCTAAGTGAGCATTAGATAAATAAAATAAAAATAAATAAATAAAATTTTATTTACAAAAAGATAAGAAAATAAAAAAAAATGACAGGACAATTTAAATTTCTAGCCTTTCAAATGACAAATATGTATTTTGATGGCCCTTCTGTATGACAGGCATTTGGTCATTGGCCACCTTTCATTTGCAATACAAATTTTATTTTTGCTTGTTTTGACAGGCAAAAATGCCAAAAACAGGCGTGAAAGCCGTCAAATTTGAGCCCTGGCAGTGGCCCTCTAGTCACCTTGAGTCAGCATGCCAACCTCTGGTGGGAGCAATCCCTACCTGCCCCATCGGAACTGGGGCGATGCAACCCAGGGGTAGCCCCTTTGGCTATGTATCCGGCGGGCTACAGTCAGGTCCCAACACTTTTCAACCTACTCTGCAAAGTGTGCACAGGAGGGGCGGATGGAGTGGACTACCCTAAGCCATGTTCTTATGCCAGCCAAATCCATTGCCATGAATTCTGTCTGCAATAACTTCTGGAGGCCCAAGCCGTCAGTCATCCCTCTTGAGTCTAAGCCTTGGGTAGAATCTCCATGTGTGATGTGCTGATCTTTGTCTATGCAGATATGTGGTGAGCCATCCTTCGTGATGGTCATGTGCTATCGCTGTATGTGTACTGACATGTATGTTTACGCTTCCGCAGCTAGGTAGGCCCTGAGGGAGATAGGGTAAAATGACCCCTTCATTCTTCCCACTGGAACTCGTCAAGGTTGCAGTGACATGTGGAGGGCCTTGTATCAGCATGGAGCTGGTATGGGGGATGAACTCCTGTTTGTATACGGTGAGTGCACCGTATATGAGTAGGGGACGTCACATCCAATATTTATTTATAGATAACAATATTTTAACAGCCAAAAGTGTTGATTGAAAAAAATTAAATACTACTTTTTCTCTTCAAATCTGATGATTTTTTTGTCTTACTTGCATAGATTGTATTAACATTTGTAAATTTTGCTTTTTTAAAGTATGTTGTTATACAAAAGGAAACTGGAGCCAAAGTGCAGGTAAAAAAATCTTAATCTTTAAAAACTCTCAACTTTAACTCAAAAAGGTCAATTTTAGGTATGTTTCTTAAAGAGATTTTTTTTTTTTTTTTTTTTTTTTAAGAGGGTAAGAATATGGTATATTAAAATATAAAATAGTATACAGAGTAATAAAGCTTTAGCCAATGGCCAACCTTTGCAAGCCGGCGCTCGTATCATCCTTAGATATCCAATGACATTTGAAGAACATGTAAAATCTTTGGATCTTACCAATCCTGTCCAGATCTGTGTTATAATTTCGCCCAAATTTCTTTTGATGGGCTAAAGCCATGAGTGCCACCTCGACATTGAAGGTGTTCTTCAGCCTATCCAAAGAAAAGTGTTGTCCTCCTACCGCAACTCCACACCTGTCATAATGACCACAGTGCTATCTTCACCAACGAAGCTGAGACTATGTCCCCATCCATTACCCCAATGATCCTTGGCTATAGACATTGTTGCATGCTAACCTTAATGAGAGGGCATGCCCATACCCAAAACTCCCATATCTTGGGGCAAAAAAATAAATGTGATAGGGTTTCTGTGATGTTGCATCCCAGAGGACAGCTATCAATAGGGCAAATCCCATTTTGATGGAGTCTCTCCATAGTGCTTAGTTCCCCTTGTAATGCCAACCATCTAAAAAACTGTAGTTTCCTAGAACAAAGAGTAGCCCATGAACTGGTTAACAATTGTGCAGTTTGAGAAGAACCAATAGCCAACCTTCCAGCAGCTTTTAGAGGGGAACCTGGACAAAGAAGACGGTAGATAGTATTGACAATATATCTCTCCTCCCCTTGATAAGCCCATTGATCACTAGGACCATCTCTGCCAGATAGAGCATCCAAGGTACCGCATAATTCGCTAAAAATCTTCCTATATCCCTCCCCTGCTCCAGGGACCTTTCTTTTAAAACGGGACCAAGAAAGCCATCGCATACCATCCCAAAGGTGCCCAACCTTAGTGATACCTGATTGTCTCCATTTAGTGAAAATGCGAGGGTATATGAGTGCAAGGGGAAGGTTATTTCTAGACCATATCCGTGTATTCCAAAATATACTCAACTTCCCAGCCTCCCTTGGTGCGTCCAACGGAGCAAAAAGAGTTTGAACTTTCAACCAAGCCTCTAGAACTTCCTCATCACTGAGGATGTGCCTGGAGCAATTTTATAGCTATAGAAAAAGGAGCCAAGTTCAATATGGGTTAAGGATGGCTTACTTTTAAGCTTGCATTTTTGAAGCCAATGCTTAACAAAGTGTAGTGCAGGGGAAGAGGTATCATGCAATGCCCTCCATACATATTTTCCAGCCAATACCTGAGCTTGAATAGCCAGATCCTTGCAACCCAAACCACTATCTCTCCTGTCAATACAAATTTCAGACCAAGCCACTTTATGCATTCCTTCCCCTCCATATAAATTTTCTGATGATGGTTTGGATTTGATTGTAAACACCTTTCTGAGCCACAATAGCCAAGGAGTAGTAGACATGAGATGCTGCCAGAATGGCATTAGCAATTGCTATCTTGCCAGCGGTAGAGAGACCTTTGGATGACCATAGTTGGACCTTTTTCCTCAAGGTGTCTAGGATAGAAGTCCACATCCCGTTCAGGTTATCGGAAAGAACCAAGAGTAGCCCCAGCAATTTAGTGGCCTCATTTTTAAGAGCTCGGAAGCCAAGGCCATTAACTCTCGGATCAATATCCTCATCAAAGGGCCATAGAACAGCACATTTTGCCGCATTCAGATGTATCCCTAATATCAATCCAAATGCACCATGAAAAGATACAAAACTGGAGTCATCAAACTTGAGAAAGAAGAAGGTATCATCCGCATATTGCATGATTGTGAGCCTGTTGGGAGAGTTCGGTAGCTGCAACCCAATAAGAGTGCCTAAAAATCATCAGGCAGCTATGGTCAGTCCAGATGGAGAGGCGGAATGGTTGGAAATGTTGGATAAAGATGAACTACAGACAACTGGATGGAACAGGGTATCAGATGACAGGGTGAAATGGCCAACGCCTCAGGGGCGCCATGTCTTGCACTTGTGCAGGGGGTTTAATATGGTAATTTTTAATGGCACAGATAGATACCCGGGCTCCGGTAAATGTACTTGTAAAAATGCAAGCGTAATAGATTATATTATTGCTAAACCCTCCTTTGCAGAACAGATTATTAGCCTGTATATTGGTGATGAAAATGAAAATTCGGATCATGTACCAATAATCATTACGATCCATGTGCAATGGCAGCATGTGCGGCAGAAGGGTGTATCCAAGAGCAAACGGGTTCATCCCAATTACAATAAAGCAACTTACTACAGCAAAAGGTGCAATCAGAAAATGTTATCTTATGCATGGCCTGTCACAATACATGATATGAGAGATGCATTGACTAAGATACTGCTCGAATCAGTGGATGAATATTTGTATCCCATCGTCAACGGATGGGACTACCATGTAATGGCTGGTTTGATACAGAATGTAAGCAACAACGGCTAAGGTTCAAAGCAGCACAAGGGATGGATAAAGAACGAGAAAGAAAGATATATGTTAAGTTGATCAAAAACAAAAAGCGGGCATACCTGCATCACAAACACCAGAAAATGGTAGGAGAACTGTTGGTTGACCCAAAGAAATTTTGGAGCAGACTTAAACCTTTGAAACATAAGGGTGATGGGCTGCAGGTGGACGCACTTATGGCACATGTGCAAAAGCTATATAATGTACCGGGGGTGGAGGCTAAGATGATAGAAGAGATGTGCAATATGGCTGATACGCTTATTTTTACTATAGAGGATGTTCAGAAGGGACTCAAAAGATTGGCTAATGGTAAAGCTACTGATGCTTATGGCCTGGTGGCCGAAATGCTTAAATGGGCTGGAGAAGAAACAGCAAATAAACTAATGGATATGTTTAATATGGCCTTGAGGGATGGCTTTTCTGCTACATGGCAGGTTAATAGGGTGCCATTACATAAATCAGGGGATGAGTCGGTTCTAGGTAACTATCGTACCATTATGGTTGGTAGCCTTTATGCGAAATTGTTTGCTTCCATACTTGAGCGGAAGATAAGCATTTGGACAGAAGGGCATAATGCTAGAGCAATAGGGCAGGCAGGTTTTAGACCTAAGAAGTCCACAACTGATCATTTGGTCACTCTTCGCGTAATGATGGACTCGGTAGTTGGAAAACAGAAGCCTATGTATGCTGTATTTGTAGATTTTAGCAAAGCTTTTGACATGGTAAACAGACAAATTTATGGCAAAGGCTAGTGGATTTGGGTATCCCATCCATTCTGTATGGAAAGGTAGTAGTGCAACTTTCCTTTCCGCTGCGTAAGGAATGTGACGAGGACATAGTGAGCAACATAGGGGTGAAGCAGGGCTGTCCACTTATATAGACCAGCTTGAAGCTTGGCTAAAAACACATGGAGGTGAAGGTACCATGATTGTAGGGTATGTGATCACACTGTTGCTCTATGCTGATGATATTGTTATATTTGCTAGAAATGCTGCTGACATGCAAAAGCATTTAGAACTCTTGTCTCTTTCTATAAGGTTACTGAGATGAAAGTCAATCTTAAAAAAACCAAGATTCTGATATTTGGAACTAGAATGCGGGACTTTCATTTTTTCTATGATGGTCAGGAGGTGGAGATATCTAGTATATATAAATATCTAGGGGTGATAATTGACCATAATTATACCTGGAATAAGGCTGTTGAGCAATCGGACGGATGGAGGTACAAAAGCATTATTTGCTATGCAAAGAAAATGCAGAAAAGCTAAAATTGTTGATTGGAAGCTTAAAAAGATGTTATGTGAGTCCTTAGTGAGATTCGTGGTGCTCTATGGATGTAAGGCATGGGGGCCGGGATTATCACAAGATTCACATGTGGAAAAGATACAAAAGAAATTCCTATTGACAGAATTAGGAGTAAAGATGCAAACTCCTTATCCAATGATGTTGGTTGATTCGGACATGATGCCACTCGAAGTAGAAGCTATATATTGCACACTAAAATATGCGGCAAAGGTCACCGAGATGGAAAATGAAAGGCTCCCGAGATTAGCCATGGAACAAAGCAAGATAAAAGGCTGGTATGCAGACATACAGAAATGGCTTGGAAAATGGGGCATGTCAATTGATAATGTACCCAATGATCAAGCAGTATTACGGAACTGGGTAAAAATTAATGTGCATCACAAAATGTGGGGTAATCCTGGAACAAAGATGAGTTTCTACAGGCAGGTAATTAATCCCAATTTATGTGCAGCGCCCCATCTTGCAGGCAAAGTTTCATACAAGAAAAGGTATATGATATGCAAATTAAGCTAAGTTCTCATCATTTGGGAGTAGAGGTTGGGAGATGGGGGAATCTTCCAAGATACAGACGTACATACAGAGTATGTGGAGATGATGAGATAGAGGATGAGAACCATTTGGTATTACATTGCCCTGCCTACCAGAATATTAGAAATCTCTATGGTATTCCAGATAATATTTCTTTGCATGATTTCTTTGGAAAACCGGTCCAGACTATCGGAAATTTCTTATCCGATGTGATGAAGATGAGAGAAGTATCAATTAAAAATTATATGCAACTGTTGGACGACTATGAAAAAGAAGAGAGCGAGCCTAATGCTGCCCCACTTGAGGCCATATTAGATGATATGTGATTAAGCAATACTGTCTGTAGAATATATCATCTTCTAGACCTGATGGTCTCATAGACACAATAAACATTTCATTTCATCTCTCGCTCCCTCCCTCCCTCCCCTCCTCCCTCCCTCCCTCCCCCTCCCTCTCTTTTTTAGCCCTAGTGCCTTGTGCGCCTAGTGCCTTGTGAAAATCGTATCATGGCCAAAAAAAAAAAAACACAGCAGAAGGAATACGATTCTGAGGGAGAGACTTCGGGATCGGGGAAAGAGATTTCATTAGCAGCAATCTGGAAGGAACTTACTGAATTTCGGCAAGAATCGGCCAGAAGAGAAGACAATTTGATGATGGAAATCAGACACCTTAGGGCAGAAAATGAAGCGTTGCGTGCCAATATGGAGCAAATGCGTGGAGAAATTGATACGGTGAAGTCAGAAATCATAGTTTTGCAAGCAACATCAGAAGACCGATTATGGCAGAGATCGAGCAGCTCAAAAATGCTTTTGAAGGATATGTGGAAACTCAGGATCGCAAGCAAAGAGCTCTCAATCTTCGAATAGTCGGACTGCCGGAATCAGAAAATGAGGACACAAAGGCAAGAGTTGAGAAGTTTTTTATTGATGAAATGCATGTTTCTAAACCAGAAATCACTGGAGCGTTCCGTGTCGGGAAGAAAGGCATGGGAACCCGCCATGTCCTAGTAAAATTCTCCAACCGTGATACAAGATTCCAGGTATTGAAGCAGAGATTTGCGCTCAAGGGAAAATTCATCTGGATAAATGATGACTTGACTAAAGAACAATTAGAAGAGAAGAAGCAAGAAGTTGCAAAATTCAAAGAAGCAAAGCAAAATAACAAAACAGTCAAATGGGCGAAAGGCAAGGCTGTTGTATCAGATTAGGAAGGCGTGGGAGGTCTGAGAATTGTCATCTGGAATATCAACAGATTGACAATTGATAAGACGTTCAGCATGCAGGGGCTTCTTGTCGATGTAGATATGATATGTTTTGTAGAATCTAAAGAGCATGACCTGTATGAGCTGCCAGAAATTGAAGGATTTGAGTTAATATATTCTGTTAAAAATATGAGATTCAGAGATGGAGATAATGGGAATGGAGGCGTGGCATGCTATGTGAGGCATGCCTGGGCTGATCTGATACATGGTGTCAAGAAAGACAGAAACAACCAATACATGTGGATAGAAATCTCAGGCTCACAGAAACTCTATTATATGGCTATATGTTATTTTGCACCCCGACATAAGCAAACATTTTCGATGTAGAGGCTTCTGTGATGATCTATTCTTTGATCTGGAACAGGATATAATAAAATACCAAGACAAAGGGATTGTTATTCTATCAGGAGATTTTAATGGACGCACAAGCAACTGGCAAGCGCCAATTCTATCAGAGGATAATGATCCGAGATGGCTGAAAATGATGAATGAGAACCTCAATGGGTGGAACAGAAATTCGGTAGATAAAATAGTCACCAAATCTGGTAGACAACATCTCCGTCTATGTGCCAGCGCTAACCTATTGGTATGTAATGGTTTGAGCAGATTTCCAGACTCCTTTAAAACCACATGTAGAGCCGAAGTCTGATTGATTATGTAATGATTTCTGCTGATGCTTTGGATCAGGTCATCTCTTTTACAATAGGAGAAGAGCAAATTGAATCAGACCATAATCCGTTGCTGCTAGCTTTACCAGTAACAAGATCAAGCACAGAGATCATACTAGTAATGAAGAAAGGATCGCATATGAGGCCCGGGCTGAAAGATACATATAAATCATGTGTTGAAGACAAGCTCCAGCGGTATCAGATGGATGGGGACGTTGACATAGCTAGTAAACAAATCACTGGAATTCTGTTAGCGTCTGCAAATGAGGTTTTTAGAGCCAGCCGGGCAGCTAAGGGACTGCCGGGTAAAAGCATGAAAGGGTGTATGTACATCGTACTGAATTGAAGGACGAATTTGTGCTTTTTTGGGGTACATTTTAGATGTACATCAAGATACTATGGTTTGTCGTTTTGTGTCAGATATGCAATGATTGCAAGATCATCCCTGACAGTGCCCCCGAAATTCTTGGTTAACCACCGAACCACCGAACCAATTCGAATGGATCCGTCCCTCCCCGAAATTCCCCCTTTCACGGGGGCGAACAGAGCGAATTCGAAGCAAACACATGCCAATTGAATCTACAAAAATACAAATCAATTTCAATGTTCATGGAGGGTGAGAATTCCAATGGAAGTGATGGTTCTAAAAGCCAAGTATGCCGACATTGGCGGTGTTATGCCACAAAACAAATAAAAGCGGCGTGTTGACAGATCGATGGATTGCATCCTCGATTCTTTGGCAAAACGCCGTCGAATCAAAGATTAGTTTTTGTGCTCGTTGGTTTGCAAGATGACGAGGCTTTTTCTTTTTTGAACACGTAATTGGAAATCCTTCCGAAGTTATTGTTATGAAATCAATAATCGAAACTTGAAAGATGGGCTTCAAGAAGTAAAGTCCGCTAATAGAAAAAGATAAATTGGTGCAAAACATTCACATTATCAATGATTGTTGGAAAAAAGGAGATATAAACAAGAATGTTTCTTCAAAATTGCTAAAGATACACCAAGAAATTTATCCAAAAGCGAGAGAGAAGGAAGATAATGTCATTAAGTGGAGCAAATGTATGGGCTTTGGCGGGAAGGATCATAGAGATCAAATAGAATCGATGATTCAATCAAATGTCGGGTTAAGTGAATTTTGGCTTGACAATACCAAAGTTTCATCAAAGGTTAGAGATGTCATGAAGAGGAGAACACAAGCAATACAATACCTTGATATCTCACGAGGTTTGCTCTTGTAATTGAATCAATTGGTTTTGGAGATTATGTTTTCTTCCAAAATTCTTTCATGACTTTCTTACGTACATTCTAGTTACATTCGAGTGATTTTTGTTAATGAATACACATGGTTTTCATGAAATGTATTGCATTTTACATTGTTTACATTTTTACATTGTTTACATAGTAGCAGAAATCTTGCAGTGATGTGCTATTAGGTATTTTTTAGCAAGGGGGGTTCACACAGAAGACCCGTATAAACCTAGTGAGTGTATGGAAGGGGGTTTTTTCTCGATGTTTTCGTACGTATACTAGGGGTTTAAATCCCCCTCTTAATGACATTCTAGTGTATTTTCTCCACGGAAGGGGTGTTTTTCCAACAGTTTTGCGTACGTATATAGGGGTGTTTCTTCTCACCTTAAGCACGCATGTGGCATATACTCATGTGATAAAGGTGAATCCCCCTTGCTTTTTAGATGTACATCCATTAACACTTACATGTCCATGCAGCTGCATTTACATGTAATTGAATATCAAAATTACATCATTTTACATTTTAGTGTACTTTCAGGTAATGAAGCCAAACAAATCATACATATGTACATTAGTTGTACTAATATTGTAACATTAATGTGATGTACTAATATTAAAACATTAATTAGATGTACATTAGATGTACACTGGATGTACATTGGATGTACATTGGATGTACATTGGATGTCTGATACAGGAATCGATGGAGGCTGTTGCTGTACATTAGATGTCTTGATGTACATTAGATGTACATTAGATGTCTGATGTGGTCGATGGAGGCTGTTGGATGGACATTTTATGTACATAGAACATACATTAATTGTACAATAGTATAGTTCAATACTCTTTTGGCATCGGTTGCCGACATCATTTTGCTAACATGGTCTTTAATGCTTTTGTTATTGCGATCGAGCTTTATCAGCGGTTTGTATATCGAATCCACGATACCAAAATTAGCCTTGACGGTTCAGTATCACGAAACCGATTGCATAAGGAAATTGAAGGAGAGAAACACATGTTGTTGTGTCAAACATGAGCAAGAAGATCTGTCTGAAAAGGCCTTCAATGATATGAGGAGATCCCTACATGTTAATTGCACTTCTTTGCTGCGATTAATGTACGTGCATCCGACAAAACAATGGAGTATGTCAAGCAAACAAGAAGACTTTTGATAATGTTAGTATCTTGTGGAGGTCAGCAGGTTTGCGAGAAATATGTGACGGATGAATGGCATAAACGAAATGCATCAAAGGTGAATGTGATGAATGTGGAGTGAAGAAATTAGACATCTGTCCAAGCGAGGAAGATGGAATTGAGAATGTGGTGGCAAGTATATGCATATGTCAATGAGCCATCCAAAAAGGTACATCGAAGGCTTAGATTAGTTGATCAGAATGACAAAGCATCTGTTTTGTTAAAGAACATGAAAAATCAACTTGCTAAGTTCTGAGATCATAACTTTTCTGGCCTGCTTGGCCGAGCAAAGCAGTTTAAAAGATGTGTTGAGAAACTCCGGGATAATAGTGTGTTTATGCATTTGTTGACTTTGAGAGAACTACACATTGAAACCGAGGGGACGAAGTGCAATCGAGCATTGGAATCTGATCAAATTAGTATTTTGGTCCATATTTCAATGATGAAAATAGAAGGTAAGCTTAAAAAAAGCGGTGCATTTCTATGTTTTGGATGCGGGGAAGCATGACACTCATTTTGTGCAACATGGTTTTAAATTACATTTTGGGGTGGCTTAAGAATAATGGAGGTGGACACATAAACCGTTGTGCATCTCAATTCAAATCTGCGGGCATGGTATGGAATCTGTAGATACCATGTTGAAAATAAAATTAAAGTGATATGGAATTTCTTTGGATCGGCCATGGGAAGGCACACATGATGGCGAGGCTGGTATAGCAAAGTTGTGGCTTGAGAGCGGCGAGAGAAAACAAAATGGCATGCCGGTGCAGTCTGAAAGCGGCTTATGCGGTTTTAAGGGCCAAGGAATCGGATTGTGAAAGGGTGTTTTGGGAGGTTGGAAAAGCAGATGTGAGCGGCGGCAAGCATTCAATTGCAAGACTTTACACGGTTTTCGTGAGATACATTCTATGTCAACTATAAACCAGCCAGATCCAACAAAGTTGCTATGCAGACCACTCTCGTGCTTTTGTGATGCTTGCATGAACTTCAATTGGTTGAATTGTGAGAACATTAAACATTGTGGAGAATGGTCTCTAAAAGTTTGGAACCCACGGATCATATTGCTTCTCGTGTTGAAGCTGAAAATGATGTGGATGTTTTGTATCTGAGGAGGGGCGAATTTGGTTTAGATGACAACATATTTATTTTGAGATGTATTTGTGTCTTTTTGCGACACCGGACAATGTGGAAGGTGTTTCATACTATGTTCTCATGTGCACCGGGGAAAAGCATGCATTGGAAGAAGATTCAATTGATGACTATGGAAATGAATACTCTCTTGGCACTAGTGTCATTGAAGGACAATATTATGAACTAATCGGTGCCACAATAAGTATAAAGCTGCTTCCTACTAAGAATGTTTTGGTACACGAGAATCTGTGATTGGGGTTTGAATCCCATTCAAGAAAGTAAAAACAAAATTTGAAGGGGGCAAGCCTGACATTTCACTTGCGGATGAAGTCCATGAGACATTGTTATCACAACTTCCGACAATTGTAGATGACATGGACTAAGTCGGATCTGTAGTACTTTCGAAATATTGTAATACTTTGTTCATATAAAGATAAGGCTGAAGAGCTGGACTACTTGAAGTGCATTATGTACATCAATGTACATAAGATGTACAACAATGTACATCTTATGTACATCATTGTACATTCGAAATATTATAAAAATTTGTTAAGTGTAAGTTGATTAGAATTGAACACAAGAAAGTTGAATTGCATAAACATTAAAAATAGTTTTAGGTCATGGCAAAGATAAGAAATGGGCGAGGTTTTCATGTACAAATGGTTGATATATTTATATTGAGGACATAAATACAATACACACCGAAAATGAGCATGGCTCATAATTCATGATCAAGCTTCAAAATGTCGGTAGGAGCACGATATCTTATGACTATTGCATCATGTCTTCCGGCCGTAGAGAGGTGAAGAGATATCCTCTAAAGCGGTAGTCCATGCGGTTTCTATAGCGTGCCAGCGGCAAACCTTTCCATCCTACATGGCTGCATCTTCCGGGACCGTGCCTTCCCCAAGGGTTGTGCAACAAGTGATTTCTTTGCCAATATACATTTCATGGTTGCTCGTTCCTCATAACTTTCAATTTGCTCAACCTTTTCCCCAAAGTTCGAGAACGGCGGTATAGAAGGCGATAATCGGTCCCCAACCCTATGTACTTGCGGCTTGTGTTGGTTTGTATTACCTCACGGGTTGTGAGAACTCTATCTCTTAGTTTCTTAATAGTCTTTTGTGTTTGAGTCCATTCATCTACAAAGCAAATGAAGATCACTTAATTATGTATACACACTCATAATTGTACCAATAAGAGAGGCGATAAAAGCAAGTACTCAAGTGAAATGAACAAAAACTTTGATACATATATTCATAACATTTGAATTTGTACATCGGTCAAAGTCGTACCAACAATGGGCTAGTCGAGGCCAATAACATGATGGCGATTTCTCCATTCCTTGCTCAGGTATATTGACTAAATTTAGGGCGTGAGCACCCAAGTTCTTTGCCATAGTTTGCCCGACAAAATCTGTTCCACACTGCTTTCGATATGCTATCTGCTACATTAGTCATTGGATGCTCTTTCACATAAACTATACCATCTTGACCATTTTGAATCCATTAAGCCATGGCATGAGCTCCATGACAAGCAATCGTCACCGGCTAATATCGGTGTCCAAGAGAAAGGACATATGTAGCTTCCTCTGAGGATTCAAAGTGGATTTGTATCTTTTTCGTCGTCGTCGAGGCTGTATGTCCATAGTACTCACGGGTACTCTTTCCATACCATGACTAATGGTTTCACAAACAACCCCTTTTGAGGGTTGATTAGGGTGTAATTGTGTGGCGGAGTCCAACAACTTGCTCTGGTACGTAAACAAACTTGACTTTATGGAAAAAGCATCACAAATATGTTCCACAATTGGGTGAAGATTTTTTTTAGAAGTGAGTGAAGACCGGATGGCAACATCAAACCCTTCTCTTACAAATGCTACTTGATGATGCTAACCACGGCTGCATGGTAAAAAACATGTTTCCTATATTAAATTGAAGCTCATCTTTACGGATCTGTTGGTATCTTGAGTTAATATTTTCATTCTTGTGCACACTCTTGCCCAACCACGAATTTAAGTCAAAGATAATGAGCTTTCTCCACGAATTAGATGATTCACTGTCGGCAAGAAAACACTTGAGATTCACAATTTATAATTACATTTGGATCACACAATTGAGAAAACACATTGATAATTACGATTGTTATTTGCACGGTGTAAGTGAGACAAATAAATTAATTTTTTCATTACTTATTGAGTACAAAAAAGCTCGGACATGGCTCATACAAAGCTGTAATTTACAAACAAGTCAAAGGGACTATCTACCACGTGTAGGAACAAGCTGCTTGTATATTCATCTAGCCTTCTACAATTAATGCCTCCATTAGATGATCCCTCCAGTGACTTGGCATAGGCATCGGTGAACCAAATGGGTGTCATCATGCATGGTGCACAAGTATTAGAGGACTATACCAACAAATAACTAATAGGAAAATGACATGTTCTACTTACAAAAATGGAGCTTGGGCGTGCATCAACCACGGCATCTATGAATTTGTGCATGTAAGCCACAATGTACATGCAAAGGTTCTTTGGTACTAGTTTACGGCATTTTAGGGCCGAGAACACGGGAGCATCAAAGTTCTTCCTACCATGGCTTAAGCTGTTGGATCCGAGCATCATGTTATTGATCACAAGCTTATGAAACACGCAAAATTGCAATGTGAGAATAAATCAAGCATAAGAAATTGCAATATGAGAATAATCAAATCATAAAAACAAAAAGCGAAACTCATACTTACTTACGGACCACTTTAGCATCGGTACATAGCCTTTGGTGGGGAGAGGATCTATATACTTGGGCTAGCTATAGATGGAAAAGTGCTTTTCCTTTGGACCGGCAAGCACAAGTATTGCCAATGCCACATTTGGGCCTTGCGGGAGTGGAACAAATATGAATTGGCATCTTGCAATCAAAATGCCATCCAGCCCTTCCTTTATGTTAGTGTTACGTGCATGCCCCCCCCCCCGTTCTTGAGGGAATTCACAAAATTCTGGAAGGTGTCGGTCGAACCATAAAAACTTGTGTTTCCAATCGGATGGAAGGCCGCTACAAAGGTACACGCACACAAATCAGAATACATATTAATACATAAGATGAGTGACTTAGGGAATGAAATAACATAAATACGTTGAAATGTTAGCCTACCTCCCATAGACATCTACCATCTTAGAGGTCAAGTCCGACTTCAGTGAGAACTTCGTCAACATCACTTTGAAAGATAGAGGGTGCGGGCTTAGGAGGGCGGTCCCTATAAAAGTGAATGGAACCAACCTTTTCGGTCGGTTCACTAAAGCGTACAAAGGAAACAACAACATTAGCAAAAGAATATATCTATTGTAATCAATTGTATATTACTCACCTTGTAAATTCATCACACAGCTTGACATCTTACGTGAATGCTTTGCACCTTATTTGTTATCACATCAATATTTGCTGTAGCTCCTCTTAGGTTCCGACTTCGGAAGGATCGGGGATCGGCTTCCTTCCAGGCACTGTGATCGTGTCCTATCCACAAAAAAAATGTGGTTAATTATCATAAATCTGAGATGTTTAACAAAATTAGTTCATCTTGGACATACCTCTTTCTTGGTGGTGGTGGCACTTTTTGCACTGGAGATTTTCTTTTTAGGAGGACATTTTTTATTCTTTGGAAGATTTTGCTTGTTTTTTTCCTCTTCGGGGAGTTACATCACCCGGCATTCTTTTGCCTCCTCTTTGGAGTGGACTCAACTACCAACTCAACTTCCTCTTCCACTGGTATCTCACGGGATAAAATCTGGATCTGTGTCCTTTGTAGCTTCTTACGTAGCGAGGTCAGGCGGCTTTTTGCCGGATGATCTTTGAGGCGAAGCTGAATCTTTCTTAGGATCTTCTCAATTACTAATTTAGCACTTGGTGATGAAAGTGTTTACATTGCGGTGATCATTGAAGGCTCTGCACACAAGCTGCTTTAGCTTTCTCAAGTGCCATCCTCTCTATTTCCTCAACTTCACTTTGCCATGTTCGAGGGAGGCAGCATTGCGAGATGGTTCTAATGCGGCCTTTGTAAATGTCATTGGTGATCACGGGCTGGAAGGTTGAGGGTCTCTGATTCGATGCCTTATGCTCAATAACATCGTAAAGAGAGTCGATCTGAGATGGCTCAAGAACATCGACCATTAAAGGCATACGGGATAGGAGCGACCTCATCGCAAACAAACAAATGATCTAAATTTCAATAGACATAAAAGAACATGAAAATAGAACTTAAACAATGAGAAATATAAAACATTACGCTTCAACATGTACATTTCATGTACATAAAATGTACCAAATATGCGTAACTACATTTAAGCGTAGTCAAATGTACATGTACATGTTCCTCAATGTACATAGATGTACATCAATGCACCGGATGTACCCGGATGTACCCGGTATCGGTTAGGGAATGTAGATCTATGCCCAAAAAAGCACATATATGTAAAAATGCACATACTTATGAATCCATCTCTGGATGCACTCTAAAAATAAATGCATGTACATCTATTTGCGGATGTAGAGTCCATTAGATACATGTACAAGCTGATACAAGCTGCGGTCAAGCTCAAAAATAAAAGCATCAATAAACAAGCAAATATATGCCTATGTACCTCTGCTTCTGATTTACACTAAAAGTTATACATGTACAAGGAATAGCAATGCCTTTGAAAGCCATACATGTAGAACTATGCACATTACAATAACAAATATGAATTAAGAGAAATATAAGTTTAAATTGGTTGAGAGCAATGCATACCTTTCCGGCCGAGGAAACCAAGCTGAATCGAATGCCCTCATCGGATGCAACCTTTTATGCAATTACGTCTTTCATGGACGAGATAACACAAGCGGAAGAGACAATAAGCATCTCTACATGGAGCTAGCGACAACAAACCCGTTTTGCCAAAGCCTTGGCCTAGCAAGTACATGGCCCGAATGTGATGAGCTGCTCTATAAGTAGCTCCTACAGGGTAGGGCCTCGGGTCTTGAGAACAATAGGTCTGCTCTCCCCATGAAATCAAAATCTGTGAATGCCTTTGCTGAACCAATTCAATGCAATTAAGTTTTTCCTTTGCTTGTTCAATTGAGATTTCATGCCTTTCAATATCTTTAGTTGCTTCACGCAAACCAATTTCTAGCTTAGAAGAGTCTTTGCTCTTTCTCATGTCTACTCATAACCAAGTCTTCCAACTTGTACTCAACACTCAGAAGATAACTTGATTTCCAGCGGGATCACGGGACAATTTGTCAAATTCTGTTTTGTCTCATCTATTTTACGGCCGGTCTGCTGCGGATCTTGGATAGCATATCCTTTCTACCCTCAATCCGGTGATGACCTTCAATGCATCCCTCCTTTTTTCTTCGGTGCTTCTACTTCATTCAATAGGTTAGTTTTCTCCTCCAACCCATGCTTAAGTAAGCGGTTTTATTGTGTCAACATCGATCTAGAATAACCCGGGGCTCTAATATTCTGGCGCAATCACGATGTCTGTTTGATATTTGAGGATTTACATTTGTAGAGTCCTCTGTAGCGTCTGAAATGAGGGTTTTGGCAAGATCTTTGGCGGTCCTAGCCACGTCCATCAATCAACAAGCCATCCCTTCAAGTGAAGAGCAAATGCTCGGCAAAATAGGTAGAAATATAATGGTTTGTAACTTTGTTTCTTGCCATAAACCAATTCATAATATTTAAAAAAATCATCTTTCCATGCGTTACGGATTCTCCCTTCCTTGAATCCTCGTCTATTTTTGGAGCTTCACCCCATACCTCGTTCATAACCATCTCTAGGTTGGGTATGTAGGCCTCTGCATGTTTATCCGCGGAGGTCTTTGGCTTGGATCACTTGAGAACCCAAGCGTAAACTCCTTGGAGGTAAAATTCCTTGCGGGAAGCGGCTTCTTGCTTGAAGGCGTGATGATGAGCAAAGCACTCATCAGGGGGCGTTTTGGGGCCATAGCTGGATGAAAATTCGTGATCGAATTCAAGCGAGAGAGAAGGCGGGGATAGTGAGCGAGGAAACAAACCAAAAAGAATTTGGGAAAGAATTTCAAAATCAAAAATTGTGCGGTTTTAGTGGTGGATAGCCATTAATCATGGCGATTACTAGCGGGTCATGATGGACAGTTATTCCAAAAATGTGCATTCGGTACATATGTATATGTACAAAAAGGGCTACATTTATAGACACCCTTTCATGCTTTTACCCTGCCATGTAAATCATGGTTTGACAAGGAATGTAGAGATGCAAAATTCCATTGGAGGAAAGCAGATACATAGCATAAAGACTATTTTAAAAAATAATACAAGAGAATAGTCAGGGATAAGAAGAGAGGATTTACCCAGAAACATCAGGAGGATCTGTGTTTTAAATTTCTTGCTGACCCCAAATCATTTTGGACAGTCCTAAAACAAACTTCTTGAGGAAAAGAACTACCTATTTCAGCCACTTAGTAATGTGGGATCATGTAGATAGTTTGTACAATTGTGGACATGTGGCAGGCCCACAGATCAGATCGGAACTCATAATCTCGGCGGATGATGTATCAGAAGGCATACAACATCTGGCAAATGGTAAGGCAAAGGATGTGGCGAAATTTTGTCGCTTGAGAACATCACGAAGTGGGCAGGCAAAGAAATCCATTTAATCATTGCGAGAATGCTCACAGTAGCTATGTCTCAAGGAATTCAGATGGATTGGTAGATAAGCAGGGGTGATTCCTATACATAAAAGCGGATCTTTATTGGAAGTGAATAATTATAGGACAATTTTGGTGGCGACATATTCTCAAAACTCATTGCGACTATTTTAGAAAAAGAAGATCGGTGCATGGGCGGAGTCCAACCATAAAAAAGCGAGAATCCGCGAGGCGGGTTTTCGGACTAATAGGTCGACTTTGGACCATTTGTTAGTGCTCAAGGTTATTTTTGACATGGTAAAAGGTACGAAAAAACCTGTTTATGTAGCTTTTGTTGATTTCAAAAAAGCTTTTGATAAGGTTCCACGAGCTCAACTGTGGGATCGCATGGAACAATTAAATGTCCCAAAGGACTTGCAAGATGCGGTAAGGCTTCTTTATGAGAAAATCTTGGTTCAGCTCTCATGGCCTCTCTCTTTGGAAAAACCAGATTTTACGGAGAGCACAATCGGGGTTAAACAGGGCTGTCCTATGTCCCCCACATTATTTGGGCTGCCCTATGTCACCCCCGTGTGAATATGCACCCAAACCAAAGGGGGTTTAAGGGGGATTTTAATTTAAATGTGTTGGACCCAATGGTTGTGTTAATTAATGTCAATGGTAGTTATGTGTTGGTTGTTAATGTCAATGGTTGTTATGTGTTGGTTGTTATGTTGTTGGTTTTTATATGTTGGATGTTAATGGTTTGTGTTGCAAACAAAATTTTTTGGCCCCTTCGGGGCCTTAGGGACGTCCCCCCCCGGTGTGACAAAAATTTTAGAATTCAAACCAGAAAAAAACTAGAATTCATTTGAGGCTTTCATCACCTGTAGCTTTTGAATTTCATCACAATAAAACAAATAGAACATAAGTAAAAGTTACCATAAAGATAGAGCGGATTGATCCCATTATTCTGAAAGTCATAAAGTTTGCAACACCCATACACAAACATTTTTCAAGCGGAATTCAACGGTGACCTTTGGCCTCCATGGATTCTTGTGGTGAGAAACCAAAGTGGGAAACTTTTACGCTTGTTTGAGAAGGATCTAGAAACCTTGGAATTTGCTTAATAAGCGCCTCAAAATCTAAAAATGCATGGTAATTTTTGCAACCTTCATTGAATGAGCCATAAAACAATATCCAATAAGCGCAATCTGTATTAATCAATTTGGTAGGATGTGAAAGCCTACCAAACCCGGCCGAAAAATTGCTGTTTTAGCATAGATAAGCTTAACAAACATATCCATATCATATGCTATCAAAAGATCTCGGGAGAGCTTTCCAAAGCAATAAAAATCATCTCAAGCGAGCTCACGGATCAAAAGTTATAATAAGAAATGTGTTGCCCGGTGGAGGCTACACTACATGCGCCCTTCAAGCCCTTCATGTGCCCATTATGCACCACACACACAAAAAAGGGCTTTTGTTGTGAGCCATTGGTTGTTGACTATCATGCACACACACACAAAAGGGCTTTTGTTGTGAGCCATTGGTTGTTGACCATTATCGCCACACACGCACAAAAAGGCTTTTGTTGTGAGCCATTGGTTGTTGACCATTGGAAAAAAAAAGGTGAAAATCAATGGCTCGAGAAATGGTGCACTCTAGATATGCGCATTAATACATCCATTTGAATACATCACGAAATCATAGGAAAACCTTAGTGAAAAGCGTGTGAAAACACAAAACCCCCTGTTATTATGCTACATATTTGATAAACTTCGAGGAAGTGTTGGGGAGAATTGTCGAGGCGGTGTTGAAATCCATGGATATGTGCTTTTGCTTTTGATGTTGATGTATCTTGTGATGTCGTGATTTTTCACGCTCTAAGGAGCATATCTGCGAGAACCTTTGGAATGGATTGGCGAGATTTTGTGATGACCACGAGGGGATGCAAATAAACTTGGAAAAAGATGAATACTATGGCCGATTCCGGATCTATTGAGCAAGCATCCTTCACATATCAGGGAAATATGGTAAGCCCATGTGACTCCTATAAATATTTAGGACTGATATTCCACAGAAATCATAGATGGAATGCTTGTGTTAATCAGAGGATTGATGGCGGGCATAAGGCCCTGTATGCTATGCAGAGTATGTGCAGGAAAGCATTCTTGTGGTCCTGGCATCTTAAAATAAGACTTTTTGATTCACTAGTACAAAGTGTGGTTTTATATGGATGTGAAATTTGGGGACCAAGTTTGCCTCAAGGTCTTTGGGATGATGTAGAGCAAGTCCTGAAGAAATTCTTGAGATTAGAGTTAGGGGTAAAAGCCCAAACTCCATATCCCATGATGTTGGCAGAAAGTGGGACCATGCCATTAGAGGGTGAAGCCATCTTAAGGTGTATCAGATATCTTCAGAAATTGCTACAAATGGAACCATCAAGAGTTCCTCAAATGGCTATGCAATCTAGCAGGGACAAGGGATGGTTTAAAGATGTAGAAAAGCTGGTTTGCAAAATGGGATATTGACATAAGGAAGCGATTTGAGTGCGAGGTAGATCTAAGGCCTTTGGGTATTTGAGAAAGTTGGAAGAAACTCGGCCGGCCGAAAACCAAGATGATCCTTTACAAGCAAACAATGAATCCTAATTTGGAGAAAGGCGGGCTACGGGAGAGAATATTTCTATACAAAAAGACATAATATCGGTGAGAATCCGTCTTAGTTCACACCATCGGCGGTGGAAGCGGGGAAGGTGGGGTCACGTGGTGCCTAGAAGCGAGAAAGATCTTGCCCGGTATGTGGGGAAGACAAAGTCGAAGACGAGGAACATGCCTTGTTATCTTGTGTTGCCTACACAGGTATACGAGATAAGTTTGGTATACGTGCTGAAAATCTCCAAACATTCTTCACCCTAGAAGGGATTTTAATTGGAGCTTATTTGATAGAACTTTTACAGTTTAGAGAAAGCTGTATTAAAAAACTAAACAACTTATGGGAAGTTGTTGATAACATGAGTGAGAGTGATGAGCTAGATGAGGACGCAGAGACTCATCTACTTTTTTATGCAAATATTTAAAGCTGTCGTCTAATAGGCCTTTTAGGCCTCCCATGGACGTAATATACTTCACTTCACTTCTCTATGGTGTCGATGGAACCATGCCTAACGATGGGGAAAAGCTACAAATAACATTAATTGAGGTGTCCTTGGGAATAAAGAGACTTTCCAATGGAAAAGCTACAGATGTAACAGGCTTAGTTGCAGAGATGGTCAAATGGGCCGACCTTACAATTTACAACAAATTTAACGAATGGCCTTCCTGCTGATTGGCAAGTGAACAAAGTGACACCAATTTATAGATCAGGGGATCTACATGACCCTGGTAATTACAGGATGATCATGGTAGGTAGCATTTTTGCTAAGTTGCTCGCCACCATTCTAGAGCAAAAAATTAGCACATGGGTTGAAGAAAATGATATGAGAGCCAAAGGGCAAGCCGGGTTTCGCCCAAATAAATCCACTATTGACCACTTGGTCACTTTCAGAATAGCAGTAGATGCAGTTAAGAAGATAAAGAAACCATGCTTTACGCTTTTTATAGATCTTACAAAAGCGTTCGACATGCTTAAGAGAACACAATATATATAACAAAATGGAAAAGTTGGGAGTACCTCTTGAATTAAGAAATGTGGTCGCTCAGTTGTATGAAAAGGTAACAATTCAATTATCGTACCCTTTGAGTAATAAATGCAAAGACGGGGTTACTAGCAATATGGATGTTAAGCAGGGCTGCCCCTTATCTCCAACCCTTTTTGGGCTTTATATAGATGAATTGGAAGATTGGATGGGGCGCAATAGCGGAGATGGTACCTCCATTGCAGGATATACTATCTTATTGCTCCTATATGCAGATGACATAGTGCTTTTTGCTAGAATGGTTGTTGCTATGCAAAGACATCTAGATGCCTTACACACTTTTTGCCAGAACTCAGAGCTACGACTCAATCTAGACAAGACCAAGATCTTCATCTTTGGAAGGTCGGTACTTGATTACGATTTCTTTTATAAAGGAAATACGGTACAAATTGCACATACCTATAAGTACTTGGGACTCAAAGTTGATCATAATTATAATTTGGAGTAAAAGCGACAAAACAAAAAGCGAGATGGGGGTTGAAAGCATTATGCGCTGCGAGAGAAAATGTAAAAAAGCAGAAATTTTTGATTGGGGACTAAAGAAAAAATTATATTATGCATAATGGATGTGAGGTATGGGGGTCAGGTCTTTCTCTAGATGCTTCGAAGAGGATCGAGAAGGTACAAAAGAAATTTTTGATAACATAATTAGGCTGTAAAATGCAAACACCTTATCCTATGCGACTAGCAGAAGTAGGCATGATGCCCCTCGAAGCAGAAGCATTATGTCCGACATTGAGGTATGTGAAAAAGGTGCTCAAGATGGACGACAATAGTCTTCCCCGCCTTTCTATAAGTCAAAGCAGCCAACAAGTTTGGTATACAAATATTCAAGAGTGGCTAACTAAATGGGGGATGTCGTTAGATGAAATGCCTAATGAAGGGAACAACATAAGAGCTTGGGTATACGCGAATGTGAAATGGAAATTATGGCACACCGCTGGCATGAAAATGGACTTTTATAGGAGGATCATAAATCCGTCCTTGCAAGAAGCACCACACCTTAGCAGAAATCTCTCTTCTTACAAAGGGCAAACTGTGTGCAGACTAAGGCTTAGCTCTCCCCATTTGGGAGTGGAAGTAGGAAGATGGGGGAACCTTCCTAGATGTAGAAGAACATGCAAAGTATGCGGCTGTGACGAGATTGAGGATGAAGAACATTTGATACTGCTTTGCCCTGCCTATCTGAACATAAGGCACAGATTCCAGTTCACGAATGTTAAAATGCTTCTTGAATTTTTTACGCTTGAAGCTACTACTATTAGAGACTTTCTAATAGAGGTGATGAAAATGGGAGAGATGTCTATTTCAAATTATAAACATTTACTTGATTTATATGATGAAGATGAGTAGTAGAGTCAATGATGCCTCCATTGAAGGCTATTTCGGGATAGTTCATGAATGGGTGAGAATTCCCATTCTTATAGTGCGTTCAGGGAATTGGAGCCAAAAAAGGAGGGGAGGGGGGGGAGGGGGGGATTTCCGGTGGGCTCTTGCTTAACGGCCTGGGCTTAATGGGAATAGGCCTAGCAGCTGTTAGCCCGCATTTTCTCTCAAAGTCGAGAGTGGGTTTGCCCACTCTCGACCTTCTCTCCCCTCTGCCAAAAATTATCTCTCGGGAATTGTCCCTCCTCATGCATGTGGCCAAGGCCTCTCTTCAAAAAGAAATCCTTTCGGCTGAACTTGGAACACAAATGCAAATTCCCTATGATCACGATGTCGTGAGAATGTGGGATGCTCACATTGGGGCGAGAAGCACTTTGTAGACTCCTTAATTATGTCTATAAGGTGCTGTATATTATGCCTGAAGAAAGCTTAACACGTTTGGGTTTGGAGGAGACACGGGTTAAGGGCTGGTTTGCTGATGCTACTCAATGGATGGCACAATGGGAGATGAACATTCATGATTTAGCTTTGTATAAAGATGATATCTGCACATGGATCAAAATGAATGTTCTTCACATGGAGAGATGGGGTAGTAAAATGGAATTTTATAAGACCCATAATAATCCTACATTACATGAGGTGACGTATTTAACAGACGGGATTTCCACGAGCCATATGCATGCCATCTATAGGATGAGGTTGAGCTCACATAGGCTTGGTGTTGAAATAGGCAGGTAGAATGAAATTCCTCCACGAGCTTAGGCATTGTAAGATATGTGGCGGGGGATACTTAAAGATGAGGAACATGTATTTCTACATTGCCCCTTCTCTGAGATATTCGAGAGAAGTATGATGTATATCTTTGACATGTTGATGGCTTTCTTTAATTTTCGGGATCACGTGTTGGGAGATATATCATTGATATTTAGAGTGTAGGGGCGATGTTTTAAGAACTTTAAAAATAAGCGAGTTAGAGGTAGAAGAGACTAATGCATTACTATCGAGAGGATGCATTAGATGATTTGTTTTTGTAATGTTGAATGCACAAAATTTGAATGCTTTATAGACCTCCTGAGGGCGTAATAATCAAATTTCATTTCATCTCATCTCATCTCTCTCTCTCTCTCTCTCTCTCTCTCTCTCTCTCTCTCCCCCCTAGTGTTTGGTCTAGTGGTAACACACTAGTTCTTGCAACTATAGGTCTCGAGTTGAGACCACTCTGCACTCTCTGTTGGGTGTCAAAACCCTCAGGCGCAATGTAAAGTGGTTGGGGGCGTGAGCCCAACTTAGCAATGCGGTGTGGTGTGTGGTCACATGTCTAGTTCGATATTGCCTAGTGGCATGACATTAAAATACTCTCTCTCTCTCTCTCTCTCTCTCTCTCCCTCCCTCCCCCCTCCCCCCCTCCCCCCCCAACCCCCAACACCCACACACACAGTTGGGGGTAACATTGATGAATCTTGCATTACAGGCATGGCATGGTCATGAAAGTAGTGAACCCCCATGGTAAGTCAATGTTGCCTCGTCATTGCATGAACCATCTTGGGCAAAATGTAGGTAATGACAACTTCATGTAGCTTTACAATGTAATATCCTCAGTACATATGTGTTCTTGAGAATACCAATGGGGATATACTAATACACTCATTTTTGGACATGGCATGGTCATAAAAAGTGAGCCCCCTATGGTAAACCACAACCACATTTTTTGCTAGTGGATTTAGTACTAGTCCTATGGGAGAAAGGTTGCCTCGCCATTAGATGAACCATCCCGGCCAAAAAATACAAGGCAATGGCGACCAGGTATGGTTAAAACATATTTCCTCATGAAATCTAAGGTTTTTAAAGCATACAATTAGATGTATATAGAATAGAATAGAATAGAATATATTTTTTTAACGTCCACGGAGACCAATAGGTCATGGGACCCATACAATGGGCTAGTACAATCATTACTACTAGGATTAAAAAACCCCTGCCTCAAAAGGTTTTCAAGGGAAAAACCTTTGCAGTAATGATGATACTAGACAATCAGAGATAATGACTACTGAGGGCTCAGTAATTGATGACGTTCATCTAGAACCTCAAGTATGTATAATGCTAAGTCATGCACAGATGGTAGTTGTGGAAGCGTGGAATGGAATGCTAAGGTCAAAAAATGACTCCGGACTATCTCAAAAGCAGGGCAACTCAGAAGAGTATGGCTTTCATCTTCAATAACACATGGCTTAGCTTGCAACAGGCACATAGTCTCGAGATAGAGGAGACTTCTATCTACAATAATGTTGCCCTATTTTTGCAAAGCTTTAGCATTTGTTGGCAATTATGGCAAATAATGTGCGTGGATAATAAAAAGCCTTAATAATGGCCTAAGGTAAAAAAAAAAGTCTAACAATAGTCTATGGTAAAGAATATAAAGTTTCATTGACAAAATATTTTTAGGGGCGAATTCTAATCTAGGAGGATTTCGTAGCTGCATCTTCTTTGATGCCGACATGCCACCTCCAGGAACACTAGTTGTTAGATGCTTTACGGTGTTTTACGGGAGCTCTTATTGGTGAGGGAAAAACTTTGACTTGTAAAAGTAGTGCAAGAATTATTGTATGTCTCTATATTTTCATTAGAGGAATCAATTTGTTTAAATCCTTTCTGCCTACTTTCAGCAAAAAGCTTTGCACATCTTATTGGAATTTATTCTATTTGCTCTGTGCATTTGTTACAGCAGCAAACTGAGGCCAAAGTACGGAATAGAAGATCCTTCCAGGTATTCATTGGACATTTGTGAGAAATCATGCTTAAATTGATGGTTTTTGAACTTATATTCATTTAGCATCTTGCTATACTGAATGATTGCAATAATTGTATCATGGATCATAAAGCCTACTGCAGCTCTGATTGAGCCTCTCAATTCTTTAAAATTTCTATGATTAGTTAGTTCTTATTGAACATTTTAAATCTTAATTTGAAGCCTGACTGAAGTAGTGAAGCCTATAGTTCCCAAGTCTTTATTACGGTTTTACTTTAACATAAGCTTTTGGATGGATCTTGGTGAGCTTGGTCCTTGACTTTGGATTGGGAGTATCCATTCAACAAGACATGATATGGTCAGTAACAACTGGAATGAATGAGAATGTAACGTAGTTAATTCATTATAAAATATGATGTGACAGTCATGCAATGTAGTTGCTTTTCTTTATTGTTTTTTGCAATATAGTTTTATCTAATGCAAAAATATTTCTAGCTATGCATTGTTATGATATGCTACACCATAAACACACATGATGTGGTGGAGTGTTCATCTTTTTTCGGCCTTGGGATGATGTTTTTGTTGTTTGGTTGGAGTATTTCAAGAATCAAACATAGAACCATCATTTTTGGAGAGATGAAAATAGGTTGGACCTTTTTTTTGCATCTTTTTGGGTTGCCCCTAGGGGGGCAAACCCTCGCTTATGTGGGTTTATGGCATATCCTAAGTATATGCTTAGAATATACATAGGATATGCTGATGACTGCTCCAAACGTACTCTTGCTTGTAAATTGGCAGTCGCGATTGTTCTTTGTCTTTTGGTGTGGCGGCTAAGCGGCACCGTGGGCATGTTTCTATGCAAGATCGGCCTTGCCATTCTTCTAAGTTGGAAGAAGCGAGATGGCGTCACAAAGCGTGTCGAAATGGTAAGTTTTCAACCCTTATCCGTCGTAGTATTCAGAACCAACTCAGAACCCTAAGTGCTGTGGCTAACCCCTCCCTTTTTTTTTTTCCAGCGACAACATTATGAATCCCGAGGAGAATAGGGAACAAAGCTGTCTCATGTGGCATTCCCGTATTTGCATCGTTTACACTGATTTTTGACATACACCCCTTCGGCACGTGATCTTTCCTTCTGGAGCTGATGGCCTGTTGTAGTGATAGATGAAAAAGGAACATTTCGAGATGATAATTTTCAAAAAGCAATGAATGTAGTCTCTGTCAATGTGGCTGATCATACTAAGCCAAAATGTTTATATGTTCCAGTGCTTGTTTGCTACAGAGATTTTTAGCATTGGGTTAAACATGCCTGCAAAGACGGTTGTATTTACGATTAATGCGCAAATTTGATGGCACCAAGTTGGTGATAACTAGTGGAGAATACGTACAAATGAGTGGTTGTCTTTGGATGTTTGAGGCCTCGATGCCATAGGTACTTGCATTGTTATGGTTGACGAGAAGCTAGAGCCTATAGCAGCAAAATCAATTGTTAAGGGAGTTGCTGATCCATATAACAAGTGATGCATAAGGATAGACTTTTCAATAACTAAATAGGATAATTTATTTGATTCTGATGATGTTGATGCCTTTGTCCTTTGCAGTGCTTTCCATCTGAGTTACAACATGATATTGAATCAGATACGTTGTGAGGAGAGCAACCACGAGAAATTGTTGAAACAATCATTTTGCAGGAGAATTTGTATTTGTGGCCTCCCAACATTGAAGTATTGGTTACCTGATTCGCTAAAGAATAGAACTCTTTTTTGGCTTTGGAAAGGAAGGGTAAGCTAATGGATGTTATAAATGTCGACATTCTTGATGCGAGGAGCGGATTAAAGATCTTGAGGAAGAGCGAGATTTTATAAGTATTGAGGATGAGGAAAAAGTGTGGAATACAATAAAATGCTTAGCGGATACAAGAGTTGAAGTCGATATTCAAAATATTAAGTATTTTTTTCCTCGTCATTGTATCCCCTTATTGCACGCTTTTGCATCAATGCTCATATATGGCTATCATTCCTAAAGGTCTCATATCTAGGTGGGTGGAATTGTTGTTGACCCTTTAGAACATAAAAACAATAAAATAATGCCTCTTGCTACAAGATATGTAAAAGCACGGGCAAAGGAATAATAAACATCTCATGTCAGGGATCTCAAGTCATAAGCACCATGCTACAAACAGGCTTGGTCCGTAAAGAAAACAAATAACACAAAACAAAACCCCCATTTCAAACTATTAATAACCCCCGACACATCAAGTGGCCCAACAAAAACCATGAAAACGAGATGACTACAAAAAACATGAAAACACGCTCAAAGGGCAACCCTCCGTGCACAACACCTTATTTATCCTCTATATATGACTTGGGTTTCTAGTTTTTACATCGACCTTCTTCTTGGCGTTTTTCAATTTTTGTCTCTCTTGTGTTTCTAGTTTTTCCTCCCTCCTCATTCGGGTTTTGTTGTTGATGCAATAACGTTAGGCTAAGAGCATATTCACGTATTTTTCTTGCGCCTTTTCTTGACTAGGTTGTTTAAGATTATCGAATGTTCAATCTAGATAGGCGTAGATGTTCTTCCCCGTCTAGTTTTGCAAATGATTATTCCTACTAATTAGATGTTCTTCCCAAGCCCATTGTTTGGTCATAGATTAGTCATGGGTGGATGTTCTTCCTTGTAATAGTTTGTAGATGGGTTTACCTCGTTAGGCAGATGTTCTACCCTGACCCATTTTAGAGAACTTAGTTTTTTTATTTTCTGTAGGGTTTTTCGATGGATTGGAGATTTTGGACGTTCTTTGTTGAATTGAGTCGCTTTTTAGGGATGCTAACAAAGATTTGACGGATTTTGTTTTTGCTTGAGTTTACTTTTGCAAGATCCATTACCATTTTTGCAGTCGAGGCGATTTTGAAAGCATATCGACATCTTTGCGTTCTTGGCATTTGGAGTTGGTAGTGCTGACGCTTGCGGCGTGTAGTCTATTGGTGCATTTAGATCGTCGATATATTGCTTCTAGTTCAGATCTTATATTCATCCATTATATTGCTCTTAGTCCATTTTCTATCCTCATGGGTTTCCCCAAAAACCTGAGATTATGTTTTTGTTATTTGATTGGAGTAGACAAAGATTTTAAGAATAGTCTATGTACAATGCTTATATTATGCAAAATGTGCAGTATGTAAAATTCCATCCAAATTTGTTTTTTGTATATTAGTTCTCTTATTGCTCACTCCCTTACCTTTCAATTTTAGGTATTCCAAAAGTTTCTTGAGCTCCTAAAGACACTTGATGGAAGATAAAGTAACACAGAAAAGTGCCATAATATTGCTTTTTGGATGTTAAAACCATGGAAAACCAAGTCATGAAACACCTCAAGAAAACGAACTTTCCTCATAAAGTTATTATATTGGAATGGTTATTTCCCATGGTAAGACCATAAGCTGCCATGTCCAAGGTCACACGTTCGATGTTTCGTTGTGAAAGTGCCCATGATCATTTAGTGAGCTTCTCATGGACGTTAAAAATGTATCTATCTATCTAATAACTCCGTTTGGTGTCAGGAGATCGCGACCACTCCATACTTCTACCACATGGGGTTGTTTTTGTATTTTTATACTTTTTTTCCCTAAGGTCTTTATATGATTTGGTGGTGTAATCTCGTGGATGTACTAATGCGTACATCTAGAGTGCGCATACAGTTTCATGTTTTTTTTATGCAATTGCCAATGGTTTGACCCCATGTTTAAAAAAGAAAAGAAAAGAAAAAAAAAACAATATCTAAAGGCATGCAATCTACGGTACCTAAAACCCTAGCATAGTACAATACTATATACCACAATGCGGGAGTATACCCTAGTAGTACAATATTGAATGTATACCACAATGTGGGAGTATACTTTAATCAAGGAGTGCGATCTACTGTTCCCATCTTGCTAGATGTGTCCAACATTCTAATCCCATGGTCTTCAATGCATGAGGATACGATTGTGTTCATAAAACCCTAATTGTTTAGAGACATCGATCCTAAACACATTCACTAGGGCAGCAGGAAACTTAATGATATGAACAAATGCGACAATTCACATTACAACCTTCTAACCATATATGCAAGTTCGACAATTCATAGTGCACTTTCCAATCTTGTGGTCCACAACGAGTGTGCCATCAGATCATATCAAAATCCTATTATAGAAGATAGTGAAGATGTATATAAAATAAGATTGTTTTTCAAAACAATATGCTTTATTGTTTCAGATCTATGCAATAGGCATTAGATAGATAGAGAGAATCATTATGGTATGATGCATATTTCTTTTGTCACCCAATACCAAGTGTGAATGTTGGCTTAGTCAAAAGTACTAAAACAAGATACGATTGGAACTAGCATTTTTGTTTTATTTTGAGTTGTTATGCTAAAGAGACGCCGAGCATATAGGCCGACCTTTTTGTTTGATGTGCTCGATCACACTGCACAAATAATATTTATTGTTGGGGCTTGCATGGACACGAACGACTAGAAGACATGGTTCATCTGCCCCTCATTGTGTCACGTTACTCTTGCTAATATTATGAAAAATATATTGAAGAGTCCAAGGAACATGATAAGCGAAGTATCATCAGAGGGGCCACAGTTTCCCGTGATGGGATGCATCACAGAATCCTAGAATGGGAGATGATCTTACTTCCTCACCTATTGTATGAGTTAGCACTCAACAGAGGAAATGCATAAGTCAGAGGGAGCGGATTCGGAGATGATTACACAGTAGGTATGCTGATGAGCTGTGGAGAGAGGATAGAGTTGCAATCAGTGTGCAGTTGGTGACATAGGGATGAAGATGCGAAGTATGAGGGAATGATAAGGCCGGTGCGACTGCCGACTGCAGAGGTGGGGGTTTCAGTTGAGGAGACATGCTGGGGCATGGTAGGGACCCATGTGAGAACATAGAGTTTTCAATTTATAACGACCAAGCAAATGGACAAGCTTGAGTGCGGGATGTCATATACAATTTTTTTTCCTCTTCGAAAATGACCTTTGTGGGGGAGTCTTTTCCCAAAAGAGTAGAAAAAAAAAAAGAACTGGTCGACATTAGTTAAATTATCACCACGTTGCAACCTTAAAAAAAAGAGAGGAAACAGTTGAAAGGGAATATTCTAAGCATCCGGGGCGTTAACGGCGTACCTTAACAGCGCCGTTAAGGACCTGCACGGCACGCATCTTAGATCAGTCTTACGTCCTTAACGGCGCCGTTAGGGGACGTAACAAACTATTAAGGACCCAAGAGAAGGAGTGCTGCTATGGAGGGAACAACGAGCTCGAAGCTTGGCCCGTGCTTTGGCTATGGCGTCCTAAAACTATACCAGATTGTTCCTCGTCTCCGGCGAGCCCCGCCGTCGAAGAAACGCCGTTTAATGAGGCTGGATCTTAGCACAGAATCGATATATTCTTAGGAACAGGGCAGCGCACGTATACACGCCAAATTTATTTCTGATCCAGATGTGCATTGTTGCTTTCGATGTGGGTCCTTTCTGTAAAAGGCGCTTCAATGGCGGGTTTCAGCGGCTTTATTTGATGTAGTAACTACAAGATAGATGGGCTTGCGCTTCAAGCCTTCAAGGTCAGTGGTTTATTCTCGTTGCAGTCGTTGAGTTGATATTTGTACCCGCCATTTTGTGTGATCGGTTTGTGGAAGTAGTATTTTGAGAATGACCTTGTAAAGTTACACGGATCTTAGCAAGTTATGGCTGTATGTAATCTACAATGTCAAGAACTGATAATGCATAGAATAGTTGACCCTCTTTGCAAGACTGTATGTGATGCTGGCAGAGGTCTAAGATTTTTGCTTAGAAAGAGATGATCCTGGAAAGAACTGGTCTGTCAGTTAGATTTTAGAGATTATTCTTCATCTTCGAAGCTCAAAAGGTATTATTAGATTTCAGATATGATTTACATCTGAAGCAACTTGTACCATGTTGGGACCTGCTATTCGGATTTTCTGGTGATTGTATTAAGCACGATTAGAAAATGGGTTGTTTATGTGGTAGGGGAGGCTTCGCCGAGAGGAGACACAAATCTTTGATGAAAAAGCTCCTAGGATTGCTAGTATGAGGCAGCGTTCTGTAAGAAGTGGATCAGCGAGGATCGACAATATCAATGGAATAGTGAAGGAAGATTTGCGGCCAAAGGATAAAAGCAGAGCAAATGGGCTTACACATAGTGCAAATTTTTCAGAGGAACAGAATGAAAAGAAACAAAGAGTCCCTTCTGGAAGCCCCAGAAACATTCCAAAACATGTAACCGCTGAGCAAGTGGCAGCTGGATGGCCAGCTTGGCTTTCTGCTGTTGCTGGTGAGGCTATCAGGGGCTGGATCCCGGCGTGCAGATTCTTTTTGAAAAGCTTGCAAGGTAAACTCTTAAGTTTGGGTTGTTCGGCATTTCTGCCAATTATGTTTGGCTAGCTAATATTTAACTTCTAGACCTGAAAAATAATAGAACAATTTTAAATTAATTATTGAATTGTGGATCAGTTAAGCAAAGGCCAATAGACATCAAATATTTTTTATCTTGAAAGCTAATGCATAAGTCCCTTGCAGATTGGGCAGGGCACCTATAGTAATGTATATAAAGCTCGGGACCTGGAAGTGGTAAGGTTGTTGCCTTGAAAAGGTCCGGTTTGATAATATGGAACCAGAGGCGTTAAATTTATGGCCGAGAAATTCAAGTGTTGTGACTTGATCATCCAAACGTTGTAAAGTTGGAGGGTTAGTCACTTCTCGAATGTCTTGCAGCCTATATCTTGTATTTGAATATATGGAGCATGATCTGGCTGGACTTGCTGCATGTCCCGGTGTAATGTTTACGCGCAACCACAGGTTTGCTATTTGATACACCATAACTGAACTTCTTATTATGATGTACTTGGTGCAAAAACGAGACTGATTTTCTTCCTTTTTGCAGGTGAAGTGCTACCTACAGCAATTGCCGTGGACTTGATCACTGTCACAGTCGGGGGGTATTTTGCATCGTGATATTAAAGGTTCCAATCTCCTCCTTGATAACGGAGGCATACTAAAGATAGCTGACTTTGGTCTAGCAACAATGTTTAACCCAGATCAAAAGCAGGTTTTGACCAGCAGGGTTGTTACACTTTGGTATCGTCCACCTGAACTATTATTAGGTGCGACAGATTATGGTGTTGCTGTAGATCTATGGAGTACAGGCTGCATTTTGGCAGAATTGTTAGCAGGGAAGCCTATTATGCCAGGCCGCACAGAGGTTAGTGTTAATTTATGACTATCATAGCAGCATTCCTAACAGTAGGGTAAAGTTTTAATAAATTGAAATCATTTGCCTTTACTGCATGCAATTAGATGGTACTAACTTTTAGAAACCAATTCAACAAAATTTCAGGTCGAGCAGCTACATAAAATTTTTAAACTATGCGGTTCGCCATCAGAAGAGTATTGGAAGAAATCAAAGCTACCTCATGCTACTATTTTTAAGCCTCAACAACCATATAAGCGATGCATATCAGAAACTTTCAAAGATTTTCCCTCCACAGCATTGTCTCTGCTCGAGACTCTTCTTGCAATTGAGCCAGCTGATAGAGGGACTGCTGCTGCAGCATTAAAAACTGAGGTAATGGCCATTTCCTGGTTTGCCTAAAGCTTAATTTTTGCTTTTATAATCTTCCCTTTTTTTTTTTTTTCCTTCTTGTGTGTGAAAAGAAATGGTCCAGGTTCATTAGCTCGTTTGGCTGCTTGTCAGAAAGCTTAACCCTAACCATGGAATGGCCTTCATTAATTTAGGACAATGATTATATGGTTTGGTCCTGTATTATATGCCTTTTGAGAACAAAGAGAAAACAAACTTTGAAGCTAAACTTCCCTGAGACTAGCCTGACCTTGTTCAGTTTTGGTGCATGATATTCTTACCTAAAAGCTGACATAATGTTTGATGTTATTTCTAGTTCTTCACTACAAAGCCTTATGCATGTGACCCCTCAAGCTTGCCACAGTATCCACCAAGCAAGGAGTTTGATGCAAAAACACGTGATGAAGAAAGTAGAAGGTATGCCAGTTATTATTATGGATATCTGTTTCTCTGTAGCATTGTCATGCTTTGAATGAATTATGAGCTGCCTAACTTGAAAGCTGGAGTAGTAATATAGTTTTCAAGCTGAATATGCCCATGGCCATCCATTATGAAGCTGATACATGCTTCCTAGATTTGTGTGAACAATCCATGTTTTGAATGGACAAGTAAGATGTAGAGTCAAGTTACTTTGATGTAATGGTTCAGGCACTATTGCAAAGACAATATCTTTATTTTGTGGCTTCTCATAGAGAGAGTGCAGAAGGAGGATTTTTGAAGCAGAAAAGATTTCTCATAACTTGTGCCGTCCAGCTTTGCACCTTTTGAGTAATCTGTGATACTGCAAAGTAATGTGTAAAAGCCCAAAGATTAGAGTTTGTTTTCTGTGTAATAGCATCATCACTGCGATACATTATGAAATGCATCATTGTCCCTTGCACATGTTGCATCTTTTCTAATACCCTATGAGGCCTGCAATGAAAGCATTGATTATAATCTTCAACATCTTTCAGGCAACGGGCAGCAGGTGGCAGGCATGGAGCATCAGATGCACGTAGAGGGTCAAGGGAGCGAAGCAAAGCTGTGCCTGCTCCAGATGCAAATGCAGAATTGCCAGTTTCCTTGCAAGTAAGCCCCGAGATTTACAATTAACTGATCAAGCATTAGGTCAGTGTTCTCTAACATGTATAATCTTTCTTCAGAAGCGGCGCATACATGCTCATTCAGCAAAGAGCAAGAGTGAAAAGTTCCCACCTTTGACTGAAGATACTGCTATTGGTTTTCCACTTGAACCACACCGAACATCCGAAGTATCTGGTACATCCCCTGCACCTGCATCACACCAGTTTGTACAGGCACCTCTTTCATCACGATCTGGACCAGTAACAAATCCAGGTGGGGTTGGACAAGCATGGGGTAGAAAGAGTAAAGGGCGATGTGAGGATGGCTCCCCCAAGGATGATGCCTCGCACATCTAAGCCTGTTACTGTGACTGACTTTACTAGTCAGCCTGGTGCTAATGACTCATCCAACTTTTCCAATTCGGTTGGGGTTAGACATGGAACCAGTGGAGACCATCGCAGAGAACGCCGGGATGGTAAACATCGGAAAGGGAGGGAATAGATGGGGCGAGTACAAGAAAACTGAAGTGAATGGAAGCAGGACAGACAAACAGGACTTGTCAGAGCGGCATTTGGACAAGTACCATCAAGATGCTGACGTGCAGAAGGAAATTGAACTTTCTTGCAAAAGAGATCCACCAGCAAATGGCAATGCGGTATTTTTGCATTCTCCTTCCAGCAGAACCTTCAAGTTCAGTTAAATTAGTTGTTATTGTACAGGTATCTTAGTATCTTTTTGAACTACAATTACTAAGGCTTTCAAAGACCTTACTCAAAATTTTGGTGCAGGGTTTCGAGAGTCAGTCTGAGCGGATTTATCAGTCTGGGCCACTACTTCAGGCTGGTTACTCTGCTGCCGATATAGAAGACTTTCTAGAGGGCCATGGCGCCCGGCTCCAACAAGCTGCAAGGCGAGCAGTTCAAGCAGATCAGAAAACACGGAATCAGCTTTTGTCGATGCCAGACAAGAAGGGAGCAAAGGGGTCGTTTTTGCACAATAAGCAGAATGGTGGAGGAGAAATCTTGGAAGTCCTGAGCTCTGGGAATGGTAAAGCCCATTAAGGATACACCTTGTTCCTCCTGCTGGTGCCCGCCCAGTTGTCCCTGAAGCCTGTCAAATTTTGCTACCTGCTTCTGTTATTTTACTATGTCCACAGTAACCAGAATGAAAGGCCCGAAGGGCAATAGCTGATATTACAGGGAATGATGTGAAGAAAACTCACAGTGCTGGTCTAATTGGCCCTGCCAATCTATTTTCTGTTGTAATCATAGTATTCAGTATTATAGTTAACATTCTGATGTGCAGAAAGTAGCACATCCCATTTCTGCTTCTTCAAGGAGCATTGGAGCGGAGATTTGTTCCTCCTTTGTCTCCAGCTTGGGATAATGCATCCATATAGGAGCTTCTAAAGTCATCAATTGTTCTGAAGAATTTTATATTAAAAAACCAGTGTACATTTGGACGGGATGGTTAATACACGAGATGAAACTTGTACGATAAGAAAGGATATGAATTGCTGGTGAATTGGATTTTATTTCATTACTTGCACTGCAAAGGTGGCAGTTGGCATACCAATATCAGGTGATGGACTAAGAAGGTTTATAGAGGAGTATGTCTTCTATTCAATGCTTGTGGGATCTTCATTTTTCTCGTAATTATCTTCTGTTGTATTCGAGGAAATGCCACAATCTTGAAGCCATGCCATTACGGCTTCCAATACAACTGTAGTGCATTTTCACAACCAGAGTGAAATCTGTAATGGTTGGCACATAAAAGATTCTGGCTTGGGACAGTGTTAAGATTCCTATTTTATAAACAATATTACAAGAGGAAATTCCAAAAACGATGATGTGAAAATCACCTAGGCCTATGTTCAGGCGTTTTCTATGTACAAAGAGGAAAAAGATCCATTCAAGAGAGACAAAGCATAGCCTGTCAATACGAAGAGGAAAAAAGATCCATTCAAGAGAGACAAAGCATAGCCTGTCAATACAGAAACTATAACTAGTCAATGGAAGTTGCACTTGAGGTGGTTTGGTTTGGCATGTTAGATTGTTGAGGGTGAAAATAGACTTATCGCGGTTTTGGGAATTCCGTTGCGATGACTACAATCCTGTGGAATCACAAACTCTCCGGGAGCGAGATCCATTCAGGAGGCCCGTTCATTTGTCGACAGCCGTTTGGATACACAGCCGGTTCTCAAGTGTTACGATGTATCCATGGGACGGAATCACTAGCCTTTTATTCCACGGCGGAATCACATGGAATTGATCCCACCGATGGAATCACATATTGTACTATTCTTTCTTGAGTGGAATCACCGTTTATTCCACCTTGAAGGAATCACATGGAATTGATTCCGTCAGATGGAATCACATATTATATTCTTAGCCGTGGAATCACCATTTATTCCACGCCTTGAGAATCACATGGAATTGATCCGTCCGATGGAATCACATACAAGTAAGATTCTTCCCATGGAATCACCGCGTACTATATTCCTCGGGAAGGAATCACCTTGGAGACCTTTGAATCATCTTCTTTATATTATAAAATTATAGCGTGTGTCTTCAATGGAGCCCTAGATCGAACGGTTGAGGATTTGATTGACTAACGGTGGAAATGATATATCGCGTGTCTTCAACTAAAATTGCTAAGGCTTCAATATGATTCACTCAATCGACGATCAAGCGATGAAAGGGAAAAGGGGAAAAGGAGGGAAAATTGAAAGAAAATTGAAAGAAAGGACAAGGGAAGAAAGGACAAAAGAAAGAAAGGAAAAGGAGAAATGACAATATGAAAAAAAAAAAAAAAAAAATGGAAAAGAGGAATTAGAAAAATAAAAAGGGGAAGAGAGAAAAGGAATAAAAAAAATGTAAGGAAGAGGAAAAGGGAAAGAGAAGGAGAAAAGGAAAAGATAAAAGGAAATAGGAAAGGGGATAGAAAAATGAATAGGGGAGGGGGAAAGGGAAGGAAAAAAGGGCCGGGAGGAAGGGTAAGAAGTAAAAGGGTGGGAAAAGGAGAAAAAGGTAATGGGAAAATAAGAAAAGGTTGGGAAGAAGGAGATGAACAAAGCGTATAGGAAAGGGAAAGGGAAAGGAAAAAGAAAAAAGAGGGGGAAAAGGGCAAAAGAGAACTTGGGAAAGGGAGCGAAAAAAAAAGAGGAAAAAGGAAAGGGTGTGGAAAAAAGGGAAGAAAGAGGAGGGGTGAAGAAAGAGGAAAACAGAAGCAAAAAGAGCATCGACAAAAAGAGAGAGGGAAAGGATGGAAAATGGAGGAAAAGGGTGGAGGGGAAGGTAGAATAGGCAAAGGGTAGCGAGCAAGGAATAGATAAAGAGGAAAAGAGGAAGGAGAAAAGGGCACGGGAAAAAAGGGAAGACGGAAAGGGTGAGGAAATGGGAAAAAGAAAGGGAAAATAGTATGGGAAAGGGGAAAAAAAAATAGGAAAGGAGAAAGTGGAAAGGGGAAAAGGGGGAAGAGGATGGGGAAAGAAGGAAAAGGGGCACATAAAAAAAAGGTTGAGAAAAGGGAATGGAAAGAGGCATATGAAAAGGGAAAGGGAAAATAAAAAGGAAGATGAAAGGGAAAGGAAAGGGAAAAAGGGCACAGAGCAAAGCGAAAGGGTGGGAAAAGTATGAAAAGGGAATGGAAAGTTGAAAGGAAAAGGGAAGCGGAAAAGGGAAAAGGGAAGGGAAAACAAAAAGGGCATGAGGAAAAGGGGAGAGGGAAATGGGAAAAGAGATGGGGAAAAGGGCACGAGATCAAGAGGAAGAGGGTGGGGAAAGGAAGAAAAGGGCACATGAAAAGGTAAACAAAAGAGAACGAAAAACATGCATGGAAATGGGAAAGAGAAGAGGAAAAGGAAAAGGAAGAGGAAGTGGAAAAGAAAAGGAAAAAAGGGTAGTGGAAAAAGGAAGGGAAAAAGGCGATCAGAAAAAGAGAGACAAAAAAGAGGAAGGGGAAGGGAAGGTTTTTATGGAAGGGAGAAGGGGGTTAGAAAAAAGAAAAAAAAGGGAGAATGAATAAAGGGAGAATTTAAAGGTTCCTAATTTATGCCCAGCAACGCTGGGCACCATTACTAGTCTGTAATAACTGCAGACAGGGAAGAAAAAATTGTTGGCAGATGGTTGAATGACAAAAGAATCTTCTGACGATTCCATAGAAAATGGTTCAGGAGCCTACATTACTTGAAGATCGTGAATGAAATTAAGTAATATGCCCAAATCAATGGTGCAAAAAAACAAGCTCTGGCTGAATCAATAAGCAACGAAGCCTGTTTACTTCTGGGCTGGTTGATTCGAACCTCCAGGCCAGATAGGCCTCACCAAAGCCCATCGCCATAACTGCAATCAGGGGAAAAAGGAGAGGAAATGCTGTGTTTTTCTAAGAATGGTGTGCTTTTATGATCAAACGCAGCCTTTGCCATGGATCTGGAAGGTCATGGCCGATCGGATGGCCTTAAGGGCTTTATTCCAGATGCCGATGCTTCCTGATCCTAAATAAATCTCTTTGTGCTTCCTGATCCTGAATAAATCCAAACCCAAACTCGTTGTAACATTAAGGGCTTTGTTTCCAGAGTTATCCTTGAACAAAGCATTAACAGAGCAAGAATAAAGCATTAACTAAGCAAGCAGAATCACGAACGCAGACCAAGCCAAAGGAGTTATCAATCCAAATCATGGCTAACACATCCGTAAAGATCTAAGAGAGCAAATAGAGTAAAAATAGAGCCCAGATCAACCCACAAAGAGCAAACACACAGATCCGGAAGGGACCTTGGATCTACTGGAAGAAACCTCCCAAGAGCATCTCAAAATCGATAAAAAAGGAGCTCTAGTGGGAGCTCCTAGACCTCTGCTGTAGAATCCGTCGATTTGAGGACCATCGCCACTGCCAAAGCCCTTGCAGAAGGAGCTTAGACTCTCACCGTCGCTGGAGTAGAAATGAACGAGATGCAATAGCTGGGAAGAAGAGACGTGTACAAACAGGATATTCCAATGCGCAGGATATTTCAGACTATATTTGCCAGAAGGTACCTGCCATGTCAGGTACCAGAAACGGGGTATTCGAAACGGAACCCGTTGGTGAAGGGCTGGTGATTTTGCGGGAAGATGGTCACCGAGACGGAATCACCAAAGATGGGATAACTCTATTTTCACACAATTTTTGACATGTTAAGAGGCATGTTGAGTTTTGCTTATGTAATGTATATTGTCTGTATTGTATTTGAAGCTAAATGCCACGTGCAAAAGTTAACCATACACATCTCGATGACATACATCAATGCACTTAGTAGATGGAATAAAACAAAGGACCTCTTTCTTTTTAGGTTGCCCGAAGGGCCAACCCTAGGTGTTTGAGTAACAAAAAGAGGAATATGCACTCTTTCTTTTTAGGTTGTCTAAAGGCCCAATTCTAGGTGTTGAGTAGCAGAAAGAGGAATATGCACTATATGTACCAAAAGAAGGGTGAAGATTTGAGTAGAAGTTGAAGGGTGAAAATTTGAGTAGAAGTTAAAGAGGAAGAATCCCATGAGAAAAGCCATGAGAGGAGATCAGGTGAGTGCATACATGCATAAAGTGGAAAGTGGAACCAGAAATATGTATAAAGTGGAAAGTGGAACCAGAAACTATTACGGCTCTAATATGATCCGAAATTCGGCATTTCAGTTAGCAACCAATAGTTATGCTATGGATGGGTCTAACCCTGTCTTTGTCATAATTTTCATGCTAGTATGGCCTTTTAACTTGATCGAAGGCTGAAAGAAGTCTTTGAAAGAGTTTTTGAAGCTGTTAGAATTTATCAAAATAGAATAAAAATTGTGTTGGGCCACGTTGGGTTAGACTGAAATTGGTTAGAAAGAACCCATTTGCCTTAATAAGACGCGATTTGACCTGTAGCAGCTTGGTTTGGATGAATTTGAGTCAGAAATAAAAGTTAATGTCTGTTCTGTATATAAGAATATCCTTGTATAGGATATTCCGACATGCATTAGGGTTTTTTTGAGATTAAAAAAGGGCCTTCAAAACATGCCAACTAAGCCAAATGAAGGTAAATGAACTACCAATCAGAAATCAGAGCCTGACGGGTCCAGTCAGCAAAACTGTTATAACTAACTCACTGGATCACATTTTTTAGCATAACTATTGATAGAAAAGTCCAAATGAGCTCTCGTTTAGTGCAATAGATAGATCTCGTTGAGATCTTTCCAATCTTAGGTGCTTCGCACATATTTTAACAACTTATGATTGTCAAAACTCCAAAAAATATGGTTTTTACTATTTTTTACTATCCTACGGGGCTAAAAGATATGCAAACCACCCAAGGTTGGAAAGATCTCAATGAGATCTATCTATTGCACCAAACGAGAGCTCATTTGGACTTTTCTATCAAAACTTATACTAGAAAATGTGATCCAGTGAGTTAGTTATAACTGTTTCTTGATTTGATTACCAGTCGTTTTCTAATTGGTAGTTCATATAGCTTAGTCAGCAGTTCTTAGAAGGCCCTTTTATGATCTCAAAAAATCCCTAATGGAAGCCATGCCGATGCGCGTCAGTGCGGATGCGTGGCTGACACATCAGAATGTCCTGTAAAAGGACATTCTTCTAACATGAAGTTTTGATTTTGGTGAAATTCTGACGTGGTGGTATAATTTTTTTTTTCTTCTTATTTCTTTCCTTCGCTTTCCACAACTCTGTTCTGTCGGCTATGGCGTTGCCATAGCCGGAACAATATTTCGTCGTTCGATTCGCGGCTTTGAGGTGAAATGGCGCTTTAGCCGGCGTGTGAATGATCCTTACGGCGTGATTGGCTTGTTTTTTTTTTGTTTTTACAAGATTGGCTAAAGCTTCGTAAAAGGACTTGTGATTTTTGTATAGTTTTCGCGATGCGGTGTGTGGAGGTGGGGGGTGGCTACTTGTAATGATTTCTTGCTAAACTTTACTCTGTTCTTTCTAAGACATCGTCATATGCAAGTTCTAGCCTCTTTTTTCCATGGCAAAAGCTTTTCTTGTTCTGAAGGCAACTGTAAATCTGGATTATGTGTATTCAAGGTAATTTTGTTATTGTTGTTTTATGGCTTTGCATGTCTCAGATTATGACGATAACCTTCTGATCTGTTGTTGCATGTGTTGTATGTTGTTGTTGCAACATCTGAGGCGGGAAATGGCTATATGTCTTCTCTACATTTCTTTTATCATTATATTAAGCTTAATTATAGTTGATCTATCAAGATTAACTAGTTATGGCATGGTAAGCAGAATGTGGTTCTTGATGGGAGCAGACCTGCTTTAAGCGATATTTCCAATCTTTCTTCTGATTCAGCAAAGCAGAATGGCCAGGGAGGGGGGGTGCTTGATGCATCTAAAAGAAAGGGCGTGGAATGCAGTGGCTTTGGTAAACATATTGCAAATGAGGCTGGCAGTAGGGGGTTATAAGAATTTGAGTCTGATATAGTTTGTTAGTTTGGTGATGAGGCAATAGATGCATACATGCATGATGTTGAAGAATCTGGAATGTTCAATAGACTTGAAATGCCTTCAAATCCTATTGTACTTGATGGTGGAATCCGAGTGCCTTTTGTAGAAGTTGATGAAGAACTTTAGAGGAAAGTAGATGCAGGTGGTGCTCAAAAGTCTGTCGATAAAATTCAATGGGCCAGAAAGAGATTTGATCTCTGGAGGGAGTTTGTAGGGCTTTCGGTTGATAGGAGGATTGAGGGCATGGACCTTCAAGAGTTCTCTGTACAGCTTGAGAGATTTATGCTCCAAGTGACAAAATGCAATGGCCAATTCTATCCAACTGAATCGTAAGTTTAGTTTTTTTTTCTTGCATTTCAGTTTTATTCTTTTTTCTTATGCTTTCTTCTTTTTTATCCAATATGCAGGACATGTTCAGAAAATTTGGTAGCATCATTAGAAGACATCAAAAACTTACAATTGCGAGAACTGGTGTACAACAATATCCCTTTGATATAAGAGAAAGTCCTATCTTTGAGAGGGCGTGTTTAGCTTGTGTGGCGACAATGCAAAGGTCTAGAAGAACTCCTAGAGTCTGTAAGAAGCGTAAGAAAGTGGATTAGATAGCATATGCTGACGAGTGAGCATTGCTGGCTGATATTGAGCACCAAGGTAATATTTTAGTTGTTTGATTTTATTTTTTAATTGTTTGATTTTTTAGTTGTTCTGTTTTATTTGCAAGTTTTAGTTGATTAACTAGTGCCTAGTTAATTGTTTTCTTTTTTCTGAATGGGCAAATTTCTATACTATTCTGCGTATCTAGATTTGCAATTGTGGTCAAAAGGAGCTTCATTTTTGTTGGTAATGTCAGTTTTTTTTTGTGTTGGAGCAGAAAATGGCGGTGAGTACTTGGAATATGATGGCGGACTAATAAAATTACGACCATGGACATGAATCATTACCAAGAAGAGCAATTTAGATTGGCTTGTAGATGTTATGAGGCTGATGTAGTTTTGGCGATAAAAATTTGTTAAAGGCATTTACATGATCCAAAGCCTAATGATGATGGGACAGTTACATCTCAATTCTGTTTTATGCAACTGATTGTTAATCAGAGAGGAAATTCTTACTCTCAAAAAAAAAAAAAAAAAAAAAAAAAAAAGAGAGAGAGGAAATGTATGGTATAATTCAATCAACGGGGGTTAGTGCAAGAAAGTTATTTGGGTGGATGAAGTATATCTTTGAAAATAGTTGGTGTGGAAGGAAAGTTTTGAGGCAAGAATGCGGTCATTACTCTTGCCATTTCTAGAATGGTTCGGGCTGGGGTTCCACAAAATGTTGGGATGCGCATTACAGGACAAAGGACAGCAAAGGCATATAGTAGGTATTTTTTTTCTTAGTTATGTTCCTAAATTTTCTTCGTTATGTTTCTAACTTGTAATTTTCTTTTGTTTCTAGATATGACAAGAACAAGGAAGTGGAAGCAAAATGTGCTATGTCTGTGTTGAGTAAACCATTTGATGATAACAAGCAGAGGAGAATGTATCAAGATGTGTACTCTAAGGAGTTGGAAAAGCTAGATGAGCTGGACCGTGATGGTATTGGCCTTAAGGATCACATTCTGTCAGATTCTGCAGTTCAGCAAACCAAAGCGGTGTCAGATCCTGCAATTCAGCAAACCAAAATAGGTACTCTTAGTTCTGCTATCAATGGTGTATTAAGTAGTCTACATGTCCCATCTTCTGTTGTTGGATTGTCTTATATTGTCGAGATACCTTCAGGTCAGGTAGTTTCTTCCGTTGATCTAGTTGTAATGCTGTTTTACGCAATGGAGTTTTCGACATCCAATTAAACAAAGACATTGATGTCTTGTCCGAGAGTGATCCATTTGTGAGAAAGGCGATGGATATGGAAGTGAATATTGGTAGCATTACAGGTGGTTCATTTCAGAATTGCAATATTGTGATGCTGTATATTTCCCGAGAAGAGTTGAATGATATCATGATGAATATGATGAGAAATCGAAAGATTTGAACTTATCAGAATGCAAGCAAAATGGGTTTTAAAGAAAAATATTAGTATGTGTTTAGTACGTGTTCTGGAAAAACAGTTGGGCATCAAGAATGTATGTAGGATATAAGAATGTAAGTAGATTAACAGAATTGCAACTAATTGACAATTCCCTAATAGAATGATGTACACGTGGCACTTTAGGATTGGTAGATACTTCAAAATTTCAACAACCCAATCTTTACGTGGTTGCCATGGGTAAATCCTTTTCCTTAGTTAATCTTGAAAACTTACCCCCATGTTTAGATAGCCCAACACACCGGATTAACTCAATTCTGGCTCAGTTTTGTATGTTCAGCCTTCGTAAACCATTGGAAGGGGAAATTTCTCGATTTTTTAAAGCTTGTTTTAAATAGGCAATTTTTGCCCCTGGTATATTGTTACACTGCAAGAACACAGATTACATATTTTCCTTTCACATCATTGATCATCAAGTTTTTACGAAATTCATTTCATTATTGATCAACAACAAAATTACAGCTTTCTGTGATCAATGATACTAATCAAAGGGCAGGTTCCCTAGCACCAAAATCACAGTTTCATAGTTCCATTTAATAGTTCTAAATCACAGTTTCTAAGATCACAATTTCAAACGTAATCAAGTTTATAAGACAAACTAAAGTTTTCTATTTCTCATTTCATACTCCCTTTTTCCAGAAACGTTGAGCTCCACTAGAATCAGGCACTTGCACAAATAACTTATCTACAATGTGTTTTTCTACTGGATAATACTCCAAGAAACAAACAATGCATGCAGTTGCAGTCGACTACTGCCCAAAAAATGTATACAGAATAATTTCTATTAGACACATGCTTGTAAAAAATATAAAAGACAAAGAAAACATTGACATGCAGATCTTTGAAACTCGAAAAAAAGAACTGACAACTCCCAACCTCCAATAGCTCTAGGAACTCAGGTAAACAACAAGCACCGGCTTCACGAACTCCAGCAACAAAGATTTTACCACAAAAAACTTGAAAAGTCTCAAAAATCATATAAAGACCCACTGTAACAAGAACTTCGACTTTTAGAAGATCTCCAAACTCCAGACTCCAGAAATGAGCAAAATTTATTCAATCAACAATCCTCGCTTTACTCTCGCCTTCCTGAAGCTTGGCTACTCTTCGGAGCATCTCGCACTTCTGCTTACACCATCAACCACGGGGCTAGGGTAAAAGCATGGAGGTGGGGGGCACTTTTTGTGTCAGCGACACATGGTGCTTAGTGGGTGCTTTTTGAGACATTTTCTTTGTATTTTCGAAAAATATTTTTATTTTATTTTTTTGATATTTTTCCCTGAAACGCATTAATATTACGCCTCAGAATACAAAATTTCAGCCTCAATGGATTTATAGAAAAAAAGATAAAAATAAATAAGTTTTTCAGCACTGGGTGCTTAGGGGGTGCTTGACTGGCGTGAAAATGCCCCCCAGCTCCATGCTTTCACCCGCTAGTCACACGGGCTAAGTGGGGATTGGGGATCTAGGACATGCCTAGCATCAACAACACAAAGCATTAACCTAGGAATAATAACTCAGCCTTACTGTAGCCTCACCCCTGCAATCCAAGTTACTAGTCCAACAAGCATGTCCACAATGCATAGTTATACCATGAGTATCCACTATAAGTACGACCATTGCAACTTAATTCCAACGTTCAAAACCATATATATAATAACTAAGCAATCATAGCATCAAACATTGCAACCAATATTCCTCTGGGTCTGAGCAAGGTTCACTCGGTTGATCAGACCAGTGACATAGAGGCGAGGTAACCACGTGCGTACACACCCATCCACGCTGCATCCAGCAAGACATTGTGCAAGACCACTTAATTGTGCAAGACATTGGACCACTTAATTGTGCAAGACATTGTACCCTAAGGTACCAACGCCCAATGTTCCAATAACCATTCACATAGCACTATGCAATAAACGCGAGTCTAGACCATCGCACCTAGACCCCGGCCTTAGAGGTCTACATCAAAGAATTATACCCCTATATAACTCATTATCTTCAAAACACATGCCGCTGCAATTCAACATTCAGGAAATTTCATAATACACGTTTCATGCAACTAGGAAAGTCCAACCATGGTTCATATAATTATTACAACCACCATAATGCAAAATGCAACTATCAACCCTAAGTTAAAATAAAGACATTCCTTAGCGACTCACAATATTCAACTAAGTTAATTATCTTATCCAAAAACTATTATTTAAGACCTTAATGATGGTGGCTCTCATACCCGCTAGCTAGTTATATGGCTTCGGTGCCATTCTCCGACTCCCTAACACCTCTGCCTTGTATTTTACCCATCTCTTTTCTAGCTAATTCCCAAGTATTTCAATATTTAACTCGTAAATTCGAACTAACTATTAACATTTTGTTTTAACCCATAAACCTTAGTTTTTTAATTAAGCTATTAATAAACTTTTCTTATTTTCATAATCCTAACGTTGTAGCTTACAAAAGCCCGGCCTGCAGCTCATGGATCCGGCCTCCAGGCCATCGAATCGGCATGAAAGGCCCATAAATCTTCCCGATTTGGCCTTCTAAAGATTTCCGATCCAAATTGAACAGATTGTAGACCAATCCGAGTGGTTAGATCTCTTTCTGCCTGCCAGAAACCACATCATTTGCTACCAAATCTTGCCTGATACTCCTTGATTCTGCATTCTTTTGCCCAAATCGACCTCCCTGGGCCAAACTGGCCCATTCCAGGGCTTTTTCATGCATTTCTAACACTCCAGGATTGACAAGTTCTATCACCATCCTGCTCACAGCATGCAAGTAAAACTCGCTCGTCTTTGCTAATAGTTGCCCCTACAGTATTTCTTAACCCCATCCAAAATTCTGGTCATTCTAACTTACTCGGCTTCTTCTGGAATGGATTGGAATGTTTACATGATAAAGATTACCGGATTTATTACAACTATATGACCTTCACTATTCAAATCTCTATCTACATACCATGCATGCTTGACTATAACCACGCTCATACAATTTAATTTTAAGTCTATGCTATGTCGGAACAATCATTGTTAAATCAAACGACTTTGCTAACACTAGAAAACCCTAGGTGTAAGCCTTGATCCCCACCTGGAAATCCCGCTTGCTTCTTCTGCAACTCCAACAACGCTCCCAGAGTACTGCTCACACACAACCTGCTCTTTCAGCAATCTAGCTGCAATCTATCGCCTTCCAAAATGTTCCACCATCACATGCATTAAGATATTCACTGTATTTGTATGTATTATTAACCCGATATATTTGTCCGTATAATCTCTGCATATACGATGTATACTCTGTATGTATAGTATTTTAATTTTATTATTCCCTTGCATCCCTTAGTAATATAAATTCCACAACATACCTCAAAATCCTATATCCGTTACAGTCTCTCCTCCAAAAATACAACCCATGTCCTCATGGGCGAATCTCCGAAAACTCACGAAGAATCCAATTCGCATCTTTCCACTCGGCATCTTCCTCAGGGCAACCCCTATTGAACTTAAAGTCTACGTATTGTTCGTCTCCTTAAGCGAAGGGTCTCCTCTCACAAAATACGCTCTGGTCGGAGGTACAAAAAGTTCTCACTGCTTACTAAATCATCGCCCCCAACATATGGGAAGGATAAAAAACATACTTCCTTAAGTTACTCACGTGGAAGACGTTATGTACGCTCAAGTGCGAAGGTAACTCCAACCTGTAAGCCACCTTTTCAATGCGTTCCAAAATCTCATACGGACCCGCATATCTAGGGGCCCAGTTACTTGCACTTTTAAATGTCAGTGAGCTCCGCTTGGGATTAATTCTCAAGAACACATAATCCCCCTTTTGGAATTCAAGTGGTCTATGCCTCTTGTCTGCATATTGTTTTTGTCTATTTTGTGCCACAACTAAGTTTTGATGAAGTCTCCTTAGTTGAGTATCCATGTCCTCAACTACCTCATTAGCTGCTTCAATATTGCATTGAGGATCTCTCCAATTAAGAGGACAACGACACTCCTTACCATACATTGCCTCAAAAGGACTCATTTTGATGGAATCTTGATAAATGTTATTGTACAGAAACTCAGCCAAGTACAAATAAGAATCCCATACCTTGGGTTGACTAGGCACATACATCCTAAGCATATCTTCCAAGACTTGATTAATTCACTCCACTTGGCCATCTGCCTGAGGACGATAAGATGTACTGATATATAACTTAGTCCTAATATTTTGAAACTACCTTTGCCAAAATTGGCTCATAAACTTTGTATCCCGATCTGATGTAATAGTGGCTGGCATCCCGTACAACCTAAAAATCTCCTTAACAAATAACTTAGAGATATCCATTGCTGTAGCAGTCGTCTTTGTAGGCATAAAATGGGCTTGTTTAGTTAGCCGATCAACCACAACATAAATTGCATCATAACACGAGCGTGTCGGGGTAGATCAACAATGAAGTCCATGAAAATACTCTCCCACTTAGAAGATGGAATTACTATAGGTTGCAATTCTCCAGGCTCTCTATACCTTGACGCTTTTACCTTCTGACAGGATAAACATCTAGACACGTACTCCTTAACCATCTTCTTATGTCCGGGCCAAAAGAAATTTTGACGCATTTTCCTCAAGGTTTTATGCACCCACGGGTGGCCGCCAAAGAACTATCATGTGCTTGTATCACAATCTCAATCTCAACTCTTGGTCATTAGGAATGCACATATGACCATTATAATATAAAACCCCTTTGGACAATGCATACCTCGCAAAGTCTTGAGGGCTTTTCACCACAGGTACAAAATATGGATCATTCCTCAATTTGCTAAGAATATCAGCATCGCATTGTCCTTGAAGCACACTAATAGAGGTTAAAAATGACCTCCTAGATAAAGCATCGGCAATCACATTTTATTTTGTCGGGGTTGATATTCAATCCCATCGATCCAGAGACATCGGATCGCCATTCTAGAATGGGACGAGCATGCATGTTTTGCATGCATGCGAGGTGGCGCATGCCCATTACGGTTGGGAGTTCGCTATTTTAGGCGGCGTTTACGCCCGACTTCTCATCGGCGCTTCCTCTTCTCTCTCAGCAGTACCTTATTCTCTTTGAACCCACCCTCCCCCCCTTCTTTGTTATTGTATTTTTATCGCGTGGCACGCGCGTAATCAGCCCCTCCACTCTGGGAGGTTTGTTTTGTCTTGTTGTTTTGTTGGTGATGTGCAGGTACAGGTTAGCGAGCGGCATCTGTTTCGACTTTTCCATTCGTGGGTTTTGGGAGCGATTTTTATGCCTTCCGTTTGTCCAAGCCCCTTGCCGAAGGCTTATCACTAGGGTTTTTCCTCGAAAACCCAAAAGGGCGGGGTTTTTTAATCCCGGTGATAAGCTTCGGCGGCGGTACACTAGCCGATCTCTATTAGCATTGTATTTTGTTGGGGTCCAAATGATATAATTGGATTTTCCCTTTATTTTTTATGGGTAGTTCGTGATGTGCGACTACCCACTATCCACCATTGTAGAAAATCTGCTGAGATGAATGAGAAGCAAGTCTAAGTCGGGCGGTTTGTTGGTTTCATGCGAGTCCCATTCTAGAATTTCAAAATCATACTCTTCCCTTAGTTGCATAAAGCATCAGCAATCACATTTTCGTTGTCAGGTTGATATTCAATTTCAAAATCATACTCTTCCCTTAGTTGCATCCATCTCCTTTGCCTATTGTTCAGATATGGCTGTTTTGCAAAATACTTCAAATTTTGATGGTCAGTCTTCAAAAGAAATAACGACCCAATAAATAATGCCTCCATACCCTCAAGACATGGATAATAGCCAACATTTCCAAATCATGCACTGGGTAATTTTGTTGAGCAGGGGATAACTTACGAGATATGTAAGCACAAACTCAGCCATCCTGCAACAAGACTCCCCCTATAGCTTTTCCAGAAGCATCAGTAACTACATGGAAGGGTGTATTCAGGTCAGGAATCCTTAAAACTAGTGCATTAATCAAGACATCCTCCAACTTTTGAAAACTTTCCTGACAACTATAAATCCAATGCAAGTCATTCTTCTTATCCAACAAAGAAGTCAAAGGAGCAGCTTGGGAACAAATTTAGGAACAAATTTGCAGTATTACCCTGCTAATCCCAAAAATGACCTTACCTCCTTCACTGTCTTTGTGTGGGACAATCCTTAACTGCCTCAATCTTGGAAGGATCTGGCTCCAATCCCTTTTCTGAAATAACATGTCCAAGGTATACCAATCTAGTTTGTGCAAAGGAACACTTAGATAGCTTACCATACAACTTCTCTCGTCACAAAATAGCTAATGTCTATTTTACATGCTCCACATGCCCCTCTAATGTTCTGGAATATACCAAAATGTCATTAAAGAAAACCAATATAAACTTATCCAAGAAAGGTCAGAATATCTCATTCATTAGAAGCATGAAGGTGGCGGAGTATTTGTCAACCAAAGCGACATTACGACAAAACTGGTAATGTCTATAGCTTGTCCTAAATGCGAGTCTTATAAATATCTACATCCTTGATCCGATCGATGATATCCAAATCGAAGATCAAGTTTTGTAAAATACTTATCTTGACCTAGCTGGTCAAATAGCTCGTCAACTCTAGGCAATGCGTATCTATTCTTAACTGTAATCTGGTTAAGCATACGATAATCAATACACAACCTTAATGTCCCATCTTTCTTCTTTAAAGACAAAAGCGGTGCCCCCAAATGGAGAAACACTCGGATGTCTGAACCCTTGTTCCAATAATTACGCTAAGCGCTTCTTTGCTTCAGCCATCTCAAATGCATGAAATCTATATGGTGGCCTTGATGTAGGTTCAGCCCCTAGAAAATTCTATCTCATGATCTACCATTCTATGTGGAGGCAATTCTGTTAATTCTTTAGGAAACACATCAGAGAACTCATCCAACACTTTCTGGATCTCAGGAGCAATAGGTTGTTCTTGCAACTCTGCGATACCCAAAAATGAATCTAACAACAATGCATATCCCATTCTTATGCAACCCCTCTTAATCTGTTTCTTAAAACTTTTTCGAGACAAAGGTGCAACCACTAATGATGAAGGCAATCCTTCCAGCACATACTTATCTCCATTAGGACTTTGGCATGTAACTATTTGCTTCCCACAATCAATGCAAGCTTCGTATGGTCTCAACCATGACATTTCTAGAATAGCATCATACTTCTTTAGGCTCAATACTTCAAAACTAGCGTGAGACTCCAGATCTCCTACTTCGAATTCAAGATTGTCTACCATGGAATAAGAAGATTTAATTTTGCCATCGGCCAACTCCACATATCTCGGGTCCTGGCTAATCATGTTCAAATCTAGTTTCTTTGCCAACTTTGGGGAAATAAAGCAATATGTAATACCACAACAGAAACTCCATGAATAATACATGGTACTCTTATGACCACAGTTTGGTTATCTACATGGCCCTGATCCACTACAGCATATATGCACATCCTTTCCACAGGAGGGTCCGTGATTCGAGCAGTCCTAACTTCAATTGCAGGGTTGGCTTGTGCTATGATCCTGTTATCTCCTCTAGCTTGTCCTCTGCCACCCCTGTTATTATCCTAGTAACCTCCACGACCACCCCTGTTACCTCGGCCTGGGGTTCCTCTGCCTTGGCCCCTTCCATAAGCATCACTAGAATTTGACCTGGACCACTGGTTTGTTTTCCCTCCACATTGAGAACGTGCAGATGAGGCAGTACTATCTACGCATCTTCTCGGACAATCTCGTCCATAATGACCAAGCTCTCTGCACTTAAAACATCGATTCTCATTGATACACTTTTCCCTGGTTTCATCATTCAAAGGTACATACATAGGCCGAGATCCTCGATTTTGACTGCCCTCCTGCATACTAACAGTCTGCGCAGCCATCCCTCCTCGACGAAGGGATCTACCTCTACTCGTGTGACGTCCCCTACTTCTTCTACGATACTTTCATCGTATGAGAAGACGGAGTTCATCCCTCCTGACAGCCAAACTGACAGGGGCCATCCACCTGACACCAATCCTTGACAATGGATCGATGAGGAAGAATGGATGGGTCATTTGTCCTGTCTTCCCTCGGGACCGTCCTAGCTGCGGAAGCGTGAGTAAACATAAGCACATGACATCAATATATCAATAGAGTCACCTCGAAGAGTGACTACACCATAACATACATGTAATAGCACATCAATAACATCATCATCACATGGGGAATCCTAGCCAATGGCTCAGACTCCAGGGTATGGACTGACGGCTTGGGTCTCCAGAAGTCATTGCAGAGGAATTCATAAGAATGGATTGGGCTGGCATAGAAACATGGTTGTTGGGTAGTCCACTCCATCCGCCCCTCCCATACACACTTTGCAGAGTAGGTTAAAGAGTCTAGGGCCTGGACCGTAGCCTGCCGGGTGCGTAGCCAGAGGGGCTACTGCTGGGTTGCATCTCCCCAGTCCCGATGAGGCAGAAGGAGAGTCTCCTTCCCTCCAGAGGCATGCATGCCTATCACAGGGGGCTAGAGGGCCACTGTCCGTATTCGACTTGAACCTCATTGAAGGTGATGCATCATCCAATAGCTGTCGAGCTCATGCCTTGCCCGCACGCAGTGGCAAACCATTAAGCCTAGCCCACTAAGATCCCCGGTAGTCTTTACACACCAGAGGGATCAATCAGTGATGGGACAAGTCCCACTTATTCCACCGGTCTAGCCCCACCACTCACAACCAGGCGGGCTCTTGTACATTGGCCGCATTAATTGAGAATTAATGAGGTTATCTAGGATCATCTGCTACTGAAGGTTTCAGGGTCTCTACCCCCCTTCCCACATACACAGGAGAGCATAGAATGGAACATCATCATCATCAAAGAACTGAAATACTGAATAAGATCTAATCTATCTTACTTAAACATACATGGTTAGGTTCCTTCGTTACGGCTAGTGATATTAGGATCTACAAGGCTGCTAAGACTGATCTAACATACTATCCTAGCTCATTGCCGGGCTAATTAAGAGTCGGTTTTGCACAACAGAATCGCAGGTTACCTGATCCTTGGCTTGCTTCAGCTCCCCAAATCGCGTCCATGCCTTCGTTCTTGCTGAAGACAACCGCTCCTGAGGAATCTATTGTGCAAAGACGGTTCAGCGTCGCCTGGCAATGCGGAATGGCAGCTTACCTTGGCCGGAATGGCTTAGGGAAGCCAAAATGCGAAAGTGGAAAAGGTCTAGGGTTTCCCCTTTTGTTCCTTATACATGAACGTTTAGGGTTAGGTTAGAAGGGACCAAATGGGGTATTGCCACTTGGCAAGGGGTTTAATTGCATATGTTTAATATACATGTGCAACATACGAGGCTGCTCCCTAGGCGCAACCCTTTACGGCTCTCAAGTACTTGTCATGGTAATATGTACGTGTGACGTGGTAGTATAATATATGTATTCGGACCATATGTTATGCTGGAACGTCACAACTCGTAGGTCCACCAGTCTGCCATATGGAAGGAACTTGTCTCTTCTTAGCATTCTCCAAAGTTGCCTTCTCAGCTCAGTCGGATTCATGGTTTCTTGCAATTTTGAATCCCTCCTCTAAATCCTTATAGGACACACCTGCCATTGTGCTCTTAATATCAACTTTCAAACCTTCACAAATCGAGAGCTTCTCCTTATCCTCAAAAGGACAATGATTCTGCAACCTTCTAAACTTCTTATTATATTCGGCCACAGTCCTTTTTTGTGTCAGGTCCAAAAACTCATTCACCTAGTCTACTTTGTACCCAGGAGGCATAAAGTGTCCTTCAAAGGCAGTTTTAAACTCTTGCCAAGTTGCCTGCCCTGCGACCTTGTTTATGTCCCGCAAGTAATTCTCCCATCATACTCAAGCAAATCCACCCAACGTTGCCTGAGCCAATACAACTTTAATAGAATCTTCAGCATTAATGAGTTTAAAATAAAATTCAACCCCACGAAGCCATGAGTCTGCATCATCCCCTGTAACATTCTTTCTAGTAAACACTTCCCCTTTAGTATCCTTAAGCACCTTCTCTACTGCCTTATCAGCTGTTGTCTTTTGTTGCGAGGCACTCTGCTGCAACACTTGCTAGATAGCCTGCAAGATATCGGCTATATCAAGAGTTCCACTAGGCCCCACTCCACCAGCATGTCCAGCTACTCCCGGGGATCCTTTTGGGGAACTCACCTCTACAAAAATCTAAAACCACAGCAAATAACATCAATAATAAAAAATCTTACAATCTACTAATTCAACTTTGCTCTGATACCAACTATGACGGGTCTGGCCAGTTAACCTCTTGGTAACTGAAGATCCCATCAATCTTGACCGTGTGGCCTACTTAAGTCTAGGGACTCAAGAAATTAACACATGCATGCCTAGGTAGGGAATTTAATCTTTATATATACACCCAAGGCCCCAAATATATCATTACTCCATAACCAATAATATCCTCCTACAATAATTGATCAACTTAACTAGTCAAAAGCACGTTTGATTACTTTGCATAGAAAATTCTACGATATGGCGTGGGTAGTGTTTTATAATATAAAATTGAAGTTGAATTAGGGCATTAGATAGTGCAGTTTTGACAAAAAATCGATAACTATGGTTGACACTCACATCCATGATAGTCCACGTGAAAGCTATTCAACTTTACAACGAAATGCCATGCAGAATTGTAATCATCTTAGGTAAATCTGCTATAATACTTATTAATTAAAAGCATGTATGAGAAGAAAATCTGTCTTTTATTCAAACTTTAGTGTTGACACATTTTGGTTAGGATTGATATCTGGCAGTATAGAGTTTTCTGTTCTTGCCAGAAAGTAGAAAAGCTTCTTTAAATTGATGGAAGTCCATTTGCAAAAAATTTAGTCTCAGCATCAACAGTAACATTTCTCGAGTGAAATCCCTTATGTGGCCTTCAACAATCTATTTGTAAAGGCATGTAAGGACAGAATCCCTGAGAGAAAGTTCCTACCATATCTTTTATGAGAAATCATCGGATTATCCTCCTTTGTCCCCTTGCGGCTATATTCAGCCTTGGACAGTTTGAGGAGAATAGAAACTAATATAAAGTTGATTATATGTAAGCATTAGGCGGGGACTTGAGTATGCAAAGAGGAATATAACCTACTTAGCTGTAAGATTTATCGAGAGACCACCTTCTATTGGCCAATGGTATATCCATGTAGTGAAAGTTGTTTTGATTCGTATTTTGTTACTAAAAGCTTATAGCTTTTCCGTAGGTTAAATGAAGTACTTGACTGGTGAACCTACTAAAATTAATTGCAGTCGAAGCACGATTATAGAATCTAGCATAATGAATCATCATTTCTTTCCAAGAGGTCCACAGTTCAAGCATTGTACATATGATGGCTATTTCAAAAGAAGGTAAGACCAGGTTTAATAGATCCAAATTATATGGGTGCTCTCCAAAGACAAGATGGGCTCATAGAAGCGTAACATATTTAATTCTTGAAAGTGAACTCAACTCCGGATGTTTCCATATTATTACGCTATTCATGAAATAGACGTAAATGAAGTAAAGTCTTTGAGTGTAACACGCAAACTCAATTCATAAAGCATAGTGTTGCATAATATTGCATTTTTATCAGTCAGCAATTGACTGAACAAACTATATGCATAATCTATTGATAACAGTGTCGCTTATATTGGTGTGAAAGTAGCAATTTGCTAAATCTAGAAAGATTTGCTACTTGTACAAGTATTTGTCCTGACAATAGTTATCACAAGGGCAATTAGCCATGACACAATATATGTGATAAGAAAATGCGCAATTAGTGTTGCATATTTCGTACAATTGTTGCAATGCGGTCTCCCATTGCGACTCTCATGTATGTTGCTCCAGAAGACAAACGTGACTCTGTGCGTTCTGACTTTGCATCTAAAGTACTTGTAGCTTCGTAAAGAGGAGAATAGTAGGGTTTTTCAGCATAGCTCTTGCTATTGCCACCCTCTGCTTTTGCCTCCCCAGAGTTGGACACCCCACTCACCGACCTGTCCCCAGTAAAAACAGGTACGTTATGAATGGAAATATGTTTATTGCACTATTTTGAAAAGCAATAATTAAACATGCTAGAACTTTAAGCAGTAAATATACCAAACCTGTGTCTTGTATCCCTGTGGAAGCTGAGTGATAAAGCTATGCGCATTTGCAGATTTTGTAGCATGCTTTATATCCTCAGCTGTTGCATCGTGCTTACCATAGAGGATATTTTGCTCAATTGTGGTTGCAAAAAAAGCTAGTTTGTAGTTGACCAACCCATTTGTTTTCTAAGCAAATCTAAGTTCAAAGTCCTGATATCATAATTATCAAGCAACACCATCCCTTTACCAATAAAGAATCTATAAAGCCAATTTTTGGATGATATGAATATAATATTAGATGAGTTCAGTTTATACCTGAACTAGGATCATAAAACCTTTCAATAAATAAGAGAACAATGCTCTTTCCAAAACCACTGACTGCCAACAATCGCCACAGTTTTTCCTGTTTGGATTTGAAGACACAAATCCCATTACATCATAGGACAACTGAAAGATACATTGCAGAAGTCGACGTTTCCTTGCATAGCAGATAAAGTCTCACCCTTCAGTCTATCCTCATTTATAACAGACTCAGAATTAACCAACCAGATAATTTGGTAAGCAGTTGCTCTTGCTTTGGAGAATGCTGCAAACCTTGGAGTTGCCTGACCCAGGAATCTTTAGAACAAAGCAATTCTAGTTAATATGCCTCATAATCTAGGATGCTAGTCTTGGAAACAAGTGCATCTATACACTTACCGGCCACCAATGGTAACTGAAAATATTGCTACAAGACTTTTCCTCCATTTGCCTCACCTCTTCTAATCACAATACCACCATACCAGAATAGTAATGAGAATTCCATAAGTAAATCCTAAGCCCATTCCCTTGGTCAACCCAGCCTTGTACCCTATTGGAAGTGTGGATTTCAATGCTTCAGAATATGTATTGACAATTTTGGCCTCTAAATGAATAGACAATCCCTTTTGTGAAATAACAAGTCTACCAAAGTGTTAATTGCATTACCATGCATATGTTGAATTGGCTCATGTGTAGACAAATAGATAAATGACAAATAGATAAATAACTGTTGGGGAAATAACAAAGGAAAATATATAGGAACAAAAGTCCCAAATATGGACGAGCAAGATTTTAGGACCCACAGAAGGGAAAGAACCAAGGTAGCGACCTGCCCTGGTCCCGTTTCTTCTTGCATCGTTTTAAAAGCCTAGAAAGGGCAAATTGGTCCTACAACAGGCCAAATTGATCGAATCGGAGTTAGATTGAAGTAGAAGGGTGCCGGATTGGAAATCATGACTACTAGAGTAAATTGGGAAGATGGAGATAAAAAACAGAGGAATAAATCCTCGAAGGGCGGCTCTTGAGGTTCAAATTGGACTTGGATCACAGAAGCTGCTTGAGTCTTTGCTATGCTAAGAAGATTTGGATTTCTCTATACTTCTAGATGCCATCAATTCATGTACCCACAAGACGAGAGATTAATAATTCTGACAGTAGAAAGGGAAAATTTGCTTATAAGAACTTCTGCCAAAATCCTCTAGCATGTCATTCCTGATTTGAAGGACTGTGATGGAGCAGTGATTCACCAACAATTTTACTCATCAATGATTGCTTCTTGCCAAGATTGAATGGAAAATTTAAATTTGATCTTAGGAAATTCTGACTCAGTTTTGTTCCATCTGGTGGGAACAGAAAATAACAGAAGAAGCTAGGACGTTCAGAAAAGATTCTATGGAAACCCGAACTCTAACAATGAAGGATAGATTTCTTTGGATTCTGAGAACCACGGAATTCCTTAAAGAGCCGACCAAATTGCACGGTGGGTTTTACAAGTTTTAGGCTATGGATTAGGAAATTGCACAGGGACTGCAGTTAAACTTCAAGAAACTACTATTAAATAGAAGGGAAACTTCGAATATCTCGAGGCTACCCAGAACCAAGGACATCCTATTTGCCGAATCTGTAAAAAAAAAGAGAGAAGACGAAGAAAGCGGAACTCGTCCTATCCACCAAGCCCTATATCGTTTCAGCCATAGTCGTGCTTCCACCATCTAAAAAAACTCAAAGAAAATCAAAGAGCACCATAGATTTGCTTTGTTTCCATAGCTCTAACTTACCTATTTCTATGGCACGATCCATCCCTCTGTTTTGCCATAGCCTATTTGCCCAATTCGCTCTACCTGTTTCCATAGCCGCTGATCCATCCTCTTTTTGCCATAGCCTATTTGCCAAAGTCGCTGAACCGCCACACACAAAAAGATGAACAAGCTGAAATTTCCATGAATTTCTATTACCATAGATTAAATCCAACGATTGTAGGTGCATCCACGTGAACAAAAGTCTTAGTTGGCAGCAACGTGGACACTCTAAAATTGTTTTAAAGTGTCAACTTGTGTTTGTGCAAACGTGCGAATAATTATAACGTCGAGCCATATTTAATCAATATTCCCCACTTTACTCTCGCCTTCCTGAAGCTTGGCTACTCTCCAGAGCATCTCGCACTTTTGCTTACACCATCAACCACGAGGTTAGTCACACGGACTAAGTGGGGATCGGGGATCTAGAACATGCCTAGCATCAACAACACAAAGCATTAACCTAGAAATAATAACTCAGCCTTATCGTAGCCTCGCCCTTGCAATCCAAGTTACTAGTCCAACAAGCATATCCACAATGCATATTATAGCATGAGTATCCACTATAAGTACGACCATTGCAACTTAATTCCAACGTTCAAACTATATATGTATAACTAAGCAATCATAGCATCAAACATTGCAGCCAATATTTCTCTGGGTCTTAGCAAAGTCAATTTGGCTGATTAGGCCAGTGACATAGAGGCGGGGTAACCACGTGTGTACACACCCATCCACGCTGCGTCCAGCACTAGAGGACCACTTAACCGTGCAAGACGTTGTACCCTATGATACCAACGCCCAATATTCTAATAACCATTCACATCGCACATGCAATCGTGAGTCTAGACCATCGCACCTAGACTCCGGCCCCAGAGGTCTATATCAAAGAATTATACCTCTATATAACTCATTATCATCAAAACACATGCCATTGCAATTCAAGAAATTCCATAATACATCTAGAAAAGTCCAACCATGGTTCATATAATTATTACAACCACCATAATGCAAAATGCAAGCATCACCCCTAAGCTAAAATAAAAACATTCCTTAGCCACTCACAATATTCAACGAAGTTAATTATCTTATCCAAAAACTATTATTTAAGACCTTAATGACAGTTGCTCTCATACCCTGCTAGCTGGTTATATGGCTTCGATGCCATTCTCCAACTCCTAACACCTCTGTCTTGTATATTACCCATCTCTATTCTAGATAATTCCCATTAACACAACCTTCCTTTAACTTAACCCTTATCTTTAGTTAAACTTACTAACTCAATTCCTTTGTTTAGAACTAACTATTAGCATTTTGTTTTAACCCATAAACTTTAGTTTTTTAATTAAGCTATTAATAAACTTTTCTTAATTTTATAACCCTAATGTTGCAGCTTATAGAAGCGCGGCCTGCAGCTCACGGATCGGGCCTCCAGGCCATCGAATCGGCATGAAAGGCCCATAAATCTTCCCGATTTGGCCTTCTAAGGATTTCCGATCCAAATCGAGCTGATTGCAGACCAATCAGAGTGGTTCTAGATCTCTTTCTGCTAGACAGAAACCACGTCATTTGCTGCCGAATCTTGCCTGATACTCCTTGATTCTGTATTCTTTTGCCCAAATCGACCTCCCTGGCCCAAATCCAGGGCTTTTTCATGCATTTCTAACACTCCAGGATTGACAAGTTCTATCACCGTCCTGCTAAAATCATGCAAGTAAAACTCCGCCGTCTTTGCTAGTTCTTGACCCTGCAGTATTTCTTAACCCTACCCTACCAGAATTCTGATCATTCTAAGCTTACTCGGCTTCTTCTGGAATGGATTGGAATGTTTACAAGATAAAGATTACCGGATTTATTACAACTATATGATCTTCGCTATTCAAACCTCTATCTACATGCCATGCATGCTTGATTATAACCACGCTCATACAATTTAATTCTAATCCAGGACAATCATTGATAAATCAACATTGCTAACACTAGAAAACCCCAAGTGTAAGGCTTGATCCCCACCTGAAAATCCCGCTTGCTTTTTCTGCAACTCCAACAACGCTCCCAGAGTACTGCTCACAACCTGCTCCTTCAACAATCCAGCTGCAATCTATCTCCTTCCAAATCATTCCACCATGATATGCATCAAGATATTCACTATATTTGTATGTATTAATACCATCGATATATTTTGTCCGCATAATCTCTGCATAGATAATATATACGATGTATACTCTGCATGTATGGTATTCTAATTTTAAAATTTCCCTTAATTTTATTATTCCCTTGCATCCCTTACTTATATAAATTCCACAATATACCTCAAAATCCTAGGTCCGTTACAGACTAAGAGCGATTTTAGATGCAAAAATAGAGATTAAGGCAAAAAATTGAGTGATCCAAAGAGATTTCAGGTGTAAGAACAGAGACTAAAGCCAAGAATAGATGATTGGTGTAAAAAACTGAGAGTTTAGGGCGACTTGGGTAAGAACGACAGGGGTTCAGAAGTCCAGCAGCCATAGCCATATCAAAGCTTCTTCATTACCGATAGTAGACGTGCTTCTATTTTTGTAGACCTGCTTTCACTTTTCACCGCCGATTGTGCTCCCGCTGCAAGTAACTTGCTGCAATAAGTCATCCTAGAATGCTCGAGCCCATGGGCCTTACTTTTACTTTTTCTCTATTTGCCACTCAACATGACGACGTGGCACATATATATCATCTTGTGAGTCCTCTCTCCATTGTGTTTTGCTGTTCAGGTCACCTTCTCCACTTGACAAAGATGGCATGGCGGAGTTATGTTCTAATCATGAAAATACAAAAGGTATCAGCCACCTTTGGAAGAATAGAGGACATTAAAAACAGATTATAACGGAACACTTCAGATGTGATTACAGTTCATTACTTGCTTGGAATTTTACATATAAGTGTATTCTCTCCTTACATGTGGAAAGTATTTTCTAGCAAGGTACATTCCATGCTTCCATGTGCTCCACAATCCGTTCCAATACATGTAGAGGAGACTATAATTGGCTGCAAAACTAATGACAGCAGATTTCAATTAATACAAATCCAGGTGTATTAAAGGAAGCTCCATATTTAGTCTATTGTAATTTCTAAGAGAAGACAAGAGCTCCAAAAGATGGCTATCATATTCTCGATAGAGGGAAAGCTTCCTTCATGCTAACGGCTCCAACATTCATTGTATGTCACTACACTAGTTGCCACATATGTAGGACATAATCACAAATAAATAGCTAACCATATCTATTGTCGCAAACTAAATGCCATAGGCTAACAAATTACTGTCTCACTTGTACAATCTTAATGCTGGTTTGCTGGTCTAATACCTTGGGTGTTGTGGAAACTTCATTTCTCGTGGACAAGCCTTCATATATTGAAACTATGCATATAGAATTGCCTGTGTCCTTCCACAACTTTTTCTGTGGATCCTCTTGCACATAAAACACGTCCTAGGCATTTGCAGAATTCAAACATTATGGATGACCAAACTTGTTGCCTTTCATCTACTGCATGCAACATTTTCTATGCATTTGCATTTCTAATGGAAAAGGAAATAAGCGGAAAAAAATTATTCACCTCTCATGTTGCTTTGCTCTCATTACTTACCTGTTATTTCACCTATGCATCCTAGCTGTCCCAGGCTGCTCTCTCTTCCATGTCATGATAGGAATTGAAAAAAAAAAAAACCATCATGTTGATCAGTTATACTAGTGCTAGAAAACATATACATTTAATTTGCCGCATACATCTATTAAATCAATGACAATGACAATTCAGTAAGCATACCTCTTGTGTTATAATGGAAACATCTTTCACATCCAGTGGTATAACCCCACCAGATTTGTGGTCTCCCTACAGGAATAGCAAGGTAAATCCCCTTTCTACGACTAATAAAATGTGCTAACTCTGAAACCTTATCATGGTTAGTGCTAGGTACAATTGTTTAGGCAAAGATGGCAGGACAAGAAAAACATGCCATAATGCTTTATGAGGCAGTCACTGCTAAATATACATGGGATCCAGGATAGTATCTCATCTTCCTGTAATCAACTTTCAAAAAATGTTGTACTTCCAAGTTTAAACATTTGCTCCTTTAGTTCTCAAACCGAGGGAAGCAAATCTATACACTAACAACACATTCCTCACGCTCTATAGATAAATATTGCATTACAGAGTAGGGTCTTACAGAGGCACATCTAGCTTTTTGTTCCAAAAAGGAACAGTCATCTGTGCCTCTTAGCCAAGATGCTATGAGAGAATCAAGACAATATCTGAGTAGGCTATAGGGCAGCAATATGGGTTTGGATTTGAGCCATATCCTAAAGGAAAGGGAATGGGATGAGAAATGGGTACAGACAACAGTAAAAACATAATTGAGTAGAAACACGGGACCTAAAGCAGAATGGCTACTAGAAGTCTTAGGTTCCAGAGCTTCTATAGATAGATTAGGCTTGATTAAAGTATATAACATCCAAATCCTAAGATCTTACAACTGCCAAAAAAAATGTGAGTCTATTGTGGGTTTAAAACTCAAGCATGTACTATGTGTGCTGCTTAAATACATGGTACAAATATTTATTCTAAGGGATATCACTCTGCACATGGATAGACACAATAATATTCCAACCAGCCTATGTTTCTTTTTGCAGCTGGGAAGCATAGCCAACACCAACCGCGTATTTAATCACATATGCACATCACCTGAAGTTCCAGCATAATCTGCATTTTCTCTTCAATCCAGAAAATGCACTAAAATATATCAAAAACTTACATTTTGACAGCTCCAGCTGGGGTTCCTTTCGTATTAAGATCATAACCAAACAAGCTCCTTCGGATTGCACATCTAGCCATGGCAGCGAGCATCAAGATAACAATGAAGCCAGTCGCGCTCATCAAAAGGTTAGCCAAGATTAATTGTCAAAGACCATGATCCACATTCTAGACAAAGAAACACACAAGATAGGGAAGCTGGCAAAGGAACCCAAACCCAAGGCCTGGCATAGCTTAGATTCGATGCAGAGAGGGAAGAAATGCCAGCAAGTGGGTTCCTTGAGAAATTGGAACATAAAACATAGGAAAGCAGGCAAGGGAAGTCAAAGGCCACGACCTGTCATTATTTTCAATGACGAAAGGGAAGGAAGCCCAGTGACTGGCCCAGCGACTGGGTCTTTGACCTGTCTGCTGCTTTTTTTCTAATGGCTCTTCCTTACCCAACCCAAGTCGCCTTGTTCTTTGTCAGGGGTTCAATGTTTCAATACTTGCTTCTTTAGCTCTCAAACCTAGGGAAGAGAATCTATGTAATGCACAGATACAACAGTAACAACACATTCACGCTCTACACATAAATATTACACTACAGAGTGGGTCTTACATAGGCACATCTCTGCCTCTTAGCCAAGACGCAAGCATCAATTAATAATGTTGGTATAACACCTTGCAAAGACAGTGGATCTTTAGCATCCGTAAATTCAAAATTCAAACAGACCATTAGGAGCTGCAGTATGCATGTGGCTTCACAAATTACTAAGACAAAGTATCTGAGTACAACCCTTTTTGCCCACATAACCATGGTGGATGCATCAAAATTAGGTGTTAAGTTGCATGTGTTAAGGGTGCAGAAACATGCAGAACTGTTTTTCCCTGGTACACCCACAAGGGTTCACATTGACCCATTGATGACGCAGTGGGATGAAATCCCAAGATCGCCCTAGTTTTTTAATCACTTTGTGATAATCAGCTTGCTCTAATCCGCTTAGCACATTCACTCTTTAGCCAGTCAACACATTCATCACGCGTCCCTTCCAAATTAGCCAGCTGCCATTCAGTTGTCTGATCTTTCTATTCATAGAAATAGGGCACGAATTAGAGAATATTTATTCACTAACAGCATAAGTTTACATACCCATTTCTTTACTTCGGGACCTCCAGTCTTAAGGCCAAGAACATCCATTATGGCTCTTCCATCAAGCAAAGGCTTTAGGTCCCAGATATTATCCAATCCTAGTAGAGATATTGCATATGTTAAATTGCTATTATTGCAATTGAGCAGAATATAACTAACCAAGCTCAAGAACCATGTTCTCAACAGCAATGCATCTTTTTGCCTTTTGTTCTACTGTCATTCTTTCTATTTCTGTGGATGAGTTTTCCAATATTGATGAAATAATTAAAGCAGCACGCCATAGGCCTTTAATCTTCCTCAATAGAAAGCCTGCACACATGTTGGATTGTCAAAAACAGTAAGAGGGCATCTTGCTATCAATAACTTGCACCTGCTTTAACCCTCTGGCTGGCAACAATGTCCCTTCTTTTTCCCAGACTATCTTTATCAATGTTGAGCAGCAATTTACTAGTATCTATAAACTCTTCTAGTACACCATGGATTGCAAGGACCTGAAAGCAAAACATGTTATGTTATATCAGTGTCAAAGAAATGCCACCAATAATGAGAGCCGTGTGTGAAAATGGGATTGTCAAACATTGGAATCAGATAGAGTTGGCAAGGCTAAAAGGCCTAAACCCGAAAAGGCAAAATAGGAAAAGACATGGGAGGAACAGTTAATTCCTCATCAATATTTTTTTGCTCCTGGTACTCATTTTGTGGTATTACACTAAAGAATAAACTCAATACATTCCAGCAGAAGAATGTCTTTCTACATTGTAAGGATTGTACAGAGCACTCCTGTACTGGCTAAATAGATAGGGCTCTGAATTTAAGGTTTTACTGTTGCCAGGACTTAGGAAAAGCAGCCAGATATTAAGGGAAGCATGCCCACTAGGTGGAATTGGGGCCCCAATTTATTGCATTTGCTCCAACGGTAGTCTCGTGCACCGCTTGGTCCTCTGTATGCTGGGAAGCTTGGAGTCAGCAACAGCCTCCCTTACCCTTGCACCCAATGGGCTGAACTCTATGTACGCTAATCTAGACCAGAACCAAAACATCCATAGGTTCAAATGTCCACCTTGACTGTTACCTGATCCACTCTGATCTTTGGTCACTATATGAGACATTAAAATGGGCGTGTTCTTGATGCCCCTGCAATGTCTTCATTCCCATTGACAGAAACAGCAAGCGCATGAGCTCATCAATCACGAAAATAGACTGGAGCTTGTTGGCACATGTTGTTCGCTTCAAGATGGGCATTAGAATGGCATTCATCCTCTAGTCACTAAGGACTGTCATTCAGCTCTTGCTCAAGAAGCATAATCGTTTAATCTTGATTCTTGGTCGACTCCGTCATATCCATCTAGCTTCATATTTTGAACCTTTATTTTCGACATCCATTTGTCAGGATATTCAAAAGCAATAAAATGTGCCATATTTCAGAAAGATTCGAGCATAATTTAGCAAACGAGTGACTTTTTCTGTAATCAGACTGATCTCATGTTCTCTGGCTCAATCAATGGGCCCTAATCGAGGAAAAAATTGTCTTCATCTACCTAATGCTGTTAATTAACAGTTGCACTCTATAGTGTGATTCCCAGAGTGAAGCAACATGCACATTTCACTAATTTAACTTACTTTATCTGCATCATTTGCCTTGAGTTTCAGCGTGTCTCTTATCACTCCAGTTGATGCTTTGCACTGTAAAACACATTAACGGGATCTTTCACCAAGTGCAACAGATAAAATTCCTTCTAGCATGACAAAGGAGTCCAGAAAAGCTGGACGAGCAAGGAATCTAGCATGAGATTATCAATCTGCATTGGATTCCAATATGCTGAATTTGAAATTATTTAAAGCACAAACTTAGCACAACATTAATACACATGGATGAGTCTTTACATTAACAAAATTCAAATAGCTTGTCCATATAACTAATAATGCCACAAGGATAAGAGCAACACAGTTTAATAAACTCAAATGAAGCAAAACATACCAGTCGTCCTTTGGCATCACGACAGTCCACATGCCGTATTGGCAGAAGCAAAGCAGTAAGGAAAAGAATCCTTCGATCATCTATCTGAGATTTCACCAATAGTAAGCAAATGGCAGGGAACATGAGCAGAAAAAATCGAAGTGTCTGATTCATACAGGTAGCTTTGAAATGCCAAATATATCAAGGACCTCTGATGCTGTCTGCATGTAGTCCACAGACTCTCTGAACAGTAAAACTGAGCCAGTCAATTAAGTAGCAATAAACATCTGGATGCCCATAATGGATCCTAACCTGTACCAATCAGCTGCCAAAGAAACCGTTGGTTCCACCCTCTGTGGCAACTTTAGAATGACCGCAAGGAGACCCACATCATGCAACAGCCGAACAGCTCTTACTGGCTGATTCCCAAGTAGCATCAAATCAACCTGCAAACATCCGGGATCACATTTGAAAGAATCACATCATAGATTTTGCAAACTTCAATTCCCAAACATCATATTCCGGACACGACACTTTGCGATTATTCCCATGCCAACATTTTGAGCAATTGTCTTGTAACTACTTACTTCATGACCAATACGTTCTGGGCTCACTTTGGTTGCAAGAGCATACTTCACGTTTTCTAATGAGGCTGCATTTCGTAGCTGCTCATCCAATTCAAAATCAAAACGTGCACCTTCGAGAACAGATTCCACAAATGAGTCGTGCCGAATTTGTTGATGAGCAAAGCTTTCTTAGAGAGGACTATTTATGTTTTGGTGTATAGCGTAATCTACCGTTCCTTAAAACAAAACAAAAACCAACTCACAAAATGGCCTACCCACTTAGTTCAGTTACGCATACCGGCTGAATTCCAATTAGATCTAATCCTAGCTATAAATATTGAATAACAAATACATACATGGATTTCATGAAAAATATAGAAGGTACCAAATCGAACTGCACGAAGAACTCGTAAAGGATCATCTAGGAATGTTTGTTCTGGAGGTAACGGGGTAGATACAACCCCTGCCTTTAAGTCTGATAGACCTGCGACAATGACAACGATGAAAAAACAGAACAGGGGATGACGTAGAAGCAAACTAAATGATGTACGTGCCTACCTCTTTTTGTGTAATCCTCCACAGAACTAGTGTTGATATTATAGAAGAGACTGCAAAACATCTTTGAAAATGATTAAGTAGAACATCATCCTCGATGCACAATAGAATGGAAGAGATAATGCATCTTCCCGATTAAATTGAAGTGGACTGTTGATGCATTAGTAAGGACTGCATAGACTTGCAAATTTTAAAAGTCCATTACCATCTTTCTTCTTTAACATGATCAGTTTGCTTTTTATCTACTCATTGTAACTCAAAATCTGTCATATTACCAACAAAATTTGGTAGAGCACAATGCATATAGCCAACAGAAGACTAATGACTCTGTCCATGCCCGAGTCTCCAGCTTCTGCGGTATTGGACTTTGCAAGGACTTTGATCTGCTATGAGAGAATAAAATTTTGAGCCATTCCATCTTTCTCATCACATAGCTTGACACTCCTTTCTTTAAAATCATCTACCAGTGACATAGAAAACTGAAAACAATAACTCAAGCCTCGCGTTGGCAGAGTTCTCTTGTTTATGTTGTAAATTTTGTGTCTTTAATCTGATTCCAATCAAAAGTTAATCTGTTTGGAAAATGACAGTTGCAAGAACCATTTATTGCTATGGATTATGTGCATTGCATACATAACCCACCACAGCAATTAGAGAAAATGAAGGCCATATATAGATATGGACAAATCGGAGGATGGGCAACAATAAATGCCTCAATTCCTTGTCAAATGACATTATATTCCTGCTATAGGTACATCTTTTTAGGCTTCCTTGCCTAGCTCACCTGTGAGATCTAGCTCACTTCCCATGCTTCTATAGGGCATGCAATGGGAATCTATATTTTCCACAATTGGACAAAAGTGAATGCTAGTGTCATTCATCTATGTAGTTAGTTCACTGTAATCTGATTGTTGCATCTACCCTATGTGCCAACAATGATACCTTCCTTCTGGCAGATGTAATTGTTGACACGAATTCCTCAAATTTCTCAACTCTAAAGGTGAGTTCTGTTCCATTCAGCTTATGTACTTAATTCACACTATTCTGTACATCTCATGAACCTAATATGCCAGTAATGATGCCTTTCTTGTGGCAGATCAATATGTAACTGTTAACAGAATACTCAACATCTCAACTCTCAGATCATGCTGTGTAAAGTCTCAATGTATCTACTAACCAAATCTACGAAAGGCCATATTTGCAAGAAACTTATCTGCAGACAAAAACTTTAATGAATTACCAACAAAGGCATACAAGCTAAGGTGTAGAACATAACATTCAGCATAAAAAAGCATAAGGTAGAAGACATACCATACAAGCATGCATAGACAAACATAACAGCTACTATGTCTGCAAACTCTGGGATTCAGAAGAAATGAGCATCCTTAAATCTGAGAAAACACTTTGCAACTAGCTACATAGTTCTTTAGCCATTCCCTTGTGCCACACAACACGTCAATGATCAATGCTAAGGGTATGCTATGGAATCTATAGTTTCTACAGTCAATGTAAATGGAAAGGACGAAAATGTGTTTGGTCTCTCTCTCGTCACATTCTAATATTTAGCTAATTCTTGCATCTCATGGACCTTATGTACCAGGCACCTCAAACTCTGCAGGTGAGTTCTTTTTATTCAGTTTACAATATTCCCTTATTATAAGCCTCAGCAATCTGATTTAGCTCTCTTCTATCCTAATGGTTGCCTTACACAGGTGAGCGATATTAATTCCGTTGCAGCGGCTTTAGTTTCAATAATAAGTATGAGAAATCCTATATGTACTAACCAAAAGTGCACATTTACAAGAAATGCATTACAAACGCTTTTAATTGGGATGCAGAAGAAAAGGCTTTTGCAAGATGTTCTATTTGTTTTTTGTTGAGCCCTCTCCAAAGAGAAGGCATCCCAAAAATGGCATATGCAGCGATTTGTGACGAGCACACGGTATTCTTTAGTAAAAGGCGAAAGAATAGTTCGCTCTGTGCTCATCAGACGGCTTGCTGAGTTATCCCATATCAATATATAAGAACTTTTGTCCCCATCTTAGCATCTGGCATGTGGGATATTTGGCTTTAACAAGAAGTGATTCCAACGGCAAAAGTCGGACATGGAAACTAAGTATTGCAAGTCCAGTCGATTGGCAAAATCGGTCTATGCAAAGATTGAAGGGCCGTTCCAAATTCAGATTCATTTGGGATCTGCTCATTTCCAAGCCTATTATTAATAACTCCCTAATGACCCATCATTTTGATTGGGCCTTTGGCATTTTGTGCAAAAACATCTATTAATCCTAAATGAAATGAAGATGTGACAAAGGAAAAAACAATGTTCGATAGACTCTGACGAAGCCTTATATAATATTTGGCATAATGGGCTGATATTTGGCTTAAATGGATGCACTCTGACACTCGATCTAACTGACCTTCCGACAATCTACCATAAAAGAATTGTTCTAACTGACCTTTCGACAATCTACCATAAAAGATCTTATTGCTTCGGTGGGCAATTCCTATCCCACACCCTGGACTAGATCAATGCATCATCTGTTTCCGGCACTCTTAGAAGTATCATCATCAACAGTAATCGTTGGACCCTCCTGAACCTGTTGTATATGTAAAAAGATGGAAAGCAGGCATCCTGTTCTGTCGAAGATGCATCACAATTGAGATCCAGAACGTCATTTCTGATCCACAAAATAGTTGAACGACGAATCTTAGGATCTGGGCATTTGATCCACAAATATAGTTGGATCTTTCTCCTTTCATAGAAGTTAGATGTGCAGTAGGACCTATTAAAATGTTATGGGAGAAATATAGTCTTGAAAGGCTTGAAAGATTACCAAAAATGCTAGGAATTCAGCCTTCCAGTTGTTGTGCCCCACAAGCAGGATAGTTAAGTTGGATACTGCACTGACCATGTTCTAGTTTTCAAAGGCACAGTTCAATGCTGGAGATATTCAAGAAGGTTTGATTCAATTCATCTGAGCAGAATGTTTCCATCGAAGTGGTTATAATAAGAATCACATAAGTTCAAATGACTACTTTTGATTACGGCCATGGATTGGGTGCATTGAATAGCAACGGATCCGAAATGGACATCCTACTTTGAGAATATGCAGGCAATGCTGAGACAGGTTCTGCCTCCTGAAATTCCTCTCTCTGAATTCTTGTTTGACTAGTTGTATTGTCATAACATGTCTTCTACAAATGACCATGTTGCAAAATGGTCTTAAGGAAAGAGCATTTAAAAAATTTGGATGTCTTCATACTCATGCCTGTAATTGCAATAACATACTGTTTGGTACTACATGGACGCATGAGTCTACCCTTACTGTTATCGTGCACCTTAGCTCCCACATACTTGTGTGCAAAACAATAAAACGGCCCTTTTGGACAACTGTGTACATTTTGCCTCCTGTATTTGTTAAAACATTTCAATAGAAGTCAAAGTAATAGATCTTATTTCTTTAATGTCTTTGTATTACAATACCCTGAGGTTTCATGGTCTTCAAATTTAACCTTGTTATATTCAATATCACAAGGTATAAAGAATCAATTGGTTCTACATACACAAGAAGCCAAAAGCATGACCGATTTAAGTTAATAGCATGATATAGGACAGCATATTAGTTTACTGTAAAAAGCAACCTCTCTGCAAAAACTCCCTGAATTTTTCCCAAAATCCTGCTTCTATATTATACTGGACACAACATATGCTTTTTGTTTATTCATTATGACTTCATAAAAATCTGTATATTATGAAGAAAACATAATAGAGCACAATGCATATAGCCAAACAGAAGACTCATGTTTCTGTCCAAGCCCAAGTCTCCAGCTTCTGCAGTATTGGACTTTGCAAGGACTTGAATCTGCTATGAGAAAACAAAACCTTGAAGCCATTCCATCTTTCACATCACATAGCTAGTTCGCACTCCGTTCTTCAAAATCATCTAACACTGACATAGAAAACTGACAATAATAACTCAAGCCTCACGTCGGCGGAGTTGCCTTGTTTATGTTGTAAGTCTTGTATGCTTAATTTGATTCTAATCAGAGGTAAATCTATTTGGCGGAGGCCACTTATAGATATGCATAAAATCCCAGCAAAACTAGAGGATGGACCACAATCAAGTGCTTCAATTCCTCATGATTGGTACATGTTTTTAAGCTTGCTTGCCTAGCCCACGTGTGAGTTCTCGTTAGAGAGCTCCATTTGAAACCCATGATTCAGAGCATGGATTTTCTATGGGCATGCAATGGAAATCCATATTTTCCACAATCAATGTAAAGGACAAAGTAAATGCTACTGTCATTCATCGTACGTAGTTAGTACACTTTATTCTGATCGTTGCATCTCATGCACCTTATGTGTCAACAATGATGCCTGCCTTCCGGCAGTCACACCATTCTGTGCATCTCATGAACCTTATATGCCAGCTATGATGCTTTCCTTCTGGCAGATCAATATGTAATTGTTGACAAAAATGTCAACATCTCAACTCTCAGTGCATGCTGTGTAAAGTTTCAATGTATCTACTAACTAAATCTATGAAAGAGCACATTTGCAAGAAACATATCTGCAGACAAAACCTTTAATGCATTACCAACAAAAGCATAAAAGAAAATTCGGGACAACAAGCTAAGGGGCAGAACATAAGAAAATTCAGCCCAAAAGATCATAAGGTAGAAGACATACTATGCAAGCATGCAAAGACAAACATAAGAGCTACTATGTCTGCAAATTATAACTGGTTAACTGCATCCTTCGCTACCTTAAATCTGGGCAACAAAGGAAAACACTTTGCAACTGAAACTGCAACTAGCTACATGGTTCTTTAGCCTGCCACACAACACATCAATGATCATGCTATGGGTTATGCTAGGGGAATCTATACCTTCTACAGTCATTGTCAAGGAAGAAAACGTGTTTGATCTCTCCCTCATCACATTCTGATATCTAGCAAATTTTTGCATCTCATGCACCGTTATGTACCAGGCATCTCAAACTATGCAGATGAGTTCTGTTTATTCATTTTACAATGCTCTCTAATTTATAGGCTTCGGCAGTGGGATTCAGCTCTTTCCTATCCTAGAATGATACCTTACACAGGTGAAAGAGATTAATTCTATTGCAACTCCAGTGTCTATAAGTTACTTAGTCCTATATGTACTAATCAAAAGAGCAGATTTACAAGAAACGCATTATCGCAGACCTATATATAAGAAATGTTTGTCCCCGTCTAGCAGCCATGAAACATAAAAAGTCTTTCCAGAAGAGGCCAAGCAGCAAGCAGCAAAGCAAGCCAAGAAGGGGTATTATGAAGTACTTTACAGCAGTCACAGGAACGAAAGGGCTGTCTCCATCAAACCCTATCTGAGCAGATTCTTTGATTTTCAATTGTTAAACTTAATATTTTTGTTTCCATACGTTAGATAACAGGAGGGTTCTCCTCCTGGAGGTCCTGAATTCTGGTTATGTTATGGTCTCATAGACCCTTCGGGTCTTACGTAGACGTTAATAAATTCTTTCTTTCTTTCTTTCTTTTTAGTACATAATGAAAAAACCGTATCAGGTTTGATATGCTTCAGTAGACAAATAAAGTATGCAAAGGCAACAATTAACTTCATGCATGTGAAACCATTATTTTCTAATCAGCCCGCGGGGGGGCCCGGGGGGAAAGGAGGGGGGGCATACCTGTTAATAGTCAAGTCCCTCCGAAATGCATCTTCTTCGGCAGTTCCAAACTCCTGCAATACATAGTTGAACCAAAAAGAATATCAGTAAACCATAGATGCAAACTATAAGACAGAAGCACAATTTCCAACAGAAGGTTATAAAACCAATTGAGAGACACAAAAAGGGTAACAATAGAATATTGGATTTACCATGGATGGGATGCGACTATAATCAGCATATGTCTCGGAACGGAGGTTCACAAAATCTATCTCCACTCCACAGACACGCATCCTGGCAGTCTCCAGATGTTTGGACTGCTCCGGATTGCTGATAGACAAGTATCTTACTAATGATGCTTAAACTCTTGCAGAAAATGGTTTATGAGCGAAGAAAGCACCTCATGATAACACCAACATTGTGAGCTTTCTCGCCAACACTCTCCAAGTAATCATTGATTTTCTCGCAAAAATCCTTTCCAAGGATGTTGTCAAGTGCTATATCAATATCAGAGGATTCCTTCCCCAAAAGCTGGAATAATATATGTATCAACCATTGACTATTTGTACATTGAAAAATCAAGAAATCCTAAGCATACCTTATCACGAACCCATCCTCCTGCTACACGTAATTGAGTGGCAAGCCCAGCATGTTCAACGGTCTTGAGTAAAGTATTAAATATCTGTTGTTCCTTGGCTGTCAATTGAATGCTATCAAGCACATGCACCATCTTTTTGTAATTTCCTGCCCTCAAATCAATCCAACCTAAGTTTACTCTCTTCCCGGAGGTGAGTGCAGAGCCAATTCTTCTTGATTGGGGAGTATGGGGAGCCGGAAAAATGCTGCAAACGCAGGAAGATTTGACGTGGAGAGGAACTGCCCGGACTCTCAGATATGGAGAAAGGCTTTGCACCAATCCAAAACCCATCCAAAACCTAAGAGCGGATCCCCATTAGCATCACACTCGTGTTTGATACCTGAGCCATGTAGGCAATTACAGGCAGACCGATATATCGGCGTATATGTCGGCGTCCGATATATACTGACATGTTATTTATAGCCACGCCAAAAAAAAATTACACAGTGTTTTTGTGGATTTTTTGCCATTCCGACATTTACCGCGATGGACTTCCCCCTTTTTCAAATTTAGGGGTGACGGGTGAGGCCCCCCACTTAAATGCGGAGGTCAGATTTGTGTACCCCTCCTTTTAGCCCCCCTCCTTATAATTTCCTTAAGATTTTTGGAGGCCCTCTCCTTTTTGTTGAAGGCCCCCTCCTCTCCCGTATGGGGAACGTACATGAAGGGGGTAAAGAAAACCGTCATGTGGCCGTGTAGGCACGGCCACCTGACGATTTTCTTGGGATTGAGCGATGACCTTTTCAAAATTGATAATTTTAAAGGTAGTGTCTTCCTTTAATCAAACCATATATCATACATCAAATTTTGAATTTTTATTTTTTCCTTAGCTAATTTTTCTAGGTTGCCTCAGGCGAGGCCGACACGTGTGAATATTTTGAGAAACATTTTTTCTGTCTTTTTTTTTTTAACTAATTTCCGTTTTCAACTGCATGTGCATGTGGACTCTGACACCTCTCAATTGCTAAGCGAAATTTTTTCTTAAAGAAAGATGTCAGCGACGGCGATGACATTTGTCCACTTCTGCACTGGTTTAGCTCCTCATGTTCTAGTTGTGATTTGTTTGGCGCGAGAACCAGTACCTCTGCAAGCTAGGAGCTTTAGATATGTTCATGTTCTTCATGATCTTCGACCGCTGCTTCTCTGGAAATGGGATTAATAGGTATCACTCAGTACCAGATAATACAGTAGTTATAAAAGTATTTTATTTATTTTTCGAGGGCAAAAGTTGTGGCGCCAAAGGAAGAAAAAAAAAGGAAGGTAAATGTCCAAGCATCTGCCTCCGCCATCACCATTTGAAAGCAAGGCGGTGCCTTGCACGACACATGATATTGAAGCAACTAGCCATGGCAATTCTGGTGCTTTAGCATTCATTCCAAATAGTTTTCTAAAACCACGTGTAGATTTTGTTTTATATCTTATGTTTGAGGTATTTCGTATATACAATAGGTCAGAAACCTAGTAGATATAAGACCGTGTGTCTTGCATGAGTTCTACTCAGGCCATAAAACAGCCTCTACAGTTCTACTATCTACAAATTTGTAGCTTGCCTTCTAGGTTATACTGGCTAATGGCAATTTCTTGATATATGGTTCTTGACAGAACATCTTGTAGCTACGGGGGAAGAGGCATACAACTCATAGTGGTTGAAGGCGCAACTGTCTTTTGGTTCTCTGTGGTGATCAAATATGTCGCCGGACCAGGCGATATAAGTGCGACAGCGCTTCTAGAGGTAAGAAATTAAATTTCTTAACATAAGAATGCAAACCTATATAGACAACTAACATGTCTGCATTTGATGTTTTCGGGATGGATTTGAAACATGGCAGCCTATGAGACAGTTTTGGGGTGCAAATTGGTGCCTTACTGGAGGACGTCTTGAAGCTGCATTTTCTATCAGACTCACATCTCTGTCTATAAAGCAGATCATTACTGCACACAATGTTATACCAATTGATTGGTCTCCAACCAATTCCTATGATACTCTGTGCAAACTTTAGCTGACTATATTAGTCAATGCCTCCTTTTCATAGGCAAATGTTTCTGCAATGTATAAGAATATAGCTACTACTAGCAAGCATGTGCCCCTAATACCAGACATAAGTTTTTGCTTGGACTCTCAGGCGACTGTGCTGCTGCCCGAGTCTGATTCATGAGAAAAGGCTATTTTAATGCCAGAACTAAAGATTTGCATTGTTAAGATTCTTCTGTGTCGTGTACATGTTGGAATAATGTTAATTCTCTTGAAAAATATGCAAACATGCATATGCAACATAAGCACAAAAAATATCAGTAGCATACATCCAACTTGATACCAGCAAAACAGGAAAGGTTCTCATGAAAACAATCTCATGAAAAGAATAAAACTAAGATTTGAGAAAACAATGTGTACTTTTTCTAAACCCCAAGAATAAGGAAGGTGCAAAACATGGGACTGACATGACAAAGAGAAATAATATTGAAAAAGGTGATGCTGCCTCATTGAATGAGACATTAAGAAACATCTGATCAACAGCGGTTGGAGGGTACCCTAATCTGAGAAGAATTGATAATTTGAGAGTGTGATTAAAGAAGACATTTTAATAGCATTTCTTTTAGATTTATTAGAACTAATAATGGATGCCCGGCATTGCCGGGCTTAGCCCGAGCTTTTGCAATACTACTGTGTTATGTTGGTATTGGCATGTGGACGTTGTGTTGTATAGAATTAACAATTGGGGATGGTGGGTGGTGTATGTTTTAAATCGGGATGGGGGGAGATGATATTGGGAATATGGCCCATGGTGATCATGGAGGGATGAAATACATTTAACACTTACTATAGAGTGCTAAAATGCAAATCCAATTAATACAGACACTAAAAGTAATTTGATATGTGTAAGTTAATAATAATAACACGACGGGTTGCCCTCCGGTGGCCCGAAAGTGTGTTTTCATGTTTCCTTTTTTTTGTATTGGAACTTGTTTGTTTTGTGTGGAGTTGTGTAAATGATATGAACGCAATGCCTCAAAAGCACCTTGATGATTGGCAGTAACTATAGCAGGATATGTTTCCGCCTTAATAGCAGCATTTACATACATAGAAGTATAAACCCACGAGAGAGTGATGCAGCGAATCTGCTCAATAGTTTTTGCAATTGGTCACATGCAAATGCGGGATGCCAATGATAACCAACGGCAATAGGAACACGTCTTATTTTTGCACCTTCTTGCCTTAACCGCATCAGAAAGCAAACAAATACGATTTTAGTTCCAAAGTTGTTAGCCACATGCCAAAATATGGATGTCCTCCACAATTCTGCACTGAACTTGTCAATTAGACCTCCTGCAATACAATATTGCAAATTTATAGGATTCATCTTCAAGCTCTAAGGAAAATATATTGTTGGAGGACATAGCACAGACGTGCAAGTAATGCTTTCAATGCTATTTGTGCCCATGTTTAGTATTCCACCTGGAGTAGCTTTTCGTATAGGCTCTCATACTGCTCAAAAGGAATATACTATATGTCCCATTCCTTTTCCAATTTCTTACTTCTTGAAGCTTGTATATGTGAATATGAAAAGTCAGTAAGAAGTAGTGAAGCTTGAAGGGTTTATCTTTTAGCTATGCTATCTTATTGTCAATTAGGAGTTCTTTGTAGGAGTTGGTAAAAGGAAGAACTCTGCACTAAATTCTTGATTGGTCAATTTGTAAATCATAAATTGTTGGTGTAATGTTTGAAGTCTCTAAAACATAAGTTTTGGTCTAACTTCTAAAATGCGCTCTCCGCAATTTGCATTGAAACATATCATGGTTTTGTGAAGGAACTCAAAAGTGAGAATGCACATAGGCTACATTCTTTAAACATAAAGTGCCTTTGATAGCGAACAACAATAATGAACTTTGACATTTATTTATACAACACTATAACCATGTTAAGAGCTTTCAATTCTGTAAAGGCAAGCATCTGCATGTCCTTATGCCCCGCTTCTTGAACAGGTGTTGTTGTAGGTAAGTCTAAGATATGGAAAAGGAGAATGCAGCATTTGAACCAAGATCCTTTAGCAACCTAGCATGAAATACAAATCGTAGCATCTTTCCAGAAATTCAGCTAATTAAATACACAGCAAGGAGTGACACTTAATAACTATCTACTAAAAGAATCGCTAGCACGCCACCATATAAGTAACAACCAGGTCTCTTCTATCTATCTCTTTCCCCAATCTCTTCTATTCTCAATAGTTAGGTCCGCATCCTTGGCATTGCCTATAAAAGATTATGTTAGCGCCATGCATATACATCTCCCAAGAAATAATGCTTATTTTTAAACTGTAAGTAGATGAGAATAAGAACAAAGGAACACAAAATCTAAAACATTCACTGTTGTGGCATGTTTTGAGTGTGTAGTCAGTATGAGCTTTTCCTAGTAGCAATTGCAGGTCGGTCATCCGCAAAGCAAAATTTTGAAGGCATCTCCAAATCCACCCAGAGATAAGTTTCAAGTGAAATTAGCTACATCATAGTATACGTCATTATCATGTATAGTCTGTGCCAAATGACCTATTATCTCTTTTGGAAACAAAGCTGGATCTACACCCTCATCTGCCTAATTGCTTAAAAACAGGTTTGAAAATTTTTAGTTAGAGAAAGCATCAAGATTATATGATCTCTAAATTGTGAAGAGAAGACTTGACGTATAAATATCAAGGCTTGGCCATTGGAATCCATAATTATCATATCCACACAATGAATATGCATGCAAGTATTTTTTTTCCCCATATTCCTTCAATATTTCTGTCTTTGGATATATACTTACTCGGAGAGGAGACTCCATCTACAATGGCAAATGATCCTCCATTAGGATTATTTGTAAAAGATGCATCTTCTCCACCTTTAAGCACCTACATAACAAACTGAGCTAGGGTGGCTAAGAAATGCAAATTCCATAATTGAAATTAAAAAAAGGTACCTTATCCGGATGTGGCATGGGCATTGCATCTATTAGAATGAAAAGAAACTCGGACAAAGAGCTTAACCTAATGCAAATTTGAAAGAGAGACTTATTTGTGCAAGAACCATTTATTTGTGCAAGACTTATTTAAAAGCCGCAGTAAGAAACGGAATCAAGAAAAAAGGCCCGACTTTAGCAATGCAGCACACAGTAAGAGTCTTGGCACATAGAAATAGCCATGGTGATAATCGGGCATACAGAGTTGTTGCAAAATATAAAAATAGCCATGGTGATGATCCGCCATTTGGATGACTGATGCAGATCAAGCCAAAGGATACCATTTGAAGGCATAATGAAATTGTCGGGTTCCTTTTCACTCCCCATTTTACAATGATTGCTCAATCATGTCACACAACTTCGTTTCCCTCTAATGTTCAAAAATATAGGGATAACAAACTTTCAATTTCACCAAAGCAAAGACCAAGATTCCAATTCGCCCCGGGTTCTTGGGACCAAAGAATCATAGTTGGAAAACTTTGTCATAACCTCTCAATGGCGAGTATTTATTGAAAGATCATCCACGTCGTTTGTCTCAAGGTTCTAGAATCAAAAGGCAAGATCTAGAAGGAAAAAAAAATAGAGCATGGATTCAAGTGTCGGCGGTTAAACTTGCAATAGCTAGTTGGCATTGACAGAGTAGTGCATTTGTAGAACCGAGTAATGGAAAGGGGTGTTGTTTTTAGAACCGAGTAATGGAAAGGGGTGTTGTTTGACCATAATCCATTGATTTTGCATGCTTTAATCAGTCCAATAATGACCGTAAAAAGATTCGAAAGATGAAATAATGAGTAATAACCTTTGCACGTGGGGTCGCTCAAAAGCCGGACAAATGCTTCGGCCGCTTGGTTCGCAAACTTTTGCCCTTTTGTCATAGGCGTGTCCTGTTTTGCCCTGCGTAAGAGGAAGCAAAAAGTTAGCAAAAAATATCCGCCATTAGAAGTTTGGCAAGGCAAGATAAAAATAGATATGGTTATCTTAAAAATAGCAAGAAATCGGTTGCTCATTTGGATAAAGCTTGTAATAGAGATTGCCAATAAACCATCTCCGCCGTTCGATAGATTGTGAGCTTAAAAATGCGACCAACTCATATCATGAAATCGATCTTTAATCAAGCATAGAAGAAATGATTTGCTAGCCGTCGGATTTCCAATTCGGACGCCATACACGAATATTTGACATATCCACGAGTTTGCTTAATGCAAAGGTCGAGATCTGAGCCCATTGTTTCTTGTCCAAAGAACAGATCATCCTCGAACCATGAATATCTCATGCATATTTTCGAAGCTCTTCGCCGCCATAGCCAACATCTCGCTTGAACCTCAATTCCCAAGACTCACGAGGCTACAAAAAAAAAAGCATATTTTTCGAAGGTCTTCTGCCATAGCCAGCATCTCTGCTTGAACCCTGAATTCGGGCCGCACTCACGAGGCTAAAAAAAAAAGGGTTTATTGAAAGCATCTCCGGCACATATTAGAGGGATCTGCTCCCCTTCCAAATCCTTTCCACTATAAAGAGACACTCCTCTAATTATTTGCCGTTACCAAGAAGAACACTGGCAGGAAATGCACGAACCACCGGAGCACCGAACAGGGGACCTCGAACTGCCGAAGCCGGAGTCTGAAGTGCGAAGGAATGGGCAGGATGACTTAACACTTACAGGCACCAGCCAGTTTTTAGCAGTCACCAGTATATGCTAGGCATATGCCAGCATATACCTGGATATGCCCACATACCCACATAAATGAGGGTTTGCCCCCCTAGGGGCAACCCAAAACGGCTTCTTCTTGTTGGATCAAAGAAATAACTATGCCATTTTTACTAACCAACTTCATGAGAGTGCCTTGGGCATTAGATAAAATCACAAATAGAAGTTAAGACATCGTAATGTTTTATAGCCTATTGATGCATTTGGGTATCCAAGAGCTAAAGGAAGATAGTTGCCTTTAAAGCATAAAGTAGAGAATATTTTATGAACTATGTATACATGTCAAGAAGCATCGCCTTTAAAGAAATAGGAGGAAATAAAACTCAACATTTCACTGTCAAATGAGGAGTTATATTCACAATAGATATTCAAGTTAAAGTTGTTCATCAAAGGTTAGCTAAGGGGATATCTCAATGAGGAATTCACAATATGTATTCAAGTTAAAGCTGTTAGCAATGTTAATCAGAGGTTGGCTAAGGGGATATTTCACTGAAGGTGTAAGGTTGGAAAGGTAGCATCATATAGCATCGTAGGAGTAAAGTTGTAAAAATAACTCATTGGGTAGTGTTAAGATTGCAAAGAACTATAGGTGTAAGGTTGCAAAGAACTTTTAAAATTCAATAGAATTGATAAATGTTCTAAAACATTGCTAAATTTAAAATAGAGATGTGCTAGATTCCGTTCATCTTAAGAATCACCCTTTCTGGTCTAGCATTTCATCGGTTTAAAGAAACTTGAAGATGGGATGGTTTCCATTCTAAGATCTCATCAATCTAAAAGAAACTTGAAAATAACGTGGACTGGACTGGACATATACCTGAACACATAAAAATGGGCATATATGGTTTTTACTCTGTTTTCTATTCACATGAAAACTTGGCACATGCATTAAATGCTAGAAACATCGTCATCCAATTATGGGCCATAAAGTGCCATGACTACGAACCTACATGACATTATACATGCTCGCTTATATTTTCAGTTTATATGTGGCAACATGTGTTATATCAGAATTGTGTTTGCCATGCATCTTTATTGCCTTCAAAATTTTATCATCTATTGCCAAAATTTAGCTCAGCAAGGTAGTTTGTCCCTCCTGCATCACAAACAACATTTGTACGTAATGCACATTCGTACAAATAGTGACGCAAAATCCCAGCTAATTGCAATGCAGTCATGATTGCAGGGTCTTGTACAAATAAATGGGACGTTCTTGTTACAAATAAAAGGGAGCAGTAAGTCATGTTGTGCAAACTATGCCCCATTAGAACGCTATATAGCATAGTTTTAAACCCAAAATCACATAGTTGAAAAGACGGCCTAGACATCAAGACTATTTTTAATGATTTACAGACAACTAATGATTCTTCTCATCAATCAAGCATTCCCACTTTCATCCTTATATTTTCATGCATAAGTATCTATGCACAGGGCTAGAGTTTAACATAGAGCCAGAACAATGAAATGAATGAAAATATCTATAGTGACAGAAGTGTGCCCTTCTATTTTTTGTTACCATGTTTATCCATATCTTTAAGATTGGGCGCGTGTTTAACATAGTCACAATAATGAATTAAATGAAAATATCTGTAGTGACAGAAGCATGCCATTTTGTTTCCCGTGCCATTCTATTTCCTGTTAGCATGTTTGTCCACCTCTTACAAACAATCCATTTCATATTGTTGCTTTTAAATTAGATAAAAAGTAGGGAAATATGAAATTCTACTACAGATCTGGACTAATGTTTTTGTGGATGCTACAATAGGAGATTGTAGAAACCAATTATAATTGCAAAGATAAGAAGTCAAACAGATATCACCATCATGTATCCAGTTCTTGGTCTGGTGGACATGCAAATGAAAGATGTCCATATAACTAAATATGATTGTCGATATAGAAGTGGAACAAATATCACCATCAAGTATCTAGTTCTTGGTCTGGTGGGCCTACAATAGGTGTAGTAACGGACCATAGCATGACCATGTGGCATCTGCCCGTTGTCAAAATTGAATTCATGGATTCACCTAAATAAACATACCAAATCTTTCCATTTGCCTCTATGCAATGCAAAACAATTGTTTTCGCGCAGAAATTCATGATTGGCCACGGAAAGCCCACTTGTTTCGGGCTTTGGTAGAGCCTGTTTTACTGTATGGTTCTGAAGTGTGGGGGCCTGCCATTAGTGCTAGTGCTTGGGAGAGCTTGAGCGGGTGCAAAAGTCCTTTTCACTTACAACCCCTGGAGTTAAAACAATCCGTGCCCTATGCTATTTCTTTACAAGAGATGTGTTTTTGGCCTCTTCAACATTCCCGCCATGAAGCCATCTCCACTATATCCCGCAAGGTGCACCACATGGATGACGTTAGGTATCCCGTTTTGCACTTGCCATGGTCGAATCTCCTCGGCTTGAAACGATGTTGGAAAGAGCATTGCACTACATGGTTTGTCTGCTATCAGGTAAACGTGAAAGTAATCGCCCGATGCTTGCCGCCTTGATCCGAAGCTTTTTGCAACAATATCTCAATGGTCGCTTTTTCTCAAAAGATATGGGACGCAGCTTACTTTGGCCCAAGTGAAAACCGGTCATTATCATGCACACATCCAGGCCAAGCTTATTTGCTTGCTTCATTGTCCAGAACAAGCTTATAGCTATTGATCAATTCGCACGGGGGTCCCCACAGCTACTTGATTGAGACAGTAGATGGAAGCGGCCGCGAATTGATGAGAAGTTTAGACTATGTGCCCGGCCGCCATGTGTTATTGAAGATGAAAGCCATACTCTTCCGAAGTTGCCCCGCTTTTGAGATAGTCCCAAATCATTTTTGACCTTAGCATTCCATTTCACGCTTCCACAACTTCTCGTGAGCACCATCGTGCATGACTTGGCATTATGCATACTCGAGGTTCTAGATAAACGTCTGCAATTACTGAGCCCTCAATAGTCACTATCTCCGCTTGTCTAGTATCATCATTACTGCAAAGGTTTTTCCCTTGAAAACCTTTCGAGGCAGGGGTTTTTTAATCCTAGTAGTAATGATTGTACTAGCCCATTGTATGGGTCCCATGACCTATTGGTCTCCGTGGACGTTAAAAAAACTATTCTATTCTATTCTATTCTAATCAGGATTTCCAACCAAGCAAAGGTGCCTATAAATTAAATAAAAACTATAGATTTTGATAGCTGCTCTGTATGTTAGTGTCTGAGATATTCTTCATATTGATAGATGCTCTGTATATTAGTCAGTCTGAGATAATCTTCATATTCCAAGTTATAGTTGAACGGATGACACATAATGAGAAAATGATGAACCTATGGTAGTAGGATCAAAACAACAAAGAAATCATATAAAAATCCAAGAAATTGATGAGGCAACATAGACTTCAAAGAAATGCAGAATCTCAGCAGTTCCCTAGAAAGATGTTAAAAATGCATGCATTTGAATGCTAAACAAATATTTAAAAATAGAAAACATACCATTTCATTGTCAATCAAACCAACTTACCTCGTAGAAAAATTGTTGCTTCCAGCTTATCTTGAACGGGTTGAGATAACATCAGTAATACCCTAAACAAAAATGTCAAACTCAACAGATAGAAACGCAAGATAGAAGTTTCATGTCAAGAATTATATTGGTAGCCTTAAAAAAGGTCTCTAGCTTGTCAATCCAAGCCATCGCCTCCTCAGCACTGCCTTTCCCATCCCAATCCGGGATTTTTGTGCGCCGAGATCATGGGATGTCCTCCTTGCTCAATCGGAACTCTTCAGTGACTGCTCCACAGCAGCACTAGCACCAGGTAATCCGGGTCCACTACCACAACTGCCGGAGACTTCCCTTTCTCCGCAGATTTCCCCTGGCCATCCGTGCCAACAAGGGTCTCCAACACAATTCTCATAGCAAAATTCCGAGTGTCCACACGCCCGAGGCTCTGCCGCAGACACCCAAGAAGTCCTAAGCCCCACTTCATCTGCATGGTCTCCGTGTTTTTCTATGTTCATGTATGCGAGTAGCTAGCCCTCGTACGTCAGGTTCCTCCTCCATAGGAGTCGTCTGTCCCGCTACAGTATGTGCGCCTGCACTAGTCTTGTCGTGCTCCATCTCAGCTACTCAAGGTCCAAGCCGCAACTTAGGCTCTGATACCACTGTTACGAACCAAAATTTTAGTACCAAAAAAATCGATTTGTATTCACATCAAACCATCAGAGTACACAGAACAAGTACTGCCTCCCACGAGGCTATATACATGAAAGCCACGTATACAGATAACAAGATGACAACATAAGATAACTATACACACACATCCCCGACAGCTATCAAATAGCCTGCACAAGCTTCCACGTGTTAGTAACATGCACAAAAGTTATCCAGTAGTGTCAACATGAAGCAATGACGGACGGACTGCAAGTAAACACATATGGAATCCACCACACGCACCATAGATAAGACATACCCTGCCATATCTAGACAGTACGTCGTCTACCCTGCGCTGGTGGATCCACAGGGAGGGAGAAACTGCAAGCATCATAGAACCCATGACACTAGACTATTGACTACTGACATCCATCACCGTCTCATACTAGTGGTAGATTTCATCTCACCAGTACCAGAAGTTCCTATCAATATAAGGCACACTTATCTAATCATATGCCTGCATAAAAACTCCCTTGTGATAAACACCCAGTGCTTATCTACTCTGCACGAGTGCTCATATAGAGCTCACGATAATAAATCGTATATATAGAATATAACAAGACACTCTTATAGCACTAGACTGTTGATGGCCACTTAGTACCGTCCCATACCAGCACTAAGCATCTATCTCACTAGTAATAAGAGGTCTCTCAAGGAAACAAGCCTACACTTGTTTCAATACGGATAAGAGGGCATTAGAAGAAAGAGGCCATGGGCCAGCACCCTCTGGTTGCTACTGCAACCTGCTGCCCACAAGGACTGGATAAGACATCCAAGCTTATCTCGGCTTACTAGAGAGCTTTCCGGGAGGAGGAAGTCAACAACTCAAGGGTATTGGTTTTAGAGTGCTTCCGGTTCTGTCCACAAACCTACACTCCTCACCACGAAGCATATCAATTTCGGTAGTCTTTATATCTCCATATTCGTTATAGTAGATATTGCCCAGAGGCCATGACCGGTTAGACCCAGCACAAGACTCACCAGAATAAGACTTCACGGCTACAACTCGCAGTCCATCAGGTACCAATACTTCCCCTTAAGATTGTCAATTCCTTCTTCAATTATTTAACTCCTTCCTTCTCCAAATTCCGCTTCTCTGTAGCTTTCCCCCCCGCCTTCAACCTTCCTGGCCTGTTGCTTGCTCCCTGAAACAAAATTCGGCCTCCTGTTCAAGCTGCCACCTTCTTCTGATACAGCTGCCAAGCCAACGTGGCAACGCCATGTGGCGATCAACCAGTCGGTCCAATCTGGTCCAGAAGCTAAATCGGCAATGGCCGATTCCAGTCCTGCAGCTCACGCTGATACTAGCTGGTTGTTAGTGGCATCCCCACTATTCAGAGTGCTCACCTTTTGATTAGCCCTTTAATACCATTTTAACCATTAAGGTATTTTTACCTTTAACTTAAGATAGCACAATATATTGCCTTGTTGTCATTTATTCAAAAGGGATAAACTCTTGATGGTCAAAGTTATTCACCATAACCATACAACAAGGCAACCAAGTCCCCTAGTCTCTCAGGCCATGGCGCACCACTCCGCCTTAAGCTAGACTGGGGACGTATACAACCACAGAATATCTATGGTCCATATACCATAGAACATTCCATTATGCCAAATATTAATATGCATGCACAATATCAAGCAATGGTCTGCAATTTTATTTAGACATAACAAATATCATATGTCATAGTCTTTGCATTGTTCCCCATTTTGGATCCTCCGAGGTGGGGCTTCCAGGTTCGATGGCATGGGCTGCTTCAGCATGTTCGTATAATTCATGTTTCTATGCTATGTTCTTGTGCTTTGTGACACCTGGGACATAGTTCTCTTGGCAAGGATGCAACAAAAACTCTTGGACTCCATGGTAAAGGACCCTCTAGTGCTAGACGTGTGCTAGGAATAGAATAGAATAGAATAGAATAGAATAGAATAGAATAGAATAGAATAGAATAGAATAGAATAGAATAGAATAGGATTTTTATCTTCCACGGAGACCAATTGGCCTATGGGATCCATACAGGAGGCACAACAAGCATATTACCGTCCTGTTAAAAACCCCTCCTCTAAAGGGTTGTTTGGGGGAAAAACCGTGACAGGAATAGGTTTGCTGTCAAACTGTACAACTATAAATATAGACAGAAATATGTACATGTATCAAGTAAGTGCCCGAGAACTGAGCTGATCTCGGTGATCCATGACCTCTTGAATGTATGAGTCAAACCTCCGTACCGAGCTCGTGCTCAGCATCTCATGCAGGGGATGTTCGAACGTCATCATATGCCGGACAACTCTGAAGGGTGTGGCATTCGTCTTCCACAGTTTCAATCTGGCAGCGTTGACAAAGCCTCTCCTGAGGCAGCTCCCCAACCCATCTCCCTGTCTCTATCTGGATTTGGTGTGCACCTATGCGGATAGAGGCAATGGATCTGCGCTTTTTCATGGGTAGATGAGTGCGCAGGTAGCATTGCGGACCCCGCGCCAACATGAAATTTATGTGGCGTTGATAATATGCCGTCTTGATGTGTTCAAGGGTGCTGGCATCCCATAGCTTACTGAGGAAGCATGTGTCAAGGTACTGTCTGAGGTTGCATTGATCTGCCTCTGTTTGCACTTGGATGCACCTCGTGTTCTCGCGACATTCCATCCGCCAGCCATCGAAGCTCTCTTTTTCGCCAAAGAAGCTTTTAGGTGTTGAGGCCCCATTGCCACAATGTAAGTAAGGTTAGGGAGATGAGCATCGTCCATGCTGACCACCTTCTGGAAGTAGACGATGTTTCTGTCAAGGGATCCCTTTGAAGAGGCAAGTAACCTATTTCTTGTAGCAGTATCTGATATGGGACTATGGACTTCACCCCCAGGGCCGGTACCAAGAAAGCTTCCAAAGACCGCCCAAGTCATTCCAAGTGGCAAGGGAAATCACCAGGCCCCAGACCTCGACCCCGTACAAAAAGCACAGTTCTACTAGCACCTTGAATAGGTGCGATTGGTGGGTCCAATCATACAGCTCTGCCTTGTGACTATTGTTCTCCATTGCATAGAGTGCCTTCCAATCTGCTGCGGCTCGCAGCCGGATGGAATTGTCTCAGTTCATGGCCGATGGAAATTCTACCCCCAAATATTTGTAAGCAGGCACCACTTCAACATTTTGGCCACGATAAGTGATGATTGGAGGCCATAGCTGGCATGCGGTCGATATCAGAACCACCTTGGTTTTGGCTAAGTTGACACGCATGTTGATAAGGTGTCTTGGCAAAATGTGTCTAGGGCATCGAGATGGCATTGCATGTCTGCCTGAGTGTATGCTAGGAGGTCCACATCGCCGCGATAGATCTTTACCGATGATCCGGGTGTAGGAGGTGAGCCCCAGTGCCTTCATTGTCAGCGAGCCATCACTCCAGCTGATCAATATATAGGCTAAATAGTGTGGGAGAGAGAAAACATCCCTGGCGGATCCCAATATCGATCTCAATGGTTGGTCTACTGCTTGCGTACCACCGATGCATGTCTCATATAACCTATACACCGTGTTCTGCAGTTCGGCAGGGACGTCTAGCTGCCGCAATCTTGCCCACAGCTTTTCCCGAGGCACAGTGTCAAAAGCCTTGGTGAAGGGTATGTGCATATGAGATTTAACCCACCACTCCTGCTGTGGTTTGGAGCATAAGCCTACCGGGCATATTGCTAAATAGAGCCGAGCATGTAGGTCGGCCGAGCTCCCATTGTCCCGAGTTAAAGGCCATGATGGTTTGATCTTTTTATTATGTTCTCTGCTTTTGATGCTCATGTGTTAAATCTCATTGGTCATATTGCCATTCCGAACACTTATTTCACATAGAATCTCGTGTCTTTGAATTGCTTATGTTCTTGTTATCCAAGATTCCAGAGTGTTTCCATGCATGTAGTGGCAACTAGGGATCTCCACTTAGTCAGGAGGACTAACCCCTTTGAATGCATGCAGTGAAAGAGCAAGGTGGTGCTCAGGCTAGTGGCAACAATGTAGTTGGAGACGGGGATTAAGTTATTGAAAAAGCTTATGTGTTGATTTGCAAGTTAAATATTGTGAACACATTGTGAATAGTATTTTCTTGGGATTTATATTGTATGTTAATGAAGATGGATTTATAAGAATGGTTCTTTCAAGCACAAAGGAAGATTCAATTCTTCACCAGTATCATAACATCCTAGAATTAGTGCAAGTTTAGACAAGATCCCGAGTTGCCAGTTAGGTCTACTTGGCAGGCTCATCACGTTAATGCCCTGTATATAGATGCATCATATAATTTTGCACCTTTTTCATGACTAGAAAGTTTACAACCAACCTCCATTGCTGTAGAATTGGTTTATCTCCATACGGAATTTCCTTCATAAATTTGCTGCATAATTCTTCTGATAGATAAAAATTCCATTGATAGTCTTTTGCACTTCAATGCCCAAGAAGTAGTGTAACTCTTCAAGATTTGTCATGTTAAAGAACTCTCAACATCATTTTATCTCAACTTGAATCAACTTTAAAGAACTGATTGTGACAATAAGATCATCTACGTATACTAGAATCAAAGTAATGTCATCACCACCATGCTTAATGTAGAGACTAAATCCACATTGCTCCTTAGAAAGATTTTTCTTAGCAAGTGCCTATCAAGCTTGGAATACCAAGATCTAGATGATTGTTTTAGCCCATATAATACTTTGTTCAATTTACAAACAAAATTGTTGTCTTCATGCTTGTATCCGGTGATGGCTCCAAATAAACCTGCTCCTTGAGTTCTCCATTTAAAATAGCACTTTTCCCGGCCAAGCGAGATAGCACTTCCATCCAAATTGAGCTGAAATTGATATTGCTAACCTCATTGTCTCCAGTTGGGCTACTAGAGCAAAAAGTGTCCAAGTAATCTTCCTCTTCTCTTTGAGCAAAACCTTTTGTTACCAGTCTGGCTTTGCACCTTTGAATAGTCCCATCTCCATTATACTTTAGCTTATACACTATTTACATCCAATGACATTTCTATTCGTTGGTCTTGGCACAAGTTCCCATGTATTGTTGATTACTATGGATTTATACTCCTCTTCTATTGCGACCTAGAACATCTAGTATCTTTAAACAAAATGGGTTCACAAATATTGGTAAAATTGCATTCATGAGCTGTTGTTTTGTTTTGACTCAATGTTACTTTTTGTCTTCTTGTAAATGGCCTATGTGCCCAAGGAGTAGTCAGAGCTGATTTTGCATTCAGCTTTAGTCAGATCGGACTTTGCTATTGGTTTTTCACCAATGTCTTCTTGTGCTACTTCCTTACAAGGCCTTCTTTTGCAAAAGAAGCAGCTTTATCGCTAAACCCCTTGGTTGACATTGAGGTGTAACATCTTTATCTTTGATTCAAGTTTTTCGCCTCCCCACGATCTCTCGATTGAAATTGGACCCGCAAGTGTTATGTGATTAAATGTCACATCAATGAGACAATTATTTTATGCTTGGCAAGATCCCATAGGTCGATTAGTCTCCGTGGATGATAAATCTATTCTATTCTATTCTTAAACTATAGCCAACATTGCGTTGTCACCAATTTCTTCCCGCCATCTTTCTTAAAAACATGCATAAGCTTACATTTATATACACACAAATCATTCACACTTGACTTTCTTTTGTAGTAGATCTCATGAGGAGTCTTTTTCGTTTAAAATTTTGTCCCCGCTTCTATTCAAAGAAATGCATTACGTTGAATTCTACTTCGGCTTAAAAATGATATGGCATCTTCCATTACTATTAGACAATTTGCTATTTCGCAAATTGTCCTGTTGCGCCTTTCTTCTACTCTGTTTTGTTATGGAGAGCACGTCGTTGTCAATTGTATTCTTATGCCATTGTTTTCACAAAACTATTCAAACTTTGTGGACAAGAATTCTCCTCCATTATCAGTCCTTGATTGAGTATTTTCTACTATGTTTCAGATTCTACTTATGCTCGTAAGACTTTGAAATAACATAAAGCTTCTGATTTTGTCTTCATAAAATAAACCCACATTATTCTTGATTGTAGATGCTGGAGCCATATGGCTTCACGGGCAACATGATGGAGGGCAACATATTCGGCTCATGTGCTGGAGAGCCTGACACAAGATTGTTTGGAACTGCTCCAACTAATAGGGCCTCCTGCAAGAACATTAGCCAGAGATTGATCTACGATTGTGGTGATCCCCCGCCCAATCGAGAATAACCATGAAGTGGATAGAGGGAGAAGTAGGTTGGTAATGAATTCCAAGAGAGGTGGTGCCTGCACTATATCGAAGAACACGCCTAAGGTCGCGCGAATGGTTTTCTAAGAAAGGTAGCTTAATTGGCTCAAATTTTACAAAGGGAGAAGGCTAGATCGGACCGGTGGAAATGGAGGCAAAGTTGATCATACCAAGGATTTGATGGTAGTTATCATGGATGAATTGGAGGAAAGAAGACGTAACAGCGCCTATGAGAAGGAGTTGAGTTCTAAATTCAAGAGGTGCACTCACATTGAAACGATGGAGGAGATCAGTGAGGTATTTGCTTTGATGAAGTGTGAGGGAGCCAATAGACATGGAATAATCAATTTCAATGCCAAGAAAGTAATGAATGGGACCGAGGTCTTTCATTTTAAAATGAGAATTGAGCTGTTGTTTCAGATTGCAAAGGTCGTCGTCAGAGGCAGCAACAATGGGAAGATCGTCTACATAACATAAAACAATGAGGAAGTGAGGCTGAAGACAGAAGTAAACACTGTGGCCAGCTTGACTGCGAGTAAAGTGAAGATGTAGAAGAATTTTATCAAGCCGGGTGTACCATGATCTGGAAGCCTGACTGAGCCCATATAAAGCTTTATGGAGACGACATATCTGAGTAGGATCAGTAGATGAGAAACCAGGAGGTTGTTCAAGATAAACTTCTTCATGCAAATCGCCATTGAGGAAAGCATTTTGGACATCCATCTGGAGGATGTGCAGATGATAAGAGGCTGCATGAGTAAGAATAGTGCGCATGGAGACCATTTTGGCAACAACATCATAGTTTGCAGGTGGTTCCAACCTAAGATACTGCTCACACAAAAACGTGTAGTCCGCTACACTAGCCCTTCTAGATTGGTTCTTTGCCTGCAAGTGTATGCGGAAAGCCATTGCATAATATTTTTTGCAGCAATAGGGGTGATTGGCAACTCACTCTAAGATTCCAGATACCAAAAATCCAAAATCATTGGCAGAAAATCTAATGCAGCATTCACATGGTGGATCGGATTTGCAGCTGCGGCAACTGTGGAGCGGCAACTTGGATGGCTTTTTTGGCCTTTGTGTTCACATGCTGTTTTGGCTGCACAGCAGGCACATATTAGAGAAATTCGCAGCAGTCAGAAAAGAACCGTTGACGAAGATTCTGTTCTATGTGCATGTGAATAAGACATCTGTTGCAGCCAATTTGCAGCTACATCTTGCAGCCAAGGCCTTCCAGCAACAACCAATTCCGCGTGAGGCCATCAGCGTGGCGGAAAAAAAAAATTGAAGCGGCGTTGCAGCTCGCTGTTGTGTGTGCCCGCCGCTGCAGAAAAAGTCCATCATGTGAATGCCCCATAAGACGTAAGAGAATGTTGCAAACATTAGTCGGAAACACCAAAATGCCACTTCAACAAAGGATTATGTGTGGACCTAGTTAAGAATTGAATTGGTTTTCATCATGCGCGAAAAGAACATGAAACTTCATGAGGAATTGAAATGATTTTCATGGTCCGCAAAAAGAACATGAAACTTGGTGAGGAATCAAGTTGATTTTTATGGTGGAGGGAAAGAGCATGAAAGAGAAAAGATGCCCATTGGATCGAAATTTTAGATAGATAGATAATAGTTTTAACGTCACGCCACGAGGCAGAGGGCTATAGGATTTTTTTCAATCAAAGTTGAGGTGGAAATTCCGTTTTAAAGAGAGGGTATCTAAGCCAAGTCAGCGCCAAATCTGGACCGTTGAAGTGAAGAGAAAGGGAAGAGCGCGTGAATTTTTATCAGGCCTTATATTTATGTGTTAGGTGCGCTCGATCTGCGCCTTCTTCCAGATAAGACTCCTTCCCTTCCCTTTTATTTCTATTTCTTCCTCATTAATCTTGCCGGAACCGGCCTTCAAATCACGAATTCTGCTCAAAAATCTCGTTTTTTCGACGTCTTTCTCGTTTTTCCGAAGTTCTTCTGTGAATGATTCCGCCCTGTTTCTTCCGGCCATACATTTTTACCTGCATTTGGATAATCCTTCCTAGACACAGCTCCTTTCGACATTCTCTTGTAAGTAATCTTTGTATCTGTGCCGGTTTTATCAATAACCTCTTAGATCTGAGAGCTGGCTTGAAAGGTTGATTTAATCTTGTCAAGAATAGCGGCATTTTCAAAAAAAGAAGCGGCAGTTTTCTCTGATGGGAAATGTGGCAGCCATGCTCTGTTCTTGCGGCATGGAAAAAGAAAGGGTTATAGTGTTAATGTCGGACGGCCAGGTTTTGAAGCTGGATCATACAGTAAGAGTAGCACAGCTTATGTTACAGCATCCGCATCATTTTGTATGCCATGCCAGCGCGGTTCTGATGCGGAGCAAATGCAAAATGTTGTCCCCAAAGGCAAATCTTCAAAGGGGCAAGATTTATTTATTGCTTCCTTTGCCTGATCATATTCCAGACTCTTCTTTAGTGCCATATTCTGGCGCTGCAAATCCATCTGAAAAAGATCCCCTTCTGCGGTCTCATGTGTCAAGTTCCGGAAGCACAAAATTTATCATTTCGAAGCAATATTTGGAAAGAATCTTGGCTGAGAAATCTTCCATGGCTAAAATTGGGGGAAAAGGAAGTGCCACCGTGAAAAAAGTCCCTAGAACTTTGCAGCAGCAAAGTAATCAGAAGCAGAGGCAACATAATCAGAAGCAGAAACAACAAGGATTGACAAGAAAAAAATCAAACATCACATGGTCTCCTGCTCTAGAAAGCATTCCAGAGATTCCTGCAAAATATTACTGAGGCCAGCATTTTTCAATTTTCATGAAACATCTATTATGTTTGAACGCCTGCTGGATTGCAGAATACTACTTCAGATCTTACCAGATAAGTCTGTTTAATCTATTCTGATCAGTGATCACTGGAATGGGGAAGTGCAGGGCAATCAAACTGTAAATTATGAAGATGAAGGTGCTGTCCAGTCTGTGGATCATGGATCAGCAAGCAAAAGTGGGGATATAATCATATATTTGCTTTTAAGTTATGGCATAATCATTCGTGCAAATGTGGTTATTAATGACCACTTACTGGCAATTACTGGCATTTCCAGGTTCCATTGTCCTCTTTTTTTTGGATGTGGGTATTGATGAGGGAACAGTTTTTTAATTTACCATGACAACTATGTTTTACAAGGACAATACAAATTTCTTGTTTGTAACTTTTAAAGTATCAGGCTAATGAAGGGAATGTAAAAAAATTTCCTATAGGGTCTAACAGTTTGCCAAACATTGCTCGTGTGCCAAAATTAGGCATAAAATTGGGTGCCTTTGAAGAATTTTTTTTTTAGGGTTCATGCCAGCCAATGCAAAACAGAATCTTGTGCCCTCTTTTTGGCCACTAGCCAATTTCACTGGACATTAAAGATGCTCTTCTTATTGCACCAATCGTTCTTGCACTTGGCTTCATGCATGGCATTGTTAGAAATTTTACATAAAAGAATATGCTATTCAACCTTCATTTTCCTATATACCCTATATTACAAGTTATACATATTTCATTTTTTCCCGAACTTATTGAGCTCTAAAATATAAATTTATATAGGGATTTCATTAAATCAATCTTGACTTGAAAAACATAAAATATGTACATTTCTTAAAGTGCAAGAACGCTAACTATAAAAATGAGCTTTATTTTTTCACCAGCATGTTCAATTCTCACGGAGTTGGCCAAGAGAGAATATATTTAAGCGAGCAAACATCAAGAGCTATGTAGTTATTGGGTTCTATTCTTTTTCACTAGATTGCGCTAATTGGATGAGCAAAGCTACAACATAAATCTCGAAGAATCGGTTCCCACTAATAATCTACCGTGTTTAGTTTATCTTTCATGCTCCTTGCTTTGACCAGCAGAAAAAAGAAATGCTGACGCACATGGCATAAGAGAATGCTAACTCGACTAATAATTGCACATGGTCATATAGAAAAGTAGCAGTTGTTTAAACATCTTATACTTATTCTATGCTCTATCACACAATTGTTTAGAATGTTTGTAGTATGATATACCCTTAGAATATATGCTTTATGAATTTCATATGCATGTATAATGTATTTGAAATGGAGGGACTCCCTTGCCATAATGGTCTAAAGATATAGTGCCACCTACTAGGTTTGAAGATCCTCTTTATCCTTATTATTACATGTGGTATCTACTCATGCAAGGTAGAAATGTCATTTTCAATGTCATTAGCATGAAAGTCATCTGCATTTTTGTTTCTCAAATTGCATCTTCTGCTCGTCACGATACACATGCTAACGTGTTGTTTTTAGATTTATCATCTTAAGAAGTGTCCAAAACAATTCAGTATCTGCATTCATAACCTTATTGTGGCAGGTCTCAGGGACCACATTTCTTAAATACACAAAATGAAGTGAGCCACATTAGGCATCCAATGCAAAAGGCATTGTAAAAGGGCCATGCAACTTAATGACTCAATGCATATCTCAACAATGTGAAAAGAATATAGGGTACATGCTTACATATGTTGGGAACATATGCTGCTACCTCCTTCTCCTCCGTAATAATAACTAGCAGTATGGTAGACTTGGGGAAAAAGGTTGGGTGGTAAAGATAGGTAAAGATTTTTGGCATAGATGAAGTAGAAAATCACGTGTACACGACAAAATGACTACAATTTAAGGCGATACTTCTTCTCTTTTGGTTTAAGAGCCTTAAATTGTAAAATGAAAAATTCAAAATACACTTGAAACATTAGACCAATGCAGAACAAAATTCGCGCTATGTACTGGAACAAGCACTTGGCAAGTACACTAAGGCAATTTAGTTGTAATAAAGGTCCTAGGATTTGTATCGTGTATAGCGGAATGGTGTCCGGGGCATCATTTTGCAATAACAGAAGATGCCGAGGGGCCCCACGACCAAGACACAATTCACCTACAGAAAAGCACAAATCCGATAGTTTGAGAGGAAGTCATTTTGCACTGTCCTTGCAAATCTTGAAGATTTTGCAACTTAGAGCACAAATACGCCACATATTAAGGCACAAATTGAAGATTTTTTCTGTTTCTAACTCATTGGAAAGCTTATAGAGACACTCCACCCAATGTTACCTGCCACCTGTTACCCTTTGAATGCTTGTTGGAGTGCACACCACAAGAAAATCTCGACTGAACTTCCATTTTGATTTGTCCTGCTGATGATGAAGCTCATGGTAACACAATGATGTATATGAAGGTGTGCTATTGGAAGGTGAGACGTTTCAATACACAAAGCGCTTCTTTCGATTTTTCTATTAGAAAATGCCATCCCGAAAACATTAATTATAATATTTTAGACAAGTTGTCATTCCATTGGAGAGCATTAAAGCGTATTCTTCAACAGTACTAGGTCTGTTGTGTTCTTTATTTGGGGCTCATAGGCATGGACGATAAATTCTAATAATTCAATTCAATTCAATAAAATATTTGGATTGTTTGGACAAAAAAGGTGCACTTCAAAGTGTTGCTTAAATTCTTGTGGAATATATTTGTGTTCAATTTTGTGAGCCTTTGAGGCAAAACCAGGCTATGATATATAAAGCAAGAAAAAGCAAGGGTAAAATACACCAATCATTAAGAAATCTATATAAATTCTACCCCATGCACTAGGTAAAGAATGTGAGCAAATGCTTCCACTATGTCATCCTAATAGTACACATTTAAAACACAATAATTTCAAAACTCTAAAGGTCTAGTCATTGCCAAATAGAATGAATGAATGATGCCATCAGCATTCGTATATGTTTTTTTCCAATTTTTTTTCAATTTATAAATGTTGTAATGCCAAAAATCCTAACTAAAAAGTATTATGTAATTACTGAGTAAAAGTTTTTGATCAGAATGTCAAAATTCCTCATAGACCTATTTGGATCTCTAAAAAGTTGGATTTTTATTTATTACTTATTTAATAACTATCTCGTTTTTCAAAGATTAAAACGAAGCATCAAGAGTGAGCACTAATTGATATGATTTTCCATAACTAAGTACTATTGCCTTCGTGATTGATTCCCTTTACTTAAATTGCATGAGGTAAGAAATAATTGCAAAATCCTTCTTCCTCGCTTATTATTTTAGAGTCGTTTTGATGGGTATATTTGCCCTTTTATCCCAAGATCTAGACCGCATATAGCGCATCCTCTTTTATGGGATATGGTCGCACAAGTTTTTGTATATTATATATTGAGATTTATGAAATACTATAAGGTTTGAGAGAATGTACTTAATGGTGTTAATTTTATACATGTATTATAAGTTTTTAAAGGCTCTCGCGCCCCTATGTAAACCCCCGCGTGAATATGCACCCAAACCAAAGGGGATTTGTGGGGATTTTAATTTAAATGTGTTGGATGCAATGGTTTGTGTTAATCAATGTTAATAGTAGTGATGTATGGGTTGTTATATTAAAAAAATAATTTGCCCCTTCTGCCCTAATAAAGGCCTTCGGATAGGATGGCATAAATGTATGTAGACTTAATTACTAAGAAGCTTGGTAAAAGAACAACCATAACACATATTTAACTATGATGCTCATAATAATAATATGAATAAAACAACATTTATTGCCAAAAAACAAACACTGGATGCTTTCTCTAATATCTCCACCAACTTGTTTATATAGAGCATTCAGATATAAAATAGAAAAAGAACACTGAGATGTGCATAGGCAAAGTAAAGTCCTTGTTGCAAGTAGTGTACAGGCCTGAAGTACATTTTGCAGAGAAAAGATCTTGTTCAAAATGTACATGAAACAGCATGTCCAGATAAAAGAACTAGATTTGCACTTGCCTCCAAACAAGTCTATCCAAATCAAGTGCACATGCAGTTTTTGCATCATTTGTTGTTCCGATCATAACTGATCCTTTGTCCTTCCAAGGAGATAGTAACCACCTATATAATGAATAAATCATGACAGCAATGATCTATTTAGACTCAAGAAATATGCGTACATAGTACCAGAATTAAAGGGTGAGAAACAAAATAATTACCTTGATTTCTGTGTCTTGATAGAAGGTCTTCTTTAATTTCAATAGCTTCTTGAGCAAACAGCTCTTCTGTCACTTCTTTTGCATTAGCCTCTGTCTATGGCCCTTGTAGCATATGTCTGCAAACACACAACAACAAATTTCTTAGTAGATAAAGCTACTTGCCTGCAGCAATAGAAACTTCAATGTAGGAGGCCAACTCCTTGTGATAATCTTTCCAACAACAAACGATGCATAAAATACCTAGAGATTTTTTATTTTTCTTTTTTTGAAATTACTAGGAAAATTTGTTTTAACTGCCAAAGAACATATCAATCACTTCAATTTCCAAAGATGAGCCACCATGCATACATTAATGGAGCTTCGCCGCTTTTGTCGCTAAGGCATGATTTTCGCCAGATTATAAATTATACAATCCATCAGAACACCATGAACATCTCTCGAATCAAGGTGTAATATTAGTGATCTCCTTTGATGAAGAACTTATATGACTCCACAAAAGGGTCTGCCATGATCTTACATAAAAAAGGATTAATCAAAACTACCACACTTTTCGTATCTAGACCCAATGGCTCTCTCGAATCAACAAATTCCCCCGATCGAAAGTGACAATCACAATCAAGGTCTCATCGCCTCCAAAAACAAAGATTCACGACAATCTTCACGAATTTCCATTAGCAATACTTCAAAGGTAAAGCTTAAGATCAGAAGGTTATGCCATTCATGCAAAGAAAGTCCGGCCGCCTTTCTTCCTCTTTGAGTCATGGCCAATTAGAAAGCTTGGCCCTAAATCCCAAAAAGCTTTGTCCCCGTGATCCTTAAACAAAGACGGTAGAATTGGTTGCCAATACTTGTCAGATGTGGCCCATCATAAAGAAGATTAAATCCCATGGTTCCTTTTAGTCGCTGTATAAAGGTGATGAACTGGCCATGATGGAGGAGAGAAGCATGGACCTAGCTGATGGGTTTATAAGAAGTTTAAGACTCTACCCACGGATTTCGGGCCTCGCGCATCACCCCTACCGAGATCTTAAAGAGTCAAAACCGCGGACCCCTAGCTCCAAAATGAAAAACAATACCTTTTTGCTCCTTAAAACAGACGACGCGGGCCGCCAAGTTTTGAAACGATCGAGCTAATCTTGCCGCTTGCATCCAAGTATCTTTGCTGCTTGCATCCAAGTCCCGGCCGGCCGGTCCTGGCCTGGGTCCAAGCAATCCGTAGAGAGCAGTAGAATAAAAACCCTAAAACCCATGACCTCGATATCTACACTAACTATGAACTTTGTTTAGGAAAAAATACACTAGGGAAATAGACGATGAAATAGGGTTTTTATTCTGAGCCCTTAATTAAGGACTCAAGGACTCAATCTTGACCATTAAAAGAAAATGCATGGCACAAGCATCATGCAAACATGGGTCTAATCCATTAAGAATATGAAATTAGAAGATGAAAATACAATGCGCACTCTAGATGTACGCATTAGTACACCCCCTGAAATACGGCCACCAAATCATATAAAAACCATAGGAAAAAACGTCCAAAAATACAAAAGAAACCCCATGTTATTGTGCTACATATTCATAACTTGTAATCTTAAAATCACCGGCTATGAAATTGAATTGAAAAAGTTGACAATGAACTTCTAAAAATTAGATTCAAAAGAATCAGTGAAAAACAAAAAGGGGTCAGGAATCCAATTGGGTTCCATTCATGTAGAACATGTGCATATGCATTTATTGTCCAAAAACTATTATCATCATCATGTTTGACCCATTTTGCATTACAGGGCAGTCGAAGTTAGTAAAGAAACTTTAAGGTGAGAAATTGTATCCTCAGCTTGTTTTCCTTCTGAACTAAGAACTATATGTCTTTCAGGGGAGGGTCGTCGTTGGTTGCGCAGCTCCTATCTGCGGCAAAAAAAATTTCTTTTTCGCCAACGTGATTTTGGTTGGCGACATGGAAAATTCTGGGAGTATTTTGTACTAGGGCTTGAAAACCAAGATTTAATAAAGCTAGGATCCGGTTAGTCGACCACAATAGGCTGCGCTATGAAGAATTGCAAGTGATGGATGCTTCTAAAAGTCATCCCAATAATGGTTTCGGTTTAGAAGGCAGCTTGGATTCATCAAGAAGGCTACACTATAAAGATTTTCAGGTGATGGACGTAGCTAAAAGTCGTCTAATAATGGTTCTAGTTTAAATGGCAGCTCGAAATAATTCATCAAAAAAATTTTTTGACAACAGATAGGCACATATTAAGTCTGTCGCTTACCACAATAATACCACCGGGCCCACCTGTCTGCCTGAATAATTTACACATTTTTTTATCTCATAGGTTAGTGTTGTGTATGTCATTTTGAGAACTTCGAACCATTTAGAATAAGTGCCAGTTCAACCTTGAACTTGAACACTCAGCATGGGTTCTGATATTTTTTCGGTTATAACGTACTTATATTGCTTTGATTATACGCCAATTTTTGTGGTTTGTTTGTACAGTTTCAGTTTCAATCTTGCTTCAACGTCTATAGTTTTGCTTTTTCGTTTCGGCTACGTCTAATTTATCAACATTTCAGGACTCATTGGATATTGAAAATATTGAAGGGTAAGATTAGCAAAGTGATGATGTTTGGATGTCCAGCAAAATTATCGAGGTTGACTTCCACTTTATATTTTACAGAGATCTAAATGCGTACTACTGAAATTTTTAAAACCTAGGATCATCGTGATAAAACTTCAAACTTTTGAGGCATTCTATAGAAATGATATTATGTTGTTGTGAATATGAGTATGCTATCTCTTTAATCGACCAAATTATTCCCCGAAAACTAATAATAGTTCATTCGATGTGGCTGTGAATAGTGGCTTTTTACTATCTGATCAAGATCATTCGTAAAAAAAGTGTTTATTTCTCAACTCTTTGTATTCTCTATCATGGCACTCTTCAATACTGGACCCCTCCTCCTCAACCTACTTATTTGATTCTATTTGCCTGATGTTTACTTGTATCAGAACAGGTCACCGGGTTCCAGATTGCCAGGTCTTGTATAGCTATGCTGTTTGTTCTGAAAAGCTTAGTGCTATATATATCAAACTTGGCCAGGTTTATTCCTGTTTCTTTTACTCAAATCATAATTTTGGTTTTAGTATAGTAACATGTCTATCGATTTGAAGCTTAAGTTTGATCTTGAATGCATGTGCTATTGAAGTTCATTGCATCCACACGAATATTATATCCAGATGAGTATGTCAAAGAGTCCAAAATTGCCTTGACAATAGTCCACCAGTGCCCTTCACTACAATAGAAAATATTATCTGTGAAGAGTTAGGGCGGCCATTGGAAGATGTTTATGAGCTCATTGATTTAGAGTTAGGGCGGCCATTGGAAGATGTTTATGAGCTCATTGATTTAGAGCCTTTGGCTAATGCCTCTGGCAGCCAAATGACTGCATGACTAACGTATAGACATCGTAGCACTCAACGGGTTTTTTTACTATGGAATGCTTCTATGGTCTATTTGCAAATTCAATGGCAAATCAATCTTGTTAATTTGGGTTTTACCGGTTTGGAGAAAAATGTTTTTGGAATTTTTTTATAGTTAATTTCTTAAGGTTTTGGAGATTTTGGGTGACGGAATAAATTTCCGATTTTCCAAAAATCGAAGAAATTTTTTTGGTATGATTTGGGTCTTCTGGCTCTCCTTATCTGCTGGCAGCTGGATGCATGCCACGATTGCTAAGCTCAAGGTTTTCGGCATGCAGGTATTTTTGTTTGATGATTTTGATTACGCAGAGGAGCCAACATTTAGCTTTTCTGATGGCCGGATCATTTTCGGGCGACTCTATTGCATAGAAGCAGGGTAGGTAAAAGTCATCCTCTTATTTTTCTGATTCTACAGAGGTACAGGAGTTGGCCCCTGCTTCCGAGGCACATCTATATTCTATGAGTAAGATATGCTTGCTTAATCTCTAGAATTTCAGCCATGTATTTGTCTGTAACAATAGTTGATACAATAGGCAGGCTTTTATCGTGATATATAAGCAAAGACTTTTGTTGTGACGTAATTAACTATTATTGTTGCTTTTTTCTACAGTGTACTTGGTTTTTTCTAGCACCAGTGTTCACTGCGAAGGTGAATATACATTCCTGTCTGGCAATTATTTTGCAAGCACAGTTGTATGGCCAAGTGTGTGTATATTTCCTTCTATTTAATTTCTGCTATATCTTTTTTTTTATTAACTAACCACAGACGTAAGCAGTATGTTAAGTCTTCTGCATTATATCATGGTACTTTTCGTTGCAGGCATATAGCCCTGGGCTTGCTGGTTACATCTGGAAGATATAATACTTGAAGTTGTAGAGCACAAGCCCAAGCAACTCACTGTATCTGATCATTTCTGATGTAGATTAATATCTTAGACCTTCCATACAGCTATTTTTATGTTTGGTCTAGGATCTATACAAATATGAGGTAGTTACGAAGAGATCAAATGGTTTCCAGGATCTATAAAAATATGTGGAAGCAAAAGCTAACTTACCTATAGGTTTAACTATGAATTGGGTTTTAGAATCCATAGAAAAATGTGTTGGGTTTCAAAGATCTACGAAGAGATCAAATGGGTTTTCAGGATTTATAAAAATATGTGGAAGCAAAAGCTAACTTACCTATAGGTTAACTTAAACTATGAATTGGGTTTCAGAATCCCTAGAAAAACGTGCTGGGTTTCAAAGATCTACATAAAGATGAGTTGGGTTTTGAAGATCTATAGAAACAGGAGTTGGATTTTTTCAAGAAGTGTCGAAATAAGCAACGGGGAACTAGAGCTGACCTTCCAGACATTATCGGGTACAAAGCCTCCACCAGAGGGGCTGCAATCTTTTTGAAATGCAGCCGAGCCATGTCAAAATGCTCTAAGGGAGTGTTGCACAGCCTCCATTGTTATTGGGAAGTGCATCATTTGGAAGGCAAAATTAGTGGCAAAGGGATAATCACAGATGGGCTGCCTGGAAGGCACCATTGTGGATCTGAGTCACATCTTACTTCAAAACATGCTCCACATGACAAGCCATTGTTGAACAATGCAGTGCTCAGGGCTGCAGTGCTTGTGCCATATCCCTGGCTGTAGAGATTGTTGTAGCCACATGCTCCACATGTTCATCATAAGCTTTCAATTAGAAGTAGACATTTGAAGATCTTTGTCTTGGTTGCAAATTGCTTGGATTTAGGAATTCTTCATGATAGATAGTGGAATCGAATAAGAGCTGACTACATATCAGACAAGAGGGCTCAAAGTTGCTGGTAAACAGTTCTAAACCCTAGCTGTACTAGCTGTACGTTTTCATTTCTGTATACTCTACTTGGTAAATGATGTGGTTAATGTTTTCAATACCCAATTAGGCTATCGAGAGAATGTAGATTATCCTTGGATCTTTCTCATTATGCAAGTTAGTTTGGAATGGGATAGGGTTTGTATTATCTAGAACAATTTAGATGTCAAAGTTTACTATTGTCAATTTGTGTATTAGTTGAGTCCACAATCTAGCCATCAGACTGGAAAAAGCTCCTACATGTCCTTTAAGATGAAAGCTATCACTTTTCGTTGGAAAGATCCTGTGTTTAAAATTCTCAACTAAACTTTGTGCAATGGCTGGTTCATGTCAGAAAAATGGTGGAAATCATTATAGCACACCGACAAATTTCGTGATTGACAAAAGTAGCTGAAATCATCTCTGTTGGTATTTGTTTCTGGGCATTTAGTAGATAGCAGTTGGCAAATTACTTATGCCTATCTCCTTTGCTAAGGTGTGCCAAGCCAGTTGCAATTGGCTGGCCACCAGTTTTTCTCAAGACAAAGTATCCAAGTCTGTGTTTTGTTTGGTCGCATGCTTCTTAGGTTGTGCGTAAAATCAGAACATGTAAGAATTCTTAAATAACTGATAGATGTTTGTTAATTTGTAGTTCTCTCTCTTTGATGATTTTACAGATGACTCTCAAGGAGTCTCGGATAAAAGATAAATCCACAATTCTGCATAAGTTAGAATCTCAATATGCAAGTTCTGCTGTATTGTTCTCTTTCAGAAGGAATACTAAAGTTTTGGGTTTGATTTCGGTGTTGAGAAAAAGAAGCTATAATGATATTTTGGAGATTTCCAGCAGTGACCTCTTGGAAAATGAAGTCTTGGCTAAAGGAAGTTATGGAACAGTCTACAAAGCACAATGGTCTGGATTAGCAGTAGTAGCAGTAAAAGAGTATACCAACAACAAGGCATTCAAAGAGGAATTACAGATGTTCATGAAGTTGATGGATAATGATTGCGACCACATTGTGCAGTTATTAGGCCACTCTAATAAAGCAGGCAAGAATTGTCTCATCATGGAGCTCATGCAAACAGACCTCCAAAAGCTAATGCAATCACGGAAAACAGTGCTTCAAACTCCGCAATTTCCATTGCTTGAATCAGTTGACATTATGCTGCAGATTGCAAAAGCAATGAGAGACTTGCACCAGCTTAAAGTTATTTATTGGGACTTAAAGCCATCTAATGTTCTGGTAAACCAAGAAGGCAATGGAAGGTCGCGACATCAAACTTGCCGATTTTGGTGTTCCAAAGGCTCATTGTTTAACTGATGTGCCGCATCAAAGACATATTGCAAAATGGCGCACTCATCTACGTGGCACCAGAAATGCTAGAAGGAAATGTACATAGAGGGGAGTACTCAGACAAAATAGATGTATATAGTTTTGGGGTCCTCTTTCTCAGGAAATTTTGGAGGAAACGCGCCATTTGAAGTACAACAAGATCGGACGAGATGTAAAAATGGTGATAGACAAGAAGCCATTGTCAGATAATATGCCTTCCAAGTCTTAAGGAGCTTATAAACAGCTGCTTGGAAAACAAAGCACCTGACCGTCCTAGCTTTGCTATTATCTATGATAAACTGTTGTTTGCCAAGGAAAGTGTGTTGTTAGGAGGACCTAACATGGATGCTACAACTAAGGAAGCACTTGATTTGGGATTTCAAAGATGCTATTCAATGAGATCAAACATCGGACGCAGACTGTTATCAAGTATTCATGCTGATAACGTTGTCAGTGGCGCTGAGCGTATTTTCAGTGACACTAATAAAAGTCAACATTCAGCTCTACTGGGGATGCCATAAGGGCGAGGTCACATGAAGATATCAACATCTTCCGGTAGACGTCAAAAACAGAAAACAGAGGGGTCACATGGAGCTTTTTGACATGAATCTCTTCATGTTGACATCAATGCATCCCAATCGCTCTCTCCTCGGGTTGGACGGATTCATGTCAACATGAATCTCTTTGGATATCAAGACGGGCGATCTCGTGGTACTTGGCAAAGAATCCGTAAATCGTGGGGCGTAACAAGAACGGCAAGAACGGATCGCGGCGCTTGGATCTTCATGTGAGAGCCTGCTTTTATTGTCGCTGTTTCACGTTGACATGAAGACATCTTCATGTGACCATACCCTAAGGCATTATTGGCTCAACCTGATCAAGGGCAAAATTCCTGCTTGATGCACTGGCCACCGGTTTTCCTTAAGACAAAGTATTTAGTTTTGCTATGATTATGGAAATGGGATAGCGTGTCTGACCTGCTCATGCACTTTTTATATGTGATTCTCATTTATTTATATGTGATGAGGTGCATGGAGCCATTGCGGAGCCATTGCAAAGCCATCAAGATGCATGAAGGTTGATGGCGGAAGGAATGTACGTCTCAACTTTGACACGATCGAGACTTTTACGGTACCTTTCAAACGGTACCTCTCAAACTTCGTTAATATGAGCATGCCATGGACAAACCCATATGTTACAAGTGCTATGTTAATGATAGTGTATGCTTGCAGTGGCAAGACATTCTTGAAGTGCTATTGGATTGAATTGAATTCAAAGACAAAAAATACAGAGCTACCCTTTTAGAAGAAAGGGCATTCGTTTAATTCCTCCACTATTTCTTGCATAGAAGTGCAAGGTCCAAGACTTAAAAGCACGAGTTTTTGTGCAAGATATTTTTTAAAAGGATGAACTCATTATTGCATTGTCTCAAGCGTGATGTGATGTCAAGGAGCCCAGGAAACTATTAAGCAATGTCCTTTTATCTTTTAATACGAGGAACCTCCAAGTTTTAGACTACAATTTGTGCCAATAGTATGTCCTTGCATTTGAACTTGCAGAAGTGAGAAGTGAAGTAGGCTAACTCTATAACAAACTTTTCCATGTCTTTTGTCGCCTTTTTTTATGGTACCATGTTCTTGAATTTGTGTCCTTTGCACTTTCAAAAATAATATCTTTCAAAATTTCATGCACATTTCTGGTCAATTTTGTGGCATAAAAGGGTGATGAACTTCTAGATTGAATCTTCAAAAATTTTACATGAGTTTCGTAGCAAAACCATTGTATCTAAACCATTGTGTCTATAACTTGCCAAGTTCGGATATATTTTTAATAAAGTCGTTTATAAATGTCAATGTAGACTATTTGACTTCGCTAAAGCATTCATTACAACAACTTCAAATACAATACCTATCATGTACTCTTATTTCCTCAAACCTACAATGCAATTTTGAAATTTGTTAAGGCAAATGGCAGCTAATGAACACGTAGTTTTAATATGTGGTGCCTACAAAATTTTAATATACCGTTGAGGTGGTCTTACCTCATGCCATTTAGCTTTGTGTTCATGATTTCACATTGAATTGAGTATCCTTATTGAACTATGTTTTAATAAGCTTATTAGGTGCATGAGTTTGGTGATGGAAAATCTATATTCCCATGTACTTCTAGCCTTCAAGTATTTTTTATAGCATCATTGAATATCTGCTGAACTCAAAGCATATGGTGAAATTTCAATGCTCCAGTTTACTTCACACCTTGATACATACTCAGTGGTCAAAGAAATTGGTCTCTACGCTCTACATATAAAAAGTATACGACATTGTACATCAGCACATGTGACATACACAACTTCTTATGATTGATATTGGTGGACATCAATGTTTCGCCTATCCCTCAACATAGAAGATTCTTCCTAGGCCTTGCAATGCCAATGGTAGCAACGGAGATGCCCAAATTGTTGTATATGAAATACATGTGGTGAGAATGCAAATTTTGTGCTCAATTGTTGCTCCTACAATCCTCAAATGCAAAGTTTCATGTTCCAAATCTATTTTAGTAGCAAACAACCACTTCTCAAATTAGTTATTACCGCAACGCCGGCACCATAACTAGTTCATTGTTCATTTAAATTTTAGTAAACATGTAATTCTCGATAAAGTTTAATTGATAAATTCAAGGCTCAATAGCTTCAAACATTGTGAAGACTCTTTTTTAACTCTACATAAAGCAATTTTGATATATTCAAGGCCCAATAGCTTCAAACATTGTGGAGACCATTTTTGAAGGATGTCAAACTTTGTTGAACATCCAAGCCAAAAGACAGATACAACTGCACAGGCGGGATTAAATCTCAAGGGATAATCATGATCCACTGAGTAGGACCACCAACCTATGCATAAGACAACACATTCAATAAATCTCAAAGATCAATTGTCATTTGGCAGGAGCAAGCAAAGAGCAATGGTAGGTCTTAGCAATTCTATCTTGAGTGTCTTGGAGGACAGCAGTAGCAGAAATATCCAAGCCCTTGAAAATACAGAATCTTCCACGCTTCCAGATAGACCACAACAACCATCCTGACGCTAAGTGAAAGGCTTGGCTTTGCATCTTATTCTAGGTATTCGGATAAATAGCCAATAGCACTTGCTGACTTGTCAATGTCACATGAGAAAAGAGAAAGCAGCCAAGACCAAACCGGATTGCAGCGATCACACAAAAAGAAACAATGCTCAATAGTGTCATCCCTTTGCTTGCATAGTGGGCGGAGTGCTGACGCTCAAGGATCGAATCTGTGGACAAGTGCATTAACACAAGAGCATCTATGAAGGATCTGCCACAAAAACATGGCCCATCATGGCATCATTTAATGGGCACCTTGATATCCTAAGGGGTTACCACCTTAGCCTTAGTGGTACCAGCATTCTCCATCCTTTGACACCTCATAATTTGAGGCAGCACTAATGATTGACAAATGACTACGATTTCCATACAGGAAATCCCATTGGACATGATGCATAGTCAATGAATGCTTACATGGCTGCAATTCGATTCTAAGCTTAAGTGTACAGCCAATAGACACCCCCACTTGCCTCCCAATTACAGATCTACAAACCTTCAAGTTTTATATCATCCTTATACATGCTTCCAATTTTATCTCGAACAATAGCTCTGAAAAGGAAGATCGTAATTAGAGAGTGTAATACAGATGCTTGAATTGAAATAGGAAACAAATAACTCAGAACAATACTTCTAATGTCTGGAACTTACCTCCTTCCAATTCTGTATTTTAGATCATTGATTGCTGGTAACTTTAGTTTTATCAGCCAGCAACTTAGGTCGTAAATCTAAATGCAAGGATCTGTCACATCCTCCATCATATACATAACCCTTATACTCTTCACAATAAAAACGTGTTCGTGTTGCCTTTGTAGTCTCATGAATAAGATCGTTTGCCTTCCTAATCACATGTTTTGCGCCATGTACCACGTAGGTTCTTTGCTTTACTTCGGCCCTTGTAATTAGTATTGTGCACCCAACCGAAGGAGTGAAGGAATTGTTTTCAACTGGTTCACATTGTAATTGCATCAAAAATTGGTAATCTGAAAATTTTGGATTTCGATGTTTGAAAACTAAGCATTTGTCAGCACCGAGTCCAACATCACCCAGAATATAGTATGGTACCAATTTTATTGTACCATCTCCCTTTCCAAAGTACAACTTGAAACAAAGCACATTTTGTCTTGAACATCACAACTAGCTTTATACCTCTTGTAGGTTGTTGCAATCCCTGAGTGGAACTTCTTGTTGCTTTGGTGATTCAACCAAACGTGTCACAAGAATCTCATCCACACCATGCGATTAGAAGCATAGTATTTCATGTTTAGTCTGCCATGCACAGACAACAATATCAGAATACTTAAAACTGCAAACTTGTAGCTACCTCTTGGCACGTCTTTATTTTAATGTGTAGCCAACTTTAGCTCCTTCGATGGGAATATTTTGTGGCAACTACTCTTTACTATTCCACAACTAGCCAATCCAAAGGTTCTTGCTAGTAAAGTATCAATCAAAGTTTACATGGTGCCCATGAGATTGCAACTTTGCAACAAGGAGATGGTATAAAAAGCAAGACCTTCCCTCTCAAGTAGCATATCATAGATGGAAAATTTCAAGTAATTTACATAAAGTCCAAAGTCGTGATCCAAATTTATGCAGTTTTTTTGGGGTGTAACGTCTTATCAGGTTGAACTCACTTCAAAGTGGATTCACTTCTTTTTCAAGAATGAACTGTCCAAAGAGCTTTCTATTCAGCCAAATTGATAGAGCTTGTATTCTGTATTCTATTTTTGTATTAGTCTATATAAGATCTTTTAGGACCTTGAGAAAATGTTTTAAAGAAAATATCTTATGCCTGCGAGCTCCACGCGTCCTTTATATGTACTAGTAGATGAGTTTGTATGTCATAGTTAATTCTTTTGTCAGTATACGACATGCGAAGACAATCTTTGTTCACATGTTAGCAATCTTTTCTTTTGATATCTCCTTCATTGAGATCCATCTATACAAACATAGTCATTAAAAAAAGATTAGTAGGTTTTTGGGATCTTTTGCAAAACAAACTACAGTATGGTTCTTTAGATCAACGACAAAGATTTGGGTTCGAAAAGGCCACACCGAGTTAGATGCAAACCAAAAACAAGGTGTCGCAAGACGAGGGGTTGCCCTCCGTGGCCCTCGGCAGTGTTTTCATGGGTTCTATTTCGTCGTTTTCTGGTGGGTTTTGTTTGTTTTATATGGAGCCGTGTAATTCAGGGTGCATATAGACATCATCCTGCAGCAAAGGAATGATCCATCTAATATTAACCTTTCAGCAAAGATGTATGTTGACGTACAACTTTGCTGGAAATTATAGATGACTATGTGCTAGTGTAGTATCATAGCAGCTTGTAGTCTTTACAAGCCCTAATTACATATTGAGAACATGATCATCCTTTTGGAGTGGCCGCTTCGTATTGAAGATCTAACTTTTATGCTACCTCACTATTTATATAATTTCTACTAGAGTTACTTGAAACCGCTGCACTAAGATCTCAAACATTGCAAAGAAAAACAAGGGCCTCTCAGATCAATACAAATGTAAACACCTAATGAGAAGCATCTCAATATCCCTGACCAATAATGCTAATCAATGAGATGGAATATATTATTTTTGAGTATTCCAGCTTGTAAATCTTCGCGGCTGTGCTATTTGCAAGACTATAGTTGTGGATCTCCACCAATCGAGGACAAGAGTGAGCCACAACCTCCGCCGCCAACACCGCAAATTGGTACTCCAGAGGCATTATTTGAAAGGTAGCATATCAATCATATACTTTTTCAACAATTCCCCGGAGAAGTCTTTTACCTCCATCATCGAAATCATGGGCAATGTTTCTTTTTGGTCTTGATAATGGTATTCCATCAACTCATAGCCGGGCCATTTGATTGGGGTCAAATGTATGGTCGAGGCACAAAATATGAAGATGTGGTACAACTTCCGATTCTCAAAGAAGGGTTAATGCCAAGAAACATCGTAATAATGCATTACACAATAACCTTTTAAGTCATTTAACCAAGATCCAAGTAGTTTCGCGGTTTTTCGACACATGGCAACAAGCATTTGATTGCCACAAAACATCATATAAAATAATGCTAACCACAACCTTATAAGTCATTCAACCATATTCAAGTGATCCTTGTGTCTTTCGACATATGGACAATATCCTATTAATTGTGGCATAGTTTCAAGGCTTGAAGTCGCCGCTGATCTTTTCGCTGGCTCGAAACTAAAGTTTACCATTGCACTAAGGCAATCATAACTGATCTATGTCTGTTTTCAATGTTAAATTCCTTAAAAACAATTGGAGAGAAAGGAGAACCAACCTGTGAGTATAGATTGGGAAGTTCCTCAAAAGCCACATCCATTATATCTCGCAGATTATAAAATGCTGCATTGCTCCAAGAGTTTCTAAGTTCTTCAAGTAATATCCGTAACATTTGTCAAACACCCCAAATCATGTATTAATAGCAATTGCACATACCTATCAACGAAGCTGCTGTGGTCAACTTGCAAGCTTCTAATGATTAAGCCGCATGAGTCACATCAAGAATAAATTATTAAGGCAAACATTTCCATGATGCACCATTTGCACATGCAAAGCAATCAGTAGTAATATGGATGAAACAAGAGAAACAAGTACAAGCCTAGGGAAGCATTAATACTTAAGGCATCTATTAGTCGAATTGCCGTAAACGCAGTGATAGTCCCGCTCACTTCTAAAGCGAGAGCAACCATAAGACATGAGACATCAATGTCCGCTTCTAATATCCATTTAATAATACGCTACCATGGCAAATGAAGTGCCAAGCAAGCCCGAAAAGACAAGTATGCAAGATACAAATAAGGTGAAAGTTTAGGCAATCTACAAGACACTTTGCATGGTGGCCTTTGTCACGCGGAAGTTGGGAAATGTGTGGGAGTTGAACCCACGAGTCCCCTCGCAAATGTGCGGTTACTCATATTTGCAGCCTTTGTGGCGTTGTTATTCAACTTCACATGTTTTCGCCGTTGTTAAGCTTGGTTTAGTGTATGCATGCAAAGGTTAATAAATAACAATGTTTGCATGCTAAACTTAAGGAAAATTAAACACGGTTAGATTTCGCTTGTGTATATAATATACTCGCCAAGATAAAGTTTAGAAGTTTCCGCTTTGGCCATTGCTTCTTCAATAGCACAACTCACATAACAAAAACTAGATTTCCGCCACAACGCGGATTTCTAAGAACGAACCGTAACACTGGCAAGGGCCTACAAGCAAAACATCACCCAAGTTTTACTCACATTTCATTATCGAGCTCCCTTTGTCGCCACTGCGGTGCATCCAGGAAGACTTCCTCCAAGAAACCAAGATGTTATAGAACGCTTATAGCCTTGGCTATAATGTAGATAGATGTTATACCATAACCATAGGCATTTAGCACCCATCATTGGAATCTATTGGCTTAGTTGTGTCACCAACTTGTTTAAAATTGTGCCCTTCATAACTCATGGTTTATAATCTTCCTGCACCATGGCCACCGCTTGTCGCAGTCAATCAGCTTTTCTTTGCACAAGATAATTAGCAAGAAGAAGTATGAGAAACTAAAAAATAAATGTACCGCCAACTAACATCAAAAGGGGTTGACAATTCGAATTTGAAAGGTTTAATGGAAGGTGAAGAAACGCTTGACATGTTCAAGAATGTACAATGCACATCAATAAATTGTGAACTTCAATAAGTACCATTCGTAATTTTGAGGACGATAAAATATTCGAAAGCATTCTCGACGAGGTGGCAAACCATGTTTCTTGCATATTTATGAATATATCAAGAGCCTCTTTGTCGTAGTCATGATGGATAAGTCCAAGAATCATTTCGTTGGAGACCCAAAACGTAAAACAATAATTACCATAATCACTATGTTTGCCAAATCTCAATATGTCTCCAATAATAAAACATTGATCACAATGTATTACAAATTTCACGCCACATCATACTATAATATTTTTCAATAATGTAACCTGATTTATTGTAACAGTTTCTCATTAGAAACATCTTAAAACCCAAGTAGTTGGCTTTCATACCGGCTTATTGTACCATCAGAAATGTATTGACGCCATGAAATCCACAGAAGCCACTACAATTCCCTGCAAAGCAAAAAGAAGATAAAGCTAATGAGCAACTATTTCGTGGCATTATGCCAATGTACACAGACATTAACAAAAGTTGCCATTACAGTAGAAGCTACCAATGCCAAAGGCACCAAACAGTTTCAAAAGTGATAAAATTGGCAAATTTTCTTAGAAACACATCCTACAATGGGATAATGGCACTGCCTATTGAGTAGACCTTAAAGCAATAAGACAAAAAGCATACAGTTAAATAAGGAAAATAAAGGAGAATTCTGAGAAAGAAATTAAAAAAATCACTAACTAGAAGGAGACAAGACTTCAAATGGTAACTTCTGTCACTTCACATTTTTAACAACTAGAACATTTACAGAGACATGAAAGGAACTGGCATGTAAAAGAATGTGAAGAAGAAAATTAATGTACAAAGGAACAGGCATTACAAAGAATGTGAAAAAAAATCAACCTAAAGACTAACCTTAGGTATAAATTTCAGTACTCTTCAGATTCTGCCTCGGCATTTTGGAGCCATTCTACAAATGGATGGGTTTGCTTACGCACAAAGTCACTTTTGGATCCAAATGAGGGAGATGGCTTGCTGGTGAACCAATTCATTATATTTTCCTCCTCAATAATATCCTCGTCCTGCCGAATTTGTAAAAGGATGGGGATGAAGCGCCTGGACACGTCAGCAATGTGCGCCAATTTTCTTGAATCTTTTGTCCTATTAGATTCAAACCAATTTCTTGATATGTTGTGTTAATCCGTGCTCCTATCTGAAGCAATTACTGGATTAAGATTGCCAGCCTTGTAGGGGCTAGCCTTTCATATGATTCCCCTTAATTTTCCCTACAGATGGACACCAGAATTTTTGCAATTATCAAGCATAATGCAAGATTAACTTGTGGTTTTTTGAAAGGATCTCCTGTGGCTCTGTGGAATTCTTTGGTTTCTGAACAATATTTCCCGTAAGATCTTTTCGCTTCGTAATACTCGCTTATACCAAGCTCTGGAATTTGAGGTAGAAATTGTAGACTCTGGCTTCAAGAATTTGTGGGGAAAAAAAGAGGTCTCTCGCTCGGGATTTTTCATGTGCATTGTGGGTGGAGTGATTCAAAATTGTGGTTAAAGTGTAATCCCAACAATGATTCATCCTTTAGTGTAGGTTCCCTTAGTCTAGGCTTTGAGCGGCTTTCCACCTTTTGTAATTTCAAATTTGCTCGCTCCCTCGTTGTCTTTTGCCCTTTGATGTTCCCCCATGCTATTTCGCACATGTTCAATCGCTTTTGTAGTTTCCACCGGGTTCTTTCTAGATGGCTCTTATAAAACAAAAGTTACCCTAAATTTCTCTATCCTTCACGATTTGCTGATCTTGAGCCCTCCGATCGCCCGATCTTCTTAAGCAACTAAGGTCTTTTCAAGAAAACCCAAAAATGTCATTTTCTTTGGTGATTTTGCTAACTCCCTTAACCGGAAATTTCTATGGATCCTTTGTCTTTTAAAGTTCCATGTTGGGATAATTTGTCCAAGGACCCCGATTATAGAGGCCAATTGCCATGCATGGATCCGTTCACAAGTTCCTCTCCCCTATGGTGATAAACCACGGAATAAAGAAAAAATTTCTGGACAAATTTTTCACAAATGCTCTGGAACAATTCGATCTTTCAATCCCCGCTTTCAAAGCCATGAAATCAGCCACTTTCAAAGGTATTTTTTTGACCTTCCCTCTGCTCATGCAAAGTCTGAATTCTTTTCATGACTCACCGTTATTGTCAAAGTCAATAAACATGGTATTACGCTGGATAAACTCTGGGCCTTTTGCTTGAATCTTCACAAAGAAATTCTTATTAATGCTGTTTATTGGCTACAATCTCCATATGTAATGATTGAATGTGGTAACAAAAGATCTGCCAATCTTTTACTAAATCGAGGTCCTTTGACTCTGGAGTCCTTTCAACTCACCTTTTTAAAGTGGGATCCCAAATTTGAAGTTGCCAATTTGGATAATCTTTGTGTAGCCTCTACCACTCTCCATGGTTTGAATCCTATCTACTGGAATAAAGACTGTCTCAAACTGCTTTTTGGGTCAATTGGATCTTATATATGCACTGAATTTTCGCCATATAGGCCACCCAAATCTTTTGTTCAAATTGATATATCCAAAGATGTCCCCCTCCAAATTCCTTTTCTTGATGTTTTTGGTCAAAAAGCCTCCCTTTCTCTTAGATGGGCTGGTCTGCCTCCTCATTGTCAAAACTGTAGGGCGAGACACTTCTGGTATGAATCCTGCAAGGAGAATTCACCTTCCACAGCCAAGAATGTGAGTTATGACATCAATCAGACTGATGATAAGGAAGTCAATCAACAAGTCAATCAGCCACCAAACAAAGAATCGGGACAAAGAAGTCAATCTCATGGAAAGCAAAGAACAGATACCAAGGGACAAGCAGAAAATGCAAATATCTTGTGCCCCCGCTAGTAATTATGACTCTCTGAATATGAATAGGATATTAGCCCTCCAAACATTTTATCTAAGGATAAAGATTTCCAAAGGGACCAAAGTCAATGGTAGCTATAAAAGAATTCAGAGAAAGAAAAATCTGAAAGACTCCCAGTCTCAAATTGTTATGACTGGGGATGCACCTCCTGTTAGAAATCAATCTCAAGATGGAGCTTTTGAAAAGGGTTTCCAACAAGTAAAGGTACTTTTTATAATGTCGATCCTCGCTAATGGCATCAACAAGGTCAACAGCCTACATGATACTTTAAACAAAATCATTTTGGATGCCAAAACTTGGGCACCAATAATAAGAGTTCCCATTACTTGAACTCTAATAGGGGTAAGAGTAGTTCATTAATCAAGAAAGACAATCATGAAAAGGTCTTAAATCAGGTCTCTCTGACCAATGATCAGCTCCTTTGTGAGGTAATTGATCCTAAGGATACTTTGGTGGAAATGGTGCTCGCCTCCAATTCCCTCGCTACATGCAAGTAATAATAAATCTCTAAGCCAAATGAGAGGACCATGGTCTTATGCAATCCTCCTAATGAAGACTCAAGGGACAAAGATCAAACATCTATATGGTAATACCAACCAACCCTGTGTATTGGCTAACCTTAATTTCGAGATAGATTTGATGTACTATTGGGCAATTCTTGTAATGATCTAAACAACCATTGCCAATCTCCCTTTATTGATCTCTCCCCAGCCTCTGATCCCTTTCTCCCTCCACCATCTCTCATAGACAGAAATATTGCTGAACAATTAGCTTCCTTGCAAGAGGGTCTTTGCTCTCAATCACAGCAAGCATGCCATTTCAATAATTTGGATGAAGAGATTGTGCAAGATACTCCGTAAAGAGAGTCAGTATGAACATGGTCGATCATTATGAAGAGATTCTCAAGAAGGAGGATTCCGGCAATATGATAGAGGAAACTCATGAGGTGGCTGCTGAACTATCAGGTCAGGTTCTCTCTCCTCCTTGTCATAATTATATGGAAACTCCTAACATTAATTGTGATCTTCCTGCTAGCATAAATAAAATGTTTGAATTCATTCCTGGAGGGGTTTCTGATGTCAGTGATGAGGAAATTGATAAAGAGAACTGGGAGGGAGATAAATATCTAGCTGAGTGTCCCCTTAAAGAAGATATCTCCGCACCTACCTCTACCCGAGAGAAAAATTGGCTAAAGCCAAAAGTATGATACCCCCGCCCTCGAGCTCATAAATTTACATAATACCCCGGCCGCCAACACAAGAAGTAAAATTAGAAAGGGGAAAGGGAAAAAGAAACTCAATAGATATTAATCTTTGCCCTACCTCTTTTCTTCTGTCCTTCCTAAGTTATCCATGAAGATCATCTCCTGGAATGTTAGGGGTATTAAAGGCCCAATCAAAAGAAGACGTACATCTCCCAACTTAGAAATTATAACTCGATATAATTCTCTGCAGAAGTTAAGCTTCCTAAATTTGAAATTTCCAATCTTGGAGATTGATTTACCCCGAGCCTCTTCCACTGGATTGAGGCCTCCGTAGAAGTGGAGGTATTATCATGATATGGAAAAAATCAAACATCTCTTTCTTTAACTCCCTCTAAAATGTGGCAAGTCGTCATTTTTCGCCATACAAGATTCTACCTTTGGGGTTATCAATATTTATGCCTCCACTGCCCCAAAAGAAAGGGAAGTTCTCTGGTCTGAAATTAGAACTTGGATGCATGCTAATCCTGTTTTTTGACCGGATTGTTAGGGGGACTTTAATAATACCCTCCTCCCGAATATGAAACTTGGCAATCATCTCAATATGTCTACAATTGAGAGAACTAATTGGGACTCTTTTTATCTCTCGACACCTCATTGGTTTATGTGCCCTCCCTCACGCTTTCTTTTACCCTGGTCTAATAAGCAAAAAGGTGACAAAAGAGTCTATTGTACCCCGGATAGATTCTATGTTTGCAAAACCCAACCTCATCTCTTTGGGATAATTGCTATGTTACTAGTGATGAAGGAAATATAATTTCTGACCATCAGCCTCAATTCTTATGTACTAAGCAATTGACACAAACTCCTAGGGATGGTAATGTTTTTATAAATTTAATCAGTGTTTTCTAGAAAATGATTCCTTTGTCGAGACTTCAAGGATTTCTATCTCCATATCCCCGATGAAGGTAATCAGCAACCAATGAAAAGATTTTATGGCAAAATTAAGAAGGTCAAGAGCTGGATTAAGGATTGGTCTAAAAGCAAACATTTGGCTAAAATCAATGAAAAAGAGCAACCGCTTTCCAAGATGAGGGATATTAGATCTTCCTACAAGAAGATCCTCACAATCTAAACCTCGTGATATTGGTGAGGAACTTCGAGAATTATCTGAAAAGTGTTGAGGAAATTGAGGCCAAAAGCTCTTCTATCAAATGCAAGATTAAATTTAATAAGGACATGGACTATGGTAGCTCCAGTTTCTTCTTTAAAATGGCTAAAGTCAGACTCCTCAGGAATGCTATCACTCAAGTTAAGACTGACACTGGAGTGTCTCTGAATGACTCTAAGCTTATCAAATCTTTCTTCCAAGATAGCTATGCCACCCTCTTTTCCAAAACTCCAGCTCAGCAAATTGACTCTGTCAAAGAAAGGAAATTTCTTGACCTGCTTAATGTGATCATTCCATCCTCTATTGATAATATGGATGATTCTATTGTGGCCCCTCCTGGAGAAGATGAGATTTTCAAGGTTCTCAGGTCCTTTGGCAGAGGAAAGTCCCCTGGTCCTGATGGCCTTCCAAGTGAATTCTATGTTCACTTTTGGGATATTCTAAAATATGATATCATTTCCATGGTTTGTGTGTTTTGGGAGGCCAACTTTTTACATCCTTCAATCTCTGCTGGTTTTATTTCCCTCATTCCTAAAGTGGATAACCCATCTACTTTCTCAGATTGGAGGCCTATCTCATTAACCAATACCTCATATAAGATTTGTGCCAAGATAATTGCAAATAGAATCAAAGTATTTCTGTAAGAACATATCTCTTTATCACCGCCTTTTCTCGCCTAAAACAGATTTATTTTGGACAACTATATCATCGCTATGGAAGGTCTTCATTGGAATAGCATCTCCAAACAAAATTGTGTGTGCTTTAAACTTGATTTTAAGAGAGCTTTTGATACATGTTGAGATGGGATTTTCTTTGATCTTGCTCTCTCTAAATTTGGGTTTCATCCTAAACTAAGGTCGCTTATTCATGGTTTGAATGCTTTTTCCCATTCTCATTGCCATTATTAATGGCTCCCCTCTCAATTCTTTCCTTTATCTAGAGGAGTCAGACAAGGCTGCCCCCTTGCCCCCTACTTATTCCTGATAGTAGCTGAAATGCTTACAAGGGCTGTTCTTCATTTTAAGGAGCTTGGGATGATTAAGGGACTTAAATTGCCTAATAGTGATGAGTCCCTAACTCGTTCTCAATATGCTGATGATACTTTTGCCTTTTTAGATGCTGAGATCTCTAACATTGATTTCTTTCTTGACATTATCAATCAATTCTCAGCTGCTTCTGGGGTCCACCTAAATTTGGCTAAATGTGTGATCATTGGTGATAATATCCAGCCAAACTTTGCTAATCTCAAGGTTGTTAATACTTATCATGCTTCCACTCTTCTAGGTATGCCTTTGTCTCTCAATCCTAACCTTAAAGGCTTATGGCAGCCCATAATTGATGTAATAAGGAAGAAGCTAAATAAGTTTAGAGGTGGATTATCCTTTTGTCGGTAGATCTATTATTGCAAAATTTTGTCCCCGCCAAAGACACACATTTATTTGTCTTCGCTTTAGTGGCCCCTAAGTCAATTTATTCTCGAGATTGAAAAGATTATCGAAAGTTTATTTGGAAAGGTTCTCATTTAGTAGGATGGAATTATGTTACCAAGCCTAAAAAAAACATGGTGGTCTTGGTCGCAAGGATCTTTATCCGCAAGCTTGTGCTTTGGTCGGCAAATACATATGGAAGTCCTTCATGAATAATGCTGGTCCATCCTCTCATTTCATTAGATAATCGGCTTTATTGTTCTCACCCGTTGGCCATCCTACAATTGAGCATATTTTACCCGATTCATGTTTTAATGTTCTCCGTGTCTGGTGCAAATACTTCCCTCTTATGAGGAACTTCATTATGGCTTGGAATAAAGTGCAACCGGCCTATGAATATGATGATCCTCAAGATCTTAACTTGCACATGACTATTTTTCGAATCCACTCAAGAATCATCCTAATAAGGTTCTTGCCTTGAGACATCCAAGAATTTATAAGAAATGGTCTGATCATGGTCTCCTTTTCCTAAGTGACCTATACACGAATAATAAGCTCATTTCTTGGACCAATATGAAAAACTTAGTTCATGGCACCTCTAGTGACAAAAAGGTCTATTTGCATATTAAGTCCATCCTTCCTCAAAGCTTGGTTAAATAATGTTGTCCCTAAGGCAACCAATTGGAGCATTGGAGGTAAGTGTTTGTATAAGGTCAGTCAAATTTATTCTGCTATTATCAGCTATGACAATCCTTCAAAAGCTGGTCTCAAATGGTCTATCACTATGGATGAGGCCAAATCACTTTTTCATGAAGTATGGAACTCTTATTGCCTAAGGTCAACTTTCTTTTATTTGGTGCTAGCCAATAAAAGCATTCCTAATTTACAACTTCTTTCCCTCGTGAATGTCAATATTTCTGCCTTTGTGCCGCCTTTTGATTGCAATTTGGAGGAAGATCTTGAACACATTTTTATCTGGTCCTAAGCTCAACCCTTTTCGGGTCTTGGTTTGATGTAAAGTTGGGTGGGCTTTTTTCCTAACAAGATCTCTCGAAATTTGTTGTCTTATGTCCAAAATGGTTGTACTTTTGTTAATACTATCATGTTTATTGCTCTTTGGAATATCCGGAAGGCAAGAAATAGAGTAGTTTATGGCAAAAAGAATTTCTATTTTTGGATCAAATTGCACTTTCAACTTGATGTTGAGTCTACTACCTCAAAGACACAAAAAGGAAGCTAATTGATAAATATGACGTAAAATGGGATTCTATTGGTCATTTCGTGGGGGTCTTTGATTTATTTGTAGCCAATTTCAATGTTATCAATTCTAATTCGCTTTTGGTGATGATGTTAGCCTACTTAAAGAAATGTAAGGAGAGCATGGGTGAAATGGATAATCTCCTCAAAAAGGATGTTGACCTTTGACCTGAAACTATTCTTCAACAAACTTTTCAAAGTGAAGAAAATTTGGACACAACTATAGCAAGAATGTTCTCGCAGAGAAGTGGTGCAAGTTTATAGTATGTTTGATTTTCTCTCCATGTATAATGTATACATGATCGAGGTACAATTTTCAAGATTCAGTGGAGCAAAGACTATACTCACGCATTGTTGGCTGATTTATATGGCTCCTTGTTTTGCTTGAGTGTATCCGACCTCTCTTGCTTGGATAGCATTGCCGAAAGCGTGATCGCTGATGGCTACACTTTTGGATCCGCCGCCTCTTTCTATGCCTTCTTTTAACTCTAAGCTTGACTCCTCTCACTTCAAACCCAAGAGCCTTATCCTTGCTTTTCGCTTCTTGCCCAAATCACGAGACATTAATTGCTCAATGGTATCTCCTAATCCGCGCGAATTTTGGTTGGTTTTCCTTTCGTGTGTTAACAATATTTATCGGTTGGGGTCGTGATCTCTCCACATTTTTGAAGACTATCACATTTTTGAAGACTATCTCTACTTAACAGCTTATCCTTTGACCAACTCACCATTTCGTGATCTCGATTTCTATTTCATGTACTCTTGATTATACCTCATTGCATTATGTTGGTTTTATGGTTAAAGATCTTTGCTATGCTCAAATCACTGATCAAGGCAGACCTATGTATTGTGTTTCTTGATTAATGGAAAAATCTACTCTTACTCTAAAAAAAAAAAAAAAAAAAAATCCTCGGCCATACAAAACCTTCAATACAAGAGAGAGAGAAACTTCCTTACTTGCATCGTATGGATGCAAAAAAGTATCAATTGCAACAAGAAGAGCATCCTCAAGCAAAGATCATCCCGACTACACGAAGTCAAATATAACTTTTTTTTTGGCAACTTCCTTGATAGCTCCTTTAGAAACACCAAAGAAACAGAGCCTCAAAATATGAGTCCATTATTTCCTCGCTAGAACCTTTCTTTACCTTCTTTCAACTTGGCCATTTCGTAAGGTATAGATCCTTTTAAGCAACCTCCTTGAAATCCTTTACAAGCTGATCATGAATACTCAATTGCTCTAATTTTGAAGCTCACCATTTTTATCATGGCCATTGGTCGCCTCGTGACTTTTGCAGATGATAAGGATCGCTTCACTTTGGCCTTTCCATCTTTATTCTTCACCGCTTTTGAGATGCACTTGTTTCCTCGTCAAAATTAGAGGGCATAACCATCTCAGTAGTTGCCTTACTAAGTTCTCAAAAGCGTTGCTTTGCCGCAGATGTCGCAAATGTCGCTCCCCCGAACATCGCCATCTTCTTCCTCTTTATCAACCACCGACTAGCAAACCGGGATACCTCATCTTCTTCAGACCCTCAAATGCTTTTTTTTATCGCTTCTTCTCAGATTCAAAGAGTTTTTTTTCTTTTTGGCACCTCCTTTTTGCTTTCTTCATTTCCTCATCCGCCATTTCTCCTTCTTGAGACGCTCCTTTCCGCTTCTTCTCATGCCTTTCTTATCTTTTTCCGGATCTTTTTTTGCTCAGAGGATTTTGTGAGCTTGTCATGAGCTTGTCACGCATATCAACATTAGAAATGAAGCCACAAGCTGCACATTTGAGTTGTATAGTCTCGGCTTTTGTGACTTTCACTTACTGCCTCGTGATTACCACAACCCATAACACCGACATACTTCTTTATAAAGATCTCAAACAAGGCAGCTAGTTTAACAGCCTCGCGGTGAACCATTCACAATAGATATTCAAGTCTTATCACAAACTTATCGGGCACCAAGCTCACAACCAAGTATTTTGTTGTGTGCGCTGGTGGGCGAAAGCAAGTGCCTTCGCAACATCAACCATGTTGACAAGATTAGTCTTGATACCATTTCCACGCCTCTATCTTAGTAACCAATCTAGGCATCTTGTATCTCAGAGAAGGCATCATCCTTGTTGCCAGCCCCAATGTTTAAAAATGCCATCTTCAAAAAGTGTTTTTAAGTTTTATGAAGACCTAAGATGAGAGAGGCAAACTCGAAAGTTTTTATGGAGCTTTTTCTTGCTACCAAACACCGGGACGCTACATACGCCTCTTCAACATTCAGATGGATAGACCCAGAGAGTTTATGTCTATTCTTCGTGGTGGGGAGTATTCCCCAAGCAACCCTACCAACCCCGTGATATGAACGACGACCACGTACATAAAAAGAATCCGATATAAAACCGGCAATGGCCTGCCCCACATTCTCCATACATACTCCCACATTCTCCATACATGCTAATAAGGGAAGATACATTATCCTAATAATCTTCCTAAACAAGGATGCTAGAATGGATCGATTTTTCCAAAAAAAGAATTGCTTGCAATTCTAGCATTTCGTGAGCAAGACAACAAAGGCTTGAGGACTTATGTTGTTGTCGGGTTAGCCTTAACGCTTTGAAATGAAGAGAAGAATCGAGTGCACAAATGGGCGTGGATAGAAAAGATCTCACATGCTTACCATCTCGAGGAAGGATCTTGCAGAGTAACTGAGGCTATAATCGAAGGAAAAGTCCATCCGTTGTATCGTTGTCGGACCCTTCTGCTCTTCGCAGTTGCCAAAATCTAGCAGCCTATAAAATCCATTGTCTAACAATTACAAGTTCTTGGAGTTCACCTTTTGAATCACAGAGAATAGTGGCTTCCAGCCTCTTTCAAAGTGCGCGCTGTTTCTCGATTCAAGAGAAACAAAGACAACCGTTACCCGCTTTGTAATAAACCGCCCAACGACATTAATCGGGCGACCGCCAGCCATGTGCAACAAGAGGTTTCGAGCAGTCACCCGCATATCTTAGGTATATTCTAGCATATACCTAGGATATGCCAAAAACCCACATAAACGAGGTTTTGCCCCCTTAGGGGCAACCCAAAAAAGGGAAAAAATAATGAGGTAAAAATAGAAAGAAAGAAAGATTTTTATCGTCTATGGAGACCAATTGGCCTATGGACCCAATGAAGGAGCGCGAACAAACTTATTATCGTCCGAAAGTTAAAAACCCCCACCTCAAGGGTTTTGAGGGGAAAACGCGGCGCAATAAGAATATCGCCAAATCAGATATGTATACATCATCATGAAATATATGTATATATACATGTCAAGTGTATGCCCGAGGACATAGCTGATCTCACATATCCATGACCTCCTGAAGGTATGATCCTAGCATCCGTATAGAAGACGGCTCAATGTCACATGTAGGGGTTGGCTGACTGACCAACTCAAAGATAGCACGCCCGATTTGATAATATATCGAGTAGAGTTGAAGTGTATGAGATTCATCCTCAATGAATCCCATTTGGCAACATTGACAAGCCTATTTTAGAGTGGCTCACCAATCCATCTACCCATCTCAATTCGGGTTGATATGCCCCCTCGCAGGCGTAATGGAGGCAATGAATCTGCGCCTTTTCATAGGCAAATGGGTACGCAGGTAGCATTGCGGGCCCCGTTCCAATGTGGGATTTATGTGGCGCTAGTATTGTGCTATCTTGACTTGTTCAAGGGCGCTAGCATCCCAGAGCTGGCTAAGGAAGCAAGCGTCAAGATATTGCCTCAAGCTATGGCACCGCCTCCTGCTTGCACATGTATGCACCTGTGCTCTAGCACATTCCATCTAGCCAATCATTGAGCTTTCTTTTCCCTCCAGCAGGCCTTAACGCAATGCGGCCCCATTGCCATGATATAAGCTAGGTTAGAGAGATGAGCATCATCGATATTGACAACCTTCTGAAAATAGACAATGTGGCGATCAAGACCCGCCCTCTGAAGAGGCAAGAAACTCATCTCCTGCAATAGAATTTGATATGGGACAGTGGAATTCACCCCCAGTGCTCATACCAAGAAGGCTTTCTACACCTGTTCCAAGTCATTCCAGGTAGCGAGGGACACTACTATACCCCATATTTCAACTCCGTATAAAAAGACAGGCTTCACTAAGACCTTGAACATGTGCGATTGATGAGCCCAATCATATAGCTCCGCTCTATGACTATTGTTTTGCATTGCATATAGTACCTTCCAGCCCGCCCTCACTCATAGCCGTATGGATGTGTCCCAGTGCATAGTAGAAGGAAACTCCACTTCCAAATATTTGTATGTGGGTGCCACTTCCACATTTTGCCCTCAAGAATCAAGGAGGGAATTTCTACCGACGAAGGATGATATGAGGACCACCTTAGTCTTGGCCAGTTGACGGCATATCGCCACTTTGGCGTAATGTGTCCAGTGGCATCAAGATGGCGCAAGATGTCTACCGAAAGTGTAAGCTAGGAGGTCCACATCAAAGATATATTAACCGTTGATGATCCGATGCGTAAGATGAGCTGGCCGCCCCATTATCAAGAAAACCAGCTCTCCAATCGACAATGTAAAGCCCAAACAATGTTGGGGAGAGAGGGCACTCCTGGTGAACCCCGATACTACTATCAAATGTTGGCTTGTCCACGAACCGCCCGAAAGCATCTCTCAGATAACTCTCGTATTAATCGTGATTCTCGCAGATCTACAAGAACCCCTAGTCGCCGTAATCTTGCCCATAGCATTTCTCGAGGCACAATGTCAAAGGCCTTCGCGAAAATCCACGGCAACAATATAGGTCTTGTCGGCTGTTCCTACCGTTTTCAACCGTAGTCCACAACCCAAGATGTGGTCAATGGTTGAGTGCCGTGGTCTGAATCCCCGCCTCGGGTGAGGGCTCGCGACTCTGCCGCCTCCCGCCCAAATTGCCAACTATTGCTCGAGAATTCCAAATGGTAATTTTGCAAACACCGAACCGACTATGATTGTTCTAGAATTGGTCGGGCAATGTGGGTCATCCGCCTTTATAGATGGGAACAACTATTGATCCACTAGAGTGGGAAGCCTTCTTGTAACGCCTTTGTATAATAAGGGCCAAGACTAGTACTATGGATGGCCCTACTCAATTGAGCAATTTCGCTTTGCATACCATCCGTGTCCGGGCGCTTTCCCATTGGCAAGACGCCGTAAGCCTTGGTCCACGCTTGATTCTCGCGGATTTCCATCACTAGGCCTTCTGGCAAGGGTAATGCTACTTGTGCACCCTGAGGGTCGTATAGCTATTGCAAGTATTGCCTCCACTGCTCGGGAGTGATGTTCCTTGTGGGCTGTACTAGCTTTCTGAGAACCCGTCGCCAGAAGGTCCTGGGGTGACATTCCAGGAGGTAGAACATTTCCCTTTGATGAGAGAGAAGACAAATTGAATGTTGAATACTTAGATACTGATAGTTTATTTGATAAAAACATTGATCTAACAAAGCGCTACGATTAGAAATTAGTAAGAGACTTAAAACTCATGTAACTTCTAAGTCTAAACTAGAATATATGGAATACAATGTGATATGAATAAGGATATTAACCTATAAAATATCAAGTTAGTAGGAATTGAATTGAATTGAATTGAGTTGGCTTTTAACCTTCACGGAAACCAAATGGCCTATTGGACTTAAACAAATAAATAAGGAACAATCAACCTATTATTATACAGATTACAAGAAATTTATTTGGTGGTTTTATTTATCGTATGCCTTGGTCACGAAAAATTTCCCTTTTCCAAAATCATCATCAGGAATTTCCGTGATAAATCGAAAATGGTGTAAAGAAGTCCAAAAAACCTTCCCAAAATTCCCTCATGTTCTAGGATTCTTTATAAGGAATGTGGTTTGTGAAAGAGAATGATTGGCCATATGACATTTCTGATGCCGAACCTACTATATATTCTACCTTACTTATACTACAATTACATCCTTTCTCATCTTATTCAACAATAGAACCCTCATTTTACATAATTAGTAATAGATCATCATAATAGGAATTCACTTATTATATGTCAAATGTTTGCCAAATTTTATTTTACTTATGTAAGGAAGGAAGGAAGGAAGGAAGATATTTTTATCGTTTCACTTGAGACCAATCGGTCTATGGGACCCAATACAAAAACGCAGCAAGCGGATTACTACCCGGATTAAAAAACCCCCGCCCCGAAGGGTTTTCGAGGGAAAAACCGTGGCAGCAATCAGCCTGCTGACAAACTGTCCTAATATATACCATGCAAAAACACACAAATATATACACTCATGCACCGCACCCGTAGTGCCTAATCACGGCAACCAAAGCGGGGCAAAGCCGAGCTCGCAGTCCAAGATTCTCCCGAATGTACGACCCTGTGGCACGCATCGACCGGTGTGTTCATCAGCAAATGTAGGGGCAAGTCCCGCCGCATACTAAGGGAGCGATCCGCCCCGGATCCGACTAAATGCCGGGCAACTCGAAAGTGTGAGACTCATCCTCAATGGCACCCGCTTGACAAAGATCGGCAGAGCCCGGGTCCCGGGCGGGCTCCCCAATCCACCGCCCGCCTCGAGCGTAAGATGGTGGGCACCCGTGTGAATGGAGGCAATGAGTCCAAGGCTTTTTCGTGGGCAGGTGGGAATGCGGTGTAGAGCCAGGCCCCGGCTAACACGGGTTGACGTGTCCTTGTAATGGGCCGCTTTTGACCGCTTCTAGAGCCGCCGGGTCCCGTGAGCTTGCCAAGGAAGCAAGCGCCCGTGTAACTCCCATAGGTTGCCACGATCGGCCTCAGGCGGTCCACCTACACGCACTGCGTTCTCAGACGCTCCATCCGGGCGAACCACCGATCTCTCTTACTCCTCCAACAGGTCTCCCGAGCCAAGGGCCCATTGCCACAAAGATAAGCCAAGCGGGAGCCGAGCATCACCCATAGTAACCACTTTCTGAAAATAGACGATGTGTCTATCAAGGGCTGCCTCGCTGAAGCGGCAAGAATCCATTTCCGCGCAGCAGAATCCGATAGGGGACTGAAGGTTTCACCCCAAGCGCCCGCAGTTAAAATGCCTTCCCGCACTGCTCTAAGTCATTCCGTGTCGCCAAAGAGACGACCGGGTCCCAAACCTTGACCCCGCATGTATGATAGGCTCGACCAGCGTCAAAAACAGATATGACCGATGGCCCCAATCATAGAGCTCGCCCGGTGATCTGTTGTTCTGCATGGCATAAAGCGCTTTCCCTACTGGCCTGCCACCCGCAAGCCGATAGACGCCCCAACAGAGCTGCAGGAGGGGAACTCCACCCCTAGGTACTTGTAGGTGGGCGGACTTCCACAAGTGCTGCCCCGATATATGAGTGTGTGAGGCGGGGTGGCATGAAGAGGATATGAGAACCACCCCCGGTCTTGGCCGATTCACGCCAAGCATGTCTCAGAGAGCCCCACGTATCGTGTCTAGGGCATCCGTGATGAGACCGCATAGCTTCGGGGGTGTGGGCCAAGGCCAACATCGCCCGCAGAGATAGATGAGCCGGTGGATGACCTGGTGCAAAAGCTGTATTATCCCCTATGCTCAGAAGCCGTGGCTCTTAACCGACAATGTAGAGGCCAAAAGTGTTGGTGAGAGGGGGCAACCCCCGCCGACTCTCGATACTACGGGTGAATGCTTGGCCCGCCGGCCGCATCCCGCCAAAACAACTCTCATACGTACCTCAGACCGGCATTCTCGCACGTGCAGCTGCAGCCCCGCTGACGCTAGCTTAGCCCATAGCTTTTCCCCGGGTACCGTATCAAAAGCCTTCGCGAAGTCCACAAAGCAGCCAATACAAGTCCCGCCGATGGTTCCGGGCCGCCTTCAATCGCCCGCGTATAAAGATATGGTCAATCGCTGAGTGGCGGGGTCTAAAGCCCGCTGGGCGTGAGGGCTCGCGACATCCGGCCGCCTCCGGCCCGGTCAATCGCCGCCGAGAATGCCGCCCAACAGCTTGGCAAATACCGAATCGACCATGATCGTCCCAGAATTGGCCGGACAAAGGTGGGTCGCCCGCTTTGTGAATGGGAACAACCCCGCTTGTGGTCCATTGTCGGGGAAACCTTCCCGCAATGCTTTGTTGAACAGGTAGTGAGGATCGCAGCAAGGCCGGGCCGCCTCGCCCATTTGAGTAACTCGCCCGCAGATACCATCGAGGTCACCGCCTTCCCATTAGCCACCGCTGCAGTGCCCTCCACAACATCCTCCTCCGCGAGAACCAATGGGGCCATCCTGTGGGGGTATGGGCGACGCTGCCCCCCGGTGGGTCATAGAGTCGCCGAAATACCGCTCCCACCGCCCGTGTGATGTCCCCCAGACTGGCTGGCCTTCGGGCACTCTCAAGGCCAAAAGGTTCGGGAGGATGAGTGTCCAAAGCAGTCAACATCTCCCCTCGACACCGGGCAAGGTACCGCCGCCTTTGTCTCCTTCGATGGGCGCAGATCGCGGTGGTGGCCTCGCAAGCGGGTACTGGATCCAGAATGTGACGGAGCCGCCGCCATGCTCTTTTCACTCCGCCCGATCAAACCATCGGTTACGCGGAAATGTTGCTGACCGACGGGCGACGCTGGGGAGTTCGCCAAAGCACTCGGCCCGGCCGTGATCCCCGTAATAGCTAAGTCACCGGGTCCGTCTCACGCTTCTAGTGTGGGGGTCCGCACTAATTGCCGGGAGGGCGCCCATGAGCATCGGCAGTAGTCCTCTACCCGCCATAATCTAGTCGCAACCGAGGATGGCGAGGGGCCGGCATAGTGGGGGTTTCCGCGGCTTGCCAAACCAGTCCAAATAAAGTGGGAGGTGATCCAGTCGACCTCCTCATCCCGAAAGTGTCCTGCGGCCCACCCGAAACGATCGATGAGATGCATATCTTGGCGCAACTACACAGCACATAGTCCACCACACTAGACCCTCCCCCCATTATCCCGTCGCATGTGCACTTGCGAATCGGGCCACCGCGGATGTGCCATTGCAAATTATCGTGTCAAAATACCACATAGCGTGAGCAATCGTCGCCAAACCGAAAGTGACTCGGCCGCCATCCGAGCCTCGTGGTCGTTGTTTCTCGGGACGAAATGCAGGACATCGCCGTAGGGGGTCAAGTCTCATGGGCTGCTCTACTCCTCGTCCGTGCATTGAAATTCCAAGAAGGACGACCCTACCCAATCGGCTGGTGCTGGCCAGATGTCATCCTATAGATCGACATAAGGGTCCATCCTATCCGCGACGGGTGGCTGCGATAGAAGGTGCTCTCTCTCGAGAGGGAAATAACAAAGCGCTTAAAAAAGAGGGTTGCCATCGATATTATGCACACGAACCCACAAGTACCGGTTGTGTCTGTCATTCTCCTCCGAGGGTAACCGAATGTGCCAAGGTTGTCCGGTGGTAGCAAGCCACTCCGCCATGACCCTCCGTCCCCGCACATGTATTGAAGACCGAGAAATGTTGGTAACCCTACAGATCAGGTAGCCTCGTGGCTCAAAGATGCTCCCATGTTCCATGAGGAAGATGAGATCCATATCACGCCACTGAAAGTTCGGGACTATCCTCCTTCTCGCTAAGGGAAGCCTCGACACCCCATGAGACCACCCCGAGGCACAATTCCTATTTGTCGCCAGCTCATAGTATGCGTACTCGAGTCAGGGGGAGGGCGGGAAGCAGAGGTCGAAAGGGAGAAGTAGATGGAGCGGAGGGCCGATGTGGTCGAGAGGGCGGGTCGGAGGGAGCAGGAGTAGGAGCGGAGAAGGGGCGAGGTGTGGCCACACGGTCGCTGGGCCGCAGTGGTCTACGCCAAGCGTGTCGCGGAAAATGTGCATCCCGCCTCGAACCAATCCCCGCTGCACCCCCTGGTGGCTAATGCCGCCGGACCCCGACAAGCCCCGCCCCGCAGATGCCTCCCCAGAAGTGGGTGTAAGATCCCTGGCCCACGCATGTGGATGTCCCTTCAAAGATCTTGCCCCCGGGCGCAAGATGGCATCACGCACCCGCGCATCCCAAAACCGCTAATATGACAATGCTGGCGCCACGACCGGGCCGAGCCCCATGGCTGGCTGCTCGAGAAATGTGAATCGCCTCCTGAATGCCATCCCGATCGAGAATGTGTGTTCGGATGTTGTGGGCTTAGACTCTCCTCCCCGCTCGGCATGCCTCGAACTACTAGGATTGTGGCCCTCCGCCTCAAGGCCTTGGAGTCTCCGTGGGCCCTGGGTCAAAGGTGGGCGAGGGCCGGCCTCGTGGGCCGGGGGTGGTGGTGGTGGCCGGGATGGCGGGGTGGTTTGAGTGCGGGGCAAGAGTGGGTCCCGGGCACGGGCCGGGCGGAGGTTGTGGCGGGTAGGGCCTCGAGCCGCCCTCGCTCTGCGGAAGCCGGGAGCACGCTCTCTGGTGGTTCGGCCGCCGCTGGGCTATCTCCCGGCCTCGTGACCGGGCCAGAAGGATTATGAACCCCAGGGAGACCCCCGGCTCGCCTATGGATGGTGCCCATAACCCCGGAGCCAGTGCTCGAGTAGCGAGAGCGCTGCTCGGAGCCCCAAAGACACAGCGCCCGTGAGCCTGCTTTGCTGTCTCGATCGCATCAAGATCCCCGGCCGGTTCCACTCGCTCCGCAAGAGCACCAAGCCCTCGCGCTATGGTGGTGGCTTTTCCACCTCGGGACCGGGCCGGTGACACCGCGGACCATCGCCTCATGCATTGCGCCGCCCCTCTCCCCGTGGTCATGGTGTCTAGAGTGATGAACACGCAAGCCCAGGCGCCCACATGTCGGGCCCACCTCTTTGCCCGGCCTGCTGTCGCCGGCGTGTCGTGCCAAGGCCATCTTCTACGTGGCCGCGGCGGTCTCCGCACTGCGGATGCGGGTTCTTCTCAACCACCGCTGCCTTTTTGAGCACATGGGGTGCCAGGGACTCCATCTCCACCGCCATGCCGCCAAAGGCACCGCTAGCCTCAATACAAGCCCTGTTAGCCTCCACTCCCGCTTTGACGTGGCTCCACCTCTCGCCGAAAGGTGAGTTCCCGTGGTGGTCTCGAGCAATCAATCCCTTTCGCCGGGCCGGCCTCGCCGAGGGGGCCTTAGCCTTAGCCCGAGCCTCCTTCTTCATGGAGGATGACTCTTCCCCGCCCAAGATGGCCGACGGGACCGCTTATGCGGGCGGCCCCTCGCCTTGGGTTTTTCCAGCTGGCCCATCTTTCGTGGCCATGACTTCCAAAGTTTGAGGGGGTCTCGTCTGCGGAAAGGGTGCTTAGAATCCAATTTGGGAACTCAAAAAAATGCGGCAGAGCAACTTTTGGGGGTTTGGGGGTTTTGGGGGTGTCAAAGTTTGAGGGGTCTCTCGATCGCTGTAAAGGGTGCTTAGAATCGCATTTGGGGACTCAAAAACGGGCAAAGCACCTTTTGGGGGTTTGGGGTTTTGGGGGTGTCAAAGTTTGAGGGGTCTCGGGCTGCAGAAAGGGTGCTTAGAATCCAATTTGGGGACTCAAAACGCCGCAGAGCACCTTTGGGGGTTTGGGGGCTAGAGAGAGATTGTAAACCCTAGAGGAAGAAAGCCGAAAGGGGCAAATCAAGGGGTCTATGCAAGGGCAAAGGAGGGCGCTTTGGGCTTAGGGATCGTGATATGATCCCTGAGGTCGACAAACTTATAAACATGAGATGTGCTACTTTGTATTGTTGACTAAGATTGATCAACATCTAACGCTTAGGTCCGCCATGTAACATTTCTTTGTTGGATCCCAATTAACGCCAAATGTTCAATGATGCAATGATCGTGGTGAAGTCAAAATAATAAAAGGTCTATGATTACTTGAGATATTTTTCATGAATATACACAATTCGTGAGCAACTTAATGGTTTACATGCTAAAATTCCACTTGGACTACGTATTAGTTTGAGAACATACGAGATTTGGACCCGTGTTATTACCTTGTGTTCTCCTGCCCATATGATACATGGATGCTGTGGTTGGTGACCATAGGATTCCCACTATATTTTCCACTTTATTACTGTAATGTTTTTGCATTCCTTGAGTTTTTTCTTTCCTCTTTTTGCCACCATCCAATGGGTTTTGAGCCTGGGTTGGGGTTGTCTATTACCAATGGCTTGACCACTAGGATCGCCACTGATGGATATTTTTTTGAGTCACCCAATGATAATCAGTGGGTTTTGAGCTTGGGTAGGGGTTGCTTATAACCAATGGCTTGAACACTAAGCTGCCAATGCGATGGATATTTTTTTAATTTATGAACCAACCGATAATAGTCAATTGGGTTTTGAGCCCGGGCTTGGGTTCGCCCCATAACCAATTTTTTACCACTGTGCCATCATCGCTGATGGATATTGTTTCTATTATATTTCTTTTATACATCTATTTTATCAGTTTGACAAAATATGGATAAGGGAAATCTCATGGTTATCCGACAACACACTAATCATATAGGCAGATGGTGGTATCCATGAAAGCCAAAGAGGACAGAACTGATTGGAAGTCCAGTTCCTTATCATTCTCTTGCATGGGCAGAGAGGACATACCTTATTTGAAATCCACTTCCTTATAATTTTCTACGTGACCTGTATAGAGGAAGATTAAGCAAACGCGTTATATTAAAAAAAAAAAACATATGACCAGACGAAGGATATGAAAGATGGAGAGAGCGTACCTTATTGACTTCCTCTGTGTTAATCTAAATAACTGCACTCCTTGTGTGACTCGAACAAATGAGTGCTAAGAAAAACGTATCGTACCATAAAAGCAGTTCTTTTTATAAACGATATTCCTCGCTGATCTTGTCGCGCTTCTCGATGAGAGGAGAATCAAGACGCCCCGCCTCTTCCGCGATGCGAGTAAGCACCGCGGTGGTAACAACCGCCATGTATGAATACTTCAGTACGCAAGTCGATGACAAACAATGCGATCCAATGTCAGTCATTGGCAACTATTGACGGTGGTCGAGTAAGACAATTGAGGAGGTAGTCGTCGCCTGTGCATGGTCCAAGGCCGGTTCTCCGGTTGATAGAAGAAATCAGTTCTAGAAATCGGGTATACACATGCATCATCTTCGAATGCTTCATCCAGTACCTTAACCATTACAAACGCTTCGTGCATTAATACAACCGTAACTCTCGGATTTTTCACAAGGTCTTTTTCTATATCTAGTCGTTTCATAATGTGACATATAGCCCCTACCTTAAGCTTGAGTTCATGGGTATCCCATAATGTATGAAGTTATTAAGAAAATCTGATGTTATGGATGGAGGTTGGAAGGATACAAAAATTCAATCGTGATCGCTACATCAAAGAGTTATATCGAACACATCTAGCTTAAACCGTAGATTGCTCCCAATCCTCTCTTATGCGATCGACAAAACCGCATTAACTCTGGGTCCTCTCAGATGCGGTTCGCTTCTTCTAACCTCAATACATGAAAACTTTGCCATAGCAAATATGACTTTATGGATGCATTGTAGGTTGCAATTCTTTTCCCCTCCTTTCACAATAGGAGAAACCTCGCCTAAAGTCTCCACCAATACAATGTTTGCCTCCAAATGGAAGATTGTTCCCCACAACAAGGTAATAGATAATCAACACTTTCTATGGAAATTCATCCCAGATGATAATCTTAGCTGCAATGAGCATGTCTGCTGCTCCAAAATTATGTTCTATCATCGAACGAAGTCCTGCATTGTTTTCTTCCATGGGAATTTGAAAGTGTGAGTGTGTGTCCGCCCTGCTGGATACTGTCGACCTACTAATTCTGTCGTACCGCACGGGAGCACTATCCCCCAATTGCCTCATATGGACAGGCATATGCAATCCATAAGGAATGTTTTCCCTCTGCCTACTTTTCCATGGATAAAAATAGGTTGGTTGCTTTGTGGTAATTCCAACCATCCATAAATGAAGCTGTACTTCTGGTCATTATTCATTATACACGCCATTTGCATCGCAGTGCTTAAATATGTCTTGTGGTCGAAAAACTTTTGCAACTCATGCATGACTTCTCTTCCAAGACGAGGTTGCAATTGAAGACCGAATGCCATGATATTGGTATTATATTGTGTCAAAATATTATTGATTAGATAAAGTGTTTCGTTGAAGGCGGTCCTCTCATTATCTGGATATTCATCGAGTAGGTCGACACTCATTGGTATTCAAAATCTAGTCCACAACTCAATTGCTGGACCTTGATCGAGTAACAACTTAGCAAAAAGAAATTGGAGTTGTGTAGGATTTAACGATAAAGAAACCGCTTCTTCCATAACTAAAGATGCTTCATTGTGTGCCGCGAGTAATCCCTCTGCTTCTGTGGCCTGTTGATACGTTTCATGGTGTTGTTCATTAACGACATTCAACTCATCCCACGTTCTTGCAGAGCGGTGCAACATGATTTGTCTAAGATAGAATGCCTTTCCAACTCGAGGTAGTAATAATCGTATCCTACATAGTATTGGTTGTCGCACTCTTTTCTCACTATGTTCGTCGTGAAACCCTCTCGCTCTTGTTCTATATAAGTTCCAGACTCGATCGCTAACGATGGATTGTATATGATCAATGTATATTGTTCATGATACTGAATGTACGTGAAAGCATCAAACTTGGGCACCACGGGACGTAAGAAATACCGATCTAGCAACGACTTCGTGTTCAGGTATGGCAGATGCAGGGGTAAAAATTTGACGGCAGGAGATTTATTCGTTATATCATATGACATCACTCGCCATGCAGACTCTGTTGCTGATAAATAACATGCCCTCAAGTAATCGTTTATTTCATCCCTAGAAGGACATCTAGGAGCTTGTTCTGATGATATACTACCTGATGGTTGCCCTTAGTACTGCCTCTTTGATCATTGATGCTTGATGAAGGTTCCCTAGCCTCTTCATGGTGATTGCTTAATGATGATGGCACGGAAATCGAATGCCTTTCTTGGGTTACATGAAAATTGGCATTGTCAAATCCCTTATAATAACTATAAAGGTAGGAGAATACATGGACTATGGATGCAATGTCCACCATAATGTGACAATCTAATTCCTGAAGGAGAAAGGCATTATATGGTACCACCCATGCATCGTCTATACTCCTCCTTCTATACCGCACGTAACCTTTTGAATCAAGATGTGTCATTGTATTGACATCCTTTGGGTACTTATAACAATAGTGAGTGTTGTTTGAAGAGCACCTATGAATTTTTGAACCTTCGCTCGAAGCACTGGATCCATAGGCAGTTCAGCAGAAATGATGTCATCGATGCCTTCAATTGGTATATCGGGTTCAGTACGCAAAAAATGACGGGCGTGTGGCAATCTACATTTTTGAAATTTTATGACAGTTATCATATATGATATATGTTGAAAGAATTTATGAAGAATCTCTTTTAACCGATCACTTATCTCGTGGAAAGCCTAAGTGTCGCTCTTATTTTCGGCCAACTGCATTTGTGGTCATAGTGACAAACAATATTGGATGACCTTTTCTCTAGATAGGGCCAATGCATCGCCCACTTGCATGGAGCACCACCTTTCACACCCCAAGAATGAAGAGGCCAAGACTATGTCTTTCTCGGGTCATCATTCTCTCTCTTGAATAGTCCTCATCATATTGCACCCTTCTATTGCTGAAAGGTAGGCGCTCTTGAAATAGTTTAATCGAGCATCCTCAATCCTCGAATACATATCGACCAAATACTCTCCATACAGACGATCCAATTGAACGAATCATTCTTCATGCAATAATCTAGTCCTATACCATTGCAATTGCGTAAGACCATGTTCATTTCCAAGCCCCCAATCAATTGTGCCATGCGGAAAAAAAAGCGGATATTGAGCGATTCATACATAGGGTCGAGAATGTTTATGAAGGTTGGCTCCCTTCATTATGAACTCAAAACCAAGCGATCCGGAGGAGCAACATCAGCCGTGTTATTGGCATCTGCAATGGCTGCAATTTCATTGCTTACAACCACTCCTTGGATAGTGATGTATGCTGATGGTAAATGCATGCTTCCCATGGTTCGAAGGTTTTGAATAAATGGATTAATTTGGTTAAGAATTGAACAGATAATCCCAATCCATTGAAATGGAACTCTTTGGTTTTGGGCTTCTATGTATCATTCAGATTCATCGTAGATATACCAATGTATTGGATGTCCTGCTTCATTTGAGTCAGAGTCGATGATATCTTAGGCCCCATAATAGTTACCTGAATTTAAGAAAAATCTAAATTTATGAATCGCCACTTACCCAAGCAATAATCGAAGGTAATACTTTGTTTGCTTTTCTTGTTAATTCAACAAACTCTTGCATGTTGTACATGTTGTATAGTGCCATAGGCAAGGGGGGTAAAGATGGCAACAACACTATTTCCCTTTGTTGCAACATAATCCATCTTGCTGGACGTTGAGCAAAGGAATTTGACAATACGTGTATCTCTCACTCCACCAGCACATCACATAACTTCGATGTATAGCCAAGTTCATATGTTGTGCATGAGCTTGCCAATGTGCAGAAGCTCTTGGTAGTACCTCACCTTCTGTACCATTTGCTTGAACTTGTATTTGGCTTGACGCTGTTACATCTCTCTGCGGTACAGGTATATAATGAGATCGTCCTAAATGCTCTCTAGCCATGTCTCTCATTCTAAATTTATCTTGCTCAGTTAGACTTGCATAGTACCTTTCTTTGCCATATGGATTCTCTATCCTCCTCAGATAGTTGTGCATAGCGCTCCACCTCTCTTTGACGCATTCTCACTCTATCGTTCTCAGATAGCCCTGCATAACATTCTATTCTTCTATGTCGTATCATTGTCCCTATCCTCCTCGGGCAAGTTTGCATAGCGTTCTCTCTCTCTTTGACGTATAATCTCTCTACTCTCTTCTGATAAGTTGGCATAACGTTTCCTTCTTTTATACCATCTTCTCTCTATACCCTCTTCTACTAAATTTATGCAACACTCTTTAGTTGGATTATTCAAATTTGTACTACTATTACATTGACCCACGCTGCATGTTCTCTGATTCTTTCTTCTACTACCTTAGCTCGTCGTTGTCTTGCGTTCTTTTGGTTCTTTCTCTTATCCTCTTCCTATTCTCCTCGGTCAAATTTGCATCTCTCTCTCTCTCTCTCTCTCTCTCTCTCTCTCTCTCTCTCTCTCTCTCTCTCTCTCTCTCTCTCTCTCTCTCTCTCTCTCTCTCTCTCTCTCTCTCTCTCTCTCTCTCTCTCTCTCTCTCTCTCTCTCTCTCTCTCTCTCTCTCTCTCTCTCTCTCTCTCTCTCTCTCTCTCTCTCTCTCTCTCTATAGGGCAGGCCTGCTAATGATGGGTGGAAAAGGTGGAAAAATACAAAAGAAATTTTTTCACACGGGCGGGCACTAAAATGCAAACGCCATATGATATGATGTTAGGAGAGTCGCGGGATGATACCCCTTGAAGCTGAAGCTCTTTGCAAAACCTTACGTTATCGCATAAGGTTTTATATGATATGCCCGTGAATAGCTTGCCAAGAATTGCTGCAGCAGAGTAGTGACAAAGGTTGGTATCTGCGGATATTAGTAGATGGCTGGTGAAATGGGGATGGATATTCACTTAATTGCAGATGAATGGGGAAGATATTGAGGGATGTGTTCTCACTAAGACATGGAGTACGCCACGGTGTGAAGAAAGAGTACTATCGGACTCGAGATGAATCCCACATTGAAGGCAAGCCGCAAAGATCTTAGTGAACCCATATCTATGAAGCATAGGCAAGCAAATTGCGAGGATCCGGTTAAGCTCGCACCATCTTGGTGTGGAGGTAGGGAGATGGGCAGACATCGCTCATGATCTTAGACATTGTAACTTGTGTAGTGGCGGTGGTGTGGTGGAGGATGAGGCTCATATCTTACTTTGTTGCCGTGCTTATTCAGACTTAAGAGTCATACATGGGATCGGTGCTACCTCCCTTGAGGAGTTCTTTCGGTACCTGGGGGCATCCATTGGGGATATATTGTTGATATTCTTAAACATAGAGATGCTTGTTTGAAAAATCAAGGTACGAGATTGAGATAGAGGAGCCGAAGGTGTTACTCTGAAGACGACTGGATGACTTGTTTTATAATTTTGAATGTAACTTCTAAGCGTCTCATAGACACGTGGTCTCAAGGCGGAATAATAGATTTCATTTCATTTTCTCTCTCTCTCTCTCTCTCTCTCTCTCTCTCTCTCTCTCTCTCTCTCTCTCTCTCTCTCTCTCTCTCTCTCTCTCTCTCTCTCTCTCTCTCTCTCTCTCTCTCTCTCTCTCTCTCTCTCTCTCTCTCTCTCTCTCTCGAGGTTGTTGAGAATTTCTTTCAAGAAGAACTTGAGATTGATGATACAGTAATATCTGAGAGGCATTTGGGTTGGGAGACAAACCGAAAAGGTAGGCATATCATTGTGAAGCTCGTTCTCGTAATGATAAGTTGAATTTGTTGAAGAGACGCGCCCGAGTTGAAGGGCAAACTGTATGGATAAATGAGGATTTCACTAAATCCCGTTGAGGACCATAAAATGCAATTGCGAGAAAATGAAGGAAGCAAGAAAAAATGGGAAAAAAAGCATATTGGCGCAATGGTTACGTGATTGTAGAGGAGAATGAAGTACCTTCATAGGGATTCGAGACTTGAGAATTATGTCTTTGGAATATCAACACGATCATCAATTTAAGATTGATGTTGTAAGTTTTCTATTAGAATCTATTGATGTTATTTTCTTTCCGGAAACATGTGAAAATGAGGAAAAGGGATTACCAAATATTGATGGTTTTAGTCTGATCCATTCTGTATGGCATCATAAGGGATGGAGATTGAAAGGTCATGGCGGGATAGCATGTTATGTTAGACAGGAAATGCAACAAATGATTAAGCTAGTGCCAAACTACGGATCTATGCAGCATGTATGGGTTGAGATACAGGGTTTGAAGGGGAAAATATTTGTTCTTTGGTCTGCTATTTTCCCCACGTGATTCTCCAAAGATATAATGCGAGGTTATTGACAGAGATGATCCTTTCTTTAAATTGGAGCAAGATGCAGTGTCTTTGATGCAGCAAGGGGAAATATTGTTAATGGGTGATTTTAACGGACGAATTGCCAATAAGCAAGCAGCGATTGCGAGCATAGATGGTGAACCTATATGGATGGAGATGCTAAGTGACAAGGAAGTCAATAAGCTGCGGTTGGAAAAGAAATACCGGGGATAAAACAAGATGGCCGACACCTCAAGGCAATCATGTGCTCAATATGTGTAGTGGCTTGGATTTAGTAGTGTATAATGGCATATTTAAGTTCCCAGACTCTGGTAGATTTACTTGCAGGAATGCTAGCGTAGTGGATCCGGGTGTTAGCAAAACACATTTCGTAGAACAAATGGTTGACTTGCACATTGGGGAATCATTATCAAAGATAATGCACCATGCGCAAGAATAGTTACTATATGCATTGAACAATGTATACTAAAAAAGGTTACACCCCACAAAAGACTAAAAATCTGTATGCGATACAAGAAGGCTGATATGTATGAAAAACTATGTGAAGAGAAGACAATTGGGAAGATTTGACCCCTTGACACTGATAAGCTTACGGAAGAAATTGCTAAGCTTGTTCTTGACGCTACTAATGAGACTTTTGACTCACACAGGAAACTAAAAGGGCTTCCTTGCAATGGCTGGTTTGATGCTGACTGTAAAATTAAGAGGGATGCATTTAAGGATGCCAGAGGCCATGAAAGAGAACGGCTAAAAAGAGAATATGTGAATCTTACCAAGGCTAAAAAAGAAAAGATATATATATCGAGAGACAAAGATGCCATGGTAGAGGAGTGGCATCTAAACCCAAAACAATTTTGGAACAGGACTTAAACCCTCGGCAAACAATTTAGCAAAGAGGCTACTAACCATAATCATCCTATAATTACCTGGTCGTTAACATCTCCCCGCTTTTATCTGAGGGGGATAACCTGTTCATTTTGCCTTCGGGAATCCCTCATGTAATCGCCATATTAAATAGTTGCAATAGAGCATCTCAGACCGATTCACCCGCCCATTTAAACATTTCTCGCTACCAAGCCTAATATGTCCGCAGACCTTCCCATTTGCTAGTTTGCTAAGACCATGCTCAAGATCTTTCTTACGTGAACATGAGGTACTCAACATCCGTCATGCCAAGAACATTTGGCAAAAAATACGCTTATGTACTTGGCATAATAATATTTGCATCCAAAGAGCAATCTTGTGACACACTACCATGTTAAACAATAAGCTTAGTATGTGGGCAGAAGAACATAATGCTAGAGCCATAGGGCAAGCTGGATTTAGACCCAAAAGATTTACAATAGATCACCTGGTCACTTTGCGTGCCATGGTAGATTCAGTTACAGGTAAAAGAAAACCATTATATGCGCTTTGTGGATTTTGCTAAAGCCTTTGATAGAAATAATCTGTGGTATAGAATGGATATGATTGGAGTACCAGAAGAAATTAGACATATTGTTAAGATACTATATGAGAAGGTTCTGATACAATTGTCTTTCCCATACTTGGAGACTTGTAAAGAAGTAGTGGAAAGCAACTTGGGAGTCAAGCAAGGGTGTCCGTTGTCACCTACATTATTCGGATTGTTTATTGACCAGTTAGAGGATTGGATAGAAATTCATGGTGGGGATGGAACTTCCTTGTATGGGCATGTGATAATGCTACTATTATATGCAGATGATGTGGTTATCCTATCGCGTTCAATTATAGGAATGCAGCGTCATTTGAAAGCCTTATCACAATTTTGTCTTTGAGAAGGAATGCGAGGGGGAATTTAGCCAAAACCAAGATAATTGTTTTTGGTGCTAATAAAGTGGATCATCTCAATTTTTATTATGAAGAGAAACAAATAGAAATTTGTGAATACATATAAGTATCTCGGAGTGGAGGTTGATAAGAGCCCCAGCTGGAATGAAGCGGCAGAGCATAGGGTGAATGCGGCATTGAAAGCCTTGTATAGTATGCAACGCAGAAGTAATAAGGCAGAGATATGGAAATTCGACATAAAGAGAATGCTCTACAAAGTGCTTGTTCAAACAGTACTATTGTATGGATGTGAAGTATGGGGCCCAGGGCTAGCAGCTGACACATGGAAGAAAATAGAAAAAGTTCAAAAAAAGTTTCGAGATTTGAATTGGGGGTTAAAGCACAAAACTGTGATGACATGATGCAAAGTGGAATGTGGATTGATGCTTTTAGAGGCGAAGCTTTATGCGCAGTGCTTACGTATCTTTATAAGATAACGGTTTGAAATGGCTAATGATAGCTTTTCGCGGTTAGCTCTAGAACAAACAAAAGATCAAGGTCGGTATCGGCATTGAAGCATGGATGGGAAAATGGGGGATAAACATACAAGATCTAAGTGAGAATCATTACGACATTAGAACATGGGTATATGAGCATGTTATTAGTAAGCTGATGAGGGTCCTAGAAGTAAAAAAAAAAAAAAAAAAACATTTTATATGCAATATATTAACCCTAGCATGCAAGAGGGTAAGTACCGTTAAGGGGTATCGCTTAAGCTTAGATATGGAATTAGTAGAATGCGGCTTAGCTCCCATCGGCTTGGGGTGGAGATTGGTCGATGGAATGATATCCCTCATGAAATTAGATCTTTGTGTAAAATGTGTGATTTGTGAGGTGGTTGAAGATGAACATCATGTGCTTATAGGATGCCCATCTTATAGACATATAATGAGGTAAGTATGGCATTAATGTATCTACTTTAGTAGATTTTTTGATCTACGGGCATGATACGTGCAAATTTATAAGGGAGGTTCGGATAGGAGAAAACATGTTTTAAATGTTTCAAACAAAATTAATACCATGAGTGAAGAAGAGGATGGAGAGTCCACTGCATTCATGTCTGAGGATGCATTGGATGAATTTTTCTATAATTTTGAATGTAGCCATTTAATGCGGCTCATAGACCCGGTGGTCAAGTGCAGACGTGACTAATAAACATTTCATTTCATTTCATTTCATTTCTCCCTCTCCCTCTCCCTCTCCCTCTCTCTCTCTCTCGCCGGCCACATGCTTCAAAGTTTTTTATCTCTCGTGCTATATGGCGAGAGATAATTTTTATACAGTATAGCATGAGATACCACGAGAGATAATTATCTCTCAATGCTTAACAAAAGGCCGTTAAAGGAAAAGAAAATTGTTAACAAAAGCCGGCTCGAATTTTGTTTTTGGATCCTTTTTTTTACCCCTCTTCTGGCGAAAGCCAGTTGGTGGTGGATGGGCTATGGTGGGCGGCTATGGTGGATGACTATGGAAAGATGGCTATGGCTAAAGTTATTAAAAAGAAGCATATTTCTAGAGATGAAGGGGCTATGTCGAAATGAGGGGGTAAAGCCGGAGGTGGCTATGGCATGAGGGTATGGCAGAGTCGAGGCGGCGATATGGCAAAGGCTCTGAATTTTCGAGAGCGTAAAATGAGTTGTTGCTTCAAAATTTTCCATTTCGTTGTTGTTTCTAATCATTTTCAGTCGATTCATTAACCCAATCTTTATTTCCATTGTGCCATGAAAAATCCCCAATAATAGAAGCCCTGTTTGTACACACAGGCTTTTTCAAACAACAGAGCTTATGCATACACGATTTATGCAAACTGGGTTGTTTTAAGAATTGGGCTTTTACATCTAGCTTCTACAACATGGCTTCTTCAACGAACTTCCTGTAGATTGATCCAAATCTTCTTGCAGATAAATCTATACAGGGGAGACCTTGAATGGGTCGATTAAGTTGAAATATGAAGTAGATTAATAGGTCTATTGAGTCGAAAAAATTCATTCTGGTAAGGGACTCGCAATGCACACCAAACCGGCATAGATAGGGCTTTTCATTCATCACAGCAGCAGTTTACAGCAGTTCAAAAAAATGTAGTCAGTGGGGGGCTGACCATAGGAACAACGTCGAGCCCCCCTCATAAATATAATACATAGGCAAGACAAGACGAGGCTAGTGGTGACACCTTCTCATCGGGATGAAAAACCCCGCCCTTTCGGGTTTTCGAGGAAAACCCTAATGAGAAACCGTCCCCACCCCCTCATAAGCTGCCTGCAACCATAGCCAAGGAGCACGCTAGAGCTGGATCACCCGGACTTGAGTGCGCGAGATGTCTAAGGACCCGAAGAAAACCATAAGCAAGCACCCGTCATAGGTTAGACCAAAAAATATCCGATGGAACCAACCCACCTTGCAAAAGGACACGTGTGTGGAGTAGATCATGTGGTGACAAATCTAATAAACCCGCATCGCTTTGAAGGTGGATCAACCCCTTTGGAATAACACCATAACAACATGAAACAAGAAGCATCACCCCAAAAGGGTGGTCCAGATGAAAAAATATACATATAGATATATAAGCGGCAAGATCACCGAGGGTGGACCGGATAAAAAATAGATATATGTAGACATGAAAAAGCGGCGATCACCCCATGGGTGGACCAAGTTAAAAAATACATATATACGCAGCCGCATCACCCTGTGGGTGGACCAGATAAAATAGATATATAAAGTTCTCGTGATGACCTCCAAAGGTGGAAAATAACATGCACCCGCAGTGTAACAACAACTTAAATGAAACAAAACAATGTAACAAAACCCGGGAACAACCTATGGGGGGTGAGGAGGGAGTCAAAGGCAAAGATGGGAGAACTGGCCGCCGTGGAGAAGAACGCCGATAACCCGCTACTAACCGAATGACGCTCATATAGCAGTTTCGCCTCTTCCCTGCATCGCCGATCCGGACGGCTGACGATGCCATTCTCGTAAGGGACTCGCGAATGCACACCAAACCGCCGACCAGCCAGAGAACTTCAATCTAAAGGCCCAAGCCGCTGGAGACCTCCGTGTGATGACTCGAAATCATGCAAAGACATAGCGAGAGTGTGACGGTTTAACGCCATCGTCCGTGCGCGAGCCGCTGTCCGGAGAAACCCTCGAGATGCTGCCGCTGAAGCGCCCCCACGATTTGTTTTAATGTGTCCCATACCGAGCTGGTCTAAGCCGATCGCAGCAAACACCGCCGGCCACCAAGAACGAAGCCGTGCCGTGATAGGATAGAGGGCGCAGTGGACTCTGGTTAGCGAAAAAGGGGTCACGGGAGGGGAGGGTCCAAGAGAGGGTAGCGACCTATCTAAATAAGACGCTGGAAGAATAGTGACCGGGCAGCGAGGGAGGGCAAACGAAGCTAGCGAAATGGTGTGGCCCCCGCAAGTCGATCTCTTGGACCGACCTGATAAAAATCTCGACGCAATGTGAGAGAAGGATAAGTCGCGGCAATTCAAAGCCGTGGCCTCTGAGATGCGCAAAAAGCCGCTGGCGAAAGGAGAATGAGGGCGGCCCGAAAGCTAGGGACGAAAAGGCGGGGGGGCGTAAAACCGAGTAATGATGGAACGCACGGATGGGGAAGAAGAGGCAAAAAGCGCGAGGAGGGCGGGCATGACGAGGCGGCGGACGAAGCCAAAGATGGCAAGGGGAGAACCGGAGGGCAGGGAAGATTGAAAAGCCGATGAAAAGGATATCGCGGGCCGAGGTCGGGCTTAACGGGGAGGAAGACATATCCGGTTGGTGGAGAGAAGCAAAAACGCCCCGACAAATAAAGGGGAAGCTGTGGAGATAAGATATAGAGTGTGAGCGGCACAGAGTACAAAACGCCCAAACATAGCAACATAGGCAGAGATGGTAGAAGGGCTGGATGGAAAAAACTAAGGGGTTTTAAGAAAAGAATAGAGGAATGTGAGCAGGAGGAATTAAGCGCCAAGCAAATGCCACAAAAGAAAGAATGCACTTCGTTAATCCACATTAAATTGACGCATTTAAATAAACCAAGAGAATCCAAATATTATTCCAGATTAAAGTGACAAATAAGAACATAAATAGCTACATGACGCCGACACCGTAAATGAGGTTGACAAACTTGGCAACAAAGCATGAGAAAAGCATCAAAAAATAATACATCCACAATAAAAGGTGCCCATGACTCGCCATTTGCATAGAAGAGGCCACCGTGGGGTCGAGGGCCAATATAAAACCACCAAAGTCATCCGAGCGCCGATAAGCCGCCGCGATGGTGCAAGACACGGGAATCATAGCCGAGGGGAAAAACAAGAATTATTAAAGATGTGCCAATCATAGGTGAAGGCCCGGGCGGATAATGATGGGGATATGCAAACCGGTGTTAAAAACGGGAGTTTGTGATTAATAGGTGAAGCAAAACGGCCAACATGATGCGGGCCCCATACGTAATCAATATGCCGAAACACCATGGCGGCGAGGGCAAACCCATCTGACCGAGGCAACCGAAAGGTAATCCGCCTATCTGCTCGGGAGCGGGAATCCAAACCGGCTCTACGTAAATAGCACAATGGAAACACGTAAGAAAAAATTTCCAAAGCCGGAGGTGAATATCGGGAGAAGCGGAACCACCCTTCAAGAATGGAGGCGACGTTTAAATTATCCCCGCGGATCGTGACCAGCCGGGAATGGATAAAAGGTAAAGCCCAATCAGTAGGACCAGGAAAAAAGCAAAAGCTCACGCCATGTGGATGACAAGGCAGATTCAATTTTGAAAAAAAAAGACCCATAAAATCAACACGGTTTTGGCGGGCAGAAGCAACCAACCCCCAACCAAAAGCGCTAGCATCAAAACCTAAAAACAAATGGACGGGCAACACCGGAGAGGAGAAATAGGGCTTAAAACAGAGAGAGCGAGGCGTGATTCCGTGAGCAAAATTTCCATGCGGGCTAACGATGATAATGAAATAGGGGCATCCCGAAAAAAGGTCAGATGAGAAGATAAGAGAAAAGGTGAGGGAAGAGACCAAGGAACCGAAAACGATCGCGGAGAGATTGCAGAAAACCAAGGAATCTAGCAAGATGGGAGAAGTCAAACGAGAGGAAGAGAGAATAGATGAGGAAAGCTGGAAAAATTTTTCTAACTTCTTGGACGACAAACAAATAATCATAGAAGAAGAGTCAAGGAGGAACCCAAGGAAAATTGTGCGATGGGAAATCCGAGATCGACATTTAGGCCATGCAATAAGAAAACCTAAGCATGTTGCAGATCAGAAATGATAACGATATTGGAGGGCAGTTCCGCGTTCACGCGGTCAAGAAAAGAAAAATCGTCCATGTAAGGAGTGCGGACACCTACAAAGACGCCCGCTGGATTTAAACTAAGGGGCATAAGTTTGGTAAAACAAAGGGGCGGATGCAAGACCAAAGGGGAGCATTGTAAATACATAAAATAAGCGCCGAGTTGGAAACCCAAGAAGGTATGGTGTGGGGGCGGATAGGGACATGATGATAGCCCGACTTTAAATCCAGAGTAAAAAGAAAATCGAGAGGTTGAAGCAATGACAAGGCATCAGAAAGGGACTCGTAACGGAAGGATGGGACAGATAAGAAAGAATTAAGGTGACGCAAATCAAGAATAAGGCGAAACTTGTGGGCCCCCTTGGGGACGACTCCCAAGGGAGAACAAAAGAAAGAGCCGGGGGAACTTGCATGATTGCTCCCAGAAGCGTAAGGTCACGCTAATAGCTGAGCGGGCAAATGGGAGTTGGGAGGACAAAGCGACGAAAAGGTTGGGACGGAAAAAAAATGGTTGGGAAGGGGCCCGTGCCCAAGGAAGGGGGTAACCAGGCTGAATCCAAGAAATAACAAGGGGGTTCGCGGAAATAGAGTGCCAAAATGGTAAACAAGCAGAGAGGCGTGACATGGTGGATGCACAAAGTAGCATAGTGGGTATCCGTATGTAGGGTCAAAGGGGAAATGAGGCAAGGGAGAGGCTTAAAACTTGGCAACTGGCAGAAAAAAGATAACACATCAAATTAAGCACGCTTTTTATTGATGACACAAACCATAATTACATCAGGGAGACACTAAAAAGCACTTGGCGGACATTACGTAAGACCGGGATGGAGATGACCCGAGGAGGCAAAGGGGTTGGGGTGATTGAGGAGATAGAGTCAACAAAGGAGAGGGAGCAAGGTGCGATACCGAGAAAAAGGTGGAGAAAAAGGTGGAGACATGGGGGAGCGACATTGAAAAGAAAAAAAACAGCGGCCACGGTTTATAAAATGGCCGAGCAAAAGTACAAAATAAAGAGAGGATGGGTTGGTAGTGGAGGGCGAAGAAGGGGATAAAACGGAGGGGGCGTGATAAGGAGAAGAACGCCGAACGGGATAGACGTTTCTCATGGGCAAACTTTTGGCCTTTTCAAGCAGTCGTTTAGATTCATCAAGAAAATCAAGACGGGGGGACTCACTAAAAGCTGAAGGGCAACATCGCGGGCCGCGGTTGGTCGGCAATCAAAACAAATTTCATCTCTTGGTCCGCCAAACGTTTACCTTCTTCCACCATGTGCTGCACGTCCTCCGGAATAGCCGTCCCCAACATGGCGAGCCGTCCATAGATCCAGTGAAACCTGGTGTCCATAGCCGACGCGAACTCGTAATAATGTCGTAAGGAGTCGCTGCTCAAAAGTCGCAGACGGGCCGAAAGCGCCTCTCTCTCAGATATCCCGCTGAAGGTGTTCAAGTTATGTGACGGACGGAGAGTCATTGTAACCAAGACCGAAGCCTCAGCAAAGTAGCCCTCTGTTGTTGGAGCTCGTACAACAGCTGGGTATAATCAAAAGGAGAAGAGACAGAGGGAGGGAGGAGAAGGGCCGAAAAAAAGAGGTGGAGTGGATGAAAAAAGCTTTGAGCCATATGGGGAGAGAACAAGGGGAAGCAACCCCGATGGAGAAAGGGAAGAAGGTGACGAAAGGCGCATGAGGGCCAAAAGGAAAAGTGGTGGAGGGTGATGACGGGGGGAAACCGGTGGCAAAGCCCCCCTCCGCGGTCGAGAAAGAGAGGCTTCGGGCCGACGACGCACCCGCAGCCCGAAAGCTAGACGTTGGGGAAAGAGATCCCGGACGAGGTAGAAGCCGCGTTCGGAAGGGAAGCGGGGATGAGCTCAATAACCCGCAACGAGGAACGCGTAAGAATAGATCTGAAAAAAAAAAGCTGCGGCATGAAACGAGGTGGAAAAGAGGAAAGGCAAATCCACGACCCCATCGCCCCATGATATGTACCTTAAGCCTATGGACACAATAAATGAAAAAACCCCTAAAACCTTGGGCCACAAAGAAAAAGAAACACCAAAGTACCATTTCTTGGTCCTCCCAAAAACAAACACAAGATAAAAAGCCAACATAGTTAGGATGAGAGCAACCTTCTGGGAAGACAATACAAACCACAAGGCTAATAGAAAAAGCTATGCAAAAAAAACAGACTATAATGAATGACATCATCCCCATAGGTAGCCCGACCAAAAATAAGTACCATTGTTGCCAATGCATATCAATGTTAGATGGGCCTATACCCCCTTTCCACAAACATATTTTGTAAAAGTACCCCCCTCCGGGTGCAAAGAAAACTAAGACCGGAAGCCTCACCCCTAAAAAAGTAAAATCATGAAACCTACAAAACTAATAATAAAACCATTAGAATAAGGATTAAGAACTTCGCCCCCATCAAAACCAAAAACCATCAACCCTTATATATGTCGGATGCCAAACAATCATAATACCAAACTTGAAAGGGAAAAACATGAAATGTGAGTCTACGAAAATTACGCATAGCCGAAAATAAGAATGCCACCCTAGGCCCCCATGAGAAGTTAGTCTAGCCAAAATAGAAGAGATACTGAAGGAACTTATAATAGGAAAATGCCTAAAGCAATGAGCCATCCACAACGTTAAAACACAAATACAACCACCAAAGAGTTGAGACATAATTGGGAAAAACCGGATGCATGCTAACCTTAGCCTCCCCCCCCAAGTAAGAATCATGAAGTATGCAAGACTTAATAAGAAACCATCTAAGATAATGATGCAAGAACTTCAACCCCTTAGCACATATGGCGGATGCAAAAAACAACCATAGCACTACTTTGAAAAAGGAAACATAAAAGGAATTTAAAGTCTACAAAAAATACACATAAAGTGAAATAAGAATGCCACCCGATCCCCCCCATGAGAATTTAATCTCGCCATACCTAAAAATACGATTGGAACTTATAAAACGCCTAAAAGCACTAAGCCATCCATAACATTACCAACACGGATAAACAACTAAAGAGTTTAGACATAGCACAAAAAATCAAATGGGGTTTTGCCCCTTATTCCTTAGAACGGCGGATATATGCCGATTATTACAAAACCACAACCCAACCTCAAAGGAATCACGCCACCACCCCATGCCTAGCGGGTATATGGGAAGAAAATGGGGTGGGCAGGCCTTGAGGATGTAAAGAATCTCCTTCAGAGAAAGTGGCTCGAGGGACCTAAAGCCCCATTGTAGAATGACATCGCCAAGAAAGCGATGGCGATGAGAATCCACGTAGAAAAGCTCAAACACTCGGCCGAGAACAAGGAGACAAGGAGGCATAAAGGTATAATGATCGGGGAAAACTTCGGCTGGCCGGTCGATGTCCTCGCTCCCATCGCAAAACCGTTTCCTCGCAGAGGGGTGAAGCACCTCCAAGTGCTCAGTGTAAAGATGATGTCGCGCCATGTCAACCATGGGGGGTGATGAAGGGGGTGAGAAAACTCCAACAGAGCCCAGATCCGTAGAACAACAAGGACAACCAAAAGCCATATCGAACAGCAAAGGTTTACTATGAGAGCAGAGAAAGCAAGCCAGGGAAAAAGTAGGAGCAATGCATGAGAGGAGAAAGAAAGGGGCTTAAAAAAGGGTTGGGCAAAAAACAAACCTAAGACCAAATTTACAATTAAGCTTTCAATAAACATTGGTGAGGATAAATCAACCCAAAACAACCATCCATAAAATAAGCATAATGAAAACCGACCGCAAACCAGCCTAATGCAAGGAACGCCCACCATGCATGCCCAAATTAGACCACTGATAAGCTAAGCCTAAACATAACCATGCATGTAGTGAAAGCTAAAAAGAAGAACCAATAAAAGCAAATTACTAAAATAAAAACAAATGTCAACCATGAAATCGAAAAAGATCGGAGATAATCCAAATAAAAACTCATCCAAACTAGCCGCAGAGATGGCAAACGAGGAAGAGAGGCTGAATCGACCAGCAGGGAAATCGGCAAATGAAAAATCGCCCTGGATCGTCTCATGAAGCTCGTCTTCAAGCGAGGCGTTATAAACCCCCCCTGGTATTTGTCTGAACTCCGCCGCCAAGATCGCTTTTATGATCCTGTCCAGCTCGATCTAGCGGAGAAATTAGACCTCCCCTTTTTTCCTTCTTAGATGCACATTACTTGGACCAATGGTTGAACAACCGAGGTCCCTACTACGACAACAAAAGAACATTTGCCGAGTGGCGCAAATCGACCCTCCGGGAGAAGCGGCGAGCATATCGGGCTGAAGCTGGGGCCTGCCTGGAACAAGAATCAGCGATGATCGAGGGGGGAGGGGGGCCAAAGGGCTGACACGAATCGTGAACTCCTGCATGCTAAGATATGCTAAGATGGATTAGATCTCGAGCGGGGAAAAGCACTGCATGTCCCCAACAAACCATGAAATCTCTTCCAAAAAAACAAAGCATGCTTGTTGCATCGGACAAACCGGACGAACCACCACCCTCTCCCAAATGAACACGCATACCTAGCTGAAAACCAAATCCCCAAAGAAACCGAGATCAGGAGGGACCCGACCCAATCAAAGCGCATGTTGCTTCGGATGACCCATCTCATAAACCAATCAAAAGAATCATCTTACAACCGCCAACAAAGCGGAAAAATACCAACGAAAAAGGGGCTATACAATGCGGGGCATGGCAATTGAGGAGAAGAGGCCATACCTTCGAGTAAGGCAAAGCGGTGATGAGAAAAACCACCCCGACTAGCTTTGAAGAAAAGGATCTCGATCCATGTGAGGAAGAAGCGGCTGGCGAGTAGAAGCGGCATCGGCGTGAAGCGAATCTTTGAGGAGGGAGTCAAAGGCAAAGATGGAGAAGCTGCCTGCTTCGTGAGAAGAACGCCGATAACACGCTACAACCGGAATGGCGTCTCATATAGCGCTTCGCCCCTTCCCGGAGAATGCCGATCCGTGGCTCGGATCGATGCCATTTCTAATGTTGTTTTGAATCTTCTTCTTGATTTTTGTAGTTGCGAAGCCTTATTGTTTGAAGAACCCCATTTTATAGAAACACCTTTTTGTATTCTGAGTGAAAGCGACAATTAGTCTCTCGGGGAGAGTCAAAATTTTGTCTCTCCCCATCTCTAAATCATCTCCCATCTCTCGTTATCTCTCCTTTTTTCTCTCGTCATGCATGTGGCCAGCGCATCTCTCTCTCTCTCTCTCTCTCTCTCTCTCTCTCTCTCTCTCTCTCTCTCTCTCTCTCTCTCTCTCTCTCTCTCTCTCTCTCTCTCTCTCTCTCTCTCTCTCTCTCTCTCTCTCTCTCTCTCTCTCTCTCTCTCTCTCTCTCTAACAACTCCCTAGAAGAATGGTTATATAATAAGCGTGATGGGCAGCGAGATCAAGGATATGTGATCCAATTGCTCTTATATATGCTGATGATGTGGTGCTATTTGCACGATCGAGTTACACATGCGGCAATTACTTGATCAATTGGCTGCTTTACAGTAACAAAATGGGGATGCAAGTAAATCTAGAGAAGACTAAAACCATGACATGTAGGGTGCGCTCAAAGGAGAGGGGTTTCTCTATTTGGGTGAAAAAAGTTGAGATATCACGAGACATATAAATATCTGGGACTTACTATTAGCGAGGAATCATAAATGGCATCAATGCATACAACAAAGAATTGAAAGGAAGGAAATCGTATTCTATGCAAAGCATGTGCAGGAAAACCCACATATGGGCATGGCCACTAAAAAGAAAAAATTATGCGAATCTCTATCCAAAGCATAGTATTATATGGGGCTGAAATTTGGGGACCGGGGCTGCCACAAGGCTCTTGGGATGATATTGAGCAATTACACAAGAAGTTTCTCAGTGGAATTGGGTGTCAAGGCGCAAACCCCATATCCGATGATGCTAGCCGAATCGCGCACTATGCCACTTGAAGGGGAAGCTTTACTCAAATGCATTAGGTACCTTGCTAAAATAAAAGATGGATGCCACGCATTCCTTATTATGCTTGCTGAGCCTTTGAACATAAAGGATGGTTTGGCGATGTCAAGACATGGCTTGAAAGATGGGATATCATGTGGGAAGAGGCAATTTCCATTGACAACCCGAGAACATGGGTCTATGAAAAGGTTAGAAGAAAAATGTGGATGAGCCCAAAGACTAAGATGATATTGTACAAGATGCATATGAATCCTACATTGGATGAGGCAATACATCTAAAGGAGAACTTATCGATAAAGAAGAGGCACAATAGCGGCGAGAATCCGGCTCGGCTCGCACCATCTAGGTGTGGAGGTTGGGAGATGGGGTACTATTCCGAGAACCATGAGATCTTTGCAAAGTATGCGGCAAAGATGAGATAGAAAGCGAAGACCATGTCATACTTAAGTGTCGACCTATAGTATAATCTGAGGAGAGATATGGCATCAACATGCACGATTTACATACCTTTTTGGATTGGAAGGAAATAGAATTGGATCCGTTTTAGTTGAGACTCTCTCTGACATAGAGAGAGTTGTACTAAAAATGTAAATACCCTAATAAAAGAAGAGGATGCATTGAGTGAGAGAGGAATTGGATGAGGAATTGGAAACTCATCTAATTTTTTATGACTATGATGTATAATAATGTCGTCTTATAGGTTTGGGAGGCCTCCCAAAGATGTAATACACTTTATGCAACACTCTTGAGTTGGATTATTCAAATTTGTACTACTATTACTGTGACCCCTGCTTGCATGTTCTGAGTTCTTTCTTCTACTACCTTAGCTCGTCGTTGTCTTGCACGTTCTTTGGTTCTTTCTCTTATCCTCTTCCTATTCTCCTCGGTCAAATTTGCATCTCTCCCTCCCTCCCTCCCTCCCTCCCTCCCTCCCTCCCTCCCTCCCCCTCTCCCTCTCCCTCTCCCTCTCCCTCTCTCTCCTCTCTGCATGCGGAAGAAAAAGACATGTTATATGAAGAATAATTTTCGAGCGGCGCATCACCTAAATGTTTAGGGAGATGGTCGGGAATAGCACGTGAGCACAGACTTTGTAGGGCATGTGGAGCAAATGAGGTCGAGGATGAAGAACACGTGATTTTGAAGTGTCCGGCATAGCTCTGAGGGGCAGATTTGAGATTGTGGTTACGGATCTTATCTCTTTTTTCAACCTACCAGCAACACGTGTTGCAAGTTTCTTAATGGATATGTTACAATTGAGGGAGACGGCTATTAAAATATCTAGAGATATTCTTGGGGACGAAGAGGAGAGTGAGCTGGATGATGAGCCTATCGATTGCGAAGGCTTGTCACAAGAAGTTGTTTTTTACTTTGAAAATGTTTTTCTAAACGTCTCATAGACCTGATGGTCTCAAAAGACGGAATAATACATTTCACTTCACTTCTCTCTCTCGTGCTCTCTCTCTATATCTCTCGGCTAAATCCCCTTGTGCAATTCTATCACTATCTGGCATGGTGACTTACATTAAGTAAGTACTACTCACAAGTGGTAATATTGAAACCTCGACTTTATAAGAACAATGTGGGGTAGTAACTTACTTGGTACCGCTTCGTTTACGTTTTCTTCCAAACTGAGGTCAATAATAACCATGGCCTTTGCTTAAAGGCAGAACACAAAACAACATAAAGCATTAGAATTTTGATATAATCTATGTTCGATACACTAACTTATAGCAATTGTAGTTACAACTGAGTTACAAAACAAATGGATAGCTAATATGACATAAGCCATTCTTTCCAGTACATAATCAATCTAACAATTCAATTTCAACTCTTCAAAGCACATTTGCAAATTTTATTGTTTCGTTTGATCTCTTAAGCTTATTCTTATCCAATATTTTTTATGATTGGGGCTTAATATAAGCTAGCACTTGCAAATCCCATCTTCCCCTTATTTGCCTTCAACATTTCAACTAGGCAATGCATTTTTCCTTCTCCAAAATTTCTGGTAAGATCGTGTAACTAGCCAAGGCAATGTTTTAGGCATTGTGGCAACTCAACTTCCTATATCTAGAACATAAAGCAACATAAAGCATTAAATTTTGTATATAATCTATGTTTGCAACACTAACTTATAGCAATTGCTAAAGGAGAGTACATGTGCATTGTGGCTTTAGTTATGACTAAGTTCAGAACAAATGGATACATAACATGACTTGAGTGATTCTTTCCAGTACATAAACAATCTATTCAACTTTTCAAAGCACATTTGCAATTCCTATTATTGCTTTGGTTTTTTAATCTTATTCTTATTCAACGTTCATGGTTGGGGCTTATTTATAAGGCACACTTGAAACTCCCATCTTCCCCCTATTTGCCTTCAACATTTCAACTAGGCATGCATTTTCCCTTGTCAAATTTCTAGTAAGGTTATGTAACTAGCCAACGCAATGTTTTAGGCATTGTACCAACTCAGCTCCTATGCATTCATCTAATTGTCACTCCCTTTTCTTTCTTTTTTTTCTTACAAGAATTCTGACAGGTGGGTGGATTAAGATGTTGACGAGAAAGCTTTCAAATAAAAATTGTAAATTGGGAATGACTTCAAGAATTATAGGAAAATTCCCCATTCAAGATTTCTGACATAGCAAGGGAAGCTAGATACAAAACCAAGTCCTAGACTAAGCATTCTTATTAGCATGTGAATCCGTTTATTATAGTACATCGAGGAGGATGCGGGTGCGGAGATGGGGCATGCTAGAACAAATGGCCAACACATTGCCGTATGAAAGCTTGTAAAGTGCAAGAATTTGAAAGCCTATCAAATTTAAAAATAGCAAGGGCGGGAAGAAACATGGTGCCGCTTTGAGGCTTCGCAAAAGCCTATTAAGATTAGAGGCAAGCACCTTTGCCATGATACTATCATTGTTCCTTCTAATGCGCACAAGTCGAGCTTCTCTCTTTGCGTTGCATAGTTGCTTGAATCGATTGCACACAACACCGCAGACGTTCTCAACAAAGAAAATGGTATCCAAAAAAAAAAAAAAAAAAAAAAAAAAAAAAAAGTCTATTATAACAAACCCAATAGAATACAACAATACAAAATGGAAGTTGGTCGCTGGAATTCGTTGTCGTTGTGCCACGTGTCCTCCTTTCCATCGCGGAATGGAAGTTGGGACCGAGCTTTAAAGCTCATCCGGTAGAAGAAAGCGGCAATATCCAGGTAAGAAGAAATGTTGAAGAATCACGCAATGTTGAAGAAATCATGTCTGCAATCCGGTAAGAAGAAATCAGCGAATCGGGCTCATTCTTTGCTTAATCCGGCGTTACTACTCAAGCTCTTTGCTTAATCCGCCCAATGCTGCGCAATCCTTTAGAAAGTCCAAGAATCATCTGATTTAGTCATTTTGCGACTTCAAAATCCTGTTTTTTCAAGTTGGGCGGAGCCTTTGGAATGAAAATCTCAAGCCTTTCTAATCCTTATGCTTAATCCACCGTAAATCGAAGCCTTTATCTCACTCTTTGCTTAATCCACTAGAAATCGAAGCTTTTATCTGCTTCGATTCTTGCAGAAACAAGAACCCAACTCCACCAGAAATCGATGCGCTCCCAACTTCCATTTTGTTGGGGAATGGAAGGGTAAGCCCCTTTCATTTGGAAGGACCCCCTCCCGCCGCCGGTCGGGGCCCCCCCTTCAAGCGGGAAAGGGCCCCCTTCCATTCCCCAATACATTATTGAAGTGTTCGAGTGTGCTGGCACTATCGCTTTGCGTGGACGTTAAAATTCCACATCACTACTATCACTTAAGTTGTGCTATAGGACAAGGAGGCACAAGCAAATGGAAAAATCAGAGGGTGCCATTATATGGAGCACCAAAAATACCAAGGATGGAAACCATTACATTGTAGATCTCAACATTTAAAAAGGAACCGACCTTACGATTCTTTCTGAAACGAGGCCCAGAAGCGAAGAATACGGAGTGCATGGAAAAGCCATGGCTACCAGCACAGGCCTTTATAGCACCAGATCGAGTGAGTTCAACATTGTTTAACTAGATCGCCAGAAGCAACTGTATCCTTGTAATAATCGCCTTGGTATTTAGCAGGAAATAAAATAGAATTGAGCTTTCGAAGCATCATCACATCCTTGTCCCTTACATTATCGAAGGAAACGGGGACTTCGTGGACTGGCCCCATTCTCCGAGCAATAGAGATTAGGGTCTTTTTCCTCTCATTGCCTAATGTGGTCAGCCTAATCCTACTGTGCATTTGGTAATGTTTTCGTATAGTCTATTTTTCATATAGATATAGACTCGTAATCTAGAATTTCAATTTCGATAAAATCTGACAATGGGCACCCGTATATCGAGTCAGGGATGTGGTATTCAGGACATTTTTGTGGTGTTTCCGGCCATCCGATATCAGCCAAGTGGTATTTCCGGCCAAAAAAGTGGTGTTTACGGACAAAAAAGTGGTGTTTTGGCCAAAAAAATATGTGTTTCGGCCAAAAATGGTATTCGGCCAAAACCAAGTTTAAAAGCTTGCGTGAGTCAAAATCTTTGGCGGATCCTTCTTGCTGACTCCCCGGGCGGCTTGAAATGCTTCAAAAGCCCTTCCAATCGCTTTGTCTTCCTCTTTAACACTAGTTTGATGAAGAGAGGAAGTGCTTTGAGCTCGAGATAGAGCCGGATCAAGCAAAAAATGACCTAAAAGCGGTGATTACGGGCTTAAAGCGTGAAGTGCATTGGGGTCGATAGCGGTGGCGGAAACACCACAAAAAGTCCAGGAAATACCACATCCCGGACTCGATTCTGGCCGGTCCGTCTTTTCTCATAGTTTCTTTGCACCAAACAATCTACCCGTACTTTCTATCCTCATATGCTAAGTTGGTCGACATGGCGGTTTCACGGAGGTGAACCAAAACACTCCACACAAAACCATCCCCATCCGCATGAGCGAAAGGGATTTGGGTAAATTGGGTTAACGATATCTTAGATAGGGGTGTGGCAAGCCAAAAATCAGGCAAGTAAAAATCGGGGCAACCACAGGTGGATAAGAGCAAATCGGGGGGAGAAAGCTAGCGAGCAAAAGCGCGAGAGTTAGTTGATTTCGCGGTTATCTTCCTTTCAATTCTGAGGCAAAGCATAAATAGATCGATTTTTGGAACGAAAAAAAAAAAAAAAGGAAAGAGGTACAACAGAAGAAAAAGCCCATCGATCAAAATCGGAAAGAAATGTACTTACTTTCAGCGAATTGAAGCAGAGTAAGTTCGTGCAAAAGGCGAAAGCTTAAGAATTGAAGCACAGCTTCTTATATAGTTGATCCAATACGTACAGACATCCAAAAATCCAAGCTTCCGCTGGCCACTACTATAGGAAGATTGACACTTTATAGGCACGCAATGACTAGATTGCTTTGGAACAAAAAATGTGGCACTTAAATAAATAAAAGGATTGTGGCGCAGACAAAAATGTTTGTAGAACAAAAACAATGAAAAATAACAAACTAAATTATATATGAAGTGAAAAGGCCCCACCTCAAAGGGTGTTCGAGGAAAACCCTTAGTAGTAATGAGCTTGTTGATAAAATGTACATATGTAAGTGTAGTGATCAGAGGCACAATTGAGTCTCCATGTCTAGTACCTCCTGAATATAAGATGCCAGCCCCCCTACTGAATGCATATTCGTCATCACATGTAGCGGTTGGTTAGATATAACTAACCCAGTATATCATGCCCAGTTTGAAAGAAAAACATCATTGGGTCCTCGATTTACCACTAAATTGGACCAACTAGAAAAGCTGTCACTAAACCAGATTCCCATTTTGTAATATTGAATAAAAACATGCTCTTTCTAGCCACCAACTAGTCCTCAGTCATTTGATCAAACAAAAAGCTAAGGAATAATTGCAAGGTAAATCTCGGCTCTTGAAAATGAAATGCAAAGATAGAAAGAAGCTAGAGCTAGATGTGCGGTCAACTTAGGTACCTCACATTGCCTTTATGAGCATATCTATAGCCAAATAAACCAATCTAGAAACTAGACTTGAAGGCTTTTACGGCAAGGTAAGGATGCCCACTTTTAAGTTGTGGCCTTGGAGATATCACTTCTAAAGTCGTCCTTATATTTATAGGTAACAATTATACCCTTTTTTAGGCTGAAATCACACTACAGCTTAAACTAAGAAAATAAAAATAAATCACCAATAAATTCGGGATATGTGGACTTTGGCCATCTTTGCACCTATCACATCTATGGTGCCTAGCGCCCGATCGGCGTTTTTGGCGCTTGATTTTTGGGCCGGGGATTTTTTGTCTATCCATACTTTTGGCGGACAAACACGTCAGATAACGGCTGGAAGAACGGCATCTTCTGTGCCAGGAAAACTCGGAAGAGCTTCAATCCGGTTCAAATTCGATTGCGGATCTCTTAAATCGCGGATTTTTGTCAAAAAAAAATCTAGAAAGCGTTAGTCCGGTTTAAATCACTGGATTTTTGAGAAAGAAAACCCCAAGAGAGGTTTAATCCAGTTCAAATCCGGTCATGCAGTGATCACTCGGTTAAAATTGGTGGCAGATCTCTCATAAATCGATAGGTTTTGGCTGGATGATCATAATTGTGAAGCAAGATGGCGATTTTTTAGGTCTTTGTTCTTGCTTGTGTGGCACAATTTTTTTGGTTTGGGCGCTAATAGTGTGATATGGACTAAAAGCGGCACAAAATTTCTAGCATGCCTACTTGCGCCAAGTAATTAATTTGGGTCACGACCATAGTGTGATTTCACCCTTAATAGACTTACCTAATCTCCCCTACAACAATTCCTGCAATTCCAACTTATCCACCTGGCGTGACACCTCAGTTAAACTTAATCTAAACCGTTGGATCTCTTAATTTTCACATCCACGACCCAGTAATTTCGAAAATCTATGGAAATTCTCCTTCCTCTCCTTTGTCTATGACATCGAGAAAAAAAATTGATGAACAAATGCTCTCGGGTGCCTCTTGTGGTTCATCATCTGGCATGCAGATGCAAGACTCTAAGTTCTTCTTTCTTTCCACGATTTCTTCCTGTCCCTATTTTTTTGGTGTTACTGATCGATTTAGGCGTCGACACGCAAAACAACCGAGTGCTCCTAGTCTTTCTTTCAATCAAATAAGAGACAATAGAACATCAATCCGGCCTTAGGGCAGCAGAGCAGTAGCAAAAAACTCATCCACAAGGTAGCAGGGCAGCAAATTCGATATCACAATAGTCATTTAGGTTATCGTTTCCAATGCAGAACTCATTATCATCTAGATATGAAGACTCAGAATATATTGTGGAATTAAGAAGACCTTGTCCTTTTTATGGCTAATCAGAGTTGTGTATATTTTCTATGCATTTGATGGCAGCCTGTTGTTAGATTGTAGATTCTTATTATACTGCGGCTTTAAATGGCATTTATAATGCAAGAGCAAAATGGTGACATTTAGAAAAAAACTAGCTAAGCATAAAATGGTAAGGAAAAAATGCCCCTATATTTTTAGAATGTTTTTTTCCATGGTGCGATATCACGCCCTAGAGGTGGTCGAGAAGTGAGAATCGGGTTGCGAGCACATATGTGAGTGTGTGATGTGGGAGCTTCTTATGCCCGACCAAGGTGGATAACGCATGGAGTTCCCACCATGATGCATTTGCCTCTGGAGCTAGATCCCATGCCACAAAAAGAACATGTCCCTACTTAAAAGCTGAAAGGAAGAAGAGGGTGACATGATTTCTCATAGCACTAACCTCCCGGATAACAGAGGTGGCCACTTGCTTATCGAGGTCCATAGTGACCTCCTCTTCCTTAACTTCTTGCTTTTCTTCCCTCAGATGATCTTTGTTGTCATAAAGATCTTCTCCTTCTTCATCCGATTCCGATGGAATATCCACCATGTTGATGTTTGGGATGTGAGGTCAATAAAAGCGTCCTGAGGTGGATGTGAGGGTGCCTCTTGCAACATAAGGTGTCGCAAGCGCAAGAGGGTGTCAACTGGCTCAATGGTCTCATGATGAAATTGAAGCAACTGTTGTACCTCAGTGGGGAGCTCGGCGGTGTAAACTCGATGAAATCATCCATGCAATACTCGGCAAGCTCATACAATACATGTGCCTTCCTTTTGAACTTGAGGTCAGCAACAACATGGTATGTCCACATAATATCCTCCAATAGGAGGTATTCTTGCCCTTGGTGGTGGATAATCGGGAGGGCATCCAATCCAGTGAGTCGTGCCCCCTGATCCCAGTGTAGGGGCATGCGCCGCTGACTGTTTCCACCGAACGAAGTCATCTTCCCGGATGTACTCGTCATCCTCCTCATCCAAGGCTTTGGTGCTTTTTCCCAATGTACTAATCCATGAGTATAGCCGAGCAAAGTTTACTTCAAAGTATTGCTGGCCCTCATGCATTAGGACAGGTGGATTCTTGCCCCATTTGAGTTTTCATGTGAGAATGTTAGAGGCATGTGAATCACCTCTCAGCATATCTCTCACAATGGCCCTCTCCAAATAAAGATGGGGTGGATCCCCTATGGTAATACATAGGTATCATTTCATGAGCATAGAACTCAAGGAAAGCAACATAGTCAGGGTGGGCCTGCATGTCAGTGATCAGGTCCACCTTTTGAAGCAGAAAAGGCTAAAGGTGGTCGAATGGGACCTGAGGATCACAATGTTCTCCATCTTGGTACCATTGGAGGAGGTTAGGGGTATCCATTGCACGGGCGAGTAGTGGAGGAGGAGCGAGAAGCAAGAAGAGTAAAGAAGAAATGAAACCCTAAACAATATTTAGTGTGTGGCTTTATTTTAAATTTTATGCTGACGTTAACGTCAGTTATTATTAATAATTAAATAAATACTTTATACTTATTAAAAAAATACTTTCGGATCTCTCACGATACCTGGCCTATACCTATAAACTTCTTGCCATTTCGAGGCGGCGTCTATCTTGATCCTAGCAGAGCCGAGTGAGCTTCGTGGCTTTTCTTTGATGCCCCCAACTGTCTTAAGCTTCTCCTTATAGGCGCTCCCCGACTTACGGATCGTGGACTTTCGCCGCTCATTTAACAACAGGGGTTTCAGTCTGGTCGGGAGCCCGCTGTCTCTGCTCTTCATTTTGTTGTGTCTGCTGTTGGTCCTCATTTTGCTTGGCAAGCTCCTCGGCATGCCGTTCTTTGCTTTCGCTTTCGTTTTACGCCTTACCTGGCGTGCATATATCACGACCACCATACGGCTCTTCCGTTTGGTGAGGAGGCGGGCATTCGCTCTCCTTAGCAGCTCTATCTTGTACCTGTCGGGCCTAGCCTGCATATCCAGCTGGATGGATATCAGGTGATCCACCATGAAATATGATGGGACACTTCCCCAAACAAAACTCTGGGTTGCCTCATCATAGTGGTAGGGAGGAATGTTCAATGGATTTCCTGGTATGATGGCTTGCCCATCTCCTAGGTAGACGTACTCTCTACCCCGGGCCTTCGGGTCTCCCCTCTCCGTCTCTCGTGTGTAATCTCCTCCGGCGAGCCCCATAATCCTCTCGGCCTCTTCCCGAATGGCCTCGTCTTCAACAACCTCCACTCACGAGGGAGGGTAAAACTTGACCAGCGTCAGGACTTGGTCGGGCTGCTCCGCTAATGTGTAAGGTTGCCCTAAGTATTAAGTTTGATAAAAGCTTCGAGCAGGATGGAAAATAGGGTAAGGGACCCTATGTCCGGCAACAAACCTTGTTGAGCGAGCTCATCCAAAAGAAGGTCAACCTTGTCGAGTTGTTTAAGGCTGCTTTCGCCGAAGCTCACCAAACATCTGATGAACACTGAGGCTACAGTAACTAACATAACCCCGGGTACGAGCCATGTTCATTGGGGTAGGGAAAAGTTCGAAAGGGGCCAATGGTACGAGCCATGTTCATTGGGGTAGGGAAAAGTTCGAAAGGAGGCTGTGGCGGCGACCAAGCACAAGGTTATGGGAAAGCGAGCTCTGCTCTGGAAGCTATGGCGGACAGGCGAGGCAAAGGGTGCAAGTTGGCGAGATGGGACAAAAAAAATAACCATCACTTTTTTTTTAAGATTCAAATTTTTTCTTTTCTTTTTTTTTTTTTTAATTTATACGACAGAAATATGCATTTTTATACGAGTGCATGCCCGGAAAAATATGTGTTTCTTTTGCAATTCTAAGACGCTATTTTGCCAGACACACACTCTGTGCTCCAGCGTCTGTTTGATGTCGACTTGGTGCCGGATTCTGGTGCCCTTGGGGTAGTTCGACAGTGCCCGACATGTTGGTGCAAAAATCATCTCCACCCGAGTTACCTAGAAAAAGTTATGGCCCTTGGAAACAAGAGACCTCCTTTCTCTGCAACTTAACATACTTGCCATAATAACTTACACCTTCATACCTAACTAGTTTAATCCTCTCATAACTAGGCAATAGCACATATTAACTATGGAATTGGAGTATTTTAGCCTAAGACAAAGTCTCCTACAATCAACCAACCAACCTAACGAGTTAGACTATGGCCAGTGCAATGATTTGGTCTACCAAAATCATGCTCTGATACCACTGTGATGCTACACATACTAACTATGGAATTGAGGTAGTTTAGCCTAAGACAAAGTCTCCTACAACCAACCAACCTAACGAGTTAGAATATGGCCAGTGCAATAATTTAGTCTACCAGAATCATGCTCGATACCAGCGTGGCGGCTCTCGGAATCTATCGATGCTCCCATCGCATTACAAATCTGGGAATTCCCCCCGGCAACTACATCACCATGGAAAGGCCCTCCATCTAACTCGGGCCACTTGGGATGGCCAAGTGTCCGGGTGAGGAACACGGAGGTGTCATTCGTCCCACGTCCTTTATGGGAGTCCTATACAATGGAAGCGTACATACATGTTAACACACATCAATCATGCTCAAATAATATACCATCACAAATGGTGATCCATCCATCATCGTCATCTACATGGTAGTACAAGATAACATAAGCAATATACCATAAAATAAGGCTCTAACTTGACGCAATCCCATGGAATCACCATATGAGACTACTCTAGGTTACATCTCCCCGGTCCGATGAGGCAGGTCAGGGAGGCGTCCCCTCCCCGGGCAGGTCGGATCCCTGGGTGTGCTAGAGAACACGTGCCACATTAGTGACCCCCGCATCCGTACCCCACTTACTCTCCTAAATCTAAAGGCCGGCTCACCACGCCCGTTCGAGTCCAGGATGTCCATATAGGCACGTCGCCTGTGGCCCAGGGAGTGTCAGACCCATACCCGGCCCACACTCAGTGACCGACTATAAGCCTAGCACACTATAGGAGTCCTGTAGCCAAGATAGGCAAGACCCCACCCCTGTTTTACCATCATACCCGTTGTCTGGTGCTGAATCACAAGATAGCATCCACAGCCAGGTGGGCTCTTGTGCACAGGTCGCAATTACTGGGTCTTAAAGGTTCTAGCTAGAGACATCTCTACTTTCAGGAAGCTTTCAGGTCTCTACCCTCCCTTAACCCCAGACACATAGGAGAAACAGAAAGAGAGAACACAATCATAATCAAAGTATCCACCATCATCTTAGTAACACATAAAAGAGAAATTAACCATTCCATCTAATCAGAGAAGGGTTAGCTGAAGCATAGACTATCTAGGGACTAACCGGTCTCTTGGCTAGGGCCATTGTCACGAAAGGCTTCCATTCTTCAAGTCTGGTTGCAGTAGCTAGTAGCTTCTCCTTCCTCCAACTCTTCCCAAATCGATTTGGGGCAGAATTGAGGGTAGGTCCCCAGTTTGCCCTCCAAACTTAGCAAGTTCCCCCTGGCCAATCGATTTGGGCCAGGTGGCACTGCCTAGTTGGCTGACTTCTACTAATTAGTAACTTAATTAGCCTAATTAGGTTATTTACTCACTAATATTTTAGCATAGCTGATAAAAACCCTTTTATGTTAGCCCAAGTTATCCCCTATTGACCCATAAGGGTCTACTTATACCGTGGTGATGTGTCATAGTATGTACACGTATACCGTATAAATACACGAAATGTTCAGCAAGCATTGCACTCTATCATACTATATCCCAAGTCTGTCAACCTCTCAAACAGTGTGCAAGCATCTTCTATCTTTGCATAAAATCGATAAGCGTATATTTAAGATAAAATCTATCCTCTATAATTATATTGCCTAAAGTCTTACATGCTTTTAAGATCCTCAAATATGTAACTTTACCTGCCATTATGCCACTCCTTTGCATGTCAAGGAAATGCTCTAAGAGCAAATACGCCTTTACCATGTCGTGCATAGTGAAATCATTGCTCCCAATGCCACAATATCTGGATTTGGCAAGCGACTAAAGACTCTGCATGCTTGTAACAAGCTTTCACATCTAGAATACATATCAAGCAGGTTGATGGCTCACAACAATCTCATCGTGAATTTCCATCTCAATAATCTGCTCATGGATGTACCTTCCTTGCTCAACGTCATGTATGTTGCCACATGCTTTCAATCTGCTCAAAAGTGTGCCTTTGCCTGTTTGTAATCCAATATGTTGGATCTTGTCACACCACTTCAAGAAAATGGATAGGCAAATCAATGCTTGCTAGAAACTGATGTTAGACAGAACCCAAGATTCAATATTGTTAAAAAATGTGTTTTTCATTTTTGAAGTACCTCTGTAAAAATCCATATGTTTTTTTAAGGATTTTTATGATTTGGTAAGGCCAAAAAAAGATGCACATTCTTTGCACTGCTTTATTGGATATATTTGCTACTGTTAAAATGCACTTTTTTGCTACAAGTTACAAGATGTAGCATGCCAACAAGTAAGTCAGAAGCTTATGCTGTTATTAGAAACTATTAAGTTCAAGTACAATGATATCATAGTTGTTTCGCCATGCAACTGTTAAGAAAGTTCAGAAACACATATTATAAACGAGGTGCACCCTGGACTACCACAGTCGTTAGATCTGTCTCTCCTATGACCCAGACCGTATGTTGGAGCCTCTGGGCACCTCTTATATCGCTTATGTTCATTATGGCATTTATAATTGGGGCGCCAATGATTTTGAAATATGAAATACGCGTTCGCCTAAGGTTTTGATGGAATATCGAGCCTCTATACGGCTTTGCCTAAGGTTTTAGAATATGAAATACGGGGGCTCGAACCTCTACCAAAATAACTCAAAGTCCTAATAAAACTACTTTGATCAATACAACCAGTGAGCTAATGTGATTGTTTTTTATCTTAAATCTATAATTTTTTTATAACTCCTCATTCAATTGTTTTTGAAATGTGGTCTATAGTTTCAGGAATTATCACTTTTACATCCATATCAAATCCCCCTGGAAACCTCTGCTATTGTGCTACATATTAGAGGTTAGAAAATATAAGAATTTCATATACAAGGATAAATAAGTTCAAGAAATTCATACATTTGGATAAAAAAATCACAATCTAAGGATTTTTAAGATTTAAAAAAAAATAAATATGAAGTATATTTTAAATAATTTTTCCAAAATTTCTACAAATCTTTAAAAACTAAAAAAAAAAAAAAAAAAAAAAAAAAAGGTTTTTTAAGTGTAATGCAATTTTGGCGTGCTTAATAACCTCGCCAGGATTTCCAAAACAAAAGTGCTCCCTTATTACTGAGAATAGTTAAGTTACTCTCTTATTAAGTCGTGATCTCTTGCTTGCGAAATAATGTGGAATTCTCTCAAATTCTTCATGTAGAAACTATTATGCTAAAGAAAAACTTCCTCTAGCTTTAATGGATCTGTCCATGTCCCAAATGAGTTGAGATGTAACATTACATCTTCACGAAAATAAACCAAACAAAAAATGTGGCAAGGCATTGCCAATTACACACCATTGACCATTCTATGAGCAATATGAAATCCAAAGCTTGCAACACAACCAATACCACAACCAACGATAAGAAAAAAGTAAGCTAGCTAGCAAAAAAACAAGTTAACAACAAAAGATATCACTCTAGCTGAAAAAAGAAATAGTTCAACAAAAAAGAGACACCACTCCAGGATACAAGTAGTTAGATAGCCAACCTATCCAAGAAGTACTGGTATCTTAAAAGAAACAAGATTTAACATTAGCAAAAACCAAAGCACTCATAAATCAACCTTTCATTTGCCTACTATATATACATATTCTATTTTATGCTTAACAACAGCAAAAACCAAAACATTCATAAATCAAGATTTCATTTACCTAATATGATTACATATTCTAATTAATGCCTAGCATAATGGCTTTAGTCCGGCATTTTAATAAATATACATATACATATTCTATTTAATGGCTGCTTTAATCCAAGCCTTTATCATGCAAATGCCCAGTTTGAATGTTGTTTTGATATTTTGTCTGATAAATGTTCTATTAAACAATCTAACTTAATTGAATGCAAAACTGGATCCGAGCCTAAAAGTGCCCAAGCCTTTTTCGAACCAGAATACAACACCTCCCATAAACACCAAAAGAAGGAAGGAAGGAAGGAAGTTTATTTTAACGTCCACGGAGGCCAAAGGCCTATGAGACGGTACATGCAGAGAACAGGCAAAAAAGCCAAAAACCCCAACACCAAAAACAAACAATGTAACTGTACAGTAGAACCCTACTACCGGGATGAAAAAACCCCCACTTGGGAGGAAAAACCCTAGCAGACAAATTGCACTCAAATTGCAAGAAAAATTGAACTAGCATTTAAACATGCTAAAAAAAGCTAATAAAACGGAGAAGTTTTTCAAACCAAAAGATGTAAAGATAATGTTTAATCGGAAGCATAAACTCAATGGATATTTTCCTCCCTTGGTCTCCTTCATCACACCCAATTATACCTCATTTAATATATTACGTGCTTCGTAGATCTGCTTGGCTGCGTTGCAGGTGCTTATAACCATTTAGAAAAAGCAGTTCAAACAGACATCAGAGGCATACATCTAACGTTTAGAAGAACGTCTCCATGCACAATTTTATTCCATGATACATAAATGCTGCCTTCATATATTACATCTCGTGCTATATAACTTACATCTTGCAACTCCTTTGCTGCACAATGGCTTCAAAGGAAGAATAGGCAGTCCAAAGCGATTCGGCAGTCATCATGTCATGTCATGTTGATTGTACACGTCTTGCAGCTCCTTTACTGCACAATGGCTCAAAAGGAAGAATAGGCACGTCCAAAATTAAGAAATATCTTCTGAACAAGTAAACAGAAGTACCTGCTCCCTTCAAGCAAATGAGAAGACATCATCATTAGAAAGTGAACACAACCATAAACGGGTAGTAGAGCTACATATCTAGTGCTTGATTGACTATTGAAAATAAATGGAAGAACAAAAGGTGTAACTGAAATCAGCAATAGAAATTTCAATCATAAAGGATAGGAGCAGTGCACTTAAAAATACACGGTAACAGGAACAAAAGCTGTAACAAATAAAGCCATATATCACCATATAAAATATGCATGACATCAATTACAACATAAAAGATTTTCCATGGGGAAACGTGGAAAGCTCCCTTACCTGCCAACGCCTTCCTAGGCTAGAAGCTCTTTGATTGACAGATCATACCTTTTATCAGCCAGCAAATGGAAGCTAACGAAACCTACACAGCGGAATAACCAAAGTGGAATGAGTCAACTTAGTGGAGCCTTTAATACTGCACCAGTTGGTGCTTCCATGATGATTTCAAAGCATAGTGTAGTTAGCCATCACAAACAGTATTATATTTTAAACACGTAAATTAGAAGAGACACAGAGTCTTTTGATATTGATTCTTTGTATTATACAGGGGGTTTAATGGTTTTCTTGAACCCTCTTCTCTTTTTATACAATGGCCGCTTATATGTTAACTGTATCACTATAAAAATGAGTCAGCTTCTACACCAACTCCAAAACCTTCATATTGCCCGTTGAACTTCCGGCTGAATGAGTTAGCTTCTAAACTAACTCCAAAACCTTCATATTGCCCATTGAGCTTCCAGCTAAAAGGGTTTGCGTCTTTGCCCTCCAACAGACACTAGACACATACTCTTTGATATCGTCTTCACTTTCTTGTCCTGACTCTAAACTGAAGTTGTGCATTGCTACAGGCATTGGAAACGACTTATGATAAGCAAACACCTGGCAAAATATAGAAAATAAACATCTTTAGCAACTTACGTTCTTAAATCCATGGGTCAAAACAACGTACTCTAAAACAGAATAGGAACAATGTAAGTGTATGAACAAACTAATGACATTAAATGTATAGCCCAGCTAAACAATAAGCTGTGCATAAAAGCAGGTGTCGGCAAACGGGGTGCAAAGCACCATGATCTAAAATAATGTATCACACAAGTCACGGCCATCAGATTTTGAAATATACCAAAGTATTCCCACAAGAACCACCAGGAAAACAGAGATTGCCACAAAAACTAAAGCATGCTTGAAAATGGCAAAAGCCTAGTTACCGAGTTATTCTCTGATCCACAAGCAATGTAGCCACCAGATGTAGATAACCCAATATAGCTCTGCCACAGGAATTTAGGATATGAGTGAATGGCATAAGGTTAGAAAACATTCTCAAAGTTAAACTACTCACCTTTAAATTCTTATGACTGTTAAAAGTAAGAGAGCACAAGACACCCTTATGCCCACTTTGTACAACTCCATTGATATCCCATAATTTGAGTGTGCTATCCAGAGATGCAGAAACAAGGGTTCCAGAATTCATGAATTTGACATGGGTAACAGTTTTCTTGTGACCTTCCAAAATGCACAAAGGCCGCTTCGTATGACGCAAGTCATAGCAGCGGACAGTATGATCAGCGGAACCAAAAGCCAACAGATGTGCTTTGTCTGGTGAAAATTGCACACAACAAACTTGTGCGTTTGCTTTTATTGTTTCAATGCTTTCCCCCTGATAAGAACCACGAATCTAAAAGTCAATTGGATGCACCAAAATAAATTTCTTAAGATCTTTTTTTACATGTTTTAAAGCAAAGACAGATGTAATAATACAAGAAAAAAGGTTCTGCCATTATACCTGAGTAATACTCCAAAGTTTCACAAAGCAGTCAAGTCCCCACTAGCTAATTTTTGTTGGATCAGCATGTGAAAAATCAACTGATGTTGTAGACTTCCCATGTTCCTTATATTCCAGAAGGGACTGACTAGTTTGCACATCCCAGACCTGCAATAGTCATAACACACTCACATGTTCAAATATATACCTTCAAAAAATACAAGCCCAAACTTCTGTTGAAATGCATCAGGACTTTAACGCACTTGTGCTGAATCATACAATAATACAAATAATGTGTACACAATCAGGAAAAGTCTACCTAAAAAGAACATGACAAAAACGAACCTGGACAACAGCTGCAATGTCACATGAGGCAAGGTGACTCTTGATATAACTATTCCAACAAATGCTACTGAGTTTTGATCTGTTCGTCATCTCAACTATAGGGTAATGGATATCAACCCGTTCATTCAAAACAGCATCACATTCGAAAACTTTTATCTTTTTACATGTTGCTGATGCGAAGTAATCTTCATCTCGATCAAAACCAAGAGAGCTTACCATATCCTCTGTGTTAAGCAAGTCTCCATGCCGTAGAGTAGCTTTCACCTCAAATTGACTGTAGCGTGCGTACTTGCACAAATTATCATAGAAAATACCAAGTCTGTCAAGATCTTGAGGCATACTACTTTTTGAACTTGCCGATGCCGATGTGCCAGCTTCATATCCTTGATCTATTAAAGGAATGTGATCTGGCTCCCCAGATACTGAACCAACTGTCCATCTCATACTAAAATAAGCATTCCCTAACTGGGTGAAATTCTTCATTAATCTAGCACTTTTAGATGAAAGTTCTTGACTTTTACTTTTCTCTCGACATCTTTTCCCAGTTTCTTTACTGTTTAGAGGGCTCCCTATCGTCATGTCTCTATGGCTGGTAGAAACACCCTCGTTTTCTGCAACACTTGATTGCTCATGTCTTTCTTTACCTTGTTGTAATGACTCCCTTCTCTTCTCAATTTCTATAATATCAACAGTGATACAAGCAATACCTTGGTTCAACCTTAAAACTGTTGCTTCTTTTTCCCTTTGCATTTTCTTTAAAAATTCCAAGAGCAAAACACATTCAGCTTCCTGCTCCTCAATGTCTGCTGCTGCTTGCCTCTCAGCCAAATCATCAGTCACTTCATTAAGAAGTTCACATTGCAGAATTTCTCTAAACAAATACACCAAACATAAATCAGCAAAATCATATTCAAAATATCATCAGCACCTACACTCCATTTTACCTGGCTTTTGGTCTTGACTGTGGTTCTGGATGTAATAGCCAAAGGCACAATGCCGCTTCTTTTGGCCGTTCAGACAAAAGAGAAGGAGGTAAAATTCTATGTCGCATATCAGACATCGTTCTGGACCACTCTATGCTTGAAGCAAAGGTGCTAAACAACTAAGATAATTAACAAAAATATTAACAGTTAGAACAAAATATAATTTCTAAAATATAACATAAAAGGAAAAAAACATGTAGGCACTCCAAGTACCTCAAAGAGCAGCATACCCAAGCTGTATATATCAGATGCAAGATGACTTGCTCCCTTTGTGAGCTCTTCGGGACTAGTATACCAATTTTGTTCTACGGTTAACATATGCCGTAAAGGGAAAGAATCTCCTACACTTCGATCAGCTTGCTTCCAAGTTGAGTCAATCCTCCTGCTTTCAGGAAGGAACTCTGGCCTGGGGAGCCCCTGGAAGCTAGCACCTCGGTGACTATCAGACCATGCCAATCCTGGACGGAAGGCAACCCCTCTCCCTATTGACCTACTTGTGTTGCCTTCAGCTTGGCTTGTGATAGTAGATCCTACACCTTGCAATCCAGGACCTCTTCCAAAACCTTCTGGAAATGCCCTAGCTTCTGGCCTTACCAATCCTGTTCTTAAATGTGGTCCATCTCTCCTCCCCTGGATCATGGCTGTATGGACTTCCTGTTGATTCCTATAATTTCTTTGCCCAAATTGGGAGATGGGTGTTGCAAATCGAACCTGATGCAAATCCCTAGAAGCTCCTTGTTGTTCTTCTGCTGATAGAGCTTGGGTGGATGCCCTACCTATTGACTGTTCTGAAGATTTGTCTGAGCTTGAACTAGGACTTTCTAAGTCAATGAAAGCAACTCGATTTAAAGGGGATAAAACAAAGCATGATGGTCTAATGTTCCTCAAGATAACGCCCTGACAGTGAGCAAGCTCAACCAGCTCCACGACCTGCTTGAAGATATGCAAGGATTCCACTCTGTCCACAACTCTACCGGGCCTGTTAAGCCAGCGACGAAGAGTCACAACATCTGAACCATCATCATCCCGGAGTTCGAAAAGACCAATATCATGGAGCTCTCTGTCTCTGCTGGGCTGATCCATTGCAGGCACATGCTCATTACTTATGTCCATGGATTCTCTTCCACTTGAATTCCTTGAAGAAGAACATAGTTCCATTTTGGCCCATAATTCTCCCGCTTCCCCTGACCCAGAAGCCACCCCTGATCTATGAGACATGCCCTTTTACATATAGGCCAAAGCGAATCCTGAAGATCATACAAACTCATATAGGATGAAAAAAGGGCCTAGATCCCCTGCTACAGTTACTGGAAAAAATGCACTTCAAGTAGCATACCTGTTTTAAAAGCTAGAGAGTTCGTTTCCGGTTTCTCTACATATTCTATTCCATCCATTAGAAGAAGCCAACGCTTGGCCTGGCATGAAGATGAATTGAAGCGCAAGGAAGTAAAGCTTCTGTGGAAGAACATGCTGGATTTAACCCGGAGAAGAGTGCCCACATAGGCTGAAAAGCTTATTCAAGCAGCCGTAGACTGAGCACAGAAAACTAGAGGCTGAAATTTTAGTAACAGGATCCAAATGTCGAACGCAAGGCCTTTGGTTTGACAGGATGAATTTTGGGACAGCTGTTTAACACAGGAAAGCTTAAACAACGCGTAATCAGAGATTTCAAATTCCACGAGGTTCACACACTCTCGAAAAAAATGCTTCTATTTTGGTAATACTGCATTAAATTTATGTCTCCATTCTAATTATGTTTAGTTTGGCACACAAGGGAATTTTGGAACACGTCCCAAATATCACACTATGCATTTTATATAGATACAAATGTTCGAAGCATGAAAATGACTAGTGAGATACTAAGATACTGGTGTTTCTACTTATTTGCGTCCTCATGTTTTTATGATTGGGCATGTCGTGTCTACCACACACATCAAAACACCATATCTTCTTCCCACAGAAGCTTTCATTGGATATGTCTCTCTTGCATGCCCCATTTTGCATGTGCCTGAGCCTGTGTGGGGTTTCTGAGTTGTCCAGTCCAATGCGTTGTGTCTGAGCCTATGTGGGGTTTATGAGTTGTCCAGTCCAATGCGTTGTGCCTGAGCCTATGTGGGGTTTATGAGTTGTCCAGTCCAATGCGTTGTGCCTGTTCACCTAGAGTAAAAAGTAGCATGTGGGTAGGATATTTGGATCAATGCGTTGTGTCCCAACTAGCTTTATATAAGTACAAAAATAGATCCTGTATCTGATGACTGATAATTATTTAACGACCCAGATGCAAGTTGTCGACGTCAATCAACCTGGACCCTCTAATGCACCTATTTGAGATGGGCCATCCACATTGGGTAAGGTAACAGAGCAATCTTATGTTGGCATTCAATTCCATAATATCATTATAGCAAGATCACTTCAAAGTATGTGGCACAATTGTAGGTTGCTCCGAGAAGTGGACACTACGATGGACGCCATGTAGGTCTTGACGTAGGTCTCTTCATAATTTATGGCTCGAGCGTCAAATTCGAGTGCTTTTTAGTGCTTTGGAGTTTTCGACGATGTGAGCTTTCCATTGGTCTACTTGATCATACAGTTTTGTTGAGTCTAGTTGGGTCAGATTTGAAGTTTTTAGATCTTGGCCGCCATGGCAAACTAGTTTACCAGCTTCATAGGTGCCTCTAAGGTGGTAGGCGGTGCTTCTACCTCTTCTTCTATGCATGAAATAAATTCTTCTTTGCCACCTATTAATTTACCAAATAATTGTTGCTTCAATCATCTTGCTTTTGACCCTACTCATGTTACTATGAGTATGGGCTTGCAACACTTTCACTGTCTACTTCTTGTGACGCTCCCCGAACCTATGCAATGCTCCTATCATATAAATATGAAAAGTTTCCCTCCTTCCTGGTGATAACTATCACTAAGAAAGCGCCCAAAAAAAAAAAAAAAAACCCAAACTCAAATCACTTGTGATGGTCAAGTGCTTGAGCAAAGGACGCGAATGTATCACTAGCTCTATCCACTTTTCAAGTAGAAACCATTGTATCTACTTCTTTTGTTACCTTCCTTGGGGTTTTTCTAATGGTATACAATTTAGAGATTAAATCAAATGTAATATACCATCTGGTGTGCAATCTGCTCATGTCTCTGTTGCATTGAATATCATGTTACAATTACGGACTGAGGTCATGATTGTACTAGCCCATTGTATGGGTTTCCTGACCTGTTTGTCTTTGTGGATGTTAAATAATCTATTCTATTCTATTCTATTCTATTCTATTCTATATTTAAATGAGTTGTAAGCACAAGATGATCATATGGATGTTCAATTGCCTCTTGAAGGAGTATTTTATGAGGCACAATAGTGTTCAAGTGCTTTTGTACATGCTTACCTCCTTGTTGTTTGAGATTGATCATAATGTTCATTATAGTGTGTCCAAAAGCTTATGTCATGTACATTGTTTGTTTCTTGATTTCAGGAGGATAAAATATTCTACAGAGATTGGATCTCCTTATGCATCTATAACAGTCTTGGATAAAGAAAATTTCCTAGTCATATTTGACTCCTCGCTCGCAGTTAAGAGGGTTGTGGAATGTGGCATTGATCCTCTTTGCGATGCTCTCCAAACCTATACGATGCTCCCATCGTATAAATACGGAAAATTACCCTCCTATGGCGACTACATCACCACAAAAAGGCCCTACGTCTGCCTCAGACCCCTTGTAATGGCCTCCAAGTGTCCGGGTGAAGGACACGGAGGTGTCATTCGTCCCACGCCTATGGGAATTCTAGATAGCGGAAGCGTATATAAAAGTTAGCAGCTAGCACACAATATATAAAACAATATGCCATCTCGAAGGGTGGCCCATCCATGAATAGTATAACACCTCATAATAGTAAGAAACATAAAAAATGCATAAAAAATGAAGGGTCTAATTCCAGGCTCAGACTCAATGGTGTCAACTGACAGGCAGGGCCTCCGGATATCAACAGGCAGAATAATGGCAATGGCGTTGGCTGGCATAGAACAATGGCTAGGGTAGTCCACTCCATCCGCCCCTCCTGTGCACACTTTACAGATAGGATGAATCATGCTATGGCATGGTTGTAGCCTTCCGGAGACGCAATCTCATGGAGTCACCTTATGAGACTACTCCGCGTTACATCTCCCCAAGCCGATGAGGCAGGGAAAGGAGGAATCCCTTCTCGGAGCATGGTGCTTCCATGGGTGGCTAGAGGATTGTGGCCCTAACGGCAACCACGCATCCATATCTGACTTGAACCTCCCAAAATCCATAGGCCACCCCGGTGCACCCATCAAGCCCAGGACATCCCTATAGGTACCAGGAGGTGTCAGATCCACCCGGCCCATACACAATGTCCGACTATAGATCTAGCCACTATAGGAAGCCTTGTAGATGTTAGAGTTGAATGTAATCAGGGCAAATTCCTAAAAGAATGAGATACCAAGTATGCTAGAGAATGAGATACCATTCTTGTATGGTAAGAAAAAGTGGAAGTTAAAATCTCTATGTTATTTTAAAAGGGAAAACATGCTGGTTCAAAATAGAAGTCGAGAAGATCTTGCCATCTTGGTAGGAGCAGAAATGAAAAAAGAAGACATCAGAAGATAAGATAATCGGCTTGTGAACATGGTCGCCGGGTAAATAGTGCTTGGGCTATCGGCATCCAGTTCAATTTATTATTCCCGTTATTTTTAAATGCTATAGTGCATTGAATTAATAGTGCACTGATCAAGTGGGAGCTTGAATTTAAGTTGGCTGTATATTTGAACCATAGAAAAGGCAATTCGTTTATTATCTCAACAGTGGTATCAGAGCCTCTAGCCAACATGTCAACATGGTTTGGAGCATCATTACTAAGCGGTGTTGAAGTATACAAGGGTGGATCCGGATTTCAAATCTGAAAGGAAAATATTCAAAAAATCTTGGAGAAAGGTCTGTGGGAATTAGTTCATATAGGAGTTGACAATGCAAAAGTGAAGGTTGAATGAGAGAAATTGGCTACGAGCTCTTCTGACAAAGATTCCTCTGGCATTTCTGAATCAATTACAAAGATCATTCGAGCAAAAGGTATTATTACTAACAGAGTGGGACCTAATATTTTACTCAAATTAAGAAAGTTAGGCCCAAAATAGATGTGTCGTAGAAAGGTATGAGGTGAAATCTCCTTTCCAGCTAGATATATTAGAAAAAGAATTGAGACACGTGAAATATGAAGAAACTCGAGATATAGGAGAAGTTTTTGGAAAGATAGATATAATTTTTGCAGATCTGGAACCAACAGGAGCAACTATAACTGAACAAGCATAGATAAATTCAATTGCAAGAGCATTTTCGAGGCATAAAAATATACTAGTTCGAAAAGTAGCAAAGGATAAAAACCATGCAGAGAGAATGGTGAGAACTAAATTAGAACAGCAAAAAATTATGAATAATGATGATGAGGAAAACAAAGATATTGTATGTAGGAGGCAAAATCAAGGCTGGATCTGGTTCTACTCAAACTAAATTTTCAGGGGATAGCTAGAGAGATAAAGCAGCAGTAGGGCCTTGTTTCTACTGCCATGAGATGGGCCATCTCAAATGGAATTGTCCAAAGCTGGGAAATAAAGATAGTGGATGTTTTACATGTGGAGGAAGGGGACACATAGAAGTAACTCTAAAAGGAAGAGGAAGAGGTAGGGGAAGAGGAGGAAGGGGTAGGGGAAGAGGAGGACGAGGAGGCATAACCTCCAAAGGAAGAGGTTATGAACAAAGATCAGGAGTAAATTTAGCACAAGAATATGAGACAGATAAGGAGTTAGATGAAGAGATAAAGTACAGTTCAGTTTTTTCTAGCTTTAGCACAAAGAATGAAACTGACTATGATGCTAATGTTTTCGTAGTTGATAGTGGAGCAGAAAGAACCATAGTTGGGTCTGCAAATACTCTCAACGTCATCAAAGCTAGTACATCTGTTACTCATATTCAATTGGGAAATGGAGAGTTACAAGAAGTAGAGAGAAATGGTCTACTGCAGCTTTTTGATCTTGAGGGAAACTTAGTAAATGTGGAGAATGTTTTAATATGTAGCATAATAACAGGGGGTTTTCTTTATGTTTTTGTACGATTTTTACTAAGGTTTTTCTATGATTTTGGTGCTGTATTTGATGAGGTGTACTAAATAGTATTTTTAGAGTGCGCCCTTTCTGGATCCTTGATTTTTGTGGCACTTTTCAATGGTCACCTATGAATATTCAATATTATTCCAAATTTAAGCATGCAAGGGTCGAGTAATGTATTTTAGGGTTCTTTGCATCTGTGCCTCTGTTTAGGATTCTATGGTACACTGGCCCGGATCTGTGCCAAGGAGGTGAGCAAACAAACCAAGGAGGTGCGTGTGACCATAGCTCCTCTTCTTCTTCAAATTCTTGGATATCTGAATTGTTCAAAATTTGCAGTAGTAGCTACAGAAAGCCAACAGACAGATAATAACTTATTGCTTTCTTTTGAACCTCGATTTGCCCTTTTGTTGCTAGTTCGTGCAGAGCTTCTGAGCTTCTGCAAGGAGCAAGGAAATAGGGGTGTTTGAGATATTCCACATAACCATGCTTTTCCATCCCACCTGTGTGCAGCCTGTATCTTTTAGGGCAAGCGTTTCTTCTCCGATGGAGTCGCTAATCTGCTGCCTCCTTGCAGGATTAGACCTGATTGCTCAGCTTCCACAGCCCCTGTGCTCCACACATTTAACAGAAGTTCTAGCATGATTTTGCCCATTATATTCTGATTTGGATGTTGCTGATTTCGATGGGATCTCTGGAGTGTCAGGAGCAATAAAACTTTCTGGATCTAGTGATAGATGCTGACTCTTATGGAAGTGCATATCACAGGTTAAATTTGATACTTCATCAATGAATTTTGAAACTTCAGTTGGCTTGTTGAGTTTATATGGAAAAATGTGGATTCAATACATTTTTGTTGAATCGCAGTCACCTGATGAGTAAGGGTCCTTAAAACAGGGGAGAGGTGCCAGCATTTATGATATGGGGGATCAAAAGTTTCGTCAAACATGGAGCTGGACAGTGCCCACAGAGCCTCCAGGAAATAATCAGAATGACGAAACATTTTTTCCTAAGAAATTTGGGAATTTAAAAGCAGCCGACTCAAGTAAGCAGGTGCCGGCAGACATTGTGAACACAGTGGTTAAGCTCAAGGAGAGCCTGACGGTATGACCCTAAACATCTACTTGAACCTGTACGTATAAAGAGGCCTGCTTGAAGTGAATGCAATGGAGTAAAAAATCATCCGTGTCAACTTTCACATTCATATCCGGACTGATAAATGAAATGCTTATTCACGAATAGAAAAGAGTTTGATAATGTTTCCACATTGTTGATGAGCAAATGAATAAGGGTTTCATATCTAACTTCGACAAGAAGTTTGGGCTTGTTGTTAGTACCTCCATTTACCACTAAGCTAAAATGCCCTGATTTATGAATTGATGCAGAGAGCGCGGGATGACTGCTCCGAGTTAAGACAAGATGCAAGCGACCTACGGGAATATTCAAATGCAAAAGTAGCAAGAGTGACACGTTACTTAGGAGTCCTCGCGGAGAAAGCACGCAAATTAGGTGAATTGTTATTTGGCCTGTTAAGTTAGTTTATCGAGATAGTTCTTTATCCCATGATTTGTGTCTCTTCTAGCTGCTAGGTTATTATGAATGCCCTACATTTATCTTCTGGCACTCTTCCCTCTTCCTCTCTTCAAAGCATACACCTTTCCCACGTTACTTTCATGATGTATGATCCAACATGAACAGAAAGTAGCCATTAGCAATGTGCTATGAAAACCCGCATAACCTGTAAACTCCAATGGAATTATCCAGCTGAATCATGTGTTCTCTGTTGTTTAAAGCTATACTTTTCTTAGTATAATCTGTAATAAAAAAAACCATAGTTTCTGCTAAAAAAAGCCAAATCTGCAACTCTTGTGGACCAGCTATTTAGAATTAGTTCACCCGTTACAATTTCTTATGTACATATCCCATGCAGATTATGGCGCAGATTATGGCGCACTGTGGAGTTGGGTGATGCCAAGGGTTGGAGATAAGTAGCTTGGAAAGTTGCATGTTCCTTTCCTGGTATAACATTTTTTATACTCACTGTGCTCAATTTCCTGCTTTGGAGTAGTAACGGCACATGTGCCATGCCAATATCCATGTTCTTCATCCTTATAGCACTTTGGTTTTGCATATCAGTGCCATTAACTCTTTGGGGGAGATATTTTGGGGTTAAAGCAAAACCTATCCATTATCCTGTGAGGACTCTGCCTTTTGGGACCCTCTTCATTGAGCTTTTCTTCATTATGTCCAGTATATGGATGGGCCGTGTATAGTATGTCTTGGGATTTCTTCTTGTGGTGTTCATCTTGCTCGTCATTGTCTGCGCAGAGGTTTCTGTTGTTCTGACATATATGCATCTTTGTGTTGAAGACTGGGCATGGTGGTGGAAAGCATTATTTTCTTCAGGATCTGTGGGGCTTTACGTTTTTCTCTATTCCCTGAACTATTTAGTTTTTGATCTACACAGCTTAAGTGGGCCTGTCTCTGCTCTTCTCTATGTTGGATACTCCCTCATGATGGTATTTGCCCTAATGTTTGCAACAAACTATTTCAGCTAAAAATGCATTGTATTAAATGAAAATGTAATGTAATGTCCTTGATGTTTTATACAATCTCTTGAATTAATAATTAATATTTACAACCAATACATAATTACCATTAACATTATTAACACAAACCATTGCATTCAATGCATTTAAATTAAAATTCCCCTGAAACCCCCTTTGGTTTGGGTGCATATTCACACGGGGGGTTACATAGGGCAGCGAGAGCCCTGAAAAATTACAATACATGTATAAAATTAACACCATTAAGTACATTCCTTCAAACCTTATAGTATTTTGCAAACCTCAATATACAGTACACAAAAACTTGTACAGGCATACCCCACAAACGAGGATCGCTATGTACGGTCCAGATCGAGGAATAAAGGGCAAATATGCCCATCCAACAGCTCTCGATGCCTGGAGTAGCCTACATTAGTCAAAATTTTGATTTCAGTGAGCCAACTTGTAGATCTTGGCTTTAAGCTTGTATTTGAAAGGACTGACTGTAGAGTGTTCTTCGGAAATAAAATCAAGTTTTTTGCACGACGAGTTGGAAAATTGTTTCAGTTTACAAATGGGAGTTCAAATAATGTAAGCAATATTAATGCAATTACATGCTGATGTTGAACTTTGGCATAACAGGCTGGCCCATGTAAATGTCAATAATATTAAATTCATGAGAAAACATGGATTAATAAAATGCTCAGGGAGCAAGTGCAGCAATAAGTTTTTATGTAAAGGATGTTGGAAAAATTAAAGACTGCAAAAACAACAAGTAATATACTAGAATTAGTGCATGCAGACATCTAGATCTGTGGGCCTCTGAATGTGACAGGGTGAACAGGAAAGAAATATTTTATCTCCTTTGTGGATGACTATAGCAGAGGAGGAAAATGCTATTGTATATCATCCAAGTTTCAAGCTTTTGACGCATTCAAAATCTATGTTAGTGAGGTAGAAAAACAAACGGGAAAAAATATAAATGATTAGGAATTGACAGAGGCGCAGAGTTCTTATTAAGAAACTTTAAAAGATACTGTAAAAAAAGGGGGGAAAAAGAAGACAGTTAACATACGTGTATTCACCTCAACAGAATGGGGTTGCAAAAAGGAAGAATAAGATAGTCTTGAACGCTGTCAGAGTGATGCCCAAGCATGCTGGATTACCAAACTCAATCTGGAAAGAAGTCTACTAAAGAACATATTTCATACAGAACAAATTGCCATCAGCCAGCTTGGAGGGAAAGGTGTCAGATCAATTGTGGCAAAACAAACACGACACCCAAATTATCAAATGCTAAAGGCATATGGATGCATGGGATCCATTTATCCTATGGCCCAGATCATATATTGGAGCCTCTAGGCACCTCTCTTTCCGCTTATGGTCATTTCAGATTAGGGGCGCCGATAATTTTGAAATATGAAATACGAATTCGCCTAAGTTTTTGATGGAATATCAAGCTTCTATACGTCTTCACCTAAGGCTTTAGAATATGAAATACAGAAGCTCGAACCTCTGTCAAAATAACTCAATGTCCTAATAAGACTACTTTGACAAACATAATCAGTGAGCTAAAGTAATCATTTTTTATCTTAAATCTATGTTTTTTTTTATAACCACCCATTCAATGGGTTTCAGGAAATGTCATTTTGATATCCATATCAAATCTCCCTGGAACTCCTGTTAATGTGCTACATATTTCTATCAAGTAAGTAAACAATTTTTTTTTTCTGGAGGACAACAGATATTAGATTATTTGAGAGCATCATACAAAAGCATTACTTCAAATACTTTAGCAATAGTGTGTATCAAATATTCATATATACCTTTAACAATTGGAATGGCAGTTGCTCGAAATGTAGAAGGAGAACACGTCAAATAAAAAGGAATATCTTTATGTATGGACTTCTACCTTTAAATATAAAGGCCATTGAATACGCATATGAGGGATTGACATATTATGGGGAGCGACAAATAGAGCAAGTCAGCGATTTGTTAAGAGAGAGCGGCTAGACAGCAGGCATTACTACAGAATTCAACTATGTAACCAACCATTCGTCTGAAGTATGTCACTAGGTGATAAGGCTGATACCAAGTATTTGATGTTACTGCCAAGTGTCCTGCAGTGATTTCATAAGCAGCAACCATGAGAAGAAAATTGCAACTATTTCTAGCGAGACCATCTATCAAGCAGACGAGCTATTGATTTATATAGGGATGCCTGCGAATTCTCTAAAGAGCATTCCTGTGACCCATTTCCAGAAGCGGAATTTGCTTGCAAATCCTAAATCCTTTTTTACTATAAAGCCAATGTAATTCCACTTTGATTGGAGGCTGCAGTTTCGCAGTGATGATCTTAGCAAGATAGGATAGCAGGCTACCTTTCACATATATTAGCTAGCTTCTTAAAATAAATCATGTATGGATATAATTTTTTATTGATATTTTCCCTTGCTCGTATATTACTGGGCGACATTGAAGGGTATATTTTACATAGCTTTGCCTTATTCTTATATTACTTTCACTGTAGACCATTTCCTTGTGCTTGTACTGTGACAAAACTTTCTTCTCATACAAAGACAGGAATAATATACATGTTGAAAATAGAAAAGGTCAAATAGGTCGAAGTTCTACATCCATAGAATCATTGACAATTAATTTAAGGGAAAATTCTAAAAATGCCCTTCTTTTTGTTTGAAATTGTTATAATGCCCTTGTATTTTTGGAATTTGTTAAAATGCCCCTGTATTGGATACGACTCCAAAAGCATCAATCCCAAAATCAGCATCATCAGGGATTCAACTTCGGAAAACAATTTCCATCCATCTTCACAACTGTACCAGAAGTTTTAACTGTAAACTCTCGACGTTGGCTATAGCGCTGCAAAAGCTTAAGAAGATATCTTCTGGAGCTCCGCTCTGGCACTGCAAAAGCTTAAGAAGCTGGCTGTTCCCTATTGATGACTGTTCGGCCTATTCTTATTCTCTTCTTTTGCATGTAAGAGAGCTTAACGCTGCATCAGTTCTTCCGTCGATTCTTCTTCTCGTATTCTCACTTTTTTTCACCGCCACATCTCTTATTCTCACTGTTTCTCACTGCTGCATCCAGTCCAACTTTGGCTACTGTAATTCTATTTTGTTTCAAAATGAAACATGCAGATACAGTAATCACGTAACGGAGAGGGTTTCCAAGCTCTCTTCTTCCAACGAATTCCTTCCTTTCAAAACTCTCTTTCGCCTAGTCCTCTTTAGATAATGGATTCAAGAGTATGCTTTGCCTAAAGAACACAATCGATTTTGGGGGAATCGATTTTGAGGCGATGTTCTTCTGGCGCAAGCCCGTTGCTACAAAAAGAAGGGCATTTTGATAGTTTTTGTAAATACAGGGGCAATTTGATAATTACATTAAGATATAAGGGCAGTTTCAGAATTTTCCCTTAATTTAATCTACCTTCTAGTGTCTAATGTCGTTGGAACAGTGGCAGGACATCCACTGTAATAATAGTAGTAGAAACTAGAGCAATGGAGTGAATCAAAGTAGCTTGAGGAGCTGAGATGTTCTTGCGATGTGCAATCTTCTTCATGCGCAAAGAAGACTTTCCTTCTTCGAATAGTTCTTATTTGTGAGCAATGTACTGAAGATCGAGAATGTTGCTCCTCATTAAGAGGGTGAGGTGACATGGATTAAGAGGAAGATGAATTAGAAGGAGAGGTGGTGTAGAAATAGCTTGAGGGCAAGGCACAAGAGCTGGTAAAACCAGTGAGTTAAATAGTGTAGAGGCAGATAAAGAAGATAATGATACACAACATAAGATGCAACTAAAGAAGATGGCATGTGACATGGAGTAGAAGTTATTTGGGGGGCAGAGAAAGAAGTCAACCTAGATTTATAATAGCAAAAGCCTCAACATCGGAAAACATCTTGGCAAACTTTAGTCCATTAAATATGTAGTTTGTACTTGAAGAAAAGGGGTCCATTTAGGTACAAGCTATTTCAAAGCTTTCTGGTGTTCCCGGGATTAGTAGCGGAAGTTTGCCATTTGGCGGGACTTCTTGGGTGTTGTAGATGGTGATGGTCGGTTTGTCCAGAAGAGAGTTGCGGTTTTTTTACGTGAGTTTGTTGTGGGGCGTCGAGGTATCATTTGTCTCTTTGGGGCAGTTCTCCTTCCTCCTCACTTGCTTTGTAACATTACCATTCTTTTAATATATTGATGACACAGTTCTTCTTCTTCTTCAAAAAAAAAAAACGGGGGTCCATTTTTAGCCACCACTGACTAGATAGAAATATAAGTGGGAAGAAACACACAATAGGCAAAATTCACACCCAATTCATTAGCAAATAGCAATCATAAAAATTTGTAATTCTAGTGGAAAATCTGCAAGTAGCCAAGTAAAACCAACAAGGTATGCCAATACACCAGACTTGGCAAACTTTCAGGAGAAATATCCTGGTATACAAGAAATGTCTCCAAAGAGTGTGACGTTCCATGTATTTATATGCTATACGTATAAATATAATGACACGTCACTAGGTACATTTAGACCATTATGGGTCATTAGGGGCTAACTTAAAAGGGTTTATGTTAGCTATACTAAATTGTCATAAGTTAATTAAGCTAATTAACCTAATTGGACTAATTAATGTTATTAATTAGTATATATAGGCTAAGTAGGAGGAGCCACTTGGCCCAACTCGATTGGCCAAGGGAGGCTTGCTAATCTGAGGGGGCAAGTTGGGCCTCCACCCCCAATTCTACCCCAAATCAATTTTGAAAGGATTGGAGAAGGGAGAAGCTACCTAAACACTCTAACTAGACTTGATTCATGATGTTCTTCGGGATAACAGAGCTAGTCAAGAGACGGGTTAGTTTTTAGATACTTTGTGTTTCCATCTGACCCTTGTATGAATAGTCGGGAAGGGATTCCTCCTTTCCCTGCCTCGTCAGATCGGGGAGATGTAACCTGGAGTAATCTCATAGGGTGACTCCATGAGATTGCATCTCCGGAAGGCTGCAACCACACCATAGCATGATTCAACCTATCTGCAAAGTGTGCACAGGAGGGACCGATGGAATAGACTACCCTAGCCATTGTTCTATGCCAGCTAACACTATTGCCACTATTCTGTCTGTTGATATTCGGAGGTCCTGCCTGTCAGTTGATACCATTGAGTCTGAGCCTGGGATGGACCCTTCATTTTTGATGCATTTGTTATGTTTCCTACTATTATGAGGTGGTGTACTATTGATGGATGAGCCACCCTTTGAGGTGGTATATTATTTTATATATTGTATGCTAGGTGCTAACTTTATGTATGCTTCCGCTATATAGGATTCCCATAGAAGACGTGGGACGAATGACACCTCCGTATTTTTCACCCAGACACTTGTCTCCCATTTTGCATTCGACACGGCTAATGGCTCTAAGGCTCCTGGAATTCGGAGTTGCTCCGCTTTGGTCTGCTGGCATAGCTGACACTCCCGAATGTATTGGGCTATCTGTTTCTTCATGCTTGGCCAGAAGTAGCTACTTCTTATCTTGAAATACGTCTTCATGAACCCTACATGCCCAGCTATGGGACTGTTGTGTGTATCGTGAAGTATTAGCTTCCTTACTCCCGATGATCCGGGTACACACAACTTGTTCTTATGGTATCAGAGGCTACCTTCCTTCTTATAATGCTTGAAGGTCTCCCTTTCCTTATCTGCTCTTGCCTCCTTAGAGAGGCTAGCCCACACTTCCTTAAAGTCGCCATCTGATGGCAACGTTTCTTCAATGCTCTTGCCATACTCACTTGAGAGGGTCGATATGGCATTACAATATGTTCTTGTCTCAAATGGTCTCCTGGAGAGTGCATCTGCAACTACATTCAACTTTTACCAGGCTTATAGACTATTTCGAAGTCGTACTCTTCGAGAAATTCCATCCACCTCTTTTGTCTTAGATTGAGGAGTGGTTGCGTGAAGATATAATTGAGACTTTGGTGATCTGTATCTAATTGAAACTTTCTTCCCATATATAGTATCTCCAGATTCTCAAGGCCCTCACAATGGCCAAAAGCTCTTGGACGTGAGTCGGGTAGCGTTGCTCCATGTCGTTCATCTTCTTGGAGTCGTATGCGACTACCCTTCCTTCTTGCATGAGGACTGCTCCCGTTGCTAGCTTGCTAGCATCTATCGCCACTAGCTTATCCTTGTTTGGATCTGGTAGGATGAGGACCGGTGCTATGGTTAGTGCCTCTTTGAGCTTCTCAAGGGAGGCTTGGACATTCTCAAGCCAATGCTTTGTCCAATCCTTCACCTTCTTATCTTTGGCGAGGTCCGACAGAGGGGATGCCCACTTAGCAAAGTCCTTTATGAACTTCCGATAATATCCTGCCAAGCCGAGGAAGCTTCTTACTTCGCCCACATTCCTTGGTGCCGGCCAATCCACTATGGCTTCTATCTTTGCTGGATCGGTGGAGATCCTTCAGATCACACCACATGACCCAGATATTCCACTCAACCTATTGCAAAGTGGCACTTAGAAAGCTTGCCATACAATTCATGTCGCCTTAGCTTTTCCAAAACCTTTCTCAAGTGTTGACAATGGTCTTCTATCGACTTGTTGTAGACCAGGATGTCATCGAAAAATACGATAACAAATTCGTCTAAGAAATCTTTGAAGATATCATTCATCAGGCGCATGAAGATTGCTGGGGCGTTGGATAAGCCAAAAGGCATTACCGTGAATTCATAATGCCCATACCGCGTTCTGAAGGCGGTTTTATGGATATCTTCTTCACAATTGTGAAGTAAGATGGCCGATTTTTAGGTCTTTGTTCTAAGCTTGTGGGTAATAAATTTTTGTTTGGTCGCTAATAGTGTGATATGGACTAAGCTGCACAGGCCTCTCAAGGAGTTTCCATTTATGTCTCAAGCACCACACTCCAATGCACACAGTGATTCCACCCCTAATAGACTTACCCACTCCCCACAACAATTCCTAAATTTGAACTTATCCACCGGCTGGACACACCTCACCAACCTAATCTAAACCCTGGATCTCCTTTAATCTTCACATCCACCCACCAAGCACTCGGTGCAATCTATGGAAATTCTCCTTCCTCTCCTTCTTTGTCTATGACATCGCAGGAAAAAAAATTGATGAACAAATGCTCTCTGCGCCTCTTAGGTTCATCATCCTGGCATGCAGATGCAAGACTCTAAGTTCTTCTTCTTCCACGATTTCTTCCTGGCCCTATTTTTCGTGGTTACGGGGCCCCATTTAGAGCTACAGGCGAATTCTAGCAAACCGAAAGGCTCCTTGGGGTCTTTCTTCAATCAAATAAGAGACAATAGAACATCAATCCTGCCTTAGGGCAAAGCAGAGCGAGCAAAAACCATCCACAAGGCAAGGTGGCAAATTTATATCACAATAGTCATTTAGGTTATCAAGCTCTAATGCGTAACTCATTATCATCTAGATATGAAGACTCGTAATATATTGTGGAATTAAGAAGACCTTGTCCTTTATGGCTAATCGAGTTGTATATTTTCTATGCACGATGGAAACTGTTAGATTGTAGATTCTTATTATATCATGGCTTTAAATGGTATTTATAATGCAAGAGCAAAATGGTGACATTTAGAAAAAACTAGCTAAGCATACAAAATGGTAAGGAAAAAAATGCCCCATTTTAGAATGTTTTTCCATGGTGCCATATCCTCACCTAAGGCCGAGGTATGGTCCAAGCAGAACGAAAGCACATATGTGAGTGTGTATGGGAGCTTTATGCCCGGACTAAGGTGGATAACGTGATGGAGTTCCCACCATGATGCATTTGCCTCCTCGAGCTAGATCCCATGCCACAAAAAAGAACATGTCCCTACTTAAAGCCGAAGAAGAAGAGGGTATGATTTCTATAGCACTAACCTCCCTATAAATGAGGTGGCTACTTGCTTATCGAGGTCCAGGTGACCTCCCTTCTTAACTTCTTGCTTTTCTTCCCCGCATGATTCCTGCCGTCAAAGATCTTCTCCCTTCTTCATCCCATTCATGGAATATCCAACGTTGATGTTTGGGATGTGTGGCCACAAAGCTGCCTGGTGGATGTGGAGGGTGTCTCTTGCAACATAAGGTCGCAAGCGCAAGAGGGTGTCAATCGCTCAATGGTCTCATATGATGAAATGTACAACGCGTAATTTCTTTGGGCAGAGCTCTGCCGTAAACTCATGAAATCATCCATGCAATACTCTACAAGCTCATACAATATGTGCCTTTGAACTTGAGGTCAGCAACAACATAGGTGTTCATATGCATGTCCTCCCATGAGGTATTTCTTGCTCCTTGGGTGAGATAATCGGGAGGTATCCAATCCATGAGTCAGGCCCCCATCCTGCTAGCATTCAAGGCTACCAACATCAAGTTTTAATCGAACGGGGTCATCTTCTCCTGATGTAGCCTGCCACATCCTCCTTACCCAAGACCTGGCCAGTGCTTTTTCCCACTGTACTAATCCATGAGTAGCAAAGCTTACTTCAAAGCATATGGCCCTCATGCATTAGGGATGTGATTCTGCCCCATTGAGTTTTCTGCTGTGAGAATGTTAGAGGTACGAATCACCTCTCAAAGATATCTCTCACAACGGCCCCTCTCCAAATAAAGATGGGTGGGATCCCCATGGGTAATATATGTATTTCATTTGGCGAGCATAGAACTCAAGGAAAGCAACATAGTCAAAAGCCCGCAGATGTCAAGTTGATCAACCACCCGGCTAAAAGGTTAGTGGTGGTCGTATCGACCAGGATCACAATGTTCTCCATTCAGCAATGGAGGAGGTTAGGGTATCCATTGCGCCAGTAGTGGAGGAGGAGCAGAAGCAAGAAGAGTGAAGAAGAAATGAAACCCCAACAATATTTATGCGGTGGCTTTATTTACTCGAGGCTACGCGAACGCCAAGAGCATTACTAAATAAATACTTTATACTTTATTAAAAATACTTCGATCTCACGAGCAATTCGGCCTATAACGGTACTTTGGTCGTACCAAGGGCGACGCCCATGCGCCCACCCGCCAGAGTCGTGGGTTTCTACCGGAGTCTCCAACCCGCCTGCGCTTCCTTATAGGCTCCCACCACCATCGTGACCTTCGCCTCCACCACCGCAAATGGCGTCAAACAATCTTGGTTCTACTGCTTCATTTGCTGCGTCCCACGTCACCGGCCCGCACAGCTCAGCCGCTTTCTCGCTGAGTGCGCCCACTATACGCTTCCGCTGCCGAGTACCCGCATTCGCTTCCTTAGCATTTATCTTAATTATGCCGGCCCAGCCCATATCCTCGTACCGGATGGATATCGTGTGATCCACCATAAAACAGTGATGGACGCCTCCCAAACAAAACTCCTCGCTGCCCATCATAGGTAGGCTAATGGATTTCCCGCAGATGGTTTGCCCATCTCCCAGGTAGACGACTTCTACCCCGCCTTCTGGCCTCCGCCTCGCGGTAACTCCTCCGGGCGAGCCCTGATAATCCCTTCCAGTCGCCTGCTTTTCAACAACCCCACCACCAGGAGGGTAAACTTACCCGTCAGACTTGGTCGGTCGCCCGCCACGTAAGGTTGCCTGGCATTGGGTGCTCAGCCAACAGATGGAAATGAAAGGCGGACCTCGCGAACAAACCGAACGAGTCATCCAAAAAAGAAGCGCCTAACCTTTGTCGAGTTAGCCGCGTCGCCTACCGAGCCCACCAAACATCCGATGAACACCGAGGCTGGCCAAAGAACTACCATAACCCCAGCACGCAGCTACGTTCATCGGGGTAGGGAAAAGTCCGGCGAATAAATGGAAAATGAGCTATGTTCACCGGTAGAAAGTTCGAAGTGAGGGTCGTATGGCTACTCGCTATTAAGGTTATGGAAAGCGAAGTCAGCCTCGAAGCTATGGCGACAAAGGTAAAGGGTGCAAGTTATGATAACAAAAACAACCATCACTTTTTTAAGATTCAAATTTTTTTTAATTTATAATGACAGAATATGTATTTTATACGAAGTGCATGCCCTAAAAAATAAGGTGTTTTTGCACTGAAGACGCGATGGTTTGGGACATTAATTTCCGCAGCTCCAAATACCGCTTGATGTCGATTTGGTGCCGGATTCGTGCCCTTGGGGTAGTTCGGCCAAGGCCCACATGTTGGAGCAAAAATCATCTCCACCCGAAGTTACTCTAGAAAAGTATATGGGCCTCTGGAACAAGAGACTCCTTTTCCTTAATCCAATATGCTCTACAATAACTTACACCTCTCTCATACCTAACTAGTTTAATCCTCTCATAACTAGGCAATAGCACATACACCATGGAATTGAGTATTTTAGCCTGGGCACAAAGCCCCTACAATCAACCAACCAACCTAATCTTAGGTTAGGACTATGGCTGCAACATCACCACCAAAATCATGCTCGATACCACTGCGACGCCACATACTAACTATGGAATTGAGGTGGTTTAGCCTAAGACAAAGTCTCCCTACAACCAACCAACCTAACGAAAGAATATGGCAATACCAGTCTACCGTAATCATGCTCCGACACCACCTGACGCCTCGTATCTATAATGACATGCTCCTATCGCATAAATACGGAATTCTCCCTGCAACTACATCACCATGGAAAGGTCTATCTAACTCGGGCTACTTTAGATGGCCATGTCCCAAAGTGAGGTCATTGGAGTAAGTCATCTGCCCCACGCCCTTATGGAGTCCTATACACAGCGTATATAATACACATCAATCATGCTCAGCTAATATACCATCACAAATGGTGATCCATCCATCATCGCTATCTACATGGTAGTACAAGATACATAAGCAATATACCATAAAATAAGGCTCTAACTTGACGCAGATCCTGCATGGAATCACCATATGAGACTACTGGTAGGTTACATCTCCCTAGCCCCACAGGTGTGTCAGGAGGCGCCTCCTGTGTCTGGATCCTGGTGTGCTAGAGAACACGCACACATTGACTCCCCGCATCCCACTCTTACCTACTTCCCAAATCTACACGGCTCACCGCCCGGTCCGTGATGTCCACATAGGCACGCCGCCTGCGGGTTCGGTGGGAGTGTCGTGACCCATACTCCGCCCACACCTCAAGGATCACCAGGCTCTGGGGCACACTATAGGGAGAGTCCTCAGAGCCAAGATAGGCAAGACCCCACCTACCATCATACCTTGTCTGTGTCAATCACAAGATAGCATCCACAAACAAGGCTCTTGTGCACAAGTCGGGTGAATTAATGGGTCTTAAAGCGTTCTAGAAGCAGAGGACATCTCTACTTCTCTTGTGCCTTCGTGTCTCTACCCTCCTTTGAATCTCCACACATAGGAGAAACAGAAGAGAGAACACAATCATAATCAAAGTATCCACCATCATCTTAGTAACACATAAAAAGAGAAATTACAACCATTCCATCTAATCGTGAGAAGGGTTAATGAAGCATATAATTGGTCTAGGACTAACCGTCTCTGGCTAGCATACTGTAAAGGCTTCCATTCTTCAAGTCTCACAGTAGTTAGTAGCTTTCTCCTTCCTCCAACTCTTCTTCCTCAACCCATTTGGGGCGTATCTGAGGTATGGGTCCCCATTGCCCTCCAAACTTGGGCATGGCAGGCAAGTTCTCCCAACCACTGGGCTGTGGCACCGCTTAGTTAATGACTTCTACTAATTAGTAACTTAATTAGCCCACTCAGGGTTATTTTACTCACCAATATTTTAGCATGCCGATAAAACCTCTTTATGTTAGCCCGTTATTCCCACATCCATATGGGTCTACTTTATACCAAAATAGGGTGATGTGTCATAGTATGTACACGTGATACTGGTAAATACACGAACAATTCAAGAAGTATTGTAATTTAATATACTTATATCCTGCCCCATTAACTTTCAACAAGTAGGCAAGCATCTTCTATCTTTTGCATAAAATCGATAAGCCGTATATTTAAGATAAAATCTATCCTTCTATAATTATATTGTTTAAAGTCTTACATAAGATCCTCAAATATGTAACTTTACCCGCCATTATGCCACCCTTTGCATGTCAAGGAAATGCTCTAAGAGCAACACGCCTTTACCATGTCGCGGCATAGCGAAATCATTGTTCCCAATGCCAATATTCGATTTGCAAGCCGATTAAAGACTTCAGATGCTTGTAAATATTTCTACATCTAGAATACATATCAAGCAAAGTTGATGGCTCACAACAATCTCACCGTGGAATTTCCATCTCACACCGCTTCATGGATGTACCTTCCTTGCTCAACGCCATGTATGTTGCCACATGCTTTCAATCCGCCTTCAAAAGTGTGCCTTTGCCCTTGTAATCCAATATGTTGACCCTGCCTACACCACTTCAAGAAATGGACAAGCAACCAATGCTTGCTAGAACCGAGCAGCAGATTTAACTCAAGATTCAATATTTAAAAATGTGTTATTTTGAGTACCCCTCAGAAAATCCATATGTTTTTAAGGATTTTTATGATTTGGTAAGGCCAAAAAAAAGATGCACATTATTCTTTGCACCGCTTTTATTGATATATTTACACGTTAAAACGCCCGCTACAAGCAAGATGTAGCATGCCAACAATAAGTCGGGCTTATGTCATATTAGAAACTATTAAGTTCAAGTACAATGATATCATAGTTGTCGCCATGCAACCGCTAAGAAAGTTCGTGAATTGTCATATTGATGAAACCAGCAACTCGACTAACAAATAGATCCGCCTCCTATGACCCAGACCAGCATATATCTCTGGCACCTCTGGTATCATGGTGTTCATTATGGCATTTATAATTGTGTTTTCAATGATTTTGGAATATGAAATATCAGTTTGCTATTTGATGCTGAATATCGAAGCCCCATAACGTTTCTGCCTAAGGTTTTAGAATATGAACACGCAAATTAACCTCTACCAAAAATAACTCAAAGTCCGGTTAAAACTACGGATCATCACAACCAAAGGAGCTAATGTGTGAGTGATTTTAATCTATAATTTTTTATAACTCCTCATTCAATTTGCTTTTTGAATGCCCATAGCTGTAATTATCACTTTTACATCCATATATCAAATCTCTGAAACCTCTCAAGATGTGCTACATATTAGAGGTTAGAAAAATATAAGAATTTCATATGGGCCATGGATAAATATTGTTCAAGAAATTACATTTGATAAAAATCACACCTATGATTTTAAGATTTAAAAATATGAAAGTATATCAAAATACTTTTCCAAAATTTCTACAAATCTTTAAAAACTAAAAAAAAGCAAAAAGAAAAAGGTTTTTAAGTGTACCTATCTCTTGATCTAATTTTAATAACTCGCCAGATTTCCAAAACAAAAGTGCTCCCCTATTACCGAGAATACATTCTCTATTGTCGATCTCTTGCTTCTATAACAATGTGACCTTCAAATCATGAAACTATTATAAGCAAGAAAACTTCCTCTATAGCTTAATTTCGACGTCCATGTCCTTAATGATATTGAGATGCAACATTACATCTCTCAATGAAAAATAAACCAAACAAAATGTACCGCCACCACGAACACCATGAAGGCCATGGAAACTGAAAAGCCGCAACACAATACCACAACCCCACCGATATAAGAAAAAAGTAAGTTATTAGCAAAACAAGTTAACAACAAAAGATATCAAATTAGCTGAAAAAAGAAATAGTTCAACAAAAAAGAGACACTCACTCCAGGATACAAGTAGTTAGATAATAACCCTTATCCAAGAAGTACTGTATCTTAAAAGAAACAAGATTTAACATTACAAAACCAAAGCACTCATAAATCAACCTCTTCATTTGCCTACCATATACATTCTATTTTATGCTTCAACAACGTGCCAAAAACCAAAAGATTCATAAATCAAAGATTTATTTTACTGATTATGATTACATATTCTATTTATCGCTTCAGAAGATACGGCTTTGAAGTCCTAAGATTTGTTTGGGAATATACATATACATATTCTATTTATCACAAAGCGAATCCAAGCCTTTATGTAAAATGCCTTTGGAATGTTTGATATTCGTCTTACAAATGGTTCTCGCACAATCCAACCTAATTGAATGCAAACCGATCCCAGCCCCAAAAACAAGCCTTTTCGAACTGCAATACAACACCTCCCATAAACAACAAAAAGAATAGAAGGAAGGAAGGAAGTCATTTCAGTCTACCTGAGGCCAAAGGTCAAGCAGACTTACATGCGTAGAACAGTAAAAAAAAAAGCCAAAACCCCAACACCAAAAACAAACACAATCAGACAAGAGAACCCTACTACTGGACGAATTAAAAACCCCTAATTTGGCGAAAACCTTAAAGGCATAAATTGGTAACTCCAAATTGTAAAATTGAATTAGCATTTAAACATAAAAGCTAATAAAATCCAGAGAAGTTAAACCAAAAGATGTAAAGATAGCAAGCGACCGGAAGTACAACTCAATGGATATTTTTCTCCTTGTTCCTTCATCACACCCAATTATTTCATTTAATATATTACGTGGCTTTAGACTTGTTTTATTAAGTGCGAGGGTGGTGCTTATAACCATTAGAAAAAAGCAGTTCAAATGTATATCGAGGGTGGCTGCGACTTAACGCGAAGAAATCGTTCTATGCAATTTTATTCCATGATACATAAATGCTGCTCATATATTACGCATCTCTGCGCTGCATAATCTCATTATTCGGCAACCTTTGCTGCACAATGGCTTCAAAGGAAGAATAGGCAGTCCAAAGCCGCATCTGGCAGTCATCATGTCATGTCAGCGTTGATTGTACACGCCTGCAGCTCCTTTAATGTGGTACAACGGTTCAAAAGGAAGAATAGCACGTCCAAAATTCAAGAAATATCTTCTGAACAAGTAAACAGAAGTACTGCTCCCTCTGCTGTAAAATGAGAAGACATCATCATTAGAAAGTAGAACACAAACCATAAACTAAGTAGTAGAGCTACATATCTAGTGCTTGATTGGACTATTGAAAATAAATGGAAGAACAAAGGTGCAACTGAAATCAGCACAGAAATTTCAATCATAAAGGATAGGAGCAGTAATCTAAAAATACACGGTAGAATAAAGTATTAGTTAAAAGTATAGGCTATTTATAGAGAATATAGAAGGAGACACATTATAATATAGGGTCTTGTCCCCAACCAGTAGATCATACTTTATCAGCCAGCAAAATGGAAGCTAACGAAACCTACATGGAATAAACTAAAAGTGGAATGAGTCAACTTAGTGGAGCTTTAATATCGTACTGTTGTTCACATGATTTCCAAAGCCATAGTGTAGTTACCATCACAAACAGTATTATATTTTAAAACACGCAAATTAGAAGAGACACAAGAGTCTTTGATATTGATTCTTTGTAATATACAGGGTTTAATGGTTTTCTTTGAACCTCTTTCTTTTATACAATGGCCGCTTATATGTTAACTGTATCACTATAAAAAATGAGTCAGTTTTACACTCCAATCTCCAAAAACCTTCATATTGCCCGGCCGAACCCCGCCGAAATGAGCCTCAAAACCCAACCCACACGTCCATTTCCAGCTAAAAGGGTTTTGGCGCCTCGCCCTCGCACCAAGACACCCGTATCATACCTTTGGATATCAGTCTCTACTTTCTTTGTCCTGACTCCAAACCGAAGTTGTGCATTGCTACAGCATTGGAAATCCACTTATGATAAGCAAACACCTGGCAAAAATATAGAAAATGAAATATCTTTAGCAACTTTACGCGCTCTTAAATCCATGGGTCAAACAACGTGATTTCTAAAACAGAATAGAAATTACTGGTATGAACAACCACTTTATTGAATGTATAGCCCAGCTAAACAATATGCTGTGTATAAAAGCAGGTGTCGGTAAGTAGCACCAGCGATCTAGTATTAATATTGCTGTCACGGGCATTGATTTAAAAAGAAATGTAGTATTCTAATACAAGAACTACCTGTGAGTTCAGAGAGATTACGCAAACCAAAGCATGCTTGAAAACGGCAAAGCCTAGTTACCGAAGTTATTCTGATCCACGTAAGCAATGTAGCCACCTGATGTGATAACTAATATAGCCTGCCACATGGAATTTAGGATATGGAGGAATGGCATATGGTTAGAAAACATTCTAAAGTTAAACTACTCACCTTTAAATTCTTATGACTGTTAAGTAAGAGAGCATTAAGACACCTTTATGCCCACTTTTGTAATAAATCACTGATATCCCATAATTTGAGTGCAAAGCATTCAGAGATGCAGAAAACAAGTGGTTCCAGAATCGCTTTAACACGCGGCAACAGCTTTTCCGGCATCTTCCAAATAGACACGCCTGCACGTAGTCAGCAGCGGACAGTATGGATCAATGAACCAAAGCCAACAGATGCTTTTATTCAGTAGGGTATCACAACAAACTTGTGGGGCGCTTTGCTTTTTATTATTTAATGCTTTTCCTGATAAGATCCACGAATCTTAAAAGTCAATTGATGCACCAAAATAAATTCTAAGATCTTTTACATAAGTCGCTAAAGATAGATGTATTAACACAAGAAAAAGGTTCTGCTTATACCTGAGTAATATCTAAAGTTTCACAGAAGCAGTCAAGTCCCCACTAGCTAATTTTATATTCAGTATGTGAAAAATCAACTGATGTTGTAGACTTCCCATGTCTCTTATATTCCAGAAGGGACCGGACTAGTCGCACATCCCAGACCCGTAATAGTCATGGCAACACACTCACATGTTCTAAATATATACCTTCAAAAATATGCTTCCAAACTTCTAAGTTGAAATGCATCAGGACTTTAACGCACTTGTGCTTTCAATCATACAATAATACAAATAATGTGTACACAATCAGGAAAAGTCTACTCTAAAAAAGAACATGACAAAACGAAACCTGGACAACAGCTGCAATGCCACATGAGGCAAGCAGGACTTGATACAACTATTCCAACAAATGCTACCGAGTTTTGATCTGTTCGTCATCTCAACTATAGGGTAATGATATCAACCCCGCTCATCCAAAACAGCATCACATTCAAAACTTTATCTTTTACACGTTGCTGATGCAAGTAATCTTCATCTCATCAAAACCAAGAGAGCTACTTCATATCCTTCTGTGTTAAGCAAGTTCTGCCAGAGAAGCTTCTACCCTCAAATTGACTGTAGCGTATGCATTTTGCACAACCATCATAGAAAATACCAAGTCTGTTTACATCTTGAGGCATACTACTTTTTGAACTTGCTTTATGCCGATGCTGTGCATATCTCTTGATCTATTAAAGGAATGTGATCTACCTCTGCGATACTTTCGGAACCAACTGTCCATCTCATACCAAGTAAAATAAGTATTCCCAACTGGTGAAATTCTTCATTAATCTAGCACTTTAGATGAAAGTTCTTGACTTTTACTTTTCTCTCTAATATCTTTTCTCCAGTTTCTTTACTGTTTAGAGGGTTCTTTATCAAGCTATGTCTCTATGGCTGGTGAAACACCTCAAGCCCGCAAACACCCTGATCAGCGCCTTCACCCTTGCTGTAATGACCTTCTCTTCTCACTCTATAATATCTTACCATGATACAAGCAACACCTGTCCATAACCTTAAACCATTGTTTCTTTTTCCCTTTGCATTTTCTTTAAAAATCCCACATTCAGCCTGCTCCTCAAATGTCTCGCCGTCAAGCCGCCCCTCAGCCAAACTAACAACACCTCTACTACAGCTCATTACCAGGCACTCTCTAAACAAATACACGTACCATACAAATCAGCAAAATCATATCTAAAATATCATCAGCACCTACACCCATTTTACCTGGCCTTTGGGGTCTTGACTGTGGTTCTGGGATGTAATAGCCAAATAATAATGCCTTCTTTTGGTCGTCAAAGAGAAGGAGGTGGGGTAATTTATGTCGATATCAGATATCGTTTCTAATCAAATTTTATGTTGAAGCAGGCAGCAACAACTAAGATAATTAACAAAATATAATAAGTAGAACAAAATATACTTTAAAATATAACATAAAGGAAAATGTAGAAAATTCAAGCAATAAAGAGCAGATACCTATCAGATATATCGACAGTAAGATGACTTGCTCCCCTTTGTGAGCCTCTTTTCAATTAGTGATGTCTCACACCCCGCCCCACGCCAAATACACGGTTAAATCTCCCACACTGAACAGCCGCTCCAAGCTGAGTCAATCCTCCCAGCCTAGCTGAACTCAGGTCAGGAGCCCCTGAAGCCAGCACCCCCAGACCATCGCACCATGCCAATCCCCACGAAGGCAACCCTCTCCCTATTGACCTACTTTCAGCTTTGGCTTGTGATAGTAGATCCTATTAACGGTAATCCAGGACTCTTCCAGATCCCTTCTGGAAATGCCCAGCTTCTGGCCTACCAACTGCTCCTTAAATGTGGGTCCATCTCTCCCGGGATTCATGGCCATGACTCTGCCGACTTATAATTTCTTGCTCAAATTGGGAGATGGGTGCTGCAACCAACCCGATGCAAATCCCAGAGCTCTTTGTTGTTCTTCTGCTGATAGAGCTTGGGGTGATGCCCCACCATTGACTGTTCTGAAGATTTGTTCTGAGCTTGAACTAGGACTTTCTAAGTCAATAGCAACTCGATTTAAAGGGGATAAAACAAAAGCATGATGGTCTAATGTTCTCAAGATAACGCCCTGACAGTGAGCAAGCCTTCAACCAGCTCCACGACCTGCTTGAAGATATGCAAGGATTCCACTCTGTCCACAACTCCCACCGGGCTCATACCAGCGACGAAGCAGCTCACAACATCTGAACCATCATCCCGGAGTTCGAAAAAAGACCAATATCATGGAGCTCTCTGTCTCTGCTATTGATCCACTGGGTGGTGCACATGCTCTAATACTTATGTCCATGGATTCTCTCCACTTGAATTCCTTGAAGAAGAACATCATAGTTCCATTTTGGCCCATAATTCTCCCGCTTCCCTGACCCAGAAGCTACCCCTGATCTAATATGAGACATGCTCTTTACATATAGGCTAAAAGGAATCCTGAAGATCATACAACCCATATAGATGAGGCCTAGATCCTCGTTGTTACTTCTGAAAACACCGGCAAGTACCTGTTTAAAGCTAGAGTTCGTTTCCGGTTTCTACATATCTATTCATCCATTAGAAGAAGCTTTTACACGCTTTGCCTGGCATGAAGATGAATTACGCAAGGAAGTAAAGCTCTTGTGGAAGAACATGTTGATTTAACTCCGGAGAAGAGTGCCCACATAGGCGCTTCGAAAGTTATTCAAGTTGTGCCGTAGATCATAACACAGAAAACTAGAGGCTGAAATTTAGTAATAGATCCAATGTCGAACGTGCAGGCCTTTTGGTTGTTTGATAGGATTCATCTTTGTATCAGCTGCCATGGTGCCAAACAACGCGCACCGAGATTTCTGCAAATCCAGGTCTCCACATCCTTGAAAATGTCTCCGGCTGGCACGCACAAACCTACAACTCCATTCTACCATGCTTTAGTCAGCCACGGCACTTTTGGAACACGTCCCAAATGACCGCTTACTTATGATGCGGTCAAAAACGTTCTAAATAAATGTTCATCCGAGCGATGTGTACGTGATATCGGTGTTTTTACCGAGCCAGCATCCTCATGCCATGATTGGGCACCACACCAGCACCCTCCCGCCGCAGCTATTGGATATGTTCTCTTGCATGCCCCATTTTGCATGTGCCTGAGCCTGTGGGGTTTCTGAGCTGTCCAGTCCAATGCGCCAGCTCCGGAGCCTGGTGGGTTTATGAGCTGTCCAGTCCAATGCGTTGTGCCTGAGCTCATGGGCTTCATGAGCCGGTCCAGTCCAACGCGCTGTGCCTGTTCACCTAGAGTAAAAGTAGCATGTGGGCAGGATATTTGGATCATCGCGTTGTGTCCCAACCCCAGCTTTTATATGCTACCACAAAAACATCCTGTATCGACACTGATACTATTTAACGACCCAGATGGGTTGTCAGACGTCAATCAACCCAACTCTGACCATTTGAGATGGCCATCCACATTGTAAGGTAATATAATCTATAAGTTGGCATTCATATAATTATCACAGGTATAGTAAGATCACTTCAAAAGTATGTGGTACAATTGTAGGTTACTCCCGAGAAGTGGACATCACGATGGACGCCATGTAGGTCTTGACGGTCTCTCTACACCTATGGCTCGAGTCACCGGAGTGCTTTTTAGTGCTTTGGAAAGTCAAATATGCAGCTTCCATTGGCTCCACTGATCATGTTTTGTTGAGTCTGAAGGCCTCCAGATTTGGAAGTTTTTAGATCTCGGCCGCCATGTTCAGTTTTACCAGCCTTCATATGCCCCAAGGCAGGCGTTTCACCTCTTCTAGCTACGCAAAACAAATCTCTTTCGTTCATTAATTTTACCAAACAATTGCTGCTTCCAATCATCTCGCTTTTTGACCCTACTCTATAGCATTATGTGAGTATGGGCTTGCAATTTTCAATCGGGTTTACTTTTGGTAGACGCCCCCCAACCTATGCAGTAATGCTCCTATATAAATATGAAAGCTTCTCCTTCCTTGCAGGATAATTATCATCAGCTTCTTAAAAACCTGCCAAACTCAAATCACTTGTGATGGTCAAGTGCTTGAGCAAAGGACGAATGTATCACTAGTTTATCCACTTTTCAAGTGGTAGGAAACCATTGTATCTACTTTTGTTACCTTTCCCGGGGCCTTTCACTGCATAAATTTGGTATTTCAACAAATGTAATATACCATCTCGTGTGCAATCGGCCATGTCTCACAGATGAACAACAAGTGTTATTAAATTACACCCGAGGTCATGATTAAATTAGCCCACAAGTGGGTTTCCTCAATTGTTGTCTTCGGTGGATGTTAAATAATCTATTCTATTCTATTCTATTCTATTCTATTCTATATTTAAATGAGTTGTAAGCACAAGACGATCATATGGATGTTCACAATTCAGTTCTTTGAAGGAGTATATTTTGCGAGGCACAATAGTGTTCAAGTGCTTTTGTACATGCCCACTCCTTGTTGCTTGAGATTGATCATAATGTTCATTATAGTGTCTAAAAGCTTATGTCATGTACATTGTTTGTTTCTTTATTTCAGAGGATAAAATATTCTACAGAGATTGATTCTTATGTATCTATAATGTTTTTGATAAAGAAATTTAATATATTTTGATTCTCAAGCTAGGCGCAGAAAGAGGTGGTTGTGGAATGTGGACCGATCCCCCTTTGGCGATGCTCTCCAAAACCCATACGATGCTCCTATCAAGCAAATACCTAAAATTACTCCCTCCCATGCATGCATCACATCACCACAAAAGGCCCCACGTCACCAGACCCCTCACAGAATGGGCCTCCAAGTGTCCCAGTGAAGGACACCTGTGAGGTACAATCATTCCACCTGGCGCGGGAATTCTAGATAGCTATTTATAAAAGTTAGCAGCTAGCACACATATAAAACAATATGCCACTTCCCCGAAGGGTGGGCCCATCCATGAATAGCATAACACCCTCATAATAGTAGCTGTTCGACAAAAATGCATAAAAATGAAGGGTCTAATTCCGTGCTCAGACTCACGGTGTCAATCGATGTGCAGTGGCTCCTGATATCAACAATGCATTACTGGTAAATGGCGCGGTCGGCATGTAACAATGGCTAGGGTAGTCCACTCCATCCGCCTCCCGTAAGTACACTTTTTACGATATAGGATGAATCATGCTTATGGTATTGTTGTAGCCTTCCCGAGACGCAATCTCATGGGAGTCACTCCATGAGACTATCTACACTCCCCAAGCCGATGAGGCAGTGGAAAGGAGAGGAATCCCTTCGAGTAATGGTGCCTCCATGGGTGGCGAGGACAGGTCTCAACTAAACCACACGCGATCCATATCCGACTTGAACTCCCAAAATCCATAGGCCACCCTTGGGTAATCTATCAAGCCCGTGACATCCCTATAGGTATCAGAGGTGTCGTGATCCACTGCCCATATTAATACCGTCCGGACACTATAGATCTAGCCACCATAGGAAGCCTTGCAGATGTTAGAGTTGAATGTAATCAAATTCCTAAAAGAATGAGGATACCAAGTATGCTTAGAGGAATGAGATACCATTCTTGTATGGTAAGAAAAGTGGAAGCTAAAATCTCATGTTATTTTAAAAAGGGAAACATGGCCGGTTCAAAATAGAAGTCGAGAAGATCCTAAGCATCTTGGTAGGAGCAGTAATGAAAAAAGAAGACATCGAATAAGATAATCTGGCCAGGAATACGGCCTCCTGCAACAGTGCTTCACACTCCAAGATCCACCACCCCATTATTCCCTATTTTAAACGCTACAGCGCATTGAATTAATAAAGGTGACTGATCAAGTGGGAGCTTGAATTTGTTGGTCAGATATTTGAACCATAGAAAAGGCAATTCATTATTATCTCAACAAAGCGGTATCGAGCCTCGAAGCCAAGATGTCAACATACGGATAACATATTAAGTAGAGTAGCGGCGATAAGGTGGATCCGATTTCTAATCAAAGAAAATATCTCAAAAATCTTGAGAAAGGTCCAGGAATGGGCTCATATAGGAGCTGACAATGCAAAGTGAAGGTTGAATGTCGAGAAATTACACGGTGCCTTCCACAAAGATCTCTCCGGCATTTCCTCAACTCAATTACAAAGATCATTCAGCAAAAGGTATTATTAACGTAGTGGGACCTAATATTTTACTCAAATTAAGAAAGTTAGGCCCAAAATGTGTCGAGAAAGGTATGAGGTAAATTTTCCAAATTTCCAGATATATTAGAAAAAGAACTGAGACACGGAAATATGTGAAGAAACTCTCAGATATAGGAGAGAAGTTTTGGAAAGATGTATATAATTTTGCAGATTCGGGAACTAACAGGAGAACTATAACTCAACAAGCATAGATAAATTAATTGTAAGAGCATTTTCGAGTATAAAAATATACTAGGTTCGAAAAGTAGCAAAGGACAAAACCATGCAGAGAATGGTGAGAACTAAATTAGAAAAATTATGAATAATGATGATGAGGAAAACAAAGATATTGTATGGTGGGAGGCAAAATCAAGGTCACCGGTTCACTCAAACTAAATTTTCGTGGGATAGCGAAGAGAGAGATAAAGCAAAGCAAAGAGGGCCTGCTTTCTACCGCCATGAGATGGGCTATCTCAATGGAATTGTCCAAAGCCGAAATAAAGATAGTGGATGTTTTACATGGAGGAAGGGGACATATAGAAGTAACTCTAAAGGAAGAGGAAGAGGTAGGGAAGAGGAGGAAGGGTAGAAGAGACGAGGAGGATAACCTCCAAAGGAAGAGGTTATGAACAAAGATCGAGCAAATTCCAGCAATGCTGAACACATAATGATAAATATTAGACGAAGAGACAAAGCATTCTTTCAGCCTTTGCCAACAAAAGAACGAAACCCACTACGCCACCGCTCGAGCTGACGGTTTGCGCCAAACCCACAGCCGGGTCCGCAAACACTCAACCATCAAAGTCAGCAACATCCACCACCAGAAATGGAGAGTTACAAGAAGTAGAGAGAAATGGTTCATCGCAGCCTTTTGACTTTGAGAGGGAAACTAGTAAATGTATGGGAGAACGCTTTTACACAGAAGATAATACCGTATTTTTACGTTAGACGATTTTTACTAAAGCGTTTTTCTATGATTTTGTGTCAGATTACGAAAGCCAGCCTTTCCTGGTCTCGATTATGTATATCTCTTCAATGGTCACCTATGAATATTCAATTATTCCAAATTTACACGCAAGGTCGAGTAATGTATTTAGGTTCTTTGCATCTTGTGCTCTGTTTAGATTCATGGTAATAATTGCCTGGATCTGTGCCAAGGAGGTGAGCAAACAAACCAAGGAGGTGCGTGACCATAGCCCTCTTCTTCTTCTTCAAATTCTGGATATCTGAATTGTTCAAAATTTGGTAGTAGCTACAGAAAGCCAACAGATGATAATAACTTATATTGCTTTCTTTTTGAACCTCGATTTGCCCTTTTGTTGCCAGTCTCGCAGCATTTGTTTCTGCATGAGCAAGGAAATAGGGTGTTTGAGATACATTCCACATAAACTTTTCCATCCCACCCAAAAGCAGTAGCCTGTACTTTAGGTGCTGCTCTTCTCCGACGGAGTCGCCAATCTGCCTTCCCTGCAGGATTTAGACCTGATTGCTCAGCTTCCATGCAGCCCCCTGTGCTCCAACATTTAACGGAAGTTCTGTGCATGATTTTGCCTATTATATTCTGAAGATTTGATGTTGCCTTCTGATGGGGATCTCTGGAGGTCAGGAGCAATAAAACTTTCTGGATCTAGTGCGTGATAGATGCTGACTTATGGAAGTGCATAATACAGGTTAAATTTGATTTCATCAAATAATTTGGAAACTTCCAGTTGGCTTGTTGAGTTTATATGGAAAAACAGGATTCAATACATTTTGCTGAATCGCAGTCACCTGATGAGAGAGTAGCGGGTCCCAAAACAGGGAGAGCCAGCATTTATGATATGGGGATCAAAAAGTTCTTCGTCAAACATGAGCCGGACAGCCCACAGAGCCTCCAGGAAATAATCAGAATGACGAACATTTTTTCCTAAGAAATTTGGGAATTTAAAGCAGCCGACTCCGGCAGGTGCCGGCAGACATTGTGAACACAGTGGCTGCTTCAAGGGAGAGCCTGACGGTATGACCCTAAACATCTACTTGAACCTTGTACGTATAAAGAGGCCTGCTTGAAGTGAATGCAATGGAGTAAAATCATCCGTGTCAATCCTCACATTCATATCCGGACTGATAAAATGAAATGCTTATTCACGAATAGAAAAGAGTTTGATAATGTTTCACATTCATTGATGAGCAAACAATAAGGGTTTCCGTTATCTAACTCGACAAGAAGTTTTGGCTTGTTGTTGCAATTTCCATTTACCACTAAGTTGAAATGCTCCTGATGTGAATTGATGCAGAGAGTGATGAATGCCCTGAGTTAAGATACAAGATGCAAGCGACCTACAGGAATACCCAAAATGCGAAAGCAAGAGTGACACACGTTACTTAGGAGTCCTCAAGGAGAAAGCACGCAAATTAGGGTGAATTGTTATTTGGCCTAAGTTAGTTTATCGAGATAGTTCTTTATCCATGATTTGTGTCTCTTCTAGGCTGCCAGGGTTATTGCGAATGTCTCTACATTTATCTTCTCTGGCACTCTTCCCTTTCCTCTCTTCAAAGCATACACTTTTCTCTATCGTGCCATTTATGGCGATGTATGATCTTAACATGAACAGAAAGTAGCTATTAGCATGCGTGAAACCCGCGATAACTCGTGAACCTAATGGAATTATCCAGTCAATCATGTTCTCTGTTGTTTAAAGCTATACTTTTCTTAGTATATCCAATAAAACCATAGTTTCTAAAAAGCCAACCGCGAACCTGTGGACCGATGAATTAGTTCACCTGTTAATTTCTTATGTAATATCCCATGTAGATATGCCAGATTATGGGCGACTGTGGAGTTGGGTGATGCCAAGGGTTGATAAGTAGCTTGAAAGTTGTATGTTCTTTCCCGTATAACATTTTATACTTCACTGCACACTTCCCGCTTTTGAGTAGTAACGCACATGTGCCATGCTAATATCCATGTTCTTTCATCCTTATAGCACTTTTGGTTTTGCATATCGCGTTATTAACCTTTGGGGAGATATTTTGCCAAAGCAAAACCTATCCATTATCCCCAGGAGGACTCGTACTTTGGGACCCTCTTCATCGAAGCTTTTCTTCATTATGTCCAAGATATGGATGGGCCGCGGTATAGTATGTCCTGGATTTCTCTGTGGTGTTCATCTTGCTCACATTGTTCACAGAGTTTCAAGGAATTCCGACATACATGCATCTTTGTGTTGAAGACCCACGGTGGTGAAAGCAATATTTTCTTCTGACCGGTGGGCTTAATGCTTTTCCGGCCCCAACCATTTAGTTTTGGATCTACAATGAAATTTTGGTGGGCCTGCTCGCCTTTCTATGTTGGATACCCTCATGATGGTATTTGCCCTAATGTTTGCAACAAACTATTTCAAATTAAAATGTATCAGGATAATGAAATGGAATGTAATGTCTTGATGTTATACAACTTTGGAATTAATAATTAATATTTACAACCAATACATAATAATTACCATTAACATTATTAACACAAACCATTGCATTCAATGTATTTAAATTGTACCCCCAAACCCCCTTTTGGTTGGTTATATAGGGCACAGAGTTCTTTGTACCATAATACATTTAGATATAAAATTAACACCACAAGTACATTCCTTCAAACCTTATAGTATTTCTGCAAACCTCAATATACAAAGACAATAAAACTTGTGCATACCCCACAAATCGATCGCGAGGTAACGGCCTGGGGACAGTGAATAAGGGTAACATACCATCCAGCCTTCTCATGCCCGAGTACCTCACTAGTCAAAATTTTGATTTCGCGGAGCCAATCTCTAGAGATCTGGCTTTAAGCTCAGATTTGAAAGGACTGGACCGAGTGTTCTCTCGAAATAAAATCAAGTTTTTAACGACGAAGTTGGAAAAATTGTTTCTCAAATTTTACAAATATAGAGTTCAATATCGTAAGCAATATTAATGCACTACATGCCGATGTTGAACTTTGGCATAACAGTCGCCCATGTAAATTTCAATAATATTAAATTCATGAGAAAACATGGATTAATAAAATGCTCAGTGGAGCAAGTGCGTTAATAAGTTTTATGTAAAGGATGTTGGAAAAATTAAAGACCGCAAAAACAACAAGTAATATACCAGAATTCAAGGCAGCACATCTAGACTGTGGCCTCCTCGAATGTGATTGTGGTGAAATGTGAAAGAAGATTCTTTGTGGATGACTATACAGGAGGAAAATGCTATTGTATATCATCCAGTTTCAAGCTTTTTGACGATTCGTAAATCTATGTTAGTGAGGTAGAAAACAACCGAAAAAAAATATAAATGATTAGGAATTGACAGAGGCTGGCAGTTCTATTAAGAAACTTTAAAGATACCCAAAAAGGGGAAAAGAAGACGCTAACATAATGCATTCACTCAATGAATGGGGTTGCAAAAGCGAAGAATAAGATAGTCTGAACCGTCAGAGTGATGCCTAAGCATGTCGATTTAAACCTAATCTCGAAAGAGTCTACTAAAGAACATATTTCATATTGTGAATAAATTGCTATCACCACGGAGGGGAGAAAGGTGTACGTGATCATTGTGGTAAACAAACACTTATTAATCACCATCACGCTAAAGGTGGCGGATGGCTGTATCCATTTATCCCGCGGCTCAGATTATATATTGGAGCTCTAGGCACCTCTTCTTCATGTATCATTTCTGTGATAGCCGACTTGGAAATATGAAATACTTAATTACTAAGTTTTGATGAATATCGCTTCTATAATGCCTTCACCTATGGTTTAGAATATGAAATACTAAGTTCAACTCTCCACAAAAATAACTCTAATGTCCTAATAAGACTACTTTTATCAAACAACATAATCAAGGAGCTTTTCAGTAATCATTTTTATTCCACCTATGTTTTTTTATAACCACCTATCTAATGTATGCTCTGTGAAATATTTGATATCCATATCAAATCTCCCCTGAACTTCAAGTAATGCCATATTTCTATCAAGTAAACAATTTTTTTTTCTCGAGGACAAACGTGACATTAGATTTCATTTGAGAGCACTGGGCCGTGCCATTACTTCCCAAACACTCAGCAACAGTGCATCGCAACATTCATTACACCCTAACAATTGGACAGCTGTTCTAAATGTAGAAGGAGAATACAACAAAAGGAATATCTTTATATGGACTTGCACCTTTAAATATAAAGGCCATTGAATACGCATAAGGAGGGATTGGACATTATGGGGATGCACAAATAGAGCAAGTCAACATTTGTTAAGAGAGAGCTGCTAGATACAGCATTACTACGACCAACTATGTAACCAAACCATTCGTTCAAGTATGTCAATTAGGTGATAAGGTCGATACCAAGTATTTGATGTTACCAAGCAACTCTGAAGGATTTCATAAGAACCATGAGAAGGTACCGCAACTATTTCTAGCTATGACCATCTATCAAGCGCACGAGCTATTGATTTATATATAGGGATGCCTCGCCGAATTTCAAAGAGCATTCCTGCGGACTCCATTTCGAATTTGCTTTAAAACCCTAAATCCTTTTTACCATAAAGCCAATAATTCCATCTGATTGAGGTCATAGCCATGTGCTGATGATCTTAGCAAGATAGGATAAAGGTGCTAATCTCTCACACTACACACAATTTCCAAAAACAAACCCATGCATGGATATAATTTTTACTGATACTTTCCCTTGCCCTCGCACATACACGTATTACTGAAGGCATATTTTACATAGCTTTGCCTTATTCTTATATTATTATTTCAATCGTGAGACTATTTTGTGCTTGTAATCGACAAACTTTCTTCTCATACAAAGACAGGAATATACATGTTGAAAATAGAAAAAGGTCAAATATATCGTAGTTCTACATCCATAGAATCATTGACAATTAATTTAAGGGAAAATTCTAAAAATGTTCTTTCTTTTTTATTTTGAAATTATTATAATGTGCTCCTTGTATTTTTGAATTTGTTAAAATGCTCCCTCGATAATTTACTCCAAAAGTATCAATCCCAAAATCAAAGATCATCGTGGATTCAACTTTCGAAAACAATTTCCATCCATTCACTAACCCCACTTAAGTTTTAATCGAACTTCGACAAGTATTATAGCGGGCCAAGAAAAGCTTAAGAAGATATCTTCCGAGGCTCCGGCCTGCACCGCAAAGTTTTAAGAAGTCGGTCGCTCCTATTGATGACTGCTCGCCTATTCTTATTCTCTCTTCTTCTTTGCATGTAAGAGAGCTTTAACGCCGTGATCGTTCACGATTCTTTCTCTCGATTTTCACTTTTTTTTCACCACATTCTCTTTATTATTCTCACTGGCTTTCACCGCCAGATCCGCCCCAAGAACTTTGGTTAATGTCAGAATTTCTATTTTGTTTCAAAATGAAACATGTGATGCCGTGAATCACGGGAATTAGAGGTCAAGCTCTTCTTCCAATTTAATTCTTCCTTTCAAAACTTCTTTTCGCTTAGTCCTCTTTAGATAATGGATTCAAGAGTATGTTTTGTCGAAGAACACAATCGATTTGGGAATCACTTGAGGCGATGTTCTTCCCTCATGCGAAGTCTGTTACAAAAAGAATACATCTTGATAGCCTTTTGCAAACACAAAATAACTTGATACCACATCAAGATATAAGGGCAGCTTTAATTTTCCTTAATTTAATCTTACCTTCTAGTGTCTAATGTTGGAATGTTGGCAGACATCCACCTGTGAATAATAGTAGTAGAAACTAGAGCAATGAAAGTGAATCAGCAGCTTGAGGAGTCAGATGTTCTTATGAGCAGTAATCTTTCTTCATGAAAGAAGACTTTTCCTTCTTCGAATAGTTCTTATTTGTGAGCAATGTAATCAAGATCGAGGAATGTTCGTTCTCACAAGAGGGTGAGGTGACATGGATTAAGAGGAAGATGAATTAGAAGGAGAGGGTGGTGTAGAAATAGTCAGGGCAAGCAGTACGGCGAGTCGTCTGAGTTAAATAGTGTAGAGGCAAAAGACAAAGAAGACATAATGATACACAACATAAGATGCAACTAAAGAAGATGGCATGTGACATGGAGTAGAAGTTATTTTGGGGGCGCAGGAAAGAAGTCAACCCAGATTTATACCAGCAAAGCCTCAACATCTGTAAAACATCTCAAACTTTGAACCATTAAATATGTAGTTTGTAATTTCTACAGGTGTCCATTTAGGCGCCGCCATTTCAAAGCTTCGGGTGTTCCCCGGATTATAGCGAAGTCACACTCATGGACTTTGGTGTCGTAGATGGTATGGCCCGCCTTGTCCGGGCCAGAGTTGGCAAAGTCAGAGTTTGTTGTGGAGCCGAGGTATCGCCTGCCTTTAAAGCCCTTCCTCCTCACTTGCTTTGTAACATTACCATTCTTTTAATATATTGGATGACACAGCTTCTTCTTTTCTTCTTCACAAAAAAAAACGGGGTCCATTTTTAGCCACCACTCCATCAGATATAGGAAATATAAGTGGGAAGAAACACACAATAGGCAAAAATTCACACCCAATTCATTAGCAAATAGCAATCATAAAAAATTTGTAATTTAGTGGAAAATCTCAGCACAAGAAACCAACAAGGTATGCCAATACACCACTTTCATTGGTAAACTTTCAGAGAAATATCCTGTATACAAGAAATGTCTCGAAAGAGTGTGTGACGCCCATGTATTTATATGCTATAACGAAAATATAATGACCCACGCAGCGACATTTACCATTATGGTCATTAAATAACTTAAAGTGCCTATGTTAGCCATACCAAATTGTCACAAGTTAATTGCCAATTAACCTAATCGACCAATTAATGTTACAATAGCATATATAGGCCAAGTAGGGAGGAGCCACTTGGCCCAACCTCGACTGGCCAAGGGAGGTTTGTTAACCGAGGGGGGCAAGTTGGGCCTCCACCCCCAATTCTACCCCAAATCAATTTTGAAAGGATTGAGAAGGAGAAGCTACCTAAACACTCTAACTAGACTTGATTCATGATGTTCTTCTAGATAACAGAAGCTAGTCAAGAGACGTTGTTTTTAGATACTTTGTGTTTCATCTCACCTTTTGTATGAATAGTTTGAAGGGATTCTCCTTTTCCTTCGCTCACGACGGGGAGATGTAACCCCGAGTAATCTTTATAGGGGTGACTCCATGAGATTGCATTCCTGGTCGCAACCACACCCATAGGACGATTCAACCTATCTCGCAAAGTGTGCACGGAGGGACCCCATGGAATAGACTACCCTAGCCATTGTTCTATGCCTAACACTATTGCCAATTATTCTCGTTCTGTTGATATTCTGAGGTCCTCATCACGTACTTGATACCATTGAGTCTCGAGCCCGGGATGGACCTTCATTTTTGATGCATTTGTTATAAGTTTCCTACTATTATGAGGTGGTGTACTATTGATGGATGAGTCACCTTGAGGTGGTATATTATTTTATATATTGTGCTAGGTGCTAACTTATGTATGCTTCCGCCATATAGGATTCCCATAGAAGACGGGACTAATGACACCTCCGTATTTTTCACCCGCACACTTGTCTCCCATTTCGCATTCGACACGGCTAATGGCTTCTAAGGCTCCTGAATTCGGAGTTGCGCTTTGGTCTGCTGGGCATAGCTGACACTCCTGGAATGTATTGGTTTATCTGTTTCGGCTTGGTGAAGTAGCTTTATTATCTTGAAATCGCTTTCATGAACTCCCACATGCTAGTTTATAGGACCGCTGTGTGTATCGGAAGCATTAGCTTCCTTACCCCCGGCGATCCCGCACACAACTTGTTTATGGTATCGAGGCTACCTTCCTTCTTATAATGCTTGAAGGTCTCCTTTCCTTATCCCGCTTCTTGCCTCCTTTTAGAGAGGCTAGCCCACACTTCCCTTAAAAGTCGCCATCCGATGGCAACGCTTCTTCGAATGCTTTGCCATACTCAATTTGAGAGGGGTCGATATGGCATTACAATATGTTCTTTGTCTCAAATGGTCTCCTCGGAGAGTGCATCCGCAATCACATTCAACTTTACCAAAGTTTATAGATTATTTCTCAAGTCGCTCTTCGAGAAATTCCATCCACCTCTTTTTGTCTTAGATGAGGAGTGGTTAAAGGAAGATATAATTGAGACTTTGGGTGATCCGTGATTCAATTGAACTTTTTCACATAGTATCTCCAGATTCTCAAGGCCCCTCACATGGCCAAAAGCTCTTGGATGGGAGAGGCCTGGGTAGCTGCTTGCTCCATGTCGCTCATCTTCTTGGAGTCGATGTACTACCCTTCCTTTCTTGCATGAGGATCCGCCCTGTTAGCTTTGCTAGCATCCATCGCCACCAGCTTATCCTTGTTTGGACTGCAGATGAGGGACCTGCTATGTGGTTAGTGCCTCTTTGAGTTTCTCAAGGAGGCTTGACATTCCTCGCCAATGCTTTGTCCAATCCTTCACCCTCTTATCTTTGGCGAGGTCCCAGCACGAGGGATGCCCACTTAGCAAAGTCCCTTATGAACTCCGACAATATCCCCGCCAAGCCGAGGAAGCTTACTACGCCCACATTCCTTGGTGCCTGCCAATCCACTTATGGTTTTATCTTTGTTGGATCGGGTGGAGATCCTTCGACGCACACCACATGACCCGTATATTCCACTCAACCTATTGCAAAGTGGCACTTAGAAAAGTTTGCCATACAATTCATGTCGCCTTAGCTTTCCAAAACCTTTCTCAAGTGTTGACAATGGTTTCATCGACTTGTTGTAGACCAGATGTCATCTAAAAAATACGATAACAAATTGTCTAAGAAATCTTTTGAAGATATCATCATTCATCAGCGATGAAGATTGCCCGGGCGTTGATGATTCAAAAGGCATTACCGTGAATTATAATGCCCATACCGCTCAAGGCTGTTTATGGATATCTTCTTCCTGATCCTTATTTGATGGTAGCCCGACCTTAAGTCAATCTTGAAGACTTTTGCTCCCCGAGTCGATTCATCAAGTCATCCGCCTCCTTGGCAAAGCATATTTATTCTTTATCATTTGCTTATTGTCGACGAGCAATCAATGCATCCTTAGACTCGCCTTTTTCTCTTGACGAAAAAAGTGATGTGGCTCTTAAAGTAGACATAAGCGAGCTTTATGAACTGCCTGGGCGCCTCTGTAACCACTGGTGCTCTACTGGGCCTGAGGTTTTCATCCTATAAGGTGCCTTTGCCGGTAGGCTTAAAGACCGGAGTTGTGTGTGATTTCACACTCTACACCCCAGGTGGTGGTGGAATATCGGATTGCCTCAGGAATTATCCCGAACTCCTGTCGAGCTCATATCGCCCAGCAACTGATTTCCACTTGCACTAAGCGATAGTTCAACCACGTCAGCGACGTCAAGAATCCACGTCGTTGCCGAACATCGACGACATCGCTGTTGAACGATTTCCATAACGTTGCTTTCGACGCCGCTCAACGACGCTTCGTAATGACGTGCTCGGGACATGGCATGGTCGCCGCCGCTGCGGTGCTCGGCGGCAGTTAAAACACGCCACCGAACGCCGTTGAACGACGCCTCACGTGAGCCGGACGGGCACATCCGGCCGTTGCAATACGTACATGCCGCCAGCCGGGTACGCCGCCACCGTTCCCGCCACGCTTACACGACGCCGTTGAACGACGACACTAAATTCGACGCGGACCTGGCCATTGTGGGTTTGGTTGGACATGCCAGCCGGCACGCCAAAGTGTTCAAGATGATATGACGCCAGAAAACGACGCCTAACATTCGACGCGGGTTAGCTTTTAGCCGCGGGGCTGCATCGCCCACGCCACGCGATTCAAGAGAGCGCCACGGGCAACGTTGCTAACGACGCTTGGTTTTTTTTTTTTTTTTGGGAAAAAAAACGCGCGAAAAAAAAAAAATTAATACCGAATGCCGCTATCGCTTGGAATGCCAAATTACCCTGGACTAAGTTACCACACGGGTTTTGCAAAAACGACACACACACTTACGCCCCTACATTGCAAAGATTCAACGCCCACCTCCCAGGCCCAATTTGACTACGAGTGTGTTGGACATAAGATAGTTTGGCTTCTCGAAGGGTGGCCTTCTGGCCACAAAACTTTAGTCCCCTAGGGTGTCGACGTTAGGGTCCATTGGCGAGCCGCCTAATCACGGTTCGGAGGGGAAAGTTGCCCGGCTCGCCCGGGGCCTTTCGGGGAGAGGACTTTGGGGAAAGCTGCTTCCGGTGGTTTTTTAGGGTCCGTGCTCGCTGCCAACACACCCCCTCTACGCCAAGACATTTTGCAAAGGTCCTAGTCGAATCGACAAGATAGAGGCCCAAACGTAAACCCTATGAGTTGCTGCCCAGCAAGGTTTGCGTTTTGGGTGCCGAAGTTTGGTCTTTGCACTGGGACAATACGCATCACATGCGCTGGAGTAAACGCTGGGCGGATGTGAACCGGGATCGAATGGAGTTTGGACCTGCATCCTCCCGCTGTGGCGCGAAGTCAAGGCCCACTTTTGGCAGAGTACATTCGTGAATTGTGAATTAATGCATGTTGGCTGTAATTTAAATTCTGATTTTGTCGTTTGGCTTCCAAAGTCATCGCCAACATACGGCCAACTTTTCAAAATTTTGATAAGGTTTAGATCAAATATTGCATTAGAACGGTCCAAAGCCTGCTAGAGCTGGGCAGCCGAGCCGCACACTTGCCCAAGTCAAACAAGGCCGTGACCTTTGCAAGGCCTCCCTGTGAGGAGAGTCCAACCCCGTGAGGCGAGCCCCAAAAGCTTCCCGAGGCGCCTTTCCCGCATCGCTCACGGGGGCGACGCTTAAAAGACCACACTCCCGGATCTCGTTCCCGTGATTCGACACTGTTGAATCCTTTTGTTCCGTGAACCCGGGTCCGAAAGGTCCAAAAATCCAACATCCGTCCGAGAACATATCAAACCGCCAAGCGCCCCGCTGGCGAATAACAGAAAACCAGTGTTTTGTCGTTTCTGACATTAAGTGGAGGTTCAGAATGCTTCATCCGCGACAATGCCTCGGCCACATCAGTCTGAATGCTACTAATTTAGGGACTAAGTTATACTGGCCAAAAATAAAACAAAACACCACGCCTCTACATTGGTGATCTGCCAAATGCCCCTAAGCCAATTGACTACGAGCGTGTTGCACATGACATAGCTCGCTTCTTCGAAGGGCGGCTTCACGCAACTTAATCCGAAATGTCGACGCTTTTGACTCCCCATTATGAGATGTATCACGGTTCCGGAGAGGGAAGGTTCGCCCGCCGCTGTGGCCTCGGAGAGGAATTTTGGGCAGCCGCTTCCTCGGCTTTAGGCCTGCCCGCCAACACCCCCCACATCAAGACACGCAAGGTCTCAGTCAACCCCATGGGTGATAGCCTCCAAACGAAACCCCAGGCGAGCGCTACGTGTTCTGTTGTGGTTTACGGTGCCGAAGCTTTGGTCTTTTGCACTTGGGACGTGGGTCATCACATGCGCTTGGAGAACGCTGAACTGACGGAATGGAGTTTGGACCTGCATTCTCCCGCCGAAGTGCGAAAGTCAAGGGCCGCCGCGCGAGGAAGACATTCAGAATTTGCATAATGCATAGTAACGGACTTTAATTCTGATTTTTTGTCGCCTAGTTTCCCAAGTCATCGCCAACATAAGGCCAACTTTCAAATTTGATGCTAAGGCTTAGATCAAAACAGCGCAGACTAGAACACCGGCATTGTTATGGCGTTTCGAAGCCGGTATTAATTGCTCGTCGTTAGCGCGGCTGACCTGCAAGGCCTCCCATTAGAGGGGAGAGTCCGAACCCCGTGAGGCGAGCTTCTCCCAAAACTTCCTCGGCAGCTCTTCTCGCATCGCTTTCGCTTAATGCCAAAGAATCAACTCCCGATCTCTCGCCTTCCGATCCCAACCGTTGAATCCCTTGTTCCTGTGAACCCGTCCAAAAAATCCAAAAATCCAACATCCGGGAGAACATATCAAACTCACAAGCGCCCCATGACAAGCGCTAGAAACCAAAGTGTTTTGTCGCTCTGACATTGAGGAGGTTCCAATGCCGATCCGACCGCCACATCGTCCTAATGCCAAAATTACCCTAGGGACTAAGTTATACGGCCATTTTAAAACAAACACTTACGCCTCTACATTGCGGGAAGATTCAACAGCCCACCTCCTAGGCCAATTGACTACAGTGTGTTGTACAGACATGATATAGTTTGGCGCCTTCGAAGGGTGGGCTTCGCCACAAAATCCCTAGGGTAATGTCGACGCTTTGAGTCCATTGCGAGACGACACGGTTCCCGAGAGGGAAGCTGTCCCGTCGCCAGGGCCTCGGGAGAGGAATTTGGGGCAAGCCGCTTCCGGGTGGTTTTTTAGGTCCGTGTCGGCGTCAACACTCTCTACATCAAGACACGTGGCGGCGTCCTAGTCAAATCTGATAAGGATAGAGCCTGAAACGAAACCCTATGAGCTGCCAGGTCTTCGCAGGGTTTGCGTTTTGGGTGCCGAGTTTTGTCTTTGCACTCGCACGCCGACATGCGCTGAGAAATTCGAAGCAAGGGGAACTGACTAATGGAGTTTGAACCGCATCTCCATGTTGTATGCTGAGTCAAGTACAAGCAGGTATAAGACATTCAGAATTGTGAATTAATGGCTAGCACGGACTTAAATTCTGATTTTTGTCACTTAGCTTCCAAGTCATCGCCAACATATAGGCCAACTTTTCAAAATTTTGATAAGGTTTAGATCAAATAGTTTTGCACTAGGAATGGGGCCCCGGCAGTTAGTTGTTGGGCAAAAAGCACACTTGCCCAAGTCAAACAAGGCCAGACCTTGCAGGCCTCCTCATTAGAGGGAGAGTCCCAACCCTTTTCCAGGCGAGCCCCAAAGCTTCCCGAGGCTCCCTTCCCTTCCCGCCTCACGGGGTACAAAACCACACCTGACCCCTGCCCCGTGATCCCGACCGCCAACTTTCGCTCCGTGAACCTGGTCCGGTAGAAGGTCCAAAAATCCAACATCCGTCCCACAGAACATATCAAACGCTAAGCGCCCCGTGTAGATAGTAGAAACCAAAGTGTTTTGTCGCCTATTATGCGAGGCTCCAAATGCCGATCCGACTTCGCCACATCGTCCTAATGCCAAAATTACCCTAGGGACCAAGTTATACCGCTGGTAAAAGAAAGAAACACTTTACGCCCTACATCAAGCAAGATATTCGCACACCAGTCCACTGATCACGAACGGCAAGAACATAGAGAGCGTGGCGCTTCGAAGGGGTGGCCGCTACAAACTGGTCTCCAGTAATGTCGACGCTTCGAGTCCATTGGCGAGACAGATCACTGCTCCTGAGGGAGGTTCGTCCGTCAGCCGCGTGGCCTTCGGGAGAGGAATTTGGGGCAAGTCAGCTCCGGTGGTTTTAGGGTCCGTGGCTCACAAGCCGCCAACACCCCCTCATCAAGACACTCTACAAGAAGGTCCTAGTCAAATCGAGCAAGATAGAGGCTCTCCAACGTGAACCCTATGAGCTGCCGCTCCCAGCGTGGCTTATGCTTTGGGTGCCGAAGTTTTGGTCTTTTGCACTTGGGACATGGCTGATCACATGCAGTTGAGAACGCTAAGCAAGGAACTGACGGAATGGAGTTTGACCTCAGATTCTCCCAAGCAGCGCTAGGAAGTCAAGGGCCGCTTTTTGGTGTAGAGTAAGACATTCAGAAATTCGTTAAATTTTGCATAGTACCTGACTTAAATTTCGATTTTTTGTCAGCTAGCTTCCTAAGTCACTCAACATACAGCCAACTTTCAAAAATTTTTGATAAGGTTTAGGATCAAATAGTTTGCACTAGAACAACCGGGCAATTTCGTTGGGCAAAATGAAGGCACACTTGCCTGCCGTCAAACAAGGCGACCTTTGCAAGGCCTCCTTATTAGAGGGAGAGTCAACCGTGAGGCGAAAGCCCCAAAGCTTCCCAGGCAGCGCCTTTTCCCGCAGCGCCCGGGTGTACGCCAAAGACCACACTAATTTTGATCTTTGCCTCCCGATCCGACCGCTGAATCCTTTGTTCCAGAACTCTGTCCGAGAAGGTCCAAAAAATCCAACATCACATCCGTCCGGAGAATATATCAAATCACAAGCGCCCCGGCGGGCAACATTGTAGAAACCAAAGCGTTTTGTCACCGGACATGCGAGGCTCAAATGCCGATCCGACTTTGCCACATCGCCCCGGAATATCGTAATTACCCTAGGGACCAAGCTACACCTGGCCGCTTTGCAAAGAAAAGAAACACTTACGCCTACATGTGTGTGATTCGCCAGCCCACCTCCCAGGCCAATTGACTAAGAGTGCTGTACATGAGATAGTTTGGCGCTCTTCGAGAAGGGTGGGCTTCTGCCACAAAACTTGGTCCCTAGGGCAATGTCGATGTTCCGAGTCCATTGGCAGACGGTCACGGTTCCGGAGAGGGAAGCGTCAACCGCTGTGGGCCTTCCGGAGAGGAATTTTGGGGGCAAGTCGGCTGCGGGTTTTGGGTCCGTGCGCCAAGGCCAACCCCCCTACATCAAGACACGGTGCAAGGTCCCAGTCAACCGACACAAGGATAGGAGTCAAAACGAAAACCCGCGAGCTGCCGTGTTCTAGCAGGTTTGCGCTTTGGGTGCCGAAGTTTTGGTCTTTTGCACTTGGGACGGGTCATCACAGCTGAGAACGCGGGTTAAGGGAAACCGACCAATGGAGTTTGGACTCAGACTCTCCCGCCAGGCGCTTAGAAGTCAAGGGTCATGGCAGAGCAAGACATCTGGGAAATGTAATTAATGCATAGTACGGACTTAAATTCGGATTTTTGTCACTAGCTTCCGCGTCATCCACAACATACAGCTAACTTTCAAAAATTTTGGATAAGGTTTAGATCAAATAGTTTGCACCTAGAACAACCCCCGGCAAATTATTGTTAAGGCATGAAATGGGCACACTGCTCAAGTCAAACAAGGCCAGGACCTTGCAAGGCCTCCTCATTAGAGGGGAGAGTCCGAACCCAGAGGGCGAGCCCTAAAAGTTTCAGGTGTTTCTTAGCCGGCAAATCACGGGGTGTACGCGAAGACCACACTTGGATTCGCCTCGTATCCGAATTACTGAATCTTTTGTTCCAGGAACCTGGTCCAGAAGGTCCAAAAATCCAACATCCGGTCCCGAGAACATATCAAACCGCCAAGCGCCCCGCAGCGACAATCAGCAGAAACCAAAGTGTTTTGTCGTCGACATTTTGAGGTTCAAATGCCGATCCGACTTTTCACATCATCCGGAATGCCAAATTACCCTAGGGACCAAGTTACACCGCCAAGGTTTTGCAAAGAAAAGAAACACTTACGCCTACATTGCAAGATTCAAGCAGCCCACCTCCCAGCCAATTGATCACGAGTGTGTTGCACATGAGATAGTTTGGCGCTTCTCGAGAAGGGGGGGGTCGGCCACAAAACTGGTCCCTAGGGCACTTCGACGCTCGAGTCCATTGGCGCAGACAGATCACTTGCCCCAGAGGGGAAGGTTCGTCCACGCTGCCTTTGGGAGTGACTTTGGGGGCAAGTCGTCGGGTGGTTTTAGGGTCCGTATCAAGGCCAACACCCCCCTACGGCCAAGATATCTGCCAAGAAGGTCCCGCTGTCAACCGATAAGTATAGAGTTAAAACGAACCTTTGGAGGAAGTGTTGTGTTCTAGCAGGGTTTATGCCGGTGTCGAGTTTGGTTTTGCACTTTGGACGTGGCCAATCACACGCGCCGAGAACGCTAAGCAAGGGAACCATCTTAATGGAGTTTGACCTCGTCTCCGCCTGCCAGAAGTCAAGGCCCGCTTTTGGCAAGAGAGTAAGACATTCAGAATTGCAATTAATGCATAGTACTGACTAAATTCTGATTTTTTGGTCGCCTAGCATCCCAGTCATCGCCAACATACGGGCATGTTGAGATAAACTACACCCGCGCATGTTGGTAGGGGGTATTAGTTCTCATAGCGGGGACAAAATTAAAAATATATATATATGTCGTAACAAGCCCGAACACATTAGCTATTGGTAAGGTATTGGTTATCGTGAGCGGGTAAGGTATTACTAGTTATGCATTAAAGTCCGATATACCTCATAGCTCGGATGTACCACAAAACATTGAACATTTTCATGGTATATTTCATAACTTTAATCCGTGTAGCAAGTCAAATAAACCCCATCCATGTTAAATAAACCCATGTATCAAGTGTACATGCATTCTATACTATTTAAAAATAATAATTTTTTTTTTTTGGTCGTCATCTTGTCGTTCTACAAACGCCGTTCAATCGGCGTTGTCGCCGTTAACGACGTCGGCACGTCATAACGGCGACTATGATTTAAATCGAAACGAGGGCAATCCCCGCCCGGCTTATTTCGAAACAAAAAGCAAAGCTTAATGGAGGGATGTTTTTTGAGGCGATTTTCCGGTAGCGGATACTTTGGGGTCCTATTTCTAAGTGTAAGACAAGCTTCATAAGGTATGTGCACGGATTAACCAACTCGCTTTTGAATCTAAACTTGTTTTTGGGTAGATTTAGGCTTTTTGTATTTGTTGTTTTGTTTTCCTTCAACCTTCATTCTTTAGCTTCTTCCATTCTTGCATCCCTTCTTTATACATATTCCCTCCATTTGCTTTGTCATCTTTAACTTCTTCGATTCTTCCCTCCTCTTATACTACTTCTTCCTCCTCCCTTATTCAAATTCTTACTCTTAATCCTCCTCTTAGCTTCATCTTTTCTAATTGTTATTCTTCCTCCCATTTTAGGGTTCCTCCTCTTCTTCTTAGTTGTTTTCTTCTTTCTATTCTTCCATTTTTCTTTTGCATTTTTTTCCCATCTAAGAAGACGTCAGTTAAAAGGCTTTTGTTCTTCTTTCCAAAATTTTTCCTTATTAGTTGTTTTATACTATTTTTTCAATCATTGAATTTTTTGTTTTGCATGTACACCCTAGCAAAATGTGTTGTTCTTGATAACAATGTTAACCTCTTCCGTTGGGATTTAATTTTTCAATACGAACAAAATAAAATGCTTTATTTAGTTAAAATTTGTTATCCAAAGAAGGGGCGTCGAAACCACCCTCCCCATTGATTTTCCATATTTTTTTTTCCTTTAGGTTGTTTATTTATACTAATATTTTACTAATCATTGAATTTATTGTTTTGCATGTACCCCTAGCAAATCGTTGTTTGTGCAAAACAACTTTGCCACTTTTGTACCAGTGCATTTAATTTTCAATATGCTTAATGTATTGATTAATGTATTTAGCTTAATTTATTGATTAATGTATTTATTGATTTATTTTGTATTTTTTAATATATTTAAAATTGACATCATTTAATGACGTTAAAATTTTACATTTTTTATTGGTTAAATTCATTTTATAGGCTTTAAATTAAATGTATTAACTTCATTCATAATAAATGTATTATTATTATTTTTTCAATTTTAAAAAAAATTAAAAAAATAAAAATTTTTTTATACACGTGGGTGCCACATTGCCGCAACGGCGCTGGCAACGCCGCGTGCCGCTGCGGTCGCCACGCGGTACGTGACGCCGCTTAACGACGCCAAACACTTGGCCGCCACGCCGCCAGAACCCGGTCACCGACGCCTACTACCGGGTCATTACAAGTGCCCACGCAGACGCATGCTGAACGACGCCACGCCGTCGCTTAAGACGCCGCCGTTGCGACGCCAGATAGCGACGCTGGCCCATCGCCGTAGAAACGACGTGCGTATCGCCGCAGCGCTGCTCATCGACTAAGGCCGCTCATCGACGCTCAACGACGCCCCGGACGTCAGAATAGACGCCGAACAGCAATTCTTTTTGTAGTGTTGGCTCACTTCCTTTGCTTTTACTTGGGTCAATCCGCTCTAGTTGCCCTCTAGTCTCAAGATGTAATCCACTGCTCCTTATTATGTTTTTCCTCAACTCGCCTATAGAGATACATTGCATAACCGGGTTACCTTCTTACCTTTTTACTATGTATCATTGCCGTCCGGCCCGTCATAGAGATTTAGTTGTGGTCGCAATCTATCATAGCTTTTCTTGGGCCTTAGGAACCCATTCCCTACTATGAGGTCATATTTCCCAATGTCCATCACTTGCCCCATCCCGCCACTTGCTTCCATCGAGATCTATGTCAAACCGATTCTCCTTCCTTAGTGTGGCGAATGGCGCTTGCTATGCTAACGGCCTTGGCTTGGACTTCAAGATCTTATTCTTCATTAGAGCAAAGAAGCCTTGAGAGGCAAAGTTGGGAACTACCGTGTCTATCAAGACTATATATGGCTTGCATCTATAATTCTAGCCTTCTAGGGTTGAGTCGCCAACCGCGCCCCGATTATATTAATTCCAAAGCGATGGGAACCCGCAAAAAAGACATAAAAGCAATGAAGAGTTCCAAATCACGCCGCCGCCGGGAATCCCCGATGAAATCGTCCAGCGGGATAGATGCTATACATGAGGAGGTAAATACAGTCCGCACTTTCCTCGACCGAAAGTTGCATAGTTGCGTGGATAATGAGAAGCACCTCACCTGCAAGAATAGAGATTCGAAAGGCAACAAGATACCCGTGCCATAACAAAGACCTGAAAATAATATTAAACAAGAAGTGCAATCAGTTCTATTAGAAGAACGTGAAAAACAGAAAAGAATGACAAGGGTTAGACTCATCGGTATCCTAGAACTCGATGATGAAGATGCCAAAACTGTAGCATCAAACTTCTGCACGGAAGAGCTTAAAGCAAATACAAACGTCATACAGGATGCCCGGAGGACCGGAAGAAAACTTGAAGGGAAAACACTCAATATATATCGTTAAATAACGGATGAATCCAAGAAGGACCAGAGCTGCTCAAGAGTGGCCCTAATCTTAAAGGAACTGCCTTCAAAATATGTGAAGACTTAACATGGCAGCAACTCCGTGACCGGCCAGAGGCTCTGCGCAAAGTGAAAGAAGCTAGAGCAGATGGTAAATGGGCAATATACAGGAATGGCCAAGCCATAATTAGAGATAAAGCTGCATAGGGAATCCAGGACAGGCTTGAGCAACAACATTGGCCTGCCGTAGTCTCTGTACGCTGCTGGAACACAAAAGGACCCAAAGGAGTACAACACAGCATGAACTGGTTAGGAAACAGAGAAGTAGATATTTTATTTTTGCTTGAAACTTGGGAGCATCAGTGCGCCAGGTTGTCAAGTTTTGAAATGTATCAGTTAGGCTCAGTATGGCACCCAAAACCCAAAAGAGGTAGACCACATGGTAGAGTAGCTTGTTTTATCACAAACAAATTTGACAAAGAATTACAGCTTGAGCACTTGGATGAAGATGATAAACAATATGTGGCAGTTCGAATAAAAGCATCCCTGATTAATGGAAATAAAGATCTGATCATTATAGGTTGCTATATCCCGCCTTCACTTTATCAGATACATACTGGGACATTCGCCCAGCTTGGGTTACGCATTAACAGATGGAAACAAGACTGTGATGTCTTAATCATAGGGGACTTAAATGGTTGGACAGGAAATCTTCAGACAGTGCAAGTTTTTGTAGACGGTGAACCAGGTAGATTATTAAGTGAACAATGGGAGGAAAGATATTCACGAACAAGCCTGCACCAAGAAGTCAATCAAAGCGGACAAGGGTTCTAAACTTCCTTTCCTCACTTGATATGATCATCTACAATGGCATACAACCATGGCAATCACCGCTACACTTTTTAGAGGGAAACCGAGAATCATTTCACATACTCAACTATAGACTATTTAGCGGTGCTTGCGAAAAGTTTTGGATTGATCAAGGATTTCAATATAAAAACTTTCAGCCGTAATCTCCACCATGCAACACTCTGCTTTGCTATTGAGGCTTGCAGTGAAACCAAGCATAACACTGTTTTCAGGAAACCAAGATATAACGCTGCCAAAGATGAAGGATTTTATGAAGCCATTAAAGAAGGGCTGCCCACTATTCTGCAGCATACCAGCATAAATGCAAAAGCATTGGCTGATCTTAACAGGTTGCTAGTGAAATGTGCTTATAACATCTATGGCCCCAGGCGCTCCGCTGCTGCTACACAACCCAGGAATGGATGGTATGATAAAGAACTTAAAGAAGCCAGGAAAATAACAAATACTTCAACCGGTCTAAAAGCATATAGACGCTTGGTCAGATCCAAGAAGCGGCTATGGAAGCAAAATAAACAAGCTGAACTTGCCATTGAGCTGCTGCAACAACCCAAGAGATTTTGGCGTGGCCTATCTCCACCCACGCAACAACTTTGCCTAACTGACCTCCATGTCTGGAAAACTTATGCGATGCATCTTTATTTTAAAGGGAAGAATAAACTAGACCTGCCACCAACTGATGCTACACATTTTTGCATACAAATGGATAAAGTGCAAAAGGGAATTAGTGATCTAGCCCGTGGAAAAGCATGTGACATTGATGGTCTGATTGCAGAATACATCAAAGCTGGTGGGGAAGAACTTGCAACGGTTATCACCGACTTGTTCAATCAAGCCATTGTTGAAGGATTCCCAAATGTTTGGATCACGAGCCTGATACATTCCATCCACAAGAAGGGAGATGCTTATGAAGCAGGTAATTATCAAACTTTAATGATCAGCCCCATATTAGCAAAACTGTTTGGAAAATTTTTTGATGCAAAACTCTCCATATGGGCTGAAGGACAAAACATTAGAGCTCATGGACAAGCTGGATTCCGCCCCAAATACTCCACACTAGATCACCTTCTCACTCTCCGAGCATTAGTAGAAGATTCTAAAGCACATGGTAAGAAGCTTTTCTGCTGCTTCATAGACTTTGCGAAAGCATTCGATACGGTCCCATGCCAGTTGCTAATTAACAGACTCCAACAAATTGGAGTTCCAGAAGCATGGATTGTAGACATAGGCAGATTATATGAAAGAGTAAGAGGCAAAATCAGCACACCAGCTTGAAGACCTTCTCAAGGCAGCAGCGTGCAATTTTTTCCAACTTCATCATGAGCTCATAATCCTGCTACTATATGCAGACGACCTCCTACTAGCAGCCCACACAGTAAACAGCCTTCAAATGCAATTGGACACGCTTAAAGATTTCTGCTCACAATTTGGTCTCTATGTTAATCTGTCAAAAACAAAGGTAATGTGCTTCGGGAAGGGAGACGCATCTCTAACATATGATGGACAGATTATTGAGCAAGTGGGATCATACAAATATCTAGGCCATGAAGTACATGCAAATCGGAGACCATGGACTACTGGCGTGGACTGTCGCATAGCAGCAGCCTATAAATCATTCTATGGTATGATAAACCAATGTAAACGGGCAAGCATATGTGCGTGGCCTCTCAAAAAACAGTTGTTCGATGCACTGGTCACTCCGGTAATGCTATATGCATGTGAAATCTGGGGGCCCTCCCTTGCTAAATCTAAATGGCAAGAACTAGAAAGCATACAGAAAGCATTCATGCATATGTCTTTTGGCGTCAAACGCTCTACACCCTATGAGATTATGCTTTTTGAAAGCGGCTGTTACCCCTTAGAAGTTTTGGCAATGCACAGAACACTGGATTTCTTGTACAAGAAGGTAGTCAATGAGACCACTTTAACACATTCAGCAATCAAGAGCTCTATTCATCTGAGCGACAGAGCTCTTCACATTTTTTAGTTGAAAACTAGTTTTTTGCTTGATGCTTCATGCGAGCTTAAATTATATAGGAAATTTACCTCTTTTTATACAGAGTTTGTCGCTCACTGTTCACTTCCATGTTCCGTTGCCATCTTCATTTTCTAAAATTTAGGGACCCATTGCATTTCCGTAGGCCATACTTCGTAACTATGGTCTAAGTACTTGTTTCAAAGCTCTTGGTCCAAATTTGACATGTGCATTGAAATGTCGCGTGCCATAGAAAAAGTTATATGGGTTCAAAGAAATTGCAAAAAGAGCGGGAGAGCTTTAAGAATTTGAAATTAATGAATCACAACCGTTACATTGAACTAAAATAGAGCCGCTCGAAAGGGGCACATCACAATAGGCGGGCCATGCATTGAAAAATAGTTCTGGGTGAAATTTTAACATTTCTTTAATTTTGCCAACTCGTGCCCTAACCCTAATGCCATGTTTGTTGTTGATTGTTGCCGGAACTCTTGCTTTCTTCCTTCGATTCATTTTGCTTCCCTCTGTTTTAGCTGTAGTTGCCTCCATTCGTGCTACGCAGCCCTCCTAGTGCCTTTTTCCCAATTGCTCTCGAAAAATGGAGAAGGTGGATTATTTTGGGACTAAGTTTAGAATTTCTAGAGTATTGCAGGGAATATTTTGCACCTGGCACTATGCATGGGAATTAGGTTTGTAAAATAGGAGCAAACTATGGCGACACGGCTTCTTAAGGTCCTTATGATTTACTTCTACTACCTCGTTTCGTATTGGCAAGGTCTTGCATTTTTGAAACCGATCTGGCATTTTTGTCAGCAGTTGTTAAGCCTGTTGTTGTTATTTTTAATTGCATTTTCTTATGCTAAGTATTGCCACATATCTTTTACAGATTTTCAAGTTTGCAAATGGCCGCACAGAGTTTCTTAACTCTGCTTATTTCAAGATATTAGGAACTACCCTAATGGAATGATATGTACATTTTTCGTGTTTTCATCTTCCGAAGTTTCTGACAGAGTAGTAGAGCCATATAATTCCACTTCTTATGTTTAGCAGCTTGTGGAAATTGCATGGTTTATGGCATAAAGAACTTTATGAAATCTGCTTTAGGACCCTAAAGCTTTAAAAAAACAGTCGTCCTGCAGTTGTAGGATCTTTTTAGGATGGAGTTATAGATCCATATTTAGATTTGATCATTTTATAAGGAATAATGCAATGTTTTGAGACTTTTATCTTGTACTTTCTGGGTATGAAGGATATAGTTTTGCAATGTTGCTATTCCTTTCTTCAAATTTTTAAGTGACTTGAAGAGGAAATAATAAGGAAGGTATTAAAAATTATTGCATCTGGATTAAATAAATAGACATGCACTTAAAATGTATAGCTTAATCATTATGTTCTAGCTATAGTTGTGCTTTCATTTCTCTATTTGCAGATAACGTTAGGTGAGCTCCCAATCGTGGGCTGAAAAAGGTAGCCCCACAAAGTGGATGGCACTGCACCTATTGCTACTCAGACATTTAGGTAAAGTGAGCTTGCTGCAGCAACAAAGATTTTTAAGCCTGGATGTTTATTGGGAGAATGTGGCTTTGGCCTTGTCTACAAAGGTTGCCTAGAAGAGGCACAAGTCAAGCAAGTGATCTGTTTATACAACTTTGCAGATTCTGTCTAGCTATCTTACTGATATTATTGTCATCCAGGTTGTAGCTGTAAAGTAGCTTGATATAAATAGTCTGCATCACAATAGAGATTATTATGTGGAAGTTTTGATGCTGAGCTGTGCTTCATTCAAATTTGGTAGCTTGTTGCATCATCCAAATCCATTGTTGTGAGAACGATGAACAAAGATTAGTTGTGTATGAATTATGCCACCAGGGTACTTGGATGATCATTTCAATAACAAGGACCAAGAAGTTCACTTTAAGCACTTAAACAAACCTAGTTTCTGGGGATGATGATTTAAACGAGGTTCAAATCCTGAGATATCCTTTCCGTTTGTAATTTTATCGTTGGTTTTAAAGATTGAAAATACATTAGTTGTCAGTGTTTAATTTGGTGTATGTGCGTGAACAACTAGCTTGCCAAGCTGGCCTCTTGAGATCCTGTCTTTTTACTCTTGATAAATATTTACACGGGATGGTTGGAGCGCTTATACTTATATGGAACTTCTGACGCATTATTTATCATGGTAAAGAAAACTAATCTTTATTCCAATCAACATCCAACAAGTGTTGAAGACAAATCACATAATACATGTATATACATCCAAAACCTTCAACAATGTCAAACCCTCAATCACTATAATTATTAGTTATGAGAAAAGTCTTCAACTAGAGAGCTCTTATCATTAGAGGGTTCACTCATTAAGGCATCTATGGCCGCTTGATCCCCCGAATCCAATGGGAGGTCATCCCCTTCATCTGCGTACAGGTGGACTTCATTGACTTCTAAAGAAGGTTCCACAAAACCAGGGTTAGAGCCCACACTAGTTTCTACCCCGGAAGGATGGCCTTCTTCTGAACTTTGAACGATCTCTGGCATATGTTCACTAGCCTCGTCCTCCAACTCATGAAGGAAATCTAGCACTTCCTCATGCCGGAACTCTGCTCCTGGGGGAAATCTTGCCTCCAACTCTCTAATCCTATCGGGGCCTCTAACAATTCAGATGCAGTTCTCATGTATTTCTCATTAATATATGCCAACAATTGAACGCCAATTCCATATAAAACATACCATGCATCCAACATTTTGACACCACATCAATAATGGCACAACAAATATAACATTGATGTTCATAACATTCCTAATGTTTACTATCAGTGTAACTAGGGCCATTTTCGTATAATACCACTAGGTCATGGGTTTTTCCTATGGCCATTCTAAAATTCCATTATTAAGCAACTTCCAAACTCATGCCACATCTTGGCAAATTCATGCTCTCCAACCGCTTTCTCCCCATAGAGAAAGGTCCTAACTTCTACATTATTAATGTTGTTAAATATAAATGCATTTTCCTTTCTATTTCATTCATATTCCGTCTCCTTACCCAAGCTCCTTATTAATAATAGTTTAATGAGGGCGACCATAGTTTCGCATTAAATTGTAATTACATAATTTAATATGCAGATATTAACTTAGTGTTTGCCAGCATCTCCTTTAACTGTGACTAACTCGGCCTCCAGAACATTAGGAATATAAAATCCTAGGGCCAAATCCACTTACCTTATTTAATAGCTTTAAACTAATTTCATAACTTACATTTTAAACTTACTATTCAATTACTAACCACTTATAATATTTTTCACATTTAGGGCACGACCCTTTTAAAGTCACGAACTCACGGCAAACATCCCAGATTGGGCTTCGATTCTGATTACATCACCTCATATTTATTTCTTGGACTAGATCACATCTAATCATTCTAGCATCTCCGGTATAAGCTGTAAACCACCCACCTGGTTAAGCTGTCTTTGCAGTTGTCCTGCTCACTCTCCAAATCTCCTTCACAAAAAACTCCTCTTCAGAAGGTTTGCCTCCAAAGAGAAAACCTCAATTCCTCTACAATTTAGTATTTATAAACCTCCTGTATAAACATCATATACATACTAGGTATGTATTTTCTCAACTCCAGTATTAGTTTAATGGTCTCTCATAATCATACTAAATTGTATTAAATTACTTACATGAATTGTCTGTTAACCCTCCAAGCTCGTTACATTCACCCCTTCAAATTTTTAACCCATGCCCTCATGGGCGAGCTCAGGAAAATGGCAAAGAATCCACTTTGAATCTTCCCACGTTGCATCCTCAATCAGACAACCCGACCATTAGACCAAAAATCTTGTGATTGTCCATTTCAAAAAGCTTGTGTGTCTCCGCTTTGCAAGATATGCCTCGGGTGGGGATATAAAATTCATCTCGCTTACCAAATCATCGCTTCGCAAGCATATCGTCGGGATCAAAGACATAATTCCTCAAGTTGCTTACATGAAATACATTATGCATCCTAACATCTGAAGGTAACTCCAACCTGTAAGCTACCTTGACAATGCGTTCCAACACCTTAAAAGGTCCTTCATATCTTGGAGCCCACTTTCCTACGCTTTTAAATGCCAATGACATCTGCTTGGGATTAATCCGTAAGAATACGTACTGGCCTTCTGTGAATTCCAAAGGTTTACGCCTTTTGTTTGCATACTGCTTCTGCCTATTTTGAGCCATTGCCAGATTCTGACGAAGTCTTCTCAATTGTGCATCCAAATCCTGGGCTACCGCATTGGCCATCTCCACATTACAAGTAGAATCCCTCCAATTCAGCGGACATCGACACTCTTTGCCATACATTGCCTCAAAGAGAGTCATCCTGATAGATTCTTGGTACGTATTATTATATGCAAACTCTGCCAAGTGCAAATAAGAATCCCACACCTTAGGCTGGCTCGGCACATACATTCTTAACAATGTGCTTGCTTAGTCAATCTGTCTATCACAACATAAATGGCATTATATCCTACCCTCGTTCAAGGTAGATCTACAATAAAGTCCATGCCAATGCATTCCCATTTGGATGAAGGAACTTCCAATGATTGCAACTCCCCTGAGACTTTAAATCGTAAAGCTTTGACCTTCTGACATGCTAAACATTTTGCCACATACTCTTTAACCATTTTCTTCTGCCCTGTCCAAACGAAATTTTGTCTGACCTTCCTTTGAGTCTTGTGCACCCCGGGATGTCCCGCTAATGGATTATCATGCGCTTCATACAAGAGCCTCATCCTTAACTCCAAATTATTCAGAATGCATATCTGACCCTTATAATACAAGACTCCATTAGATAGCGAGTATTGTGGAAACTCGGTAGACCCCCTTTTGATACTGGCAACCACCGGCCCAAAATACGAATCTCTTGCCACCTTATCCATGAGATGAGCATCGCGTTGACCCTGAAGCACACTAATAGAGCTAAAAAAAGATCGACGAGACAAAGCATCTGCTATCACATTCTCCTTGCACGGCTGATACTCAATCTCAAAATCGTATTCTTCTGTAATTGCATCCACCTCCACTTCCTATTATTCAAATCGGCCGCTGCTTCAAAAAATTTCAGATTTTGATGGTCGGGTCTTCAATGAGAAATGACGACCTAATAGGTAGTATCTCCATACACGCAAAGCATGTATAATTGCTTGCATCTCTGAATCATGTACTGGATAATTCTACTCTGGCGATAATTTCACGAGATGTACAGGGCACAAACCTTACCGCTTTCATCAAAGCTCCACCAATAGCCTTTCGGAGGCATCTGCGGGCCCTTGAATGGGCTGCTCCATATCAAATATCTTCAGAATAGGAGCTCGAATCAACGCCTCCTTCAATTCCTGGAAACTTTCTTGACAATTATCCTTCCAAGCCAAACTAATCCCTTTCTTCAACAATGACGTGAGAGGAGCAGCAATCTTGGAAAATTTAGGGACAAACTTGCGATAGTAACCTGCAAGTCCCAAGAAAGCTCTTACTTCCTTCACGGTCTGGGGCACTGGCCAATCTTTCACAGCTTCTATCTTGTAGGGTCTGCGCAACCCCATCTTCTTCTCTTCTCTCAGAATACTCAAAGTCTACCTCACATGCTCCACATGTTCTTGCAGGGTAATGCCAGTATAAAATTGTCTAAGAAAGGCCTAAAAACATCATTCATCAGCCGCACTGTCTTATAGATATCTGATTCCCTAATCCTTATCTAGTGGTATCTGGCCCAAAGATCATCTTACTAAAATACTTAGCTTGACCCAATTGATCAAACAACTCATCTACCCTGGGCAACGCATACCTGTTTTTAACTGTGATTTGATTAAGCATCCTGTGATCAATGCAAAGTCTCAATGTGCCATCTTTTTTCTTCACAAGTAAAACATGAGCACCAAATGGAGATGTATTGGGCCTTATAAAGCCTTGATCCAACAATCCAACCAATTGCTTTTTCAATTCCGTCATTTCTAAGGCATGAAACCTATAAGGTGGTCTGAATGTAGGCTCGGCTCCTGGGATGAGCTTGATCTCCTGATCTACCAACTTATGAGGAGGCAACTGTGTCAATTCCTCTAGAAATACATCTTTAAACTCATCCAAAACTTGTTGCACTTCAATGATCTCCTCTTGCAACTCTGTCGAGCCTAGCAAACTATCCGGTAACACTGCACATCCCACTCTGGAGCAACCTATTCTGAGTTGCTTCTTAAGCCCCTTCCAATTCAATGGAATGATGGCATACGATGAAGTTAACCCTTCCAACACATGCTCTTCCCCATCTGGACTAGACCAATAGACTAGTTGCATAGCACAGTCAATGCGAGCACTCCACCGTCTCAACTATGACATTCCCAGGATGGCATCATACTTTCCAAGTCCAATAACCTCAAAATCAGCATGAGACACCATATTCCCCGCTTAAAATTCAAAGCACTCGACCATAGCATACGATGGCCTAATCTTGCCATCGACTAGTTCTACATACTCACAGGCCATTCAGTCGCATGCAAATTTAACTAGGCAACCAATTTTTGAGAAATAAAACTATGGGTACTGCCACAATCAATAAGGAAAATAACTGAGCATCCATCAATAATACCTGGGACGTGAATAACAGCAGCTTGACCATCCACATTGCCCTGCTCCACCGCATCGTACATGTGCATAGTCTTAGTAGGCGGATCTCCGATGGTGGCAGCCCATGCTTCTCCTTTTCTCTGATCTCTTGCTGACCCTGACCTGCTATCTTCTCTTCCATAACCTCTATCACGGCCACCTCTGTCCCCACGCCATGGGCCACTCCGTCCTTGACCCCGCTCTAGGTGCATTGTCTTCCGGCTTGCCTTTGATCGCCGATTCGCCTTCCTCCTCGTTGATTTTCAGATCCCGTGGAGGCATTATACCCACTATATATATCTTGGCATTAGGACAATCTTCGTGCCCAATGTCCAGTTTCGGCATCTAAAGCATCGCCTCAATCGATGCACATATCTCTTTTCCTCCGTAGACATTCTGACGATCTATTTTGTGGCCCTTGGCTATTGCCGGCATGCACATCCATAGAGCTGCAGCAGCTCCACATCTATTATTATACCTTCTCTCCTCGAGGAACTCCCCGCTTGCCATGAAGATTGGCCTGCCGCTCACCGAGCGCCTAGTGCTACTTTTTCTTCGCCGACCGCTCCGATGCTTGGCAATTCTGCAACCCTCCCGACTGTGATAGGATACTCCATACATTGTGCCCTTTTAATTTCCATCTGAAGCCCTTCCACAAATCTAGAGCACAACTTAACCTTGTCCATTGTAGGATGCATAATGAGGTCGCAATCTTCTAAACTTCTCATTGTACTTTCGCCATCGTGTACAACCTCGCTTACAATCGAAAAAAAACTCATTCGCCTTCTCCATCTTATATCCCGGAGGTGTAAAATGACCTTTAAAGGCACTCTTAAACTCTGCCCAGTAGCTCCGCACATGAGTCTTTCCTAGATCTATTGGGCACGCTCTCCCACCAAATACGCAAATCCTCCCCAAAGATTGCATGTAGAAGGAGTGCCTTTATTGATTCCTCTCGCCTTTTAATCGATCAAAATAGAAATGCACTCCACTGAGCCATGCATCCGCATCATCCCCCGCTGTGTTCTCCCAATGAACACTTCTCTAAGTATCCTTCAAGAAGATTTCTCTATAGCTTCTCCGCCACTTTTTGATGGGATGTGTCACGAAAGCTTGTTGAATTGCTTGCGTAATACTTGTAACATCTGGGCCCCATCACCCAACTCCACCGCGACCACTAGCATCACCAGCCCATGGTTCTCTCTACTCTTTACATAATACGTAAACATCATTAGCCAACCCCCAAGATGCTCTAATCTCAAAGCATTCCATCAACTATGCTCGATACTCAACTGATCTGGCTTGCTGTCGGGGCCGCTTCGAGGCAAATTTTGGGATCCTCGCCTTTTACTCACTTGATAATGAAATATTTACACGGTGTGGTTGAAGACTTATATGCAACTTCCCGGCACATTATTTATCATGGTAAAGAAAACCAATCTTTTTATTCCAATCAACATCCAACAAGTGTTGAAGACAAATCACATAATACATGTATATACATCCAAAACCTTCAACAATGTCAAACCCTCAATCACTATAATTAGTAGTTATGAAAAAGTCTTCAACTAGAGAGCTCTTATCATCGAGGGTTCACCATTAAGGCATCTATAGCCGCTTGATCCCCGAATCCAATGGGAGGTCATCCCCTTCATCCGACATATAGGTGGACTTCATTGCCTTCATAGAAGGTTCCACAAAACCGGGGTAGAGCCCATACCAGTTTCTACCCCTAAGGATGGCCTTCTTCCTGAACTCGCACGATCTCCGCACATGTTCACTATCCTCGCCCCTCCAATTCATGAAGGAAATCAGCACCTCCTCACGCCGAACTCCCCGCCTCCCCGGGGAAATCTTGCCCAAATCTCTCGATTCATCTAAAGGGTCTAACCCTGTGTCTCGCAAACTTATCGCTTCGGCCCCATCATATCATCGCATACACTTTAACCTAGGGGTTAGTCCTAAGACTATGGGTTTGGAGCATTCTAAGAACTATTCATTCATAAGAACCCATCATAGCACCTATGCAAGCTTACCACCAATAGCTCCCACCGTGATCCAACCAACTAGCTTAGTATACATACATATATCACAATAAAACCTCATATTCCATGCATTAGCGATCTCATCCGCATACGCAAAGGCTTTACTCCCCGCTCTAACATGCCACCCGGCTGATCAAAGCATGTACCAATATGGAAGGGGTTTGCCTCATGTGCACACCCATCCATGCCGTGGTCCAAGATCGAGAGCCACTCCTTCCATGTGTAGCGACAAAGAATCGAGCCAGATAACAATGCCCCGATGTCACACACAACACAACCGCAAGTCCAAGCCATCGCGACATGGACTTCCCCCCGAGACTATGCACTTTATGCAATATGTCACATTCTACATGTTCCAATACCACTATCCTGCAATTTATGCAAATATTCCAATATGGACCATAATGATGATATCAATAATTCGATGCAATTCATGTATTTCTCATTAATATATGTCAATAATAGAATGCCAGTTCGTGATAAAACATACCATGTATCCAACATTTGACTCACATCAATAATGGCACATAGCAAATATAGAATAGAATAGAATAGAATTGTTTTATCGGCCCACCTGAGACCAATCGCCTAACAACGATGACCATAACATTCCTACGTTTACTATCGTAACTAGGGCCATTTTCGTGATAATACCACTAGGTCATGGGTTTTTCCTATGGCCATTCTAAAATTCCATTATTAAGCAACTTCCAAACTCAAGCCACATCTTGGCAAATTCATGCTCTCCAACCGCTTTCTTCCCATAGAGAAAGGTCCTAACTTCTACATTACGTTATTAATGTTATTAAATATAAATGCATTTTGCTTTATTTCATTCATATTCCGCCTCCTTACCCAAGCCCTTATTAATAATAGCTTAATGAGGGCGATTAATTAGTTTCGCATTAAATTGTAATTACGTAATTTATTGTGAGAGGTTTTGAAAAAAATGTCGTTATGGCTTGGCGCCCACTATTAGGGCGAAGGCAGGAAAGGGGTCAGCCTTTCCTTGCTTTCGCACCGCAGAAGGTCAAAAATCTTCTTCCAATTCCCGCTTCATGGCTAGCACAAGGGTTTTGGCGATTTGTTCTCGCATTCTCGTGATCAACCCGCTTCCTTTTTTGGTTTTGAGTTTCTTCATGGCCTCCAAATTTTCTCGGACATAATCCACTAACGTGGATCTTTACTTTGATGCTTCCGGGGGTGTAAGCATTGTGATTTCCATTGATCAAGCAGTGGATGTTTGGCCGCTTTAGCAACCCATTTTTCGCCTTTTTCTCCGTGGATGCACAATCGAAATGGCCAAGATTGCCTATAAGGTTGAGTAATCAAGATGCGTATATGAGAGAAGATGCTTCAATTTTCCAGAAATCGCAGCTTTATTTATTAATCCATGTCCGTGAATACTGATGCCTTTCCTTTTTCTTTGCTCTTTCCTACTAGCGTAAAGGTTTAGAGATGACTCTTGAAAAGAAGGAGAATGGATTAACCCGCTTATTCGATTTATTGATAAATATGATCCGGGGCCGATTGCCGAAGCTAGGGAATTTCTTGTATGCTTCTACAGTAGCAAGATGGCTTGAATTAAAGTTTTGGTTTTGCCTGCATCGCTATGTCCGAGCGGTTTTTCAAGTATCCGCTGATTGCCACCGGGTACCAAGTATGCTGTGAACCACATGTCTTCAACATCGATATGTTTGGATGGCATGTCTGCTTATTCAAGTTCATGCTTGAGATTGCCATACTATTGATTAATCTGCAGAATGGGTTATTTGAGTCAGAGTTATTTTCCTTTGGAGCAACAAATGAGATTGCCTCATGATTTCTTCATGCCTTTCTCCTGCTCATCTCTACCTTGCAAGAGGTGGGTTTTTTATGGTGCTATCAAGACTTATTTGCGCCTAAAGGAAAGTGTGTACTTGGTTCTTTTAGTACTCCATCTATTGAAGATTGGTTCACTCATGTAGTACTAGTTGGATAGAAGAAGAGGTTGAGAAATGCATATTAGTAATCAGAGTTGTGAATATGAAACTGATCCATTTGGGATCCATGTGCTTAATTTCTATCTGGTCCATAAGGGGCCATATGTTGTAATTTTTCCCATCTATTAATACAAAAATTTTTACCTTCAAAAAAAAAAAAAAAAAAAAAAAAAAATATTAAAGGATATTAACTTAGTTTACCAAAGATTCCTTTAGCAATGACTACCCGCCTCCTAACCCAGGGAATATAAATTCCTAGGGCCAAATCCACTTACCTTTCTTTTTATTAGCTTTAAAACTAATTTCATAACTTACATTTTAAAACTACTATTCAATTATTAACCACTTATAATATTTTTTCACATTTAGGGCATCACCTTTTAGTCACGGTGAACTCACCCACCTACTCAAAGATACTTTGATTTCTCTGATTTTATGCTAGCAGAGCTTCAAGATTCAGCAATATCGGCCTCTTGGGCCTTTGATTCCACCCTGATGCTAGTTTCGAAGTTGATTTGAGGAGACCACTGCGGGTAGTGCTAATTACAAGCTGATAGTGGCAGCTATGGCCCCTTTTTTTGGTCCTCCTGACCTCAAGATCGGCACCGGCTTATAAGTCCATCTCGCCACCTCCCCAGCTAATCCGACCGCCTTCCAAACACTTCTCACCTCTGGCCATCCCCGCCTCAATAAAGGACGACACAAGATTCTTTAATTTCCATGTAATCCTCAAACCCTATCCTCTTAAAACATCCTTTACATTATTTATTCTTCAACTACAAGGTTTGATGGTTTCTTTTCCATTTTCACCTTCAGTCACCAATAATATTATTTTTCTCCCATTAATGTCTTTTAGCCTCATAGTTATTTCTTGACCAGATCACATTTAACCATTCTAGCATTCCCAAGGTAAGTCGCAAAACCAACCCAACTGGCCAAGTTTGGCTCCTTGCACTTGTCCCGCCCCTCCAAATCTCCCCTTCTCACAAAACTCCTCTAAGGCTCTGCCCAAAGAAAACCCCAATTCCTCTTGTACAATTTAGTATTTGTAAACCCTCCCCGATAATATTACATATATACATAGTGTGTATTTTTCAACCCAAGATAGTTTAATGGTCTCATAATCATACCAAATTGTATTAAATTGCTTACATCAATTGTTCCGTTAACCCTCGTGCTAAACAACAAATAAAAACTGCATTATTTTAATGGATTAAAACTAGAATTATTATTTAAACTATAAAGAACTAAAAAAATGGTTTAATTAGAAACCATTACATGTTGAGCCGAAATGGTATGGCATTAATACACTAACTTGCAAATGATTTGATAGTGAAACACTAGTTGATTTATAACCCAACAACGTTATAACCCCAATGGTTTCAATGCAAAAGATGAAAGACGCCAGAAAAATGGTGACTCTATGACATTTTTAACATTTATTTTCACCTAAAACCACAAGTTGGTTTCAATGCACCAAAGATGAAAGACTTTGCCACATGAAAAATGGTGATTATGACATTTTTACAATACAAAAAAATTGTTCATGTTTTAACAACGCATGTTTAAATACAATAACTAGAAATGGTTTGGACTAAGAAAGTATTGGCATGTTGAGCAGATGAAACAAGTATGGTATCGATATAGACTAAATTCGTAATGGTTTGATACTAAAACACTAGTTGATTTTATAACCTTAACAACATTACAAAAACTATTATATTCTATTAAAACCATTATGGTTTCGATGCACTAAAAGATGAAAGGCTTTGGACCATTAAACGATGGTGGCTTATGGCATTTTTACACATTAACAGCCACTTACGCTACTCACAACACTTAACTCTCCTAGTTTAGCACTCTAAGAACCAATATTAATATACCACCATCATAAACCAAAGTTTAACTAAATGGTGTGTGGATATACCACATTAGCAAAACCATATACATCAAGCACTATATTAAACTATAGGTACTAAACATGTTAAAACCCCATCTTTACCTAACATCATTTACCTAACTATTGACAAAGCATTTTGTAACAACACGCCTTGAGAAAACCACATGTTTTATCCACATAAGGTTTTTAAGAAATTAACCCCCAAAGACCCATTGGTTTTATTGAGCTTTTTTCATACATGTAACAAAGGGAAAACCTTAGCCATGCTTTTACTTTTTGATGCTTTGTACTTTTAACAATTGCGGCTCCATTTTCCCGATATATTTTGTTTTCCTCTCTATAAGCACAATTATTGAGGGAAGAGAAGATAACTCCTAGAGTGGAACTCTCCTCTAAGATAAACGTAGGAGGAACACTAACGAGGAGCAATCGATATTACATGCTCTCCAACCAATCTTCCAAGAAATTCAAGGTGGATTTTAGCCGAGAGCCCTCGTTTTGTAAGAAGAAAATCTTTGGACGCAGCAGAAAATGAGGAGACTTCTCTAAGAACTACTAGATGCCGCCCATTGGGTTGCATCGCCGCAACATGGCCAAGCCAGGTACCAACTACGGCCCACACCACCAAAACTTTACCAAGTTTATTAAGACTAGACATCTTCTTGTATTGTGGAACAAGTATGTTAGAAATGTTTTACTTGGTTCAGCCTATTTAGATCCACTAGAATGTTCTAATACAAAGATCGATAAAAATCCATCCATTGATGATCACTAATGGGCTAAGAAGGGTGATAACAATGGCTGTCCCAGTCACACATGGATGAAGAAATTTTAGAGAAACATGTGAAAAAGTTACCCAACGTTAATATGCATCATTTGACCTAATAAATATCAAAAGAAAAAATGTCTTCCAAGAACATAGGTGCAAGGAGACATGCACTCAACACTTCTATTACTTTGAAGAGTGAATTATTTGGGATCAAAACATTGGAAGAGTGAATTACCATGCAGAAAATTCCTCGAAAACAAGTAGGACGTCCATTTGCACTTTAAGATTTGTTTTTAACCTGACTTTCAATGATATTGTTCAACAAAACTGCAACCACACTGAACAAATAAGCAACAGAGAAGGAAACTTGCTGTGCTAATCAATAAAACCTTTGAACGGCCCAATGCAAAGATACATTCATAGACATTGATAATGAATAAAAAAAGGACAATCCCCACCCTTATTTTTTAATATTTAAAGATAAAGGGAATGTTTTGTAAGGTACACCTTGTAAAGTATGATGTTTCCAAAGGAAGTCTGGCGGTAAAGTGCCTTAATGTATTCCACCTCTGTATAGTGACTCAAACTCTCACTACTACTTCTATTGGAAGTGTATTGTGAGCAAGCATAGCCTACCAATCGCGCGTTTCACCGCTAACGATAACACTAATGGGAGAACAAAATCAAGCACTATTTAAGCATCGCGATCATGCTAGTGGAGCGAATCTTTAGAAAAGTAAAGCTCGGATTTTTACCAGAAGCACACTCATGATCAACAGATCAGATGTTCAAATATTTTTCAAAAGGCCTTGGAAGGAAGAAGCTGTTCTACTTACTTCTCAATCATTGAACACTCTTATACCCCCGGTTGAGCTTCTAAAGGAGATCACCGACTTTAGAGGAATTTATGTTTTCTCTCAATGTGCCAACAGAGAACAGTAAAAGTTATAAACAAGTTAAATGATCGACTTTTCAACACCACATCAAGTTTTACTTGAAGAATGGAGAAGTTCGGACTGCTTGGTAGAACATGTTGAGCAACTCCCTTAAAAATCCAAAAGAGTCAAAAGCGAAGAAAAGTTACCACGGTGAAATCTTTAAAAGCAATTGAAGATGGAATTTCCCTCAGTTTAAGTGTACCTCTTAGAAGAGGACCAAATGTAGAGAAGTTTCTTTGTTGAACAACGATTATTGGCTAAAAAAACCCTAACTCTAAAAGTGCTTCGTGGGAACCTTTTGAGTGGCCTAACGCCTTCCATCAAGCCCAAAACTAGGCAAGTCAAAGCAATGCTACTGATGCACCTCGCGAAGAGGGAAGAAGAGGACCGGGTCATGTACCCTCGACCAAGACTTAAGAATGAGACTCCGCAATATCCGAGGTCAGAAAGTATCGTTAACTCTTTTGGGGTGAGAAGGATGAAAAATTGAGCAATCTTTTTGGATGGACGTTTTGACACAATCGAAAGGTCATAGAATAGAATAGAATAATCGGTTATTCCCACGGAGACCAATAGGTCATGGGAGGAATGCTTTGAAGGTAGGCGTTTGGAGAGGTGAGTTGGTGTTTCTCACCGCCGTTTCAAAATTGAAATCGACAACCATCGTTTATGCCAAAGGGCGAATCAACTTTGCTTAAACCTTGTAATTACGGAAGAAGATGAAAATCAGCTGATGCTTAAATCTGTTGATGATGGCGAGGAAGATAACTCAAGCACTTCCTCATGGCGAAAGAAAGTGAAGGTGATGACGCTTACAAATGAGCATGATGATGTCTTTGGATCCTCTCTCGTAACCCTCCGCTTTTGGCACATAACGGAAGTCTGGAAAAAGGTCAGTAAATTTTTAAATCTTGAATAAGAGGATTTTTATCTTTAATTTTTGAATGTACTACAACCGGGTTCGCGAGACCACTTCAATTTTTTAGGTTAAAGTAATATTCTCTTTATTTGAGGTTCTCTCAAAAAACATACTTTCTAGGGAAGTTTCTTGCTATGAAAAGTGTCACTTTTAACATGGTCGCTTTTCTCTCTTTAAAAAATTGGTGATTTTGGGTGTGTGTTAGAAAGGGGTTAAAAATTTTTGTTTTTTTAGCCTCATTTTAGCCCTTTGCTTTTTCGTCTTCGAAGAATATTTCTTTTCTCCCGTTCAATAATTTGGTCCCATTTATCACATCTTTGTTATAGGAAGATCGAGGCGGTATAGTAAAGGATCTGAATCAAAAGAAAAATAAATACATGGCGATAAGGAAAGATCAAGAAGTGTGGCATAAAGTAAAGGGACAAAAAGATGCTTCCCGTGGCGACGTCGACCTAAAATAAAATATTGTTTTACTTTGTAAATTCAGCCGGACGCGATATATGCCCAGAGAGAATCCCTGCGACTCGGAATTACCCTCAAAATTTCCTTTTTGATAGCGTTGTCAAACTCAACGATGCACTGCCATTACCCTCAAAATTTCGCTTGACTGCGTTGTCAAACCTCAACGATGCACACGCCAAACTGGAAGCGGTGCTCATGCGCCACCTTGAGGATTACTCAACATAATATCCTCGTCGTAATTCCCTAGTACATAAGATGGCACCAATTTGTGAATCAAGATTGAAAGTCCACTTCATCCAATGGTTGACATTGAGGTAGTGTTATTCCCAGATCCACTTTTTTGCATGGTCCACAATTGAAGATGCCCTCCCCTACAAAGAGATCAATTTTGGAGCACACACTTTGAGGCCATATGGCCCTACGGCTATAAAATAATACTAAATATCCGGAATTTACACAACTTTTTGGACCCGTATAAATTTACAGAGCATTTCAAAAAAATTAGATTTACACAACTTTGAATCAGATTATCCAACTGATTTGTGGTTTAATGGACAAATAATAAAGAAACATAAAATCTGACCACGATCCAGATACAAACAAAATATATGAAAATTTGCATTAATGCTGCTGCTTGAAATGCTATCAGTATTCAGAACAAATTCACATAAAATATACATCATCAACAAAGACAATATTTACATGAAATCACCACTTTTGAGGCAATCCAAACAGAAACATGACATGGAAACAAGATCTCAAGAAGACTGATTTGCACTCATGTCGCCTCGGAGTGAGCATAGCAAGGAAGTCCCTCCACGTACCCTCCTCTGGTGCATTTGCTGAGTTCCCAAATGACTGTATGGCAGGCGTACTAGAACCCGTGGTGGTGATTCCACACCAGACGATGCTCATCAATAATGAATTTATTCATGAAAAACGCCAGACTATTACAACATAGGGTGGATGGGATAGGAATAGAAGGCTACCGTTGATGGTAAGTGCCATGACCTTGCAGTGGAACCCATGGTGGTTTGCAATGTGCCTGATCACGTTCTCTTCTGTCGACTACTCTTTCATTGCAATCCTCTACATCTTTCCCTGCATTTTCCAGGCATCAAAGTCCCAAGCCGTGGCCACCAAAAGCCAACCGCTGCACTTGAAGTAGTTTTATTACTGTAACCAATTGATGTGGTCTTGAACTGAAAGTGACTTTGCGGATATGCTTGTGTTCCCCTGGACTGCCCTGATGCAAGACCACGGAACAAACCTGGTGAAATACCCAAAAAAGAGAGAATTTCTAAATACTATGAGCAATCATGTACGCAATTATCCAGCACAAGCCCACTGTGAGCAGCACAAAGACCCAATATCTCCCCCCTGCGAGTTTTCTGGCTCGCCAATATCTCCTGCAGTTGGGCCACAGAGCCTTCCTTGTCCTTAATGCACCGTTTACCACCTCCGTGAGCTTTGCAAAAGTCTGTACTCCTGAGCACTTTTTCCACAATTTTTCCATTTTACATCGTCCTCATACCATGCACAAATAATTTGTTCTTCCTCTTGCACTCTTAGTGCATCCCTGTGATGCACAGCGTTTTCCACCTCCATGTTACCACGCAGAATGTGTACCACCATGGACACTCTTTGGACAAAGACCCCACCTTCATGCATGCATCTTTTACCCCACCATGTGCTTTGCAAAGTGGAGTGCTCCCTTCGGCGCCTTGTGCAGCCCCGGATCATGCAACGTTTACCTCCTCCATGAGTTTTGCAAAATTTGTGCTTCCCTGTGCTCCCTTCCCACAACCATCAGCTTGACAGCGGTGGCCTCCACCGTACATGGATACAAAAAGGCCAGTATATAGCCCCTCGGCACTTTAGTGCATCCTTCCTTTGCATCTTTCCCTCCGCCATACCTAATGCATAGTCCAGATCGTCCCCTCGCAGCGAAGGTACCAACCCCCCAGGGTAGCTGCACCCTGACCTCCACCATGAAGCAATGGTCGGTAGTTTTTCTTTCCCTCTGCATTTTTTGTGCAACCTTCAGGTGACTGGCACCTCTTGCCACCTCCATGAGCTTTGCAGTTACACAGTCAGAACTTCAGCCCCTTTGTTGCAGCCAGGCCTTTCCAGCGTGGCCTCCACCGTAATGCACAAGCCTGAAAGCCCCAGCACCTTTGCCACAGCCTTTTGATTTACAAATTTTGATGCTTTATCTGACAGGCCAGATGTTCCGGCTTGTGGATGTGGTACCACTTGGCTTTGCGCTCAAAGAAAGATCAATGGGGTCCTACATCTCGAGATTTGTATAGTTGTTATTATTGTCCATGTGTGTGTCTGGCTGGGTGGAGATGGAGCTAGAAGACGTGGGTATATTGCCTCTAGATTTCATCCATCGTGCAGAAGATGATTCTCATCTACCACAGGAACAAATGTGTCATTCAAGAACAGTCTCCAAATGATGATCAACATGCCCAAGCCCTGCAAGTAAAGATCCATTACAGTTGCCCCTGTCTTTTGGATCCCCACAACTGTTTGTATGATTGCAAAACCAGTACCATTTCCAGGTAATCCAAGTTCAACAAATGTTCCTCACCGTTGAGCGGCTCAGCATGTCCGATGAAGCTGTTTGACATGGAATAAAGCTGTGTTCTCACTCCCTAGATGCAACATACATCAGAACCCAGACCGACTTCTCAATGGGAATTGAGATCATTATTGAAAGAAAATGGGATTGGTTGATGATGTTCTCTTCTACTCATCCCAATGGTATCACTAGTGCCATTGCTAACATCATGAACCGCATGAGCAAGTCTCAAAACAGTGTCCATTTGTTGATGACTGTTCCTCTGCCCCAATGCTAAGACAACATCTGGCTCAGGTCTCTGTCATTGCAAATTGTTGCCCCTGACCTTTTTCTTTTACCATGATGAGAAGTACACCAGCGCGGTCTCCAGATGTGGCAGGTAAAATGGTTGCCTTGGATTATGTTGCATGTTCCTCCAGCCCACCTGATTCTTGCACTGCTCACAGTCATCTCCGTGGGCTGTCCAACCCAATTGAAAGAGTAGTTGTTGGGCTACTAAAAGCAAGAGCTCCCAAATGCAGATCAGGACTCAAGGATGACCAGATACAGGCTTGAAGGTGAAAAGGTCCATTGAATTCACCACTATTTTGATATGTACCCATGGAAATAAGAGTCATTTTCTATGACACAATCATATACCTCTTGTCAATATCACACACTTTGGAAACACTGATCTGCTTCTGCTTCTGGAGATGCTTTTACAATGATTACGGCAAGACTACCACACCACCCTGAAAAGAAAATCTTTAGAATATCCACCAAGTCAACCACAAATATGTGCAAAGGAAGCCACTAGAAAACAAAAGGCCCAATGCGTCTAACCTTCCGTATCCAAACCTTGCCATAATTGAGGGGTCTTTAGGCTATGTTGTTATGTAACTCAGTGGAGAAAGAACTCTTTTTCTGTTCCAGTGTATGGTCTAACATAGGGAAAATACGAAAAAATACCTCTGCAGGAAGATAACAGCTGGTAGAAAACAGCCTTGGGAAAAGGAAAACAATACAGAGAATGCCAGACATTATTTGTTAATCATGCTGGTTATCTATACATATATATATCTCTGGCACCCGAGATAGATCAAAATGATTGTGGTTAAATGAAACGATAATAAACGAACTCGCAAGAACAGAAAACACGCAGAATCCCACCCACAGAAACACAGACGTCATGCAAGAAAACGCCGTACGTTACGCATACTTTGCATGAGGAAAAGCTGCCGTCGCAGTATTAGCGAAATACTTCATCGCTATTGGCCAAAATCTGTCACGCCGGAGGCTTGGTAAGTGGGGCAAAACTCGTCGGCACAAGGACGATACATCTTAGGAAACCTCCAAATCTGCTTACGCAAAATTTCAACCAAAACTCGACTCTAAAATCTTAAGCGAGCCCTACAAACAAAAGCAGAGAGGCAAAGTGCCGCCGGAGATAGGATGGACAAAAGACCCAAGTCTGCATATTGCCTCAGCTCGTCGTGCAAAGGGGATCAAGAATGGAGATGATGGGAATGGGAAGGCAGGAATTGATTCTGGGCACTGCCCAGATGGAAGCGGCAGCTAAGAAAAGGCGATTTGGGCACCAAAAATGCAGAAGAACAGGCCAGATCTGGCCATATAGATAGATAAGAAATGGGTTTGTGCGGAGAAGGGTTGGAAAGAAAGGGCGCCACCTGCTGGATTTACTCGGACGAGGAGAATAGAGCTGTACAGAGTTTTGCAGAGTAAAGGAAGAAGAGGGAGCATTGGACCATTTATTTGTCAGGGCCAAAAAAGCTCGAGATTCGAATCTGGGCACTAGCTTGTCGTGGCCATTCCTTGGCCCTACTCTACTCTGTATACTGATTAGGGTATAACAGTCATTCTCGGCTCACATTATTTACTAATTAAACAAAGCCCGAGATTGTTATACCGGTGCTTTCCATGGACGTTCGGACCTGGATGAGGCCAGACCAGTCCAAAAGTAATCGTCGGGGATTATTTTCCTAATGAGGTTCTTAACCTCAGCTACTCAGATTCTAGCTCATGGAACATCGGAATAGCAAACCAGACCTTCAGGAAACGAGGTTTTTCTGCCCATGGAAAGCACCTAATAGGGCATAACACCGGGTTCTCAGCCCATGGGAAAGCACCTAATAGGGCAAACACCAGGGTTCTCATGTGTTATCCATCTGTGTTATCTGCCTTAACACAACACCCTCAGAGCTCTCAATCTCCTTTTGTCTGTGTTTGTGATCCCGCATACCAACCTAGATGTTTATGTGTCATCGATGTGTTATAAGTGGGTAACACCACTTCGTCCAACAACTGAGCTATAAAACTTGAGGGGCAGGTGAATTAAGGTATAAGAGTCATTCTCGGCTCCGAATTTACTATTTTAATCAAACTTTTATCATTATCACATTTAGTTATCATTGTTCTTATTATTTGTAGGCCCAGCCTTCCTCTGCCCGCTTTCAATTCAATTTAATTCAATTCATTGTCCCCCTTCCCATCCTCACATCGCTCCTTCCTTGTATATCCGCAACATCAATCTACCTTGATTCCCCAATATTCCCTCTGTCGCACTATGCTGTTGTGGACTTCGTGCTTGCGAAATTTCAACTAGTGCTTACAGGCATTCGTGTCGGATTAAGTCATAAAAGAACAATCCTGATACCTTTGTCAATAGCGAATCTCAACACGTAAGTTGCAACCACCTCAACCAATTGTTTATGAAAGTAAACAAACATGGAAAAAAAAAAAACAGAGAGGGGGTAGATAGGAGAGGCCATTGAACCTATCCAATATAGAACCTTTATAACAATTTAAAAGTGCATGTGGTTACAAATGAGCAGTTATTGCCTTTTACAATGTTTTTCTAATCCTCTAACCCACGACTTTTAAACAAGTCCTTTCAGATAATTGAATTAACTTAAAATTGTTGATTTCTGGTTCCTTCTCGTCCTTCTTCTCCACTAATGGGGGTGATTGGCATGAACCTTAACATTTGTTGAGGCCAACATATCGAACAAGTACATTGACTGACATGCAATACTATGCATATTGCTATCACTACGATGTTATGCCTTTGCAACTTCAGTTTTTTCTTTTTCTTAATTATTTGTTTTCTTATGGATGTATGCTTTTTGAAAGTCTTCCCACCCCTGTTCTAATTGCCTGGAGCCGTGTAAGAGATGAATATGTCCAGTGAAATATCATAGGAAGTTTGGGGAGACATAAACCTCATGTCCTAATCAAGTTGTCACTTTGGGGTGAGGTTGAGAACATTCGACAGCTGTAAGAATAGGGACATATGTGAGGAAGGGAAACGCATGGTCTAATTAAGACCATAGCCCTCCTTTTAGTACATTTAATTATGTTGTATGCTGCAGTTGTTGCCAACTTTAATATCTGTGATACATATTGACCACACTATATATCGAAAAAAATAATACCTTTATCTGGGACCATTTATGGGCCCAGTTCCAGAGATAGTATCAACATCTCAATATTATGTCTCCTCTAACTCTAAGAACCCTCACTTATTGAGGTACCTTTTGTGCTAACTTATATATGTATAGTCAAATGGGCAAGTCATACTACGGAAGAGTGACTTGTGCCAAACGTTTCATCAGATTCCCCTAAGGTGCCATTTGATATTATAAAGAAGCTTCTTTATGCTAGTTGTTACCCTTCTTCTTAAGGGACTTTGGTTCATTACATATTGTTGAGTTTATCATCCATCATGGAGACTAAATTATCTTAAATTTAACAGAATATACAAAGTAAACCAATAGGATGAAAGACAAGGGGCTTTTGATGGAACACTCTTAATAATAATACCAATTTTAAGGATAAAATTTTTGTTATTCAAAGAGGATATACATAAGGAACACGTTTAGTCTAACTGTTCAAGCACAAAAGATGTCATCGAATAACGTTGTGCACTGTTCTTATAAGAGATCAATATTTTAGGCAACTCCATAAACAGGTGACTGAATGCCATGAAAATGTGGAGTCTGCAATTTTTCCCAATTGGTCGAAGACTCATTCAGAACAAGATGGATGACCTTTTGCTTAGCTAAGGCTCATGCATCTGGGTAGGATCTAAAATAGTATATTTTGATTCTAAGGCATGTCTATGTCCAAGTTCATGCGAAAAGTATATTTTTGGTTGAAAGGGAAAATGAAAAGTATTAATGTTGTGTGCCAAATCAAGATCATTAGTGTGTTATACATGTGAAGCTTGAGACACAATGCCTGTGAAGAATACAAAACTTCAAGATTATTGTATAATTGAGTTACCATGGGAAAGTCCAATGTTGGATTAGCTCTGTGCACCGGACGGGGTAGGGAAAAAAGGACGCCCGGGTGAAGGAGGGGTTTACAAAGGTTGAATAATGTAATTTGCAATTCGTATGATACTATAGGATATGCCATTCTACGGGCTTTAAACAACAATTCCTTGAGGATTTTAGATCCCCTACTGGTTAGGTGATTGTTTATTAGCCATAACCTATCGATAAACAAAGAACTAATCGGTTAGAAACGATAAACAAGTCACTAACCTGTTATCTTGTTGTTTCTCAGATCTGGCAGAGATTATGGCAACAAAGTAATCCGTTCTTTGCTTGCATACAATAGAAGTGAATTCCCCATTTTCCTCCCTTTCTGTCCTTGAATCGATGCCAAAAAGAGCCTTCATGTCCTTCTTATCGATGTCTTAAAATCCTCTTGGAACAATCAATTAAAAGGTTCATATCCTTGCTCGGTGGTTCGCCCTTTACAAATATTTATGAAGTTCGCCAACAAATTGTTATACTCTTTCCATAGTGGTGGTTGAAGCACGTGTTGTTTGTAAGAGATGATTGATGTGCTTTGTGTGGCTTGAATTAGTTCTTTCAAAAATCTTGTAATGGTGGGGATGCCAAATTCCTTTAGCATCCTACCTGTTGAAATTGAGAATTTCCGATAGGGAAAACAATTCCAAGAAGTTTTCTGGTCAAAATCTGTGGGTTTTTTATATTTTTTAGAGTGAAATCTGGGATAGGCCCCTTCCTTAGCCCTTTAAATTATGCAGGAAATATACTTGTTAGGTTTTTTGAGTTTGTTCCACGCTGTTCACTTATGAAAAATTTTATCCATACGACTTCGTAATAGACTTAATCTTCATTTGACCTTATACAAATATATGCAAACTCGTTATTGTTCAAAACATTTTAAATATTTTATACAGTTGGACAAGAATCATTTTGATTCTACAAAGCTTATCCTTCATGCAAGTTGCTATAAAGTAGTCTTCTTGAGATTTTCTATTGTCATTATTGAATTTCTATATATCTTTAAGAAGTGTGCGACAAATCATTCAAGAAATTTTCTTTTGCTTGGTTGTACATGAGCATATTCGTGATGACATATTTATATGCATAGCAATTAAATTGACAACTACAATGCTCCTGTTATGAGCATATTCGAGGTGGCACATTTGTCAGGATAACAATTAGTTATACAACTATAGTGCTCTTTGTCATCAATACAATGCATGTTCTCTCCTCATCGCCACTATTGCATAATATAGATTTCTTACTTTGAACTCTATATCGTACAGTATATGCTAATTGATGTTTGCCTTTTCATATTCATCATGGCACATGCTCCACGTTTATCTTGTGAAATTGGTATAAAAATTTGGTGTACTTTTAGAAGACAGCACGTGACACAAAAATGGAAAATATTATCCTTTCTAACCCTATATATAGGGTCCTGTGGTAAGACCTTAGACTACTACTAGCAATGTCAGATGTTCGAACCTTGCTCGTTGTGGTCCTACTGACCTTAAAGAAAATAAAGGTAGGCTCATTACTCAGGGTAGCCAGGCGGTTAGGCATAGGGATAAGATAAACCCATCCAAAAGCGTAAGACCTACCATGGGGGTAAAGTGAGCACGTGCTAAGTAACCCCGTTCAAAGGCGTAAGACCCACTATGGGCCAGTACACATGCAACCATCGCCGGAGAGGGGGCCTGTTTTGCCCAGTGCAAACTGGCGATGGTGGGCGTAAAACGGTGAGCCCTTTTACATGATGGTGAGGGTCGTGAAGGTGCATGTGAACCCAGCCTACGGGGGTGAGTAAAGTGAGCAACTGCCACGTCTCGCAAAGGTAGAGTGCAATGCATAAAACAAAGAGAAAAATAAAAAGGGGGGATAAAAATCATAATAATAAGCGTAGAGTGCAATTAATAATAATAATAAAAAAAGCCTTCTTTCCATATAAATGATGTTATGTGTAAGAAATTTTTTGTTCTGATCATCTTATTTAGCTTGTCGCATTTATACTAACACATGGCATATGCACAATGAACAAAAACTAGCAACATGCAGACATGGGAAGGGATGTAATGGTTGGGAGTATTTGCGTAGCGCGGGTGGTTGCATAGGGTAGTTGTGGTTATTTTATTCTCTTTGGATGTATAGTGCTTGGGGATCCTTATATGATATAAGTTATTAGATTATAGTGGTTTTATAGGCATCCCATGTTTTTTCGGTTAGATAAAGACAAGGATAAAGATTTTTTACGTCCACAAGACCCCAACTCTTTTTGGTTCCTCAATAATCTAATTAAAATTAATGTCATATAAACCGATTTTTTTTCGTCCACGGGACCCCAACTTCTTTTGAATCTACTTTACTCATATTAATGGTTCATTGGGCAGGTGTTTAGTGGTTGTTTATGTGGGACTTGTGTTTTACAGGGGTTCTTGTTAGTCTTTTTTTAGTATCAAAGACAACCACAACTCCAAATTAACTTTTCCTCAATAAGACCTTTACATTCAATAATCCTTCATCAACTAATAGCGAGACTTACAGGGCAATTATGCTAACCTCGGCCTTCTTTACATCACGATTCATGAAGATATCTCAAGCACACACCAGATCGTAACCAATTGAGAATCCAATTAGCGTCCATTTTACGAGATGCATTCGGTTAGCAAAACCCAAAGCCTATTGGACGATTAAGCATTTGCCCGATCAATTCCAGCTAAATAAGCCCGAGCCACAAGAACACGAGAGCTTCATCGATTACGAGCTTGCCACCATTCTAGAAGTATTACAAATATCTTTGATGTCAATCACCCGCACTAGGCGAGGTGCCGATCGAGCAAGTCGATTGCCAAATTCTTTGCTTTTGAGATTGATTCCGGAACAACCTATGGCGTTTTGTCCGCGGCCATTTTTTCCCTTTTGTTTACAATGAACTTCACAAAGCAATATTCATTCCAATTTATAATCATGCTAATGTTGGTTCACTTTGTTATAGTTAGCCACATGCCATGCCATGCATATTTCCTTTTTTTTTTTGTGACATGATATTACCTTCACTCCTCCTTCATGTCACACTGATGCCAATCCTTAGCTTGAATTTGACACATTTGTCCTCCGGCAAAGCTTTTGTGAGAATGTCGACCATTTGATCATTAGTTGGCACATATATTACCTATATTAGACCTTTTCTAACGGATCTCGACAAAATGCATATGTAGCTCAATATGTTTTGTTCTTTCATGCATTCTGGGGTTTTGGTCATTACCCATGCTATCAGAGTATAATCTGTATTAGCTTTTGTTATTCCTAGTTCTTCTAATAATCCTTTTAGCCAGATTGTTTCTTACTTCTCCATGATATAGCTGCTCCTTTTAATATAGCATATCCAGAGGTGGATTTGCGAGAATCTATATCTCCGCCCAATGCATATGCTTTTAGAATCGGGGCTAGAATCCTTGTTCCACTTATACACTAGTCCATCATTGAGAATTCTTTTCAAATATCTAAGCACTTTCGTTTGATGCAAGCCAATGTGCTTGACCTGGATTGTCTAGGAACCGACTTAGAAAATTAACTGCATAAGCTATGTCTGGACGTGTACAATTAGCTACATATAGCAAACAATCAATAAGCTCACTAAATGGTACCTTTTCCATAAAAGCCTTTTCAGAGTCTGATTTTGGACACATCTCATTACTTGATTTTGTACCAGCTACCATGGGTGTTTTTGCTGGATTGCATGCATCCATTCTGAATCTTTCTAAAATGCCCTGAATATTTCTTGCTTGCGTAAGAATCATTCTTCTAGCTTCTCTCTCTCTCTATGCACTTCTATACCAAGAAATAACCAGGTTCACCTAGATCTTTCATTTTAAATTTTTTCTTTAACATTGTTTTGCAATGATCTAGGCAATCTGCATCATTTGATGCCATTATGCAATCGTCTACATATAGAGCTACTATGCAGAATTTATCATTATTGCGAAAGATATAAAAATTCCCGTCAGATTTTAGCTTTTCAAACTTTTGCTTTCTTAGATGATTGTCTATGCACATATACCATTGCCTTGGAGCCTACCTTAGTCTATAAACTGCTTTTTTTAGTTTCCATACCATGTCTTTCCCTTGCTCATATCCTAGCGCCTGCTTCATATATATTTCGAGGCAGGGTTTTTTAATCCTAGTAGTAATGATTGTACTAGCCCATTGTATGGGTCCCATGACCTATTGGTCTCCGTGGACGTTTAAAAAACTATTCTATTCTATTCTATTCTTCCTCAACATCTGCATTCAAAAAAGTTGTGCTTACATCCATATGATGTAGCTTAGGTCATTGGCATTTGCATATGCTAAAATAGTCCTCAAACTGGTTATCTTAACAATAGGTGAAAACGTTTCCTCATAATCTATACCTTTTTTTCTGTGAGCAGGGAAAAAATTAAGCATGCTATATATTTTTCCATAAAAAATAGTTTGGCTATTTTTCAAAATTTTACAGTACTTTATGATATACATTTGGCTAAAGTTATTGTTACCATTACATTTATATGTACTTGGACTTGGTGAAACTTTTGAATTAAGTACTATAAACTTTCACTTGGCTATTTTTTCTAACTGGAAAAAGAAAAAAATGTAAATTCTGTAACTTCAGATATATATGCTACAATTACAAATAATAATCAACAATCAAGAAATACACAATAATATTAAAAAAACTTTTAACAAAAGCTCACAACATAGCTTATAATATCCATGATCTGAACAACATTCAATGCAATGACACCTTCTAGATATGGCGATCAAATTGCACTTATCTCTAACCCTTGAGGGAAAATATTATGCAACCAACTCGGGCATCTAGAGAGATATTGGTCATCTCTTACAATTCCTTTTTGAAGATGCATAGTTTGAAAAATTAGAATCACTGATTATGGTAGATGGGGATGTGTAAAAGTCTATGATAGGAATTCATTTTTGTTTGGCTATTAATAATTTAATATGTAATTATTGTAACATAAAAAAGGGCTAATCTCTTTTTTTTTTAAGGAAAAGGGGGAAAATAGTTTGGCTAATCCTAAAAAAATACTAAAATACTTGTTTTAGCTATGGCTATTTTGTATTTTTTTAAAAGAAAGCTCCTTTCATAATGTCTAGAACCCCTAAAAAATTGCCATTTGGCTATTAATAGCCACTAATTTTTTCCATGGTGAGAAGCCCTGTGCAACAAGTCGAGCCTTATACTTTTGTAAGCTTCCATCTGGCCCTCTTTTTATTTTGAAAATCCATTTGTTCCCAACTATATTCTTCCCTTCAGGACGCTTTACTAGCTCATATGTTGCATGCGATTCGACACCGTCGGATCGCCATTTTGGGGAGAGACGAGGCTATTTATACGGTCTTGGGCTCTTTCTCCATTATCGGCGTCTTCTCACAGCAGTTTTTTTGGGTCTTAGTTTCCCTTTGTCAATTTCTCATACACCTTTGGCCATGGAAATTCACCGTATCCGTCACTGTCCTGCCTCTTTTTGTCGTGATCGTGGCTACTTATTCGGATCTTATCTGGAGACTGGAGATGGAGTAATGGCTACCTATTCTTATCTCGAGATAGCGTAATGGCTATTCCATAGCATTTTTCATAGCTTCCTTTTCCTTCTATGATTTTCACATCTTCCTTTTTTATTGTATACTAATGTCGGTTCTGCATCAATTTTCATAGCTGGATGGCTTTTTCTGATTCTACATCAATTTTCTTTTGCATCGGCATCCCCTGATTACTTTGTTCTTGATTGTGTCAATCGGTGATTGCCCCTTCTTGCTTGACTGTATACTCGATAGGGCTTTTTCAGTTTTTCACTTGTTTGTTCATGTACGGGCATCGGTGTTTTATGGATTTTCTAGCATTGTGTCCTTCTAGATGTCTAATATCCAAAAAGCGCTCTTTTAGATCGTTTGATCAGTTATTCAATTCAAATTCTCCTCATTCTCAACACTTGTAGCATATTTATGTTCTAATTACCTGTGGATCTCTATTTGAAGTGATTCAGATTGTGCTGTATATTTCTTTGCTGTGTCCAGTATGCCTGTCGATTTTCCCTTTGCCTCCTACCGTTGCACTGGTACTTGCCCCAAATCCATCTGTTTTTCATAAATCGGCATTCGGATTTTGTTCTTTGTTTCTATTCTCGCTTCCGGCATGTGCTATTCTTCGGCTTCCACGGCATTTTTAGTCATTCTTCTTTACTATCAAATAGGCTAAATAATTTAATAACGATTTTATTGCATTGACTTTTAGTAGTTCAATAGTTAGGCTGCTTGCTTGTTAAACATATAGTTAGGGGTTCGAATCCTTCTCAATGTATTTGTATTCGTCTCTTTTTGTTATGTTTTTTATTGTTCTTTTCAATCCCATATGGTTAGGATGCTTGTTTGTTAAACTTATGGTTAGGGCTTCGAATCCTTCTCAACATATTTGTATTTCTTTTGAGTTTTTGTGTTTATGTATTCTTTTGAGATTTTATGTTTTTTGGTAGTCTTTTCAATTCCATCTACTACTATAACTTTCTAACTTTATGTATTTGGGGTGATGGCCGAGTAGGAAATTGTTTTTGTCAATTCATTCATCGCGTTTCTTTTGCTTGCCATTTCTTTTGCGAAAACCCATTACCATTTCTTTTGTGTGATTGTTCCCACCAACCCTTTACGTCATTTGGTGCAATTTTCTTTTTTTCTAGAACGTGGATATTTTCCATTCCATAATTCAATGTGATTTTTGTTTTCATGCTTGGTTATTCGTCGATTTCTTGCATACTTGCCATTTATGAGCATAGTATTTATCATTGGTGTCTTGATGGAGTGGTCATCTTGTGCTCTCATTGTTGCGGATATGAGCATGTTGCATCTCAATGGCCTGCTCCCTAGTTATTGCATAGTGATGTTATTCGTGCCTTTGTTATGGGTATGTTTGGGAGTCAAGACCGCCTTAAGTAGTTCCCGTATATAGTATAGTCATTTGGTAGGGATAAGCTAACTTTAGGCATTTCTAAATAATGAATTGTTGCTTTATTCATATTTATGTTTTGGTCTTTAATATTTTTTTGCTCCTCTTTTTCTTCAACTGCATATCCATTTTGCCTATTGTTATATGCCATATGTCTTGTGTGCCGATCTTGACATGCTCTCCCTCTTTGATCACCTTTACGTTTTGAAATGGAAGTTCTCTTTTGATCGGCCGGTTTTCCCCCTCAGGACGAGTCTCTCACCAAAATGCATGCGATTGACACCGTCGGATCGCCATTTTGGGGAGAGACGAAAACTATTTATACTCTGATCTTGGGCTTTTTCTCCATTATCGGCGTCTTCTCCGGCCGGTTTTTGGGTCTTAGTTCCCTCCCTCCCCACCCTAAGTTGTTTACATTCATATTTTTTCATTTTTGATTTGTGATTCCATATCGGCGTGGCTTCAAGGCGTGACCAACCCTCTGTATTTGAGAGGTTATGTTGTTTTAAGATATGATATTATGTCGGCGTGGCTTCGCGTGACCAGCCCTTCTCTTATTGGAGGATTGTGATTTGTCATGAACCAGCCCCTTGGGAGGCTTAGTCAGAGCGGTGATGGCTTCTATTTTTGAGTTAATTGCTTATTTTTATGTTGTTTCTTTTCGGTCATCTCATCCTATGGCGACTTTGTTAAGTTACTTTTCTAACGTCTAATACATTACGTTTGTTTTTCTTTTCTCCTAAGTTTTCAATGATCATGGCTATTTCTTTCTCGACTCTCCCATAGATTTTGAGAGGAATCGTCCGAATTGCGACCTCCATCTTGTGCTTCCTCGATTTTTTTTCTCAATGATATCAACTTTGACGACCCGGGCTTTTCTTTGGGAGCCATCGGGCGAAAAGTTTATCATTAGGGTTTTCCTCGAAACCGAAAGGGGTTTTTTCATCCGTTGATAAACTTTTTCGCCGTTGCCTCCTATTTGCCTTTCTTACTTTACGTTGTCTTTCAGGGGCCTGGGTTGTTCCTATGGCAGGTTCCCTTTATGATTATTAGTGGGTAGTCAGGTCGAATTGGTCGACTACCCTACCCTCCACTTTAGATATTTTTTCACAATGTTTGTACACTGCTGTGATGAAAGATATGCCTATCTATCTCGGCCGATTTTTCCCCCTCGACGAAGTCTCTCACCAAAATTTATTACTAATGAATGATTGCATCTCATCGTCCATTGCATGCTTCCATTTTTCTGCATCTTCTGCATTAATTGCTTCATCAAAACTGTTAGGTATACCAAGTTCAAATATGTAGCATTATAACAGGGGGTTTTTTTTGTAATTTTATACGCTTTTTGGCATGGTTTTCATATGATTTCATGGGCGTATTGCATGAGGCATACTAATCAGTATATCTAGAGTGCACATTGGATTTTTATATTTGAATGGCGTTTTAGCTATGGTTTTGCAATGGTTGCGCATTATATAGTTCCTATTCACAAAAGAATTATATTTGTATTAATTTCTTGAACAGGATGCAAGCATCGGGGATCTCTGCTTTAGGGTTTATGTCGATCTCTGCTCTAGGGTTTGTGTAGGAAAGGGGTTTTGCAGCAATTCATGGGATCTCGCAAATAGATGGCAAAGGCGGGACACCATCGAACTTCGTCCCGTGGCAGGCACATGGGGCTTGGTTTGTGTTTCAATGGGTTGTGGGAAAACCATCGAAATCGGTCCAAATTATGCTTCCAAAGAACCTTCTGCGGCAACAACACTTGCTAAGGATTATGGTATCTATCCACCTCCGGGTTGTGGCCGATTTTGAATCAGACCAAGACCTAATCCATAAAATCATGCTATACATATCCATTAAAGCGATAAACTTTTTGAATGGGCATTGCACGCCAGATAGGCACACAGCAGATGCGGCATTAGCGGATGCATCGGCACGGCCGAATCGCATTAGGGGATGCAATGTCGAGAAGCTTTATCATTTGCCTTAACAAAGGCAACATCGAAATGTTGATTCGGGATTATCTTGTTGTTAGTCCGGCGGGTCTCGAGTTTCTTCTATTTGAAGCCTAACTCCAACTATCTAATATCCGGTATAGCTTTGTTTCTATGGGTTTGAATATCCGATATGTTTATATCTTGAAGAGTCAAGCTAATGATATTAGGTGGGACTCCTTGTGTTCGAAAAGAAATGGCATCAATATCTTGTTCGGATCTTATTCCAATGTCGGTATACTCTAGAGTTTCATGATTCCAATTTCATATACTACCTACGCACCGTTTTTCATTATTGTCCTTATTTTGTAGATGGTCGCCACTATCTCGTATGTTTACGGCGGGCAAAGAAGAAACACCTAGACAACTAAAGGATGTTATACTTGTGTCATATGAGATCCAAACAACAACAAAGATTTAGCCGCTTGTGAGAGAATGAAGTGGCGTAAGGTATTTCATGTCAAGTTTTATAACCTGTTGTCTATTTGATCTTATGGGTTGTATCATTTCAGTCTTTTGCACTGTTTAATCTAGATGCATTTCATCGGGGTTTATGATGCACAACGTGAGCTCGTTGTTGTTGGGGGCGCTTGGTGCTGGCGACATTGGGCTTTGATCCGAATATTCATCATTCATACAAACCACCGGTTGCGACTATCAAGAAGTTCAAAATTGCCCAAAATGTTTGCTCTAGCACAAGTGGCATGGAACTTTCTCAATGACGGGTAAGTAATTTGATTTGCCGCGATGGGCAATTCACCGCTTATTAGCGTCGCGTCCAACCAAAGTAAAAGGAAGGAAGTTCTTTCCTTTAATTTTAGCACAATCGGAATGAAGCGATTAGTAAGGGGATGTCTGCTGTAATCGCTCTGCTGCGATTTAAACCTCACCACATTGCTGCCGATGCCATCTTCCTAGCGGCTAAGTTCCCCGTCGCCATCCGATGGGAAGAAGGATTGGTGCCAAGAATTTGGGGAATATGGAATACTAGTTTCTAGTTTTTGTAGTCTGTGCTTGTTTGGTGCACACCGGAGTCTTTTTTTATATTGCAACCAAGTTCATTGCATGAATTTCCTTTTGACAAATAGATCCCTTCTTATAAAAGAATTGTTAGAGGACCTTTCTTTTTAATACTTAATAGTATGTATCGTGTGCTCCTTTATATATATTTATTATTACATGTTTGTGTATTGCTAGTGGCAACATGCACCATAGGCATGCATATATCTTTAATGGGCCTTGGAGTAACCCAGGTTCGATTCCTGGAGGCCTTCAACTCTTACATAGCCATTATATATCCTAATAATTGTTATATGTTTGTTCTATCATATTATTATTATGATCATCTTAGTTAAATATGTATTATGGTTGTTTTTTTTTTATCAAGCTTCTTCGTAATTAAGTCCACATGCAAATATGCTATCCTTAGTGCTCGAAGGCCTTTCTTAGGGCCCGAAGGGCCCAAAAAATTTTTTAATATAGCAATCAACACACAACTACCATTAACATTATTAACACAAACCATTGCATTTAACACATTTAAATTAAAATCCCCCTTAAACCCCTTTGGTTTGGGTGCATATTCACACGGGGGTTACGTGGGGCGCCGAGAGCCCCAAAAAATTTACAATACATGTACAAAATTAACACCATTGAGTACATTCTCTCAAACCTTATAGTATTTTACAAACTTTAATATACAGTATACAAAAAACTTGTACATGCATACCCCACAAACGAGGATCGTTATGTACGGTCCAGATCTTGGAATAAAGGGCAAATATGCCCATCCGACAGCTCTCGTTGCCCGGAGTAACCCCCCGTGTGAATATGCACCCAAACCAAAGGGGGTTTAAGGGGGATTTTAATTTAAATGTGTTAAATGCAATGGTTTGTGTTAATAATGTTAATGGTTTGTGTTCAAATAATGCCATAAGAGCAGGAACATTATCATCTGGTAAGAAAACTGCTTGTAGACGTCTACTTTTACCTGATTCATGTCTACCATACAACTCCTCGTCTACTTGCAAATTTTCTTTTAAGCGTTCAACCTCACTTTTGCATTTTCTAAGTGGTTGGATGTCACCTGGTCAACTATAGGTTCCTCATTTATCTAATTACCAATTTCAATGTCATTATCACCATTTATATCCACACGAGTCTTAGATTCTTCTTTACCTTGTGAATACTTATCAATAATCTTCTTCTTATCAATAATCTTCTCCTTATTCTTAACATCCTTTATGAGTTTTCTATCCTTATATAATATCGATTCATCAAATGTTACATCTCTACTAACATATATCTTCTTTGATCCTGAATTATACAATCGATAGACTTTTGCTTTTTCATCGTATCCAACAAGGAATGCCTCCATTGCTCGATCTTCAAGCTTTGTCCGCAACTCTTCTGGAATATGAACATAGGTCAGACATCCATATACTTTAAATTTATTATAATCTTGGGGCATGCCAGTCCACAGTTCCTCTGATATGCGACCTCCTATGCTGACTGAAGGTAATCTATTTTGAAATAATGGCATCGATCCGAGCCCTCGGATCGTTATTCTGGGATGGGACGAGCAGCTATATATCTGCTCGTCCTTCGTGGGGCTCGTTATCGGCGTCTTCTCACAGCAGCATCTCTTTTCTTGTCCATTGCTTCCCTCTTCTTTTCCCTGCCCCTCCTTTAGTCTTTCTTCTCACTTTTCCACTTCCTTACACGATTCTAACTCTTGGATTCTCGCCATAAAAGTACATACTTGGTTGTTAGCGGGCGCATTGTAGCAGGTGCCAGAGAACTTTTTAGCAGGCATCCTGTAGCAGCAGGTACAATGGAAGCTTTATTCTTCTCTTTCTATGCATGCATGTTGGTTTCGCGGTTGTTTTCTTAGTGATCCTCGAATATGGAGAAGGGTGTTCTACATGCTAAGCATGCATATTGGTGTTTTGAGTTTTATCGATTGAATGAATGTAAGATGCATTTTGTGAGTTGATGCTCTTGGTTTTTCATATTGCTTCGTAGTTTCATTTGATCCAGGGCTTGTTCGAGGGGGCTTGGAGTCCCCTCATATAGATCATCCAAGAATACAGAGTGCAGCCATGTTTTGGCGAGACCTTGGACTTGTGCAGTGACATTGCGTTTTGGTTCTAAACTAACGGTGCTTTATGCAATCGGCATGCCAAGCAGAAGCCCATCCCCAGCTTTTTCATCTTCGTCCAGCATGCCAGGGCGTCTCCTTGATCAATCTTTCTCCTCCCAAGCTCTAATCTCAGAGTGGCAAATCTCTGGCTCCTTTATTGAGCTTGCGGATTTCTGACTAGTTTATCTTACTGACGGGATTGTTATGCTGACCCAGGATGCAGGCACAAAGAGGGCTCGTGAAATTACGCAGGATATTTGGGATCACATTCTGCCTGATCAAGATCCAAATATGGCGACGGAGGTTCTGTCTAAGAACGCTGGGCATTTTGGAAGGAGTCCCTTTTCGCATCAAATGGAGAGGATTGGGCGCTTCTTAGATCCGGGGAGGTCTTGCATTGGGCCTCTGTTGTTAGTACCGCATTCAGGCTTAGCTTTTTAAGCCTCTTCCGCTTGCATCGGCCTGATTATTTTCCACGAAGTCGAGTTTACCTTATCATCATACATCATTTGGGTTTGATCGCGTTTTTATACAAGTTGAGTCCCAGGTGAGGTATCCGTTCTAGGTTTGCTTCTTTCAACGATTATATCGACTTGATTTAGGCTATTGTTTTTCTATCCATATTTCCTGGCATTAATTCATTTGAGTATAGTTAGGGATTAATAATTGGCATGTTTTTCATGAGATGCCTTTTTTCATGTGTATTTTCTTTGGAAACATAAAGGGGTGAATATGGTTAATGACTTGCATTCATGTTATATGGATGTTTCAATTCTCTGAGGCCCTCAATTTATAGTGTTTGGGGCTTAGTACCTCTATCTTTATCTTTCAGTTTTATATGGTTTTGTGCATAGTATGCCATCTGGGTCATTCACGATATTGTTTTCCTACATGGGTTGTCTTTTCTACATTTTTTACTAGTGCGGGAGTTCGAGTGACGAACTTGCCTTTGCTTCTATGTGACAAATATGTGATTTACAATTCGTTGATTTCTTGAGTTCCTGATGGTGGTGCTTTCCTAGGTTTGATAATTTCCTTTGTGTTTGATTTCCGAGATCAATTCACATTGTTATTCTCTCTTTGACACTTCCTGGGGCATCGTCATGCCATGTATTGTTGGAGATACCTTCTCTAATCTTGTTACTAGTTTGTAGTGGTTTTGCCATCCTTGGGAATATACGATTTGTGACATGGGCCTCTTCATCAGTTGCAAGTTCCGCACATCCTCGGGACATCACATCTGTCATCTCCAGTTTTTCCTCCAAGACATGGTGATCTGCCATATGATGGGACTTGTGCCCTTTTTGCTTTTCACTTTTCGATTTCTGGTTGCATGATATTTTTATTCTTGTGCATTGGGATTTGATGCATTTTTTCTATCAGTTGCCACATTTCTTTCGATGATTATGACGATTGGCATTTTCTGGACATATTTCTTTGCATTTTTTTGTTTGGGTTATGGATATACATTATGTCTTTACACCCGACCCAGGTGAGATGCACCTTTAGTTTTTGAGTGGGCGATATTTTGTATGTTTATATATTTCTTATGAGTTGCAGGAATATTTGGATACTTATCATACTATTGCATTATCATTTCTATATGTCTTTGCCCTTTTTGCTTGTGAGTTTAAATATTCTCCAGATCTCGATTCTTTATCATTTTGCTCTCATTTTATATTATGGTACATTATATTTTCTTTGTGACTTGTCTCTTTGCCTTTTTATGATTCCTTTGAATCTCCTCTTCGATTTGGCCCCTCGACATTAGGCTGTTTTTTTATATGATCTTGATCTTGCCCTTTTTTACTTTGACTTGGCCCTTTGCTTGCTTTCATGTATATCCATTCATATCCTTCTACCAAAGTTCGACATTTATTTTGACTTCGATTTCCGCTCTGTTGCCCCTAACCTCAACCTTGATTTCTATCGTTTTGTTCGCTTGTCTATTTCCACATACGCCTCTTAACCATTCAATTGATTCGACCTCATTCACGAGACACAGTGCATCTGCTATAGCCATCTACGTTTTTCATCTCCACTTTGTCTACAACTCACACCTCGACTCTCTCTTTTTTTCGTAGCTAACATGGATAGCTTTCCTTCTAATATGTCACTTCACGTCATCATTGTGTTTTTGGTCCATTTATCATTACTTCCTTTGTTTTCTAATAGCGGACCATATGTATGGCACTCGCTTTAATAATAATCTGTCATTTTACCTAGCCATTATGTTTTCATTTGTCCCTTTTTACCATATGGCTGACCTCCTTGCCGTCCACCCCCATCTTGGCCCTTTGACCTCCATCTCCTCCTTTTCATTGGCCATAACCTCACTTTTGACTGCTTAAGCCTCATTTTTGTTCGATTTACGTTATGATCCGAATTAACTTTCATCTCAATTTCCTTCTTGACCTTCTTTTTGATTGGTGCTAACATGTCTACATCCTCTTCCTCAATCTCGTCCCTCGTTTGTAGAAGTATGATTCATATTGGGGCCTTTATTCATGGCTTTAGGCATATGGTATTATTTGTCTTCTGACATCACCACACATTTCTCCTCTGCTATCCTGAACCAGACCTTAGCATTTTCGCTCTCCTAATCTTGTTCCACCCATTTCACAACCTTATGAACCTCTTTGCTTTAGACTTCTGGTTGATGTCAACCTCATTTTTCTTCTTGACATTGCTCTGAGCTTGATCATTCTGTTGGTGTTTGTCATGCATCTGGTAAGCTTCGAGAAGTTGCTTTTTATGTTTTGGATGTGGTTGACATTTCATGTTCTTAGTTTGGTCTTTTCATTTTGGCAGACTAGGCATATCGTTTGATTCCTTTATACACCTTCTTCATTTATCACTGGAGGGACCTATTAACACCAACCTTGCCCTTGCTATTGTTATATTGTCCTTACAACCTTGGGCAGATTACACAATTTTTGACAACCCTTTGTTCTTGTTAGCTCCTTGATCATACGCTACCCTCATGTATTCCACTCTCACCTTGGCACTCTTGATCTTCATCTTCCTTTATTTGGCTTATAGATTGGCCCCCTTTCCGGGGTGTCGACGTCATGTGGCTCTTGCTGTTTTTCGTTGTCAATTTAATTAACTTTAACGTGGTTTTATGTTGTTTTGTGGCAGCTACCTCTCACTTCTTTACCCCCCAGGAGGTCCCCTTGTTCCTCCTCCACTTTCCCTTTGGTGTTTTCCTCCCCCGCCCCATCCACCCTCCACGGCTTGCATAGCTATGTTTAACGCTTTGTTGCTTGGTGTTGTCTACATTCTGTTTCATATCTCCCGGCTTCCCCCTTCGTCATCGCGGCCTTTTTTGCCTCTCTTCATCATCCTAGTATGTCTTCCTCGTCGATTACTTCGGCCTCGGCAGCAATATCCTTTTTCATCAAAATGTTTTAACCTTCCAACCCCCGCTATTTTACCTCTACCGTCCTTGGCTCGTTAATCTACCTCTCGTCGGCCCCCCCTCCCCTCCCCACCTTTCTTCCCCTCCTGCCTCGGCATATATGCTCTATTGTTCTCCTTTTCGCGCATCCCACATCCCCATTTCCCTCTCTGGCTCGCGCTGCCCTCATCGTGCTTTTCTTTGCAATGGAGTTATCGTCTTCTCGCTATCGGTTTGGATCCATCCCAATATGGTACATATTCTACTTGTCGCGGCGGAGCCTCGGCAGCTGCGGCTCGAAGAGTTCCACATGGTTGCTCATGCCCACGGTCGTTGGCGCTCCTCTTCCTCCCACTCTCGCTACGTGCTTCGTGACCCGTCTCAACACTTGGAGGTTTCTCGGCGGATGTGCTTCTAGCTAAGATAGTTCTCTGGTAGTCGGCCGATTTTGTGTCTTTTGCGAGTCCCTTCCCAGAATGGCATCGATCCGAGCCCTCGGATCGTTATTCTGGGATGGGACGAGCAGCTATATATGTGCTCGTCCTTCTTGGGGCTCGTTATCGGCATCTTCTCACAGCAGCATCTCTTTCCTTGTCCATTGCTCCCAGGCCAGCCCTTATAGGTTATTTCGAGTTTGTCTATTGTTTCTATATTTCTGTTCAGTACTGACCATCCATTGGGTGATGCTTTTCCACCCGATGGCTGATGCAGATTATTTTCCACCCCATGGGTGATGATATCTATATTTTTCCACCCGTTGGGTGATGCTAGATGATCTCCACCTGTTGGTGATGCTATTTTTTCTTTTTCCACCTCTTGGTGCTGTTTTCCGTTTCTATATATGTTTGTTTACAGTTCCTAACGTCTAATGGGTGTTTTTTGCTTTATGGGGACTATTTTCTTATGGGGTGCTCACCTGCCATGGTTGTACCTATTTTCTTAGCATTTAATGGGTACTTTCTAGGCATTTCTCTTCCTTTTTTGGTGATGCTTTTCCACCCATGGGTGATGCCAATTATTTTCCACCCACTGGGTGATGCTATCTATATTTTTCCACCCGTTGGGTGGTGCTAGATGATCTCCACCTGTTGGTGATGCTATTTTTTCCTTTTCCACCTCTTGGTGTTGTTTTCCATTTCTATATATGTTTGTTTACAGTTCCTAATGTCTAATGGGTGTTTTTTGCTTTCTGGGGACTATTTTCTTAGGGAGTGCTCACCTGCCATGGTTGTACCTATTTCCTTAACATTTAGTGGGTACTTTCTAGGCATTTCTCTTCCTTTTTCTCCAGGTTTCACGCATTCCATGGCGTTGATGCGCGTTGGCGGGCTTCACCAATTTCCTACCTTACTCTTCAGGGCATCCTCGAGGCCGTTGGCGGCCATGTCTCATTAGGGTTTTCTCCGAAAACCCGATGCTTATCTTCTTTTTGTACTATGTTGTTTTTCATATGTCCTCATCACTCACATGATTGGGTGCTTGTTGTTGTACAGCATGCCGCGTCCCTGCCATGCATGTTTTGATTCTCTTTCACCATTCACGGGTGCTTTCTCGGTGTTCTCTGTTTCCTTGCAGGTTTTACGCCATCTTGCGGGGTTCCTTCCCTTTGGGGTTCGCCATCGACCCATCTCCTTCGATTCTCCAGGCAATACAATCAAGGTTGTTGGCGACCATTTCTCATTAGGGTTTTCCTCGAAAACCTGAAAGGGCGGGGTTTTTTATCCCGATGAGAAGTTGTCGCCATTACCCTTCTCTACTGCCTGTGCACATTCTTTTTTACGAGGTAGCCGATATTGTTCCTATGGTCAGCTTCCCCTCTATATTTTCACACATTGTATCCTGCTGCTGTGATGAATGACAAGCCTACCGGTTTTGTGTCTCTCGCGAGTCCCTTCCCAGAATGTCAAGTTATCGACATTCCTACCCCAAAGCTTTAAATATTTTTTCCCTAGCACATATCTCGGTAGTAAATTTCTCTGAGCGTGCCATGACTTAATCTATATTACATTCATGTGCTTTATCTTATATCTTACCTGACTTTACATACTGGGGTTAAGTAAAATTCATAGAGACCATCATAGCTCATGATATTTTTCTTTAGTGTCCAAGTCTTAACTCACTACACTTCTCGGAGAACAAATCTCCTGTCACAGCCTACAAAAAGTAGGATCAGTTGCACTACCTTGAACTCCCTGAGTTTCCCACAGCCTCGAGTTCCCAGAACTCCCCACGCACCACTGAAAAACTAATCCCCAGGATTGGCTTGAAGCCCTGATTCAAAAAGTTCTATCACTAGAACTAATACTGCTATTGTAGTATTGCTCAAACAGAAGTCACGAACGCTCCAAGAATGGAGTGACCTCACAAGCAGTACTAAATTATGAAGCTGTTCGGAACAGGCCAAATTGATTCCCAATCAATTCACAATGGGTTAAAAACCCCAGCAGCAGAAGATCTGGCTGCCAGATGAAGGGCTTCAATAGCTTGCTCCAAAGGAAAAATCGTCCTCTCACAAAAACGCCCCCAGATCCTTTTATAAGGATACTAGGGTCTAATTTTGCTCGAAAAAGGGCCGTGGGCCTTTTTTACAACCCAATCCGACCAGGATTAGCCCCGATCCGAAGCTATCTTAAGGTGATCCGCCACCTGCGCTGGCCGCGGATCGGAGAATCACGTTCCTACCTTTTAATTGCCTCATCCAATGAGGTAAAGCCACCTCATACCCCACGCCCCTAGGTATTCTATCTTCGGGGCGTTCCTGGGCCACCCCCGTGGCATTCCCAATGCACTCCTGGTCCCAAGGCCCAAGTAGCAAGTGCGACTTGCCCTTGGTCTCAGAACAACTTCCTCCCTCCCCTTAGGACCTTGTCCTCAAGGTCTAGAGTTTCAGATGAGGAAAATGTTGCACAAACTCATCCGTCTCCCAAGTGGCATCCGCGAGAGAATGGCCTTGCCACAAGACCAGATATTCACGAATATCTCTATTGTGCAAGTGTCGAAGAAGCACCATGCTTACCTCATAAATGTTCATCATTTAGAATAAGGTGTTAGCTCCACATTTGCAAACACAAACTTGTTAGATCTTCTTGCAATCCAAAAGTTGCATCAACAACAAGAAGCGAATTTAGATCATCCGTCTTAGCACATAATGTATCAAGCACTACTCACCAACAGATATTCTTGGGGAAACCAGAGCCAAGCACAAGCCAAATCCCTGATTAGGCAAGATAGTATGACTCGGAGCAGTTTGACATACGCGATGCAACTTTAAAACAAGAACCCTTGCCTTTGCAAGAAAAGAAAAGAAAAAGTTGTACTTTACATTCTTGGCATATTTACCTTTAGATTGATCCAAGCCAATCAGGGTTGTCTTGTCAACCCATACAATACAAGGGTTTCAAGTCCATTCTTGGACTCCTTAACCTTGATTTTATTGCTACTTAAATATACGAACTAACTATTGCCATCTTAAAATTCACTATCCACACTCAGTAGGTACAAGTCATCTACTTATGTCAATCATATCCCAGACCTCCCATAGGGTCTAGCATGCGCGACATGCCCCCAAATTACCTGTAACACTTTATTTCCCCCCCTCCTTAGAACCTTGGCCTCACTGTCTAACTAAGGATTCAAGATAGAAAATATATTGTAGAATTACTTATTCCTACTTAGGATTTCTCATGTCCCTACGAGCAGGGTAGCCCTTAAGCCCAAATTTTCATAGGTGTAATTTAGAATATGAGGCGAATCTTAGCTTTTTTTTATTAGTTATGTTGGCGATTTTGTTTCGGGCTTCAATTTGAGTTGTAGCAACCTTGGCGAATCGTTCATCCATCAAGCAGTGGAATATATACTTTTTTCTCAAGATATCTAGGTGCCTAAACCCTAGATTTCTACCACGATATTTAAAATCATTCGTCACCAATTTGAAGAGTTTGATCATGTCATAAGGATGTCTGTGCAACAATTGAACTGAGCAGTTGATGATTAAAATATAGGAGACAGACAATCATATACATCATGTATTACCTAGATTGGTTGCACGTACATAGAAATAATCATGATAAAAAAAAAATAGAAAAAATTAATAGCCAAGATAAGGTATGGTTGCTCTAAAATGTAAGAAAATCAATTGCCTCATAACCAAATCAAGAGGGCAAGTATTCTGATAAAATGAGTAAGCAAACCAACTATAACTACTCTACAACATACCTCATATACTTATTTGATTGTAAATCTCACTAGCTCCACACTAAGGGCTAACAACAATAAGTACACAAACTTAGCCCAGGCATAATTGCATATTATGCTGGGCAAGCACAAACTAATTTGATTTCAGTCATCTTTTTAAGATTGGATAAACAACAGACCAAAAGCAAAAATACTCCAAGATTGCATATCTGGATGTTGGAGCCGGATCATGAAATCCATGTAACATGCATGGTTTTCCCCCTTCCCCTCTTGTTTTTTCCTGGAGGTAAATGACAATTCAAAAAACTCACCAAGAATAGAATTTGTATAAATTTTACATGATTTTTGGGGTTAAGGGGCAATTTTAGAATAATTACCAAGAATAAAATTCACATGGGGGCGAATCCAAGAATCCATCATTTAGTGATGTAGGCTAACTTATGAGTGGAAGGAGAAAATTTCGTAGACAAGGTGGCGATATTTTATTAGTACCACTCCTAATTGATCCTACTTAACAGTAGTGAAAAAAAATGCAAATGTCCAAAAAAATAGCCTTTTGGCGATATTTCAAGCTTAAGGGCTACCCTGCCTACGAGACCTTGATATTCCAAGAATATTCTTATTGTACAATTTTCGAACAAATTGGAGTATCCAAAACCAGTTCGAGTTACAGTGGAGTTTAACACGAACACTATATCATGGAATATAGCCTCATTATCCAGCATAGTATAGTTCGTATAGTTAGCTTTCATAACATTCATTACTAGATCTAGTTTTCCCAACAAAGCTAACTTATATGCTAATATTCCCAGCCCTTTCTCTCGAAAGGGGTTAGCATAATGCGGAATGGACATTGACACTTTTCTTAACCATATCATTCAGAAAATTGCTCGTATAACTAAGAAATTATCATTTCTCAAGTCGACACAATCATCTGCCTCAAGATGGCCTCAACTTGCATAGGTTTGACTCTAACTCGGAGATTCACGCAACTCTGCTTCTGGGAAAGTGAGAATTGCCTCTCCATCATGCAACAACTCAAAGTAGAATCCTTTTTGAGGCACTTATGTACTGCAGTACATATCATAGGATTCTACGCCAATCTACATATATTAGATCGCTTTAGATTGTTTACATGGTTTAATTCAAAGCAACAGGGTAGGGTAGCTGATCCTTCCACTTGGTTAACTTCTCATTGTTAACCACCTAGTGGTTAACATTGTGCATATGCTAGGTGTCAGTGGTGGCAGACTGACACTTGACATGTTTAGGTTAACTTAAGTGTATGGCTTGTTAGATGTACGGCTCAGATTTGCGGTCTACACTATATTAGACCGGAGCCTCTTCAGATGTACTCAGGTTTGATCTCATATTTGGAGAGCCTCATTTGGCCACGTTCCCTTCACTCTTTGTACATATTTGTTTGTCTTGTTCTTGTTTTGTGATCATGAGCATGGCAGCTTTGTAGCATCCGGCAGTCGTAGACTGCTGCTGCAGGGTGCATGCCAAGAACTCACAATTAACACTCATGGATAAATTTTACTCTCAACACATCTTCCAAGACTGCGTTGATCGGAGTACATCTAGATGGTTCACACATTTATCCAATACATGATCTCACAATCCTTCACATAGACCATTTCAATGGTCCCATCATGTTGCATGCATATTTTAACCACATTAGGTTAACAATATCCACTTCATTAGTACCACCCTAGGGTACTCGGTCAAACCTTACTAGAACCAAGTGCGCTGCCTAGCAGGCTCGAGCAATGTGATTCATGCTTTCACACTTACATAATGGTTCCATGTAATTAAACTTGTGGCAATCTTAGTATGCAACCCTCCTTGGCATTCATAGCCTGACACATTGCACACTCAACTCCAAGTAACAACTTGGCAAACTTGACCCATAACTTCCCATACCTAGTATAGGATTTCTTGATGCATTGCACATGAACATAAGGATCAACCACCAGGATATAAGCACTTTTCCACAAGAAAAGACTCTAATGCACACAGTCCCAGGCATAGCCACCATGTCCTTTGATCAATCTTCTCGACGTGCATTAACGATCCTTCAAATAAGGATTATATCACAATTCAGACACAATTCAGGAAACTCTATGCTTATAGAGATTGCTATGGTCATCCTAGATATTACCTTCTAGATAATATCCAACACTTTGACTCATGAACTTCTAATCATAAGGTCTCGACCCATGGTCACATAATCTCACCTAGCTATACTTAGCTTGAGATTATTTAGGCCACCTTATAACTTTGGCAAATCTGATAGTCCTTCAAGCTCACTCCTAACATCAGTTTTATTAGCAATCCTTATTCCAAGTCCCAACGCTTGAAGCAGCAGTATTGCCAACAACAGCTTTTGACCATGTCAATAGCTTCCAATTGAGCTCTAATCCATTCCATTCTTGACCCTAAGTCAAAGATTCCATGAATGGAGTAGTCGAAGATTAAGAATTTTTTTTTTAGCAACCCAATACACACTTAGGTGGAATTCCAATCTTTTACAATGCATTCATTACCGATGTCATAAAACCTTTCCTCCCCCAGAGAAATTGAGCCATTTAGGCAAAACCTTGCTTGGAAAGGAGAAATTGCCAGACGACTATAGAACAAATCTATAAGTCCACTATTATAGATGTGCATATTACATCTCCAAATGTGAGTATTACATCCCCAAGTGCAAATTGATAACCATTCTCCCTACAACAAGCTTCTATTTAAATTTCCATAATGAATTCTAAAGTTAGTTGTTCCACAATCCAATTACGGACACAACCATTGCTTGATAAAGTCCACATAGTATTATACAATATTGTGCACATCCGTACACAATAAGTAGTGGAATTGGTGGTTTATAATATATAACCCCAATGCCCTAGACACATTTTGAGTCCGTCTTGTTCAACTTTAAGCTCAGCTTAAATTAACGCTAGGGATTAATAACATGTATCTTTTCAACTTGTAAAGCACAAGAACATGCTATCTCCTATGTTCTTTTCGTGAAGAACCATGAGTAGCCTTATAACAAGTTGATATCTACCTAGCTGTATGTATGACCTATTCCATTTCCATGGAACGAGTATCAACTTGTGTACTAATAGAGTGCCCATACACTCTATTTACACGCTTTACTGACTGAAAATAACACAAAAAATGATTTTCTTGATGCCCCAATCTTTACTTGATTGCATCAATTCATCAAGTAATCAGCCTATGCTTAGGCCGAAGTTTGGCCGAGTTCTCACAATAGTGCACCTAGTGCACCAGAGTCGATTCATTGTTTTAAACAAAAAGACAGGAATTGCAGACAAATTGAATGTCTAACTTGTACGGATTCCCGCATAAAGCAAAGCCCTTATGGACCCATCACTTGAGCCCCAGGCTCCCAACGACGAAACTGCCGCTTGTCAACACTCCCATAGTGTTGGAATTGTAGCCTCACCCTAATCCCAGATTAAGGCTACTGCTAGTCAAGAACACCGGTCTTGCCAAAACTGCACACTTAGAGGTACAATACCAAGTATTGCACGAAAAGGCTCTCTAGGTCCTTTTTATATAGCTAGCTCAACTAGCTTGGGTACTATTCTAAGTTATCAACCGGGAACGTTGAGACAAAACCCTATAAGTGCTTGCGATCTTGCAGATCTTGCCCTTGGCATAGACAACTTCTAGTCCATCTAGTAATGGGGTAATGGTTCCAAATATATAAGTTATACAACTTATATAGGGGAGGGTGTCCACCGGCTGCGCACTTAAGCGTAAAAGTTATATAGCAGCAAAATAAGTAGCTTCCAAGCCGTGTAAGCCACACAAGAACATGACCAACAAGATAACATTCGTGGCAAGCTTTGTTGCATACCAAGCTGGCAATGCCAACTCATCTTATGAAGTGCCAAAGTGGTGGGGTACATGCACCACCAAGGCTAAGCCGACACCACATAGGCTACCGTAGCCATTTAAGGTCGCAAACCGATAATTCCTAGGCAATGACTTTTTTTTTTTTTTTTCCCCGGTAATGTTTCAAGCAACCCATTAACAGCCTGCACAAGCGTGATTGTTAAAGAATACTATAACAATGCTTGAATCTGCTTTTGAAATTAAGAGTAACAAGAGTTTTTCAATTTCAATGGAAAAATTGAGAATTCACGTAAACTATTAAATATATTGCATTTTCTCATGGGTTAAAGGGCAACGTGGGGCTTCTTCGCACAAGGACACGAAGAACTTGCACACACAAACTACATTATTATAACCTCAGAACTTATAAAAGGAATTTAACATATTTATTTGAAGCATCTTTTTCTCAAAGTGATATATAAAAAAAATGCATGGGTCTAAAAAGCCACTTTCGATGTTGTCACACTTTCTAAAATAGAGTATGAGAGACAATGGACCAATAAAATATTGAACTATAGGCCAAACCGCAATACAAACAATGCAGCCACGCGTTCAGATGCACACGGCGGCAAAGCGTGCAAAGCAAAGCCATGTCAATCACTTATGACAACCCTAAGATCGTAATGAAATGCTCTTTAGTGCAACGGAAGAGCTTATGTGTCAAACTCAACTAAGACCCAAGTCTAACAGAGGCAAAAGAAGAGGGACAAGAGCTCGCTATACCCCACTTGAAATAGACATGTCTATTAAAGGAGTGGCGGTCTCTTTGAAGGAAGAACATAACGAAAAGAATTCTTCGTGGCTAAGATGGAATAAAGCCATAACAAGAACCTAATCCAACAGAGGAACACGTTGACCTTCTCTTTGACTAATGTAAAAGTGTTTTTCATCAAATTGGTCCAATGATATTAATCGACCATACTAGCAAGCTTGAACAAGCTGATAAAACTTCTGTATTACTTCAACCGGATGATTCCAAAGTCACTATTCAGTCCGGGCAAGAAAGTTTCTCCAAACTTTAGTTATCCAGGATTTCTATATAAGTAGAACATGGGGGACTTAAGCCTAGACCATTAAACTCTCGAGCTAGGAAAACATACTTTACTTCCCATAAAGTTTCATAGAAACCATCAAATGGTACGAGTTTATGCTTGTACAAAGTCTGTGAACTACAAGACAGTTGACCTTCTGGAGGAAGTTGAATAGAGTCTTAAATAAAATGGCCAAGATCCTAACCTGGCAGTTTAAATACATGCTTGTGTAATTACAGCCAAAGATATCCAGGAAGAACAAGAACTTGTTGCCACATTCATAATAGGGAGGATTGTTTTAAGCAGCATTCACTTGCCCAATTGCTTATGCAGGTAACAACTACCTTCTACTTAGCATTAAGAAAGATAGCAACAAAGACATAAAATATCTTACATTCATTAACAAGATTCATTAACGAAGACAAATCTATCTTTACCATCATGAAATGCCCCCTTCAGATTTAAAAGTCATTTACCAGTTCTTCACTGTCTCTCACCCCAATGAATTCGCTCTTCTTGTCTGAACCAAGAATAATCAAGCAGATCCGTGGTAAAAGTCAGTAGCATGTTGGTTAAGTAAAAAAAAAAAATGAAATACAAACATTCGAGTTTACCAGTGAAGGAAATCCAATCCAACTGGAAGGTAAACCACCGCAAAGAGAAGGAAAAGTTGATAGTGCCGGATTTGAATAATCAGGAAGGATCAGATGAACAATGCCTGGCTATGGTGGTCGGTTACAGACGCCGCCTATGGTGTTGCTAACGAAGCCTTCATCGTCGTGTGCGCAGCCCTAATTAGAACCCTAGATAATCTAAATGGCAGTTTCCACATCAACAGGTGGCAATTCCAGATCAGCGAGTGGCAATTCCAACATCCCCCAATGGTAACGGCGCCGCAAATGGCGACCCTCCCCTAAGCCATCTATGAAATTAATGTGGCTGATATTGGCGGTCGTGATCGACCAGAAGCCCCTAGTTGCAGCAAATCGATGCCTTCACCAAAACATCCAAGATTTGGCCAGCATCAAATTCGGCCCCTGAGGTACTTGCTCGTCAATTTACAGATCAAACGGAGCTTTCTCAGTTATACCCAAATTCCGTCAATTGCGGACTTGAAGAACTGCTTCAGCAGTTCTCTACACTCTAAAACAGACCTTTGGGGTTGAAGCTTGGCTCTACGAGATCAAGCACAGCAATGTACAACCAAGCTTAATCTTCTTAGTGCAAGAAGATCCACTTGGCTTCCTTCAACCACGTACCATTCTTGAGCAGTTACTCTGCTCAGAACTCACACAAAGAAAGCTTGTTGGCTGCTTTGATCTTAGCAATACTGTACTAATAGATCCAACCGAGCCCAGTTACTGATTAAGCCTTCAAACCTCAATCTCAAATAACTTTCCTGAATCAAATTCATGCAGACATGATCCTAGATCATGTAAGCACAAAGCTTTTGTATACACCTCCTGGTATCTACTCTTTGGTACTCCAAGATCGTGCTCTTCACGATTTTTTTATGACCATCAGACCACAGTTAAGTTGCTAGCACCTCTTTCCTTGCAAGGCTGCAACTTAATCCTGGAATACTAGAGTTGACAGTATATTGTTGCAGCATTATTGCAGCATTACCATGGTAAGTTATAGATAATAATCACAATATTGTTGGATATATCAATACTCCACCTCATCTCTATAGGCCACGTCATCCAGTGACATGGAAATCTATCTAAGAGTCGCATCTGTTCATGTAGGAGTCTATATTGAATATAGACTCCTACGTGAGGAGCTTGTCCCACGGTTTTCTCTATTGAATATATTGCATTATATTAGTTATCTCGGCCCCTCTCTATATTATTTACATGGTATCGAGGCGGGGTTGCTGCCGATCCCGACCTATTATGGAGATTGAAGCCAAAGACCGAGGTCGGCAAAGAAAGGTGAGGACGAACCTCCTGATTTATGGCTTTGAAGATTGAAGAGGTAAGCCATCCCTAATTCGTTGCCATCTTCATTCTGTTTCGTTGCCATTTCCATTCTGTTATATGAATCCCACTTGTCTGCCTACATGCTGGGAATAATTCCATTATGGAATCAAGACCCAATTCTTCATACGTCCTTAAATGTGGGCTATAAGAATTATTTTAGAGAAGAAGACCCACAAATCCAAAGCAGCATTTGATGAAGATGAAGACCATGCATCATGCATGGATGCTGTTGCTGTGCAGATTCAAGAAAGGGTGCTTTCTCTATGCTCTATTTAGAGCAAGAAGCCCAAGAGTAGGGCTGGGCACACAGGAAGGATACCTGGTGCAGAATTGCAGTCAATCAGGACTGCAGATGCAGGGGGAGCAGCCCAAGACTCCTATCAAAACCTTGATGCTTGTTGGATGCAAGATCAAGGGGGAGTGTTGAAGAGGATGATCTGGCATCCAACAGGGATGCTGATCTGGAGGACTCACAGTAGAGCGATCCGGGTGAAACGCCATCAGCCACAACGATTCATTCTCTAACTATTCATTCCATATAAATGTACAGCCACGATGGGGGCTTTTCCCATCCTCGTTGAATAGATTCATCTCCCAGTTTTCCTGTTTATTCACATGCTCTATTTAGCCCAAGAGTAGGGTCAAGCACACGAAGGATACAGGTGCACTGTAATTGCGATCAATCAGGACTGCAGATGCAGGGGGAGCAGCCCAAGACTCCTATCAAAACCTTGATGCTTGTTGGATGCAAGATCAAGGGGGAGTGTTGAAGAGGATGATCTGGCATCCAACAGGGATGCTGATCTGGAGGACTCACAGCAGAGCGATCCGAGTGAAACGCCATCAGCCACAACGATTCATTCTCTAACTATTCATTCCATATAAATGTACAGCCACGATGGGGGCTTTTCCCATCCTCGTTGAATAGATTCATCTCCCAGTTTTCATGTTTATTCACAAATATTATCATAGCCGCATACTCTATACTATAGCACAGCTAAGCTAGCATAGGTAGTTGCTACAGAGGATCAGAACGGAGGAGTGCAAATTAGGCTCTGATACCAAATTGTTACAGCCTACAAAAAGTAGGATCTCTTTGCAAACACCTCCTTGCAAGGCTACAACTTAATCCTGGAATACTAGAGTTGACAGTATATTGTTGCAGCATTACCATGGTAAGTTATAGATAATAATCACAATATTATCATAGCCGCATACTCTATACTATAGCACAACTAAGCTAGCATAGGTAGTTGCTACAGAGGATCAGAACGGAGGAGTGCAAACTAGGCTTTGATACCAAATTGTCACAGCCTACAAAAGTAGGATCCGGTTGCACTACCTTGAACTCCCTGAGTTCCCCACAGCCTTGAGTTCCCAGAACTCCCCACGCGCAATTGAAAAACTAATCCCCGGGATTGGCTTGAAACCCTGCTTCAAAAAGTTCTATCGCTAGAACTAATACTGCTACCGGAGTATTGCTCAAACAAAGTCACGAACGCTCCAAGAACGGAGTGACCTCACAAGCAGTACTAAAATATGAAGCTGCTCGAAACAGGCCAAATTGATTCCCAATCAATTCACAATGGGTCAAAACCCCCAGCAGCAGAAGATCTGGCTGTCAGATGAAGCGGAATGCTTCAATAGCTGCTCCAAAGGAAAAATGGTCCTCTCACAAAAACGCCCCCAGATCCTTTTATAAGGACACTAGGGTCTAATTTTGCTCGAGAAAAAGGGCCGTGGGCCTTTTTTGCAGCCTAATCCGACCAGGATTAGCCCGATCGGGCTATCTTAAGGTGATTCGGCACCGCCTTTTAGTTGTCTCATCCAATGCGGTAAAGCCACACGATACCCCCATTCCAAAGGTTAGATGGTTTTTCCATAAGAACTTTAGAATTTAATTAAAAGGCATGTTAACATACGAAAGTTTTGCCACTTAAAAATAAACCCCACGCCGCCCCTAGGCGTGATATCGCCGGGGGCGTTCCCGGGGCCACCCCGTGGCATTCCCAATCTGAGACTCGGTCCCAAGGCCATAGCGCGACTTGCCCTTGGTCTGTAACATCTCCCTTGGCCCAAGCACCCCTCTAGGCCATGGGTTTGGGTTTCTTTAATCCTATCACCCTTCAATACTTCTTCTCAATGGTCGTGTTCCTTTTATGAATCACTCCCCTAGATCATGATACATACTCTGTAACACATAGTGAGTGCTTGTGTTAGAACCCCCACAACAATGTCAACACTTTGGGCAATGTGACAGGAGGGAAGAAGCATTGAGCAGTACATACTAGGGGAAGATGCTGGAGAAGACGGCGCCGGACGGTTTTTGGTGTATCTCCCTCACCGTGGGTCAGATTGGAGCGATCTTTGGTGCGTTGGAAAGTTGTCTCGGTGAGCTTTCCATTGGTTTATGGCATCAGATATTTCAGCACCTCTAGCCATGCCAGATTGCAGCACTTCCGTTTCGGTCTCCATGACAAACCCTGGTGTGTTTTCTTCATGTGCTTTACCTTCTGAGGTAAGCTCTCTTATTTTGAATAGCTCCAACTTTCTTTGCATCCCGGGTCACTTCTGTTCCTATTAATGCTCAATTGGCCTCCAATTGCCAAAGAAACTCTCGTCTTAATCCTTTAGCTCTTGATGGTGTACCTTCGCCTCACTTTTCGATCTACAACAATTTCCTCCTCTTCCTTCATCTCAGTTTGTTCCTGCTTCTCCCAATCCCCCCTCCATCCTGGTTCTGGAACCCCTAGTGGTATAGCTCCAATGCATGCTACTTCTTCTGTGCCAGCAAGTGATTCTACTACCCCTGCTATTGGGACATCAACTAATCTCGGCTTTCGTGCTCCTCATATACGCTTCAGTGATTGGATTAAGCGGGATATGTCTTCCAGTGCTAGAAGCGCCCGGGTCTCTGCCGCTATGAATATTTTGCTTGCAAATAATAAACGCGATGTCTCGGCATACTTGAAGGAGTTCCAGTCTATGGCTGATCATATGGATGTTCAGTTATCTTTTGAGGATGTTTTTTATGAGCCAGATCAATGTGCTAGTATGTTTGCTAATGCTGGTGAACCTGTGATTGCAATTGATCACAACTCACATTTGCAGTGTGTTCAGAATTTGGTTTCTCATGCAGTTGTATGTCATTTCACGGGCCAGTTCCTTGATCTCCGTAGGATGGGTTTTTGATTTAAGCAGCATCTTCAAAGACAAAAGGAGTCCTTGAAAGTTCTTGACAAAAAGGATAATTTTTTCTTGATCATGTTTGATTCTCCTGTTCCTGTGGATAAGCTTGTAGAGCGTGGAGTAGAGCCCTTATGGGGAAACTATCTGCTATATCAAGCTTACACACATGGTTTTGCACCTAATAAGTCAAGTGCTCTCCGCATGCCTTGTTGGTTTGCTTTGGAAGACTTTCCAATTGAAATGCAAGTTCCTGAGTTCATGGTGGCTATTGCCAACGGTCTGGGGTTGCATCTTGCCCACTCTATTGTCAATGATCCTCGCATTTGTGTATCTCTGCCTATTTCTGCTTCATTACCAAAGTCTGTTATGGTTAGGAGTGGCCCTTTGTTCTTTAGATATCATCTATCTTTGCTCAATGGTCCTGAATTAGGTAAGATGTTCCTTGCTATTGATACTTTTGCTGCTTACCGTCTTGCATCTCCCTTGAAGCCTATTCTTTCTTCTACTGCTGCACCTGCCACTTTCACCTCTACTGTGACCACACATCCTACTGTTGCTCATGTGCCTTCATGTCTTCCTGTTATGTCCTCCACACCTACTCAATCAATCCCTTCACCTCCGGCCCAACATCAGCCATTTGATGACGAGGTTCATCGTAGACTGCAAGTCATTCAAGAGACACAAGAAAGGCGGGAAATGATGAATGAGGAATGGCAGCGAGTCAGTTTAAAGAAGGCGGCGCGAAATAAGCATGCACATATCACACCGCGCTCTTCTGAAGGCACACATGGAAGGGTTGAGCAGAGTGGAGGCTCTCTCTTACCACCTGCGGGTCAGCATACAGAGGGAGCTGATCTAGAGTGTTCTTCTATTGGGAGGGATGAGCAGAGCAGAGGCTCTCCTTCGCCAAGTATCTTATACAATGGAAGGATGGAACAGAGAGGAGGCTTCCCCTTACCAATTTCCAAAACACAATGGGCAGATCTCCCACTTGATGCTGCTGCTGAGATAGATGTAGAATATCATCATATATCTTAATGAACATACTATCTTGGAATGTGAGGGAAGTAGCTTCTTCCCCATGTAAAAGGAGCAGGCTATCTAATTTCCGATGGATTTTTGCTGTCTTCAAGAGCACAAGTGCTGTAAAGGTGGGGTGCAGAAGCTGGCTGCAATTGTGGGTCCTCATTACAATGTCTTGGTTGCTGCTTCTAACTCAGCTAAGGCTGGAGTCCTCACTGCTTGGAAACCTTTCCGTAATGTTACTTTTACTCAAGTAGACAGATTTGGACAGTGGATAATAGTCAAATAGATGGATAAGGGGCAAGAGTGGGGAATTGTGAATGTGTAAGCACCTAATCAGCCACGTCAGCGAGGCTCTCTGTGGGCCACTTTTACAGACTAAGATTATGCGGCTCGGTCATAATGTAGCATGGCTACTAGTTGGTGATTTTAATATGGTTGAGTTTGAAGCAGATAGGTGTGGTAGGGGTACACAGGTTGTTCATCGATTTGAACGTGAGCAGTGGAGGCAACTTGTACTGGACTGCAAAATGGTAGAGGTTGACGGAGACCAGTCTTTTACGTGGTGTAATGGCTGGACTAGACCAGGTAGAGCTTACGCTCGGCATGATCGTGGGTATTATAATGTAATAGCTGCTGGCTTACTGGGTAACTTGCAAAGGACAAATATGTTGGATAGTTCCATATCTGATCACAATCCACAATGGCTTTCGGTTACATCGCCAGTGCATAGACGAGCTACAAGAACCTATTTCAAGCTTAACACTCGATATTTATCAGACCCAGAGTTTGCTGATGGTTGCAGGCATGCCTGGTCCTCTCGTCTTCGAGGTATGTTTGGGGTTGTTGATGCTTTGGCAGTAGTTAAATCCTTTGCTAAGCAGTGGGGACGTAGGAAGGCGCAGGCAACTAGAGGCCGGCTACTAGATTTGTATATGGAGATTCAAATGTGTTGTTCACAAGCCCCTTCATCAGGTATTCGAGAGAAAGAGTTATTGGCAGAAATAAGAAACATTGAGTCTATACAGGCGACTCAAGCTCGCGTTAAGGCCGGTTTGGATTGGTTTGAATTGGGAGATAGGTGCTCTCACTTCTTCTTTAGGGCGGCAAGGAGAAGACGTGTGTCAAGCTCTATATCTTCACTACTCCTACCTGATGGCTCTGAAATTACTGATGCTGCACAGTTGAAGCAGTTTCTTTTTGATCATTTTTCTGCTTTTTTTGCTGATCAGTCTTTGCCCTTCCAAGAGGACATGCAGGAGGCAGTTTTATCTAAGATCCATCCTATTATTTCCCCACAGCAGCATGTTCAGTTGGAATCAACGATTGCTGTCAATGATTTGCATTCTGCTGTAGACTCTTTAAAGAAGAATAAGTGCCCAGGCTTGGATGGTTTTCCTGCAGAGTTTTTCCAAGCTTATTGGAATTGGCTTGGTGATGATGTCTTCAATGCTTTCTCTGAGTTTCGCCGGTTTAAGAGCTTGGATAAGATCATCAACACTGTTTGCATTTTCTTTATTCCTAAGTGCAAAGAGCCTAGAACTATCTCGGATTGGCGCCCTATAACTTTGCTATCTACAGTGTACAAGATATTTGCTAAGGCCTTGGCAGAGAAAGTGAGGGATATCTTGGCAGAGTCTATCTTCTTCACACAATCAGGATTTCTACCTAAGCATTGTATTCTTGATAATGTGGCCGCAGCTTATGAGGGGATGTATTGGGCGCGTCTTAAGGGTCAGCACATTGTATATCTCAAATTGGATTTTGCCGAAGCCTATGACAATGTAAATTGGAATTTCCTACAAAAATGCCTTCTGACATTGGGATTTGGAGAGTTGTTTATCAGAGATGTTATGAAGCTCCATCTTTCTGCTCGGTCTACTGTGCTTTTTCAGGGAGAACCGTCGCCTGTGTTTCCTGTTGGTAGAGGAGTTCGACAAGGATGTCCCCTTGCCTCATTATTGTTCACTATCGTGGCAGAGATATTGTCCCAGCTATTCTCTTCGGCTACTCAAGATGGCGTAATTCAGGGATTGACTATGGAGGATGGTTCTCAAGAAGTGTGTAATCAGTATGCCGATGATACATTTCTCTTTCTAGTGGCTAAGAATGATAATCTTCAGAATGCTAAGCTTTTGCTGGACTCTTTTCCCTGGCATCAGGGGTTCTTGTTGGGTGGCTAAAGTGCTCTGCTTTATGGACTTTGGATGTGGATATTCCTCCCTGTGTTTATGAGTATCCGTGGAAAGTGCTTCCTCAAGGGAAGGCCACTAAACTCTTGGGCATTCCTGTAGGTATACATATCTCTACTTCAGATGCATGGGATGTTATAGTGGAAGGCCTGCGTAAGCATCTTTTTGGGTGGAATACATCTAAGCTTTCTCTGGCAGGGCGGATAGTAGTTGCTAAGCAGGTTCTCAGCAACACTCATGTATATATGGCATCTGCTGTGCTTGCCTCACAAATAAAGTTCCAAGAGTTGTCGCAATTGTCCGTAACTTCATTTGGGCAAGTGCTGAGACAGGTGTAGTTGTGAAGGTCGCTTGGTCCACATGTATCAAACCAAAATTTGCTGGAGGTCTAGGTATGATTGACTTTCATTTACAGAGTAAAATTATGATATCTAAGTTCATTTGTCGCTACTTGGTGGGTATGGTACATTCGCCTGGAATGAGATTGGTTGCACAAGCACTTGGGCAATGTATTCCTTTCGGAAAACCGGCACTTAGGGCAGTTCTTCTTTGGTGTCTCTTTTATCAGCTTCGTCCACATCCGAATGCTTCCCCCTTCTTGAAGGGATTGCTTGATTCTTGGGAGACAGTTCGTGTGCTATTTAAGATTAATCCAGCTGTGTGTCCACAGGTGGGTTCTCTGTGTTGGTGGATCCCTCTGGATAATCACATGCCTCTGTGTGCTACTGTACACCCATTGACTCAGTGGCGTTGGAGGCTTGCTGGTATTCTCATAGTTGGTGCTTGGTATGAGGCAGGACACTTATTGACTTGGGATGCTTTTCAGACTAAGTTTATGCTATCTCGATGGGACAGAGCTCTGTGGCAAAAGCTGGCTGACATTCTGCCAGACGCTCCTTCACAATCAGTTGATGTGCCTATTTGGACTGGTCCCCAAATTGTTAATGCACAATGTCTTGTGCATTCGTTATATCAAAAGCTGGTTGATGTTGACATTGTCCCCCCTCGGGCTGGTTGGCAGCTCCGCATTTCCCCTCAGTGGAGGCGTATGTGGTCCTGGGTCTGGAATAAATTGCTGCATCCCAAAGTTTCTACCTTATGGTGGCAACTCCTCCACAGATGTCTGCAGGTTAATGTGCTGGTTCATAAGTTCTATCCCCGCATTTCAGAACTCTGCCCACTGTGTAAGCGGCAAGCTGAGAGTCTCGAGCACTGCTTCTATAAATTCAGCCAGTTTAGTCATGGTTACTGTCTCTTTTCCATGTGGTCTTGACTAGCCAGCAGGTGCTTCTCGCCATTTATCCTTCCACTTGGAACAGCTTGCAGCAACAGGCTTTCCACTTAGCTTCCCCGGGGGGTTCACCTCTATGTAAAGGGGATATGGCATGTGCGTTCGAGGGGCCGGGAGAAACCCCTCCGTATATCTGGCTCTCCCCCATAGAAACCCCTATGTATACAATCCGGTGTTTGTGAAAAAATAATACCGATTCCATACTTTTACGCCTAGTCCACTCCCCATTGACCCTACCCTTAACCTTATTTTTACCGCCAGATATCACTAATGTAGCCTACCCTCTACCTTATATTTACATTCGACCTCCTAATTTTGCATGTGACTAGAGGACTGTGAGCTCCATGAAGGTTTAGGGTTCAATGGTTCAATGGTCCCTTTAGTTCAATGGTGGTCAAACAGTGGTCACCAAAAAAAAAGAAAAGCAGGAACACCAACCAACAGTGGGTTAATAGATTTTTTATTGGGTTAATAGTTAGGGTTAATGGATTCTATTATTGTGTTAATAGGGTTAGGCTAATAGTTAGGCTAATAGTGTTAATAGTTAATAGTTATTGGGTTAATAGATTGAATTATTGTGTTAATAGAATAGGGTATTAGGGTTTATTATTGGGGCACGCCTTTTCGAGATTTCACATTATGGCAATAGGATTTTTCATTAAGGTTTATCATTAAGGTTTTATGGGGCTCGGCATGCAACTATATAATCCGACCTCCATCTCCTTCGACTTCCATCTCATTCGTTCGCCTTCCATCTCCTTCGCCTTCTACCTCTTTCAATTTGTCTAATGGCCCGGGACCAAGACCACCGCCAAACGCCGCTGATGAATTGCCGGATCCGGATCTGGATCCAGTTCCGAATCCGTTTTTTCTGAGCATTCTGGTGGTTCTGGCACCACAATGAAAATTGTGGCTCGTTTTAGCTGTGAAGAGGTGTCTCGCTTGCAAGAAATAGGAGCTTACCTTTCTGAAAAGGTTTTGCAGTGGGTTGATCGGGTGCATGTCAATGAAGAACGACTGTTGGAGATGAAGATTTTTGCTGAAGACAATGAACTGTTCGTGGAGCTGAGGATGCCTCCTCCTGCACGCGTGTAGTGGCTTGTTCCCCTTCTTAGTATCCTAGGTTTTTGCTTTCACGGCTATGTATATGAAATCACCCGGGCTCCTTAACTTATGTTGTGAACAAGTCTGATGTAAACTTTTGGCCCAGATCTTTTTTTTTGTGCATGATATGTAAACTGGCCTATATGTAAACTGGCTTGGGCAGCTTGTGACGGTTCCTTTTTATGTGAATCCCATGTGAATACATAATATGATATGATATGTTTTCTGAAATTTTGTCTCTTGATTTCGTAGTGCAACATATATTCAGGTTAGGTAGTTTGGAAGTGTTGTTTAGAAGTATAGTCCAGAGGGAAAAATGGCGCAGCTTATCATATGAAATCTCTTTTTTCTATTACTTGACAGAAATTAAAGATCCAGAGGTAGGGTTATTCATTTGATACATCGATCAATACAAAGGCCTTACTTTACGACTGTGTTTAAATGTTTATAACCCCGAAATGTTCATGCTTAAATCGTGTTTAGATGTTAAAATGTCCATGTAATAATGTTCATGCTTTGCTAAAAATAATTGCATACCTCTGCTTGCTTTTCGTAAGAAAGATACAAGTGCATGCATCCATTTTTCAAAGAAGACCATAAACTCTATAAAGCATATCAAGAACCATTGTTTCTGCCTTAAACAATCACAAGTAAAACCCTTAAGTAGGATCACAATCGTCCACAATCACAAGTAAAACCCTTAAGTGTTTTGAACATAATGTTTAAGCAAACAGATTGTTATTGCATTCCTGTGCCAGCCTTTATGTATCAAAATCGCATAGAGTTTTAGGCATCCGAAGTTATGCAACTTCAAACCGTAATACTATCTTAAAACTAAGTTGTCGCCGATAGGACATGAAATTATTCTTGTTATCTTTCCCATTGTCTTCTCCTTTCAAACCTTCACCATCATGTAGTCGGCATCTCATAAAGTAAACCAAGCCGAAGTTCTTGGTTTTTTTGAGGGCTGATACTTCTTCTCTTAAGGCTAAAATATAAATGGCAAAATGTAGTCTTACCATGCTGCCATAAGGAGTATCCGCTTCCATAATTAAACAAATGCATGTTATTTGATAATACACTACAATTGGGAACAAATATCCGCCTCACCGCCAGATTCCCTAAAGCTTTTGCTTTCCCTTGTCCCCTACAAAACAAAAAGAAATAATAGTTAGTAGCAGACTATAACCATTTAGTGGCCCTAATGACAGCACAATCCTACCATTATTTTGCTCACGTACAAACTTATTCAGCTGTACCCTATCATTATCATGCAAATGGTAAATGTTTTTGGCGGGTCATATTTTAAACATGCAGGATATGATAGACTCAAGGTCTATGAGTCTATTATCTACGATCGTATGTAAACCATATGGACTTGGCATCCTTGCCAACGTGTTTTCTGTAATATGCTAGATTTAGCTGAACTTCAAAGGAAGGGCGTTTAACCAAGTCCACGGGCTCTCTACTCTCTCTCCACGCACTGCCAGACTTCCTCCTCATGCTCAATACCCTTCCAAGGTACCAAACCTTTTGAATTGACACACACATTTACGCTTCTTTTTTGGTCAGTAGCATGTCTAGTCCGTGGTACCACCGCTTTCTTCCATGTGTTCTTCAAAGTAGACCACACACCGCTCCAATGCCTAGTAGAGTCTCAGCACTAACATTATTATCTTCAATGGAATATACCAAAGTCCTAACTCTAGTCAACCTATCCTTCAAAGCCACGGGTTTCCATTTAAATGACTCACAATGGTTGACTTAAAGATTCTCTTCCCTTCCATCTCAACATGCCAAGATACATGAGAGGGCTTTTTCCTTTCACATTCGGCCCAACATTTCATCAAATACATGACGTAATTCAGATCCGCCACATCAGCCTCACTTACTACTTCTTCACCTTGAGGCTCCGCGGGCTCTCTTCCACAACATCGGTCTCATCTCCTACAATGTTAGAACTCAAGTCTAGCGAGAAATTACTTTTAAAGCAATCCTCAAATTTCCATGGTTCATTAAACCATGGATCGCCTGCCCGCATGTAATACCGACACTCTCGCACAATTCTTGTGCGAAGAATAAGCCCTTCCTTTAAAGCAAAGAACAATCTTCTCGTCCGTATCCACGCCACTGAAATCTGAAAGGTCACAGTTCAGCACTTTACCATCAGTATCTACCTTTTTTTCTAACTCCTGCCAAATGTGCTCTTGCTTGACATGAGCTGCCGGAAATAAGAGGGTCGTGGCAGCCTGAAATTCAGAGATATGATTCAAAGCAGAGGCACTCTCCAACAAGTCTGCCCCATCATACGACCTCTCATTACGCACCATGCCACCCACTTTGGAGAAGAAGTTTTCGCACCACGTCCGATCCTCGTAATCGTAAGGGCAACTCTAAATGCCCAAATTTATCCCTCGAAATACTTAATGAGCAAAGACAACAAAATGACATGACAATTGCACATCTATGAAAGTTTCCCGACTAATGAAGTTTTTACTCAACGAATACGTGCTTTGGTCCTTCAACCATAGCCTCCAAAGTCTGTTATGAACAAGAACTTGAATCATTAGCAAATTCCCAGAATTTCAGTTACCAATCCAAACTAAAAGAAGCAAAAGCTATTCTTGCACACCTAAAAAAAAGGAAATCAAGGCAGCCCTTAACCCTTGCTCTTAGGTCCATAGTAGGTGACAAGAAGATGTCAATATAGGTCGCCACAATTTCCAAATAAACTTTTGTCCCCAAATTCGAAATGGTGGGCTCAGCATTCCATTTCTCGAGGTCGCCCAAGCACCCTTGAACCTTTCTAGAGGCAAGGCGTTGGGCAGCCCTCCGCTTTTGCCTCCCCGCCGCTTCACATCTCCAAGTTCCAGCCCATGCCTCCCTTGGCACAACTCAAAGACATGGTGTATGTCATTAAGAGTGACTAGCTCGTTCCCTAAGTACAATCTTCTAGATGCACTGTCCAACGGATTGACAAGCTTCTTGCCATTGTGCACGAAATCTTGATCATGCAGGCCATAAACATCATCATTAATTGAGGCACTTAAAGGCCAACCAATCCATGGCACTTCAAATGTAGAGTCCCTAGAGCCCTTTGATGTGTAGTCCTCAAACATGCATGCTCTTCGTCTTGAATCTCCATCCGAAGCCGTGGGTCGATTAGAGGGCCAACTACCATTCTCAAGTGTGCATTCCACAACTCCTGGATTCGGTTCCACTGACATCTTACTTCAAGGTGATCGAATCTATTACACGTAAGAATAATAGCAAGGACAAGCTTGGGCAGCTTCTTGTGCAATGGGTTTACAATAAGAACTCTTGCATAGTGAGAAATCACATTCTCCTCGAAGGCCTTCGTAATGACATTGTAGCCCTCTTCATTGCAGCCAACAATCACCTCAAAGGTGCCATTGCAGACATGTCCTTCCTTCTTTCCACAAAAGCCTAGTAAACAATCATCTCTAGGAATCCAACGAAACGCAGCCTCTTTCACCACGGTCTCATCCTCTACCACAATTGCTGGAATTCCACCCAAATCAAGTCACGGACGCGTTGCATGTGTCGAGAATAGGTTTGAGCAAGATGCTTGAATGTGTCTTCCCCGATAATCGACTTTGTAAAAGAAGCTTTCTCGTAGAGCGCGATCGTGGTGGACATACTTGGGCCCCGCAAAGTTTAGAGAAAGAAAATTGTGCATTCTTCTCCCTCCCCAAATCTTTATTGTTTCAAACAATGCTTTCGCGTGGTTTCTCTATATCTTCTTCTATGGCCAGGTCTGATTATGTTTTGAGCTATGTCCCTTAAAAAATCCCACAAAGCTGGCCTACCACTAAATTTTCCTTGCCGATGTGCCTCCACTATGTCTTGGCAAAATCTGTTCACATCCTTTCTGTTCATGGACTCCTCCAAACTTCCTCTAAGTGACCTTTCCTTCATTGACAATGCCACAACTCTCATTCGGGAAAACATTAACTCTGCTTTCAACTTCCTTATCTCAGACCCAGCAGACCTAGCCATTTTTTTAACCTCTATGCTATTCAGATAATCTGATCTAATACGTAATTTAGTAGTTCTAAGTCCCCTTGCTACCTTATCATCAGTTTGCCTATGCACCCTCATGTAAAAATCTTTTTCCTTCGGAATAGCAGCACAAAGTGAACATTGATAATTAACAAAGGGTTCACCACTAAGGCTAATCCTCTTGCACTTCGTATGCCTAAACGTGCCACTAACATGGATTACATTCTGCCCAACCACTAATGTATGCTGCAATGTAGGTTCACAATACCATTTTGTTCCCATTTTCAGCTCATGCAGAAAGGGTCTTAAATCCTTGGCTTTATCTCCATACTTCCCACCATACTTATATTTGTTTTGCCAAAAGCCCCAACATAGTAAAGCCAAAGATGTTTCTGTTGGGGAAAGACAACGAAGTCTAAATAATCTACAAACTTACAATACAATAAATGTTACAAGGCTTACAAGGCAGTTTTGTATACTCACGTGAACTATTACTTGATGATGCTTGGCTGCTCAGATGGAGGGGTCATTTTACCGCAAAAACAAGGCAAAGTAAAAATCAGTGAGAAAAACAAGGTATAGAAGGTAAAGGAGCAAAGTAAAAATCAGTAAGAAAAACAAGGTAAAATATGAACACTTGTAGCAAATAAAATGTAGCGCACCCTTTGCAAAAAACTTAAGCAAACTCCCTTGATTCGGGTCTGGTTCAGCAGATTTCTTGGGCCGCCCACCTCTTGTTCTTTGCTCATCCTAATCCTTCTCAATATTCATGACGGCATGCACGCACGCCTCTTTTTGAGAGAATATGGTCTTTCATATGGCCAACGAGACTTCCAGATTTGGGAAACAACTCAAGGAGCCTTTCACACATGACACAAATGATACTGAATGTCTTCAACACTTACAAATCCACCAATGGTATTCTCGTAAAGCTTAAACACAACATCGAATACTCTAGTTTCCTCTTGAAACTTTGCAATGGCAAAGAAAAACGTACTTTCAACTAGAGCTTGGTTCTCTTTGGATACATGCAACTCTTCCTCTTCATTACAAGGCTGATCCTCCGTTTCCTCGATCTGCAGGACCCCCGGCACCCTTTTCTTCAACCTTGAGGTTACGCTCATAATTCTCAAAGATGGCCCTTGAATTTAGATGGTCTGCGTTCAAAGTTACACATGGTATCATCTCCGCCTTTCCCATATTTCTTTTCACATTCAATACACCAAATAGAAAAATACCGCTTTTACCATGGACATCATAAGAGCACAATTCAAACCGTCCTTTCGATTTCTTTGCTTCAACTTCCCCGCTCAACTTCTTCATCGGCATGTTGCCATCCGGCAACATCAAATTTAGTTGCTAACTTGGATAGCAACTTGCCCTTTGTCAATTCAGATCCGGCACATCATCTAAAAAGGAAGCATTTTCAACTAGATGGAGTTCATCGCCGCTTACCTCTTCATTGGTCCGATCCTCGGCTATGACAGCTGCCTATCATCACAAATTGGTGATTTAGAGATGCAATGCTTTCAACCGCAGTCCTTTGCCTTTTATGTGCATGCTCCCCAACCACCTTGATTGTAATCTCGTCAAGTAGAAACCTTAAACCTTAGCTCCCCGCCTTTGGTGTGAAGGCCACTTCCCTATCTCCAAGAAATGCAAATTCTTTGTCATCCTTTAGCAACCCGTCCCGCCTTATTTCGCCAGACATCCGCATAAGTGCACTCGTGGGAGAGGCGATGACAAGGCCAAGGTCGGGCCACAACTCCACACCCATCATTCAACTTGATGACTACCGCCTTCTCCATTTTTGTCAACCTCGCAAATAAGAAGCATCAAATATTAGAGCGTAAATATGCGTACAAAACTTGTAGAAAGGACCGAAATGGAGGCACGGGAATCTCAAAGAACAAAACTAAACAGAGACGAATCCTCAAAGAATGTCTTACGTGTTTTAAAAAAAGTACTTCTAATCCGTTGATAAGAAACTATAAAACAGGTTTTGTGAGGCAAAACTCAGACTTTGGGAAAAAAAAAATTCAAAACATAACTCCGGAAATGCAAGAACCCTTAAACGTATCTGTCCTCCAGTTTTGATCAAAGCTTCAAAGCCCCCTTAACGTATTTGTAAGTCCCTCCACCTGCATCGAATGCGCCCTGAACCCGTGGATATACAGCAGATCGGGCGCCAAAACGTAAGGCGCTCCTTAGGTATACGTACTTCAAAATGGCAAAAAAACCCCTTCATTGCCCACGCACATGTTTTGTACGGAAAACAAAGGTGAACCCCCCGGGTTAGCTTCAGGCTGGTTGTTGTGGTCTATTTGGAAAAGAAGGCGAATGTGTATCTTCAAAGGCTTATCAATTGGTGTCGACCAACTTCTTCACGAGGCGCAAGACAGATTGGTGAAGGCATACCTATGTTCTCAGCTTGCTCCTGAGAAAAACGTTTGATTTTTGAGGAATATTTGGGTATCTTATCTTATGCATAGACAGGTGGCTGCACTCAGTGGATTATCTTTGTCTGCTGAGATTTTATTCCTGTCTCTGCATCTACGTGTGTACTTCTTCTGGAATATTGAATAAGAGTTTGCCGTCCTTCAAAAAAAAAAAAAAAAAAAAAAAAAAAAAAACAATGTCAACACTTTACTCTAATTGATCTAGAGTACAAACTTTAGTATTATTTTGTGCCAAACTTCACCGCCTATATGGCCATGATTATTATCTGTGCCACACGCCTGTCAAATTGATGGTGGCCTACCCTCTTTTGGAGTTGTTCTACCATAACGGTCCAATGGAATCCAACCATTGTTGACTAGTCACCTCCTCCTTGGGGCAAAGTGTTTCCAACCATTACTTTAGTGCCTAAACGTCATTAAGTTCCACAAATGAACTTACATATTCCAAGGGATTATGTGAATATCCCAAAGGACAATACCACTCACCTGTCCTACTTGGTTAAGTGGACCCACTTATCAAACGAGGATACAACATCAGTCCTCGAGAGGGATTTTGTTTTTAAGGTGGAGAGAATGTGACGTTCCACGTATTTATATGCCTTTTGGGTATAAATACATGACACGTCACTATGAATAATGTGACACACCTAGGGGGTTGACGGACAAGTTAACGATTAAGTCTTAACCCTAGGGTAGGAATATTTAATTATGGAGAATAGCAATGGTTGAGAAATAAGGTAAACACGGTATTCATACTATGGTATATTAGATATTTGATGGAATACGGGATTTGAATAGCGAAGCTAGGAAAAGGAAGACTTTTATTATTTATTATTAATAGGAAAGGGGAGGATATTTTCCTTAACTTTAGGATTATAAAGTAGTAATAAAAGGAAAAACGTCTGTTTGGATCGAAATTCCAGAGGTTTCTGCCTGCGCTATCGAGCATTGTGATAGAAGAGGAAGATTGGATCTGATGGGTTAAACTGGAGCCAAAGATCCATGAAAATCTGTGATGGCTTGATCGTCATTGTTTACTTGTTTGTCTTAGTGGAGGATTGATGTCGGCTTTGTTTTTGGTTTTCCTTCTAACTATCTTGCTGTCTACTCAAGAAGCATGTCCAGAATTGGCTACAGGGTTTAGAACTCCATATTCATTGCTGAGCCCAGCCAGGAAGCGATGTCTTTTTGTTTTCCTTTGCTTCCAAACTGCTGCCAAAGCCAGCAAACCGGTAGACCTAAACTTTTCTGCAGGCTCCAACCGGAGTTTACTCCTGACTCAAAACAGGCCTGTTCCGCTCCTTCCCTGCTTGTTCCGATCATGTTTGCTAATTCCGGCCCTGTTCCGCACAACTCAAGCTTCTGTTATGGCCTTTTTAATTCCTTTCGATTTCGTTTTTATTTAATCTCTAGTTTTTAATTCAATAAGTGTAGTTGGTTAAGGATTAGAACAATTGTCCCAAAGACCCAAGTTCAATTCCAGCCTGGAACTTATATTTTGCTTGGAATTCTGTCTAAGCCATATTTTTGCACTTGCAACGCTTTCCTTCTAAATTACCCTATGGTGTTTATTTCTTTCCATTTCCTTAGATCATATCTTGTTAAGTATTGTCTTGTTTCCTTATGTTCATGTTTTATTATTACGTCTTGCATGCTAAAATGGGAAATAAAAAGATAAGAAGAAGAAGAAGAAGATTTTTAACGTCCACGGAAACCCAATCGGGTTATGGGACCAGTACATGAAAGAGGGGTGTAAGCCCAAACAAAAGCTCGGGGACAAAGCCCCATCACAGAAGCCTAAATTAGTATATATATACATCTTTGAGGGCAAGCGCCCAAACCAAATGAAAGCTATTTGTTCTCATAATATAGTATCAAGCTATCTTTGAGAGACCCTAAACATAGCCTCCCCCACCTGATTAGAAGGCCAATGGTCTAGGATAATTGCTGCTCCTCCTCGGATACCGCCCATTTCTTGTGTTGACGGGCTTCCCTCACAGTCACCCGAGGCGGGGAGCTATATGATTGGGGCCATCAGTCACATCTGCTAGGGCGGGTGCGAGCCTTGTCCTTAAATGCGGGTCGAGGTTTGGGGCCCTACTGCCTCTTGGCGACACGAATGACTTGGGCGCAGTGCAGAAGGCATTTTTGGCACGGGCACTTGGGGTGAAACCTTCAGTCCCCTATCGGTCTGCTGCAGCTGAAATGATTCTTGCCGCTTCCAGGTGGGCCCCCTGATAGACACATCGTCTATTTTCGAAAGTGGTTACTATGGGTGATGCTCGGCTCCCGCAGACTGGCTTTCTTGTGGCCATGAGTCCGCAGCGGCTTAGGGCCTTGTTGGAGGGGTAAGAGAGATCGATGGTTCGCCCGATGGAACGTCGCGAGGAGCCGCGAATCGTCTGGTGGGCGCCCGTCGTGGCGACTGGCGGGAGTACCCTAGATGCTTGTTTCCTTGGCAAGCTCGGGACCCCATTGCTCTAAAGCGGGTCAAAATGGCCCATTACAAGGAGCACATCAACCCGTGTTAGCGGGGCCCACGGCTCTACTGCGTTCCCGAGTGCCCCTGAAAAGCCTTGAACTCATTGCCTCTATTCGCGACAGGTGCCCACCATCTTCGCGATCGAGGCAGGCGGTGGATTGGGGAGCCCGCCGGGACAGGCTCGGTCCCGTCTTTTATCAAACGGGTGCCATTGAGGATGAGTCTCACACTTTCGAGTTGCCCGGTGTTCGGTCGACCGGGCCGATCACGCTCCCTTAGTACGGCCCGGACGTGCCCTTTGCATTTGCGATGAACACACCGTCGACGCGTGCCACGGGTCATACATCCAGAAGTACCGGACTGCGAGGTCACATTTGCCCCTTTGGCTGTCCGTGACTAGGCACTACGGGGGTGGTGCATGACCAGATATATTGGGATGTTTTACGCATTTTATATGATTAGCACGGTTGTCGGTGGGCCGATTGTCGCCACGGTTTTCCCTCGAAAACCCTTCTGGCGGGGTTTTTAATCCGGGCGTGTCCGCTTTTTTTGTTTTTGTATTGGGTCCCATAGACCGATTGGTCTCCGTGTGGACGATAAAAGTACCTTCCTTCCTTCCTTCCTTCCTAACCTTGCACAACTCATTCCGACGATTGCATAGCCGCATGGGAGAAAGATCTTCCCGCAAGGAAAAAGTAGTGCCCCTCAAATGATTTCGTCGCCGAAGAACACCGAGGCGACTCAACCCATCCCAAAGCGAATTAGAAGGTGTCGAGGTCGATCGGGACGCCAAAGCTTCCCACCCTAGCTGCGAACACCACCCAATAGCCGGGACATGCATAACCCCACGAAGAATTGCTTAGCGACCTCCAAATCCGTCCTTCTCAAGATTTATCTCCTCTACCCCTATGATACGTAAATTCAAAGCTTCGGTCTTGTGTGTCCGGTGGTCGGTTCCAAGAACCAAATGGCGTGGCCCCTCCTCCTGCTGTGCTGTACCGCAGTGTGAACATGCGGGGGCGCTGCAGTCTGGACACTAGCATCAGCACATGACGGCACATGAAATGGATCTTCAGTCTGTATACTAGCATCAGTGCACAATGGCACATCAGCAGCCTGAGGTGCATGTGAATCTGACTGCTTCAAAATAGTGGAGTACAGCAGATGAAGAAGATCATACATGTAGGTCCGCTCAACACAGACCTCCCGCCCGTTAAAATATCCCTTGCCCCAAAACTGTGTGATCATATCCTGGTCCGATTCCAACTCGAAGCAAGAGGCCACACGATGCGGAATATCAAGCAACTCGTCATGCGATGTATGGTGTTTCATTTGCTGCCGCGCCAGTTCTCTGGCCTTGCGGGTCATGGAAAAAGGCTAGGCTGCTAGACAGAGGCAGGTCAAAGCAGCTAGACAAAGCAAGAAGAGACAGAGCTGGATATGGGAGCCAGGCAAATCAAAGGATGGAGGCAAAAGGTGACGTTTATCTAGAGCTGGATATGGGAGCCAAGCAAATCAAAGGAGGGAGGCAAAATCTGGCAGCTTGCGAAATAGGCAGTTGCCAGAGCTGGAGCTGGAATCTCGATGCTGAATAGGCTTGGATAGGGCTTGAGTCGGCAAACAGAGATGGTCCGCACCTATCCGTTAAATCATAAATCAAATCAAATAACCTCGTAGCTATTCTTCCCGAGATTGTGGTCGGATGTGAAGCCCTTTCCGTGTGTCGGCCAATCACGCCTAGTTTCACCCAAAGACTAAGTGTCGGTGTTAATAATCGACCCGGTATCCGCCCCTCGGCCAATCGGGAATGAAATAATAATAGGAAAAAAAGAAACCCCTCTTGATTCAAAGCGCAGCTGGAACCGAGAACTGCCGATCACGACCTCTTGAAATCGTAACCAAATCACGAAGTTTCTAAAGCAACCGATGATGCTTCCAATCCCTCCGCCGCGATCGATTCCAACTCCCGCTGTGCTTTGGTGCTAGATGGTCGTATTCTTTTGCTGTGTGCTAGGCGCTAAGATAATTGTGTTTGAATGAACCCGCCCCTTCGTCATTGCCGGAGGGCTGGAGTGGTTGAGCAACGTGCATACCAGGTGAATGGTATGTGAACGCATATCTGTCGCGAATCTGCAATGCGGTGAGCGTGAGCGGCGAGGGATTGATCATCCCTGGATAACATTAATTGATGAAGTTGTGTTGTAATAGAGTGTTTCTTCCAGATTATCTAGACCAGGTAACAGTTGCTCACTTAGTCCTTTCTCAGGACTAACCCCACTTTGCTTCCTTTATCTTCCAGATGGAGTGAAATCCGAGATTGCCATTGACCAGCATAGTTAAGATTGACCTAGAAGAATTTCGGAGTTATTTACATGTCGCTTTCCAACGTTTTTTCTTATGGTTGTGCATGTGATGTGCACGACATTTTGTCCAAATTCTTTAGTGAATATTCCATTAGAGACTCAGAACATGTCAGAGTGTCTTCAGACAATGAGGGTGGCGACACCCCCAATGTTTCTAAGTAATATTTTGTTACTATTATCCTTATTTCAATATGAACATTATTCAAGGCTTTTAAATTTGTTGATTTCAAGTGTTTTAACGGAGCGTTTCAAATAATTAATGGTACATTAATTATTCATAAGATAAGGTAAGCTATGTAAATCATTAATTAAGATGGAAACCTAACTCTAAACCCTAATTCGAATTTAGGGCTTAACCTAATATTAAAAAGGCTAAAATATTAAATTAGTAAATGATAACCAATCTAGAATTGCCACCTGATCCAAATCGATTGGGCAAAGCAGACCTGCTAACTTTAGATCACCCAAATTGGGACTTCCACCCCAATTTGCCTCAATGCAATTTGGGGACGCCTCCCTAACCTGCCTCATTGGACTGGGGTGATGTAACCCGGAGTAGTCTCATAGGGTGAGTCCATGAGCTTGCGCCTCCGGAAGGCTACAGTCACATCATAGCATGTTTTAGCCTATCTGCAAAGTGTGCATAGGAGAGGCGGATGGAGTGGATTACCCTAGCCATTGTTCTATGCCATCCTATGCCATGTTATGCTTCGTGCATTTGTTATCCCGGAGGCCCCGACCATCGCCTGACCCCTTAAGTCCGAGCCCGGTAGAATCCTTGTTTATGATGCATTTCCTATGTTATGTAGGAGTTATGTTGTCGTACATATTGATGATGGATGAGCCACCCTTCGTGGTGGCATATTATTTATCTGTATTGTTGCCAGGTGATAACATGCAATATAGGATTCCCATAGATAAAGATAAAGATAAAGATAAAGATAAATTTTATCGCCTCGAAAACCAAAAAAGGTTATGGGACCCATACAAGAAAAAAGGGGCTAAGCCCAAACAAAACAAGCAAAGAAGGCAAAAGCCCAAACAAAATCCAAGAACAGGTCACAAAGAAAACAAAGGGCCAAGGCCCAAAGAAAACATGAGGGCAAAATGCCCCAGTACAAACAGGATGAACATGCTTGTGGATGCTAAGGATATTAGTGCTATTGAAATATTTTAGACATAACCTATCCACGGGTTGGAAGGCCAGTGGTCTAGAATAATCGCTGCTCCTCCTCGATAAACTGCCCATTTCTTATGCTGGCGTGCTTCACTTATTCTACAGAGTTCGGCCCCTCGCTTGCACAACTATATTGGAGAAAGATCCTCCTGTACCGAGAATGCAGTCCCCTTTAGGTGGTTGCCATGCTGAAGAATATGGAACCGACTTAATGCATTCTGGAAGCGAACGAGAAGGTGACGAGGCTGATTAGGACGAGTTGCTCCACCCGAGCAGCACTCACAATTCCAGTAGCATGAACGTGCATTGTCTCCATAAAAAAATTTGTTGCTACCTCCAAATCTGTATGTCCTTCTGCATCCATCTCTATAACCCCTATAATCCGCAAATTAAGGGCCTGCGTATGTCACTATAGAGGCATCATGTGATGAAGACGACGGGAGCTAGCAGAACCCCGGTGGTGGTGGCAAGTCCTGACCGTGAGACCCAATCTCGCGATCAACACGCTGGCCCGGCCTCAGCCTGAATCTAGATCAACACAATGTCCGGCTTCGGCCTCAATCTACTCGATCAACACACTGTGTTGCCTCAATCTGTATAGAGATTTCAGCGATACCCTTCACAAGGGAGGCGGCCTCAGGGTCAGATGTCCGTACGGAAGCATATAAAGCATCTGCATTCTCACCACCTTGATTTGCTGAATGTGGCACGAAGTCCTTGAGCAACCGAAGAATCGTCCAACGCTCAACAGAGATAGTGAGAGATGTGGCCACATTTTTCCTCCCCGTAATAAATGGCATAGAGATGATTCCTGAGTGGAGGCGGGGAAACAAAGTGAGTTTGGAAAGCGAGGGTGTCGAACCCAATCCTAAGAGGCTGTTGAGGCCCAAATAGAGAGGAAGGCAAACTGATTGGAATAGTTGGTGTCGGGCCATGGAGTTGGGTCCGAGATCGGGAGCTCGGAGAATGTGGCGAGGCTGTGGGGAGCAAGGGCTGCACTATTGGCGGTGGTTTCGCCCTGGCCATTCGCACTCCAAAGCGTTGGTTATTGGGTGTCCTGTGGCTCATGGTTTGCAGAGGTTAGATGCAGGAGTGCAGAGGAAATTGGGACACCAGGATTGGTGGCAGATGGTTGATGCTGAAGAAGGGGTTGTTGCAGAGAGATTCCTGCTAGGACCAACCAAGGCTAGATCTGACTGATGAGCCCCTACTGGAAACAGAAATCAGACATCAAATTCACCTGTAAGACTTGATGGCAAGAGGCCTTGCCGACTCTCTGAGCTATGTTAGATCCAAGAAAGACATTGCCGGCATACTTGGAGTGTAGAACCGTGTTTCTTACAGCATGAAGAGGCTTCCGATTACCATCTTCTCCAATACCCCCAGGTCCAACAGCACGTACCTCTCATATGACAAGCTTTTCTTTTGAAGAGTCGGTAGATAAAACCCTGCCTGTCGTCTTCTCCTGTGTTTCTGCAACCTTAATGAGAACTCCTGTGTCGGTTGAAGAACCTTGATATCATCTGTGGGAAGGAGCCCAACAATGCCTAAACGGTGCTGAAGCTCCTAAGCCCCGATTGATCCGAACTCATCTGGTTGATGCTTTTCCCAGGGGTTGAATCCGGCTGCCTTAGGCTGGACGATGGCGCCAATTAGGCTAGGCGGTGGCGAAGCTCCTAAGCCCTGATTGATCCGAACTCCTCCTTCTGATGCCGCACTCAAAAGGTCAATCCGCTGCTGCTTTAGGGCGGACGATGGCGCTAATTAGGCTAGGCTAGATAGATAGAAGGGATGAATGACACCTCCGGTGTCCTTCACCCGGTCACTTGGCCATCACTAGTGGTCCGAGTTAGACGGAGGGCCTTTCCATGGTGATGGAGTTGTCATGGGAGGGGAGTTTCCCGTATTTATAAGATGGGAGTATCATATAGGTTCGGGGAGCATCACAATCTTGGTAGAAGCCTTCTGAAACAACAAAATGCAAAGGATAAGTGTGTCTTTGGGCAAACCCTTGAAGTGCAAGAAACATGAACAAGATACACCGTTTGAGTATATGATGTTATAAAGGCATATGGTTGATCAAGAAAAACTTTGTTCTGGAAGAAACCCTTTTCATGCATTGGCTTGGAAGAAATAAAACTCCTATTAGCATCTTAACTATATCTTGCTATTTATATTTTTCCTACTTTTTTAGCCAGCTTTCATAGACTAATGACCTACCTAAACAAGAATACTTGCACTAACTTTTATAGATACCATATTTGTGTTTTCTTGAGTCCTAAAGAGAATATGACCAAACCATGTGCTTCAGATGTTTTATATATGATTAAGTTTGATTAGAAATAAGTTTCTATTTAAAACATAGAACCTCCATGCACCACGCATATAAAAATCTATCTGCTCTTATTGTGACATATAAATAACCACTAATTACGCTGTAGAATTATAATCTACTAGCACCAAAATTTTGGATCCCAAATTGTATAACCCTCATTCCTATAAATTAATTATTGGGGCCACTCTTGGGAAAAGCATAAAGAAAAGCAAGATGAGGTACTTCAAACCTATCAATCTTGCTCATTAAAACTGGACCCTTGGGAGGCAAATCAGGAAAAGTGATATGAGATACTTTAAACTTATTAGTCTTTACTTACTCACTCAGGGACCACAACCTTCCCGCATAACCAGTGGTTTGATGCTGAAAAGAAGCTCAAACACTGGCTTCGACAGGTCATGGATCCTATTATATGCTCACATGCAGCCATACAATATTGCACCTTTCTAAAGGGTAAGAAAGCCAGGCACTTTGCGGAACATCAGAGGGAAATGTTCTATCTCTTGTACTGGAAGCCTATACAACCTACATGGAATATCACCTTCGAGCAATGGGTGCAATACTTGCAGCAACTCTATGATGCTCAAGGGGCTCAAGCAACGGTACACTCGAAGATCGGCCCAGCATAAGAAATCACACAGGACGAGGTTGTCCAGGGCTTACAACATCTGGCCAATGGAAAGACATTAGACTTAGATGGCATGCAGGCAGAGTTGCTCAAATGGGCAGGGCCGCCAATAGTACGAACCCTAACTGCATTTTCAATAAGGCATTATAGAAAGGCTTCCCCTGTAGTGGACCACTGGCAAAGTTGCTCCATCTGCAAAGCAGCTGACCCACACTGCCCAACCAATAACCGAACAATCATGGTTAGTTCGCTTTTTGCAAAACTGTTGACCGGCATTCTCGAGTAACAGTTGACCACGCAGGTGAGATTCAGACCTCGACACTAGACCATTGATCTTATTGTCATATTTCGAACTTTGGTTAAAAATAGCAGGAACCATTGGCAAGACCTGTATTGCTGCTTCGTCGACTTCGCCAAGGCCTTTGACACTATGCCTCGGGAAAAGTTGTGGAAAAGTTTGCAATAGTTGGGGTCCCTCTGGACCTGCAGAACACTGTATATACAAGCTATATGAGACATGTTCAGGCCAGCTGGAATCATCAGGCCAACCATTCAGCAATAGTATGGGATATGCCAGGGATGCCCTCTCTCTCCAACATTGTTTGGTCTTAGATTGATCAATTGAAAAGTTACAGAGAATATAGGTGGCAGAGTTCAACTTTGCACAAGATCATCAGGCAGCTCATATAGTCTGATGATCTAAACCTCCTAGCTTACACCCTAGAAGACATTCAACGCCATCCGATGGCCCCACATTTTTTTCCGAGCACCGACATGCTCTCATTCAATCCGCCAAGTTTAAGTTACTTCTCGTCTCGTCCTCGCGTCAGCCAAGGCCTTCTTCATTCACTTACCAAAGGCAAAATTTGGAGGTAACACCCACCTACAAGTATTTGGGAGAGGAGTTTCCTTCTAGAACAAGTACTGGGATGCTTCCATCCGTTATGAGTAATAGCAGGCTGGAAAACACTGTATGCAAAACACAAAGCAGAGCTGTATGACTGGACCCATTAGTCGATCATCTCTCCAACCTGGCTTACACCATGGCAATGCGGCCTCAGCACCTCAAAGCATGAAGGAAAGGTGGGCTCAGTGCAACGCGTAACTTTTGACAACTACACATCAATGTGACCTTAGTTGTTATAGGGCATGATCAGAATTCCACAATCGACAAATTTTTTTCAAATAATAATATTTCCAACATAAATTTGTTTGAATAATTTTGAAGTAGCTTGCACCAAATTTAGGTTGCTCAAATGGTATATATTTTCTAGTGTCCCCGACAATTATTGAAAACGTGCATGTGTAAACGAAGTAGAACAAAAACAAAAATGAGAGAAAAGATTCAGAAAAAAAATTAGCAGTAAGGCAGGCTTGGAGCAAATGGTGGAAAGGACGAAGAAGCAAATGATGAAGAATGGAATGGGAGTATGAAAGTTCGGAAGTTCAAGTTCAGCCATGGAGCCATTTGGAGAGTGCAAGAGAAGCAACGTATATCTGCGCCCATTGGCACTCCCCAAATGGTGCCATGGAGCCATTTGGGGAGTGCCAAAAGGAGCACCTTCCAAAATGGTGCCATAGAGCCATTTGAGGAGTGCCTCCTTTTGGCAATCTCCAAATGGCTCCACGGTGCCATTTGGAGAGTGCCAACTGGAGCAAGTGTTGTGCTCCTCTTAGTACTCTCCAAATGGCTCCATGGCACCATTTGAGGAGTGCCAACTGGAGCAATATATATCTATGTGCTCCGCTTGGCACTCCCGAAATAGATTCATAGCTGCATTTGGGGAGTCCGGGAGCATGGACGTTTTCTAAATGAGATACCATAATAGAACATGGACAATTATTAAATGAACAAATCTGCACATACCCAAAACGAGCATAGATATTACAAATGACGTCTACTTAAATGTACTAAGAAGATAATGCATCTAACAAAATATTACAATAAAAAAGGCATTTTAGAGGATTTATTTAGGCATGTTGATCAGCATTTTGATGGAAGAAACTGTCGTCGAGTGGAGTATCGATTCTTGTAAGATTTCTATAGCGCCTCAAAGAGAAGCCCCCAAAAAAACTTTTGCAAAACAAACATGCACCCGCAAATAAATGACTATAAGAAGCCGCCTCAATGCGCCAAATCGGTAGAAGGAACCAGAAGAGCATGCATCCGCCTATATAAGGATCTATTCAAGTGCCTAAAGCAATGACACACGAAAGCAACAACAACAACAATATATCGGAGTTGGAATCATCTAATACAAGGGTGAATCGACTGGCTTTGTCTTTAGGTGGTACTTTTAAATTTGGGGTTTCAAATTTTGAGTTTGGGCGGGGTTCTTAAATTTGGGCGCAGATTGTAAATTTTGAGGGTTTCAATTTGGCCGAGGAAGAGTTTCAAATCGGGGAGGGGGGGAGGGGAGGGGCATTTTTAATTTATGACCACTTTATATGTTCGCCAAACTGCCCCAAAGCTTCCACACTTCTCGCCATTCCCCCCACCACCACACTCCAGCTCAATGGCCTCCATGCGTCTTGCCTACCACTACAACCCCTCCAAAGATCGACCACCAACACCCTAGCTCAACCATTGTTACCCGCCCGGTTCCTCCCAAAGACCTCTTGCCGGACCGCCTCCTCCTGATAGCATGTTAGACGACTTGTTGGACTGTTATGATAGTTCTCTCTTTTTTGTCTCAATGTTCTTCATTTGCATTCAAAGAATCGTGTGCAAAGCGACCCTAGCGCCTTTGTTTCATCGCTCTAGACACTAAAGGTGCCAAGGATCGAAAGGCAATAGTCTCCAAGGCAAAGATAAGTCATCTTCTTTTACTTGATTTTTGAGTTTCATGGGCAAATGGCCCCAGCTTCTTAAATACATGTTTGATTGATGCATGTCAAACGTTTTCTTAATAGATTACTGAGTAAACAAAGCAGGCAATTATGCAAGTTTTGGAGGCAAATGGCCCATTTTCCTCCACAAAATGCATTATTGCATGTTGTTTACTTGCTGTTTTTAGGATCGAAGGTTGCGTAAATGCATATGTAGGGTGAAAAAAGGTGTGATGGTGCCATTTGGCTCCTCAATATGCATTACTGTAACCTTCTGGAACTTTTGGCTACTGTTAATGCTTGTTACTTTTTGAGCAAAGACTGTGCAGGTTTGCTATACCAAATGCATATTGAGGATGAAAATGGCGTCATCCTCAGCATGGCCTGCAATACCAAATGCACCCTGAGGAGTGAAAATGGTGCCATGGCGCTCATTTGCATTCATCGACGTGCAAATTTTTTATTTCTTCATTTTTTCTTTTTTTCTTTCTTTTTGGCATGCTGAGGATGCAAAAGGCAGCATGGTGTCATTCTTTTATTTTATTTTTTAAAGAATATTGAAGGTGCAAATGGCGCCATGACACCATTGGCTTCCTCATCATGCATTTGATATCGCAGACCTGCATGGTTCATGCTGATATCGATGCTTGCTCATTGTAGAACAAAAGACCATAATGCTAGTCAAAGTATGTATGCCAAACCATGGCGCCATTTGCATCCTCACCATGCACTATTGATAGCATGCAAATGGCAAGTCTACCATTTGCATCCTCAACATGCATTTGGTGTAGCAGATCATTCCTCAACATGCATTGTTGATGCTGATGTTGATGCTTGTTAGTTTTAGAACAAAAGACCATGATGCTAGTCTGCGATCAAAGTGTGCATACCAAGCTGTGGCACCATTTGCATCCTCGACATTATTGATAGAAGACCAGCATGTTCATCTTCTGTGCATGTTAATCTACATAAGGAATATGTATGTTGGGATTGCAAATGGCGCCATGGCCCTATTTGCAATCCCAACATGCATATTTTGTAGCAAGGCAGCATTGTCTGTCCCCAAGAACTGGGTGGAGCAGGATCTCATCCCACACTTCCAGTTGATTACATGCCAAATCAGAATAGCGAGATTCCTGTCGTCTCAACACATCTCATCATTGTGTACGTGTCTCCTGTGAGTTACCTTGTCAACAATGAGGGTGAGGGTCTTTCTTGAATGAGGCAACCAAGGTCTTGACATGCCCAACTAGCATAGATGCCAAGTTCAGGAGGCTTTGGAATAAGTCGAACACATTTATTCGTCGTAAAGGGTGGTCTTCAATTTTCTTCAATTTTCCTCTTATCTCTCAATAGTTAGCCCCTTCAGCACATGCAACTTGCTAAAAACGAAAGCTACATGCCAAATTTGCGCAAAATATGTGTGAAAAAATGAATGGCGTCTTATTGTTATATAAAACACCCTAAAAAATGTCTTCAAAACAATTTCGTCCCTAGTTCACGAAATTTCTCAATTTAATGAAAGTGTGCTTTACAATGCTAAAGTCAAACCTAAAATTTTAGTGCACTCATAGAGTTTCTATATAATATTGTGCATAGTTAACAGTTGTAGCAAAATAACAAAGTTGTAAATAAGGCTCGCAATATGCAAGAGACTTGAGGTCGAAAGCTTACTATTCTATATATATAGAAAGGCATTATAGTATATTGATATGGCTCATAATGGACCTTTATGATTTAACCACATTGTCAATATGCTTAGGTACCACCCCAAAACTGGGTCCACATGTTGTTTTTCAGTGTCTTTTTTGCTAAAAAACAACACCAAAAAACTACGTGTTGTTTCTTGTCCGGATTTGCTAGAAACAACGTGTAGTTTTTAGTCAAACTTTTGTACGTGTAGTTTTTTTTGTAAAAACTCTACGTGTAGAATTTTGTCAAAATTATCTACACGTAGGAATTACATGTGTTTCGACATGTTGCTTTTTGAAAAGTAATTGTAGTTTCCAGGTGTTGCTTTCGTGAAAAAAATACATGTGGTTGTTAATAAAACTTAAAAAGTCCACATGTTGTTTTTTATTGTTGTTTCCAAAAAAAACTACACTGAAAAACTACGTAGAGAATTTTGTCCGACTTTGCTAGAAACTACATGTAGTTGTCTCTATTTTTTTTTTCTATATTGTTTTCAATTGTTGGTTTCCCAAAAAAATGATATGTGGTTTTAAGAAAAAAATGTGGTTATTAAAAAATAGGTGTTGTTTTTTAGTATTGTTTTACATAAAATCCACATATAGTTTTATAGAAATAAATACTTTCAGGTGTAGTTATAAAAAAAATAACACGTCATTTCTTAAAAATAGTGATTGTTTCACATGTTGTTTTTGCAAAAAAAATAAGAAAAGCCACCCATAGGATTTTAAAATTGACAAAAAGAACGCGTTCTTTTTATCATTTAAATAATATTGGCAAAAAAAGCACTATATTGTTATGCTAATTTATTCATGAACCTAGTAGAAAATATTGTGAATTTATGACTTGCTTTTGCTTTAGTTATTCTTGAGTTCTCTTTTAAAAAATGCCTTTCGAGAATCGAACCCAAATAAGTCCATTAGGCATGGTAGTTCTTAAAGCATGAGAGTTGTGCCTTCCATAGTCTTACTTTTATGTTTGTTCTTATTTGTAGTTATTAATGCATAGAGTTCCTGCTTTCAATGTTTCTATTCTAGGCATAGTAAGCTAGATAAAAACAATTACTAACTAAAGAAACAAAAGATGACAAGCATCCAATTTAGTAGTATTTTTAAACTTGTGTAGCATTTCTAATCACTCAATCTAAGTACTCCAGAACATTGGACTAGTGCATTCTTACCTGCTATGCTACGGTGAGGTCTCGAGGTCCTGGAACATTGATAAGAAGCCAATGTAAGTGTTCCATGTTTGATACATCCTCCATAGTTCTAGCATCTGCATTACTTTATACAGATTGCCTGGCATCACAAATGCTCTTTTAATCTCCATTTTAGGAGGATTCTTTACTGCTCCTTCATTCAATTGTTTCCTGAATTCTACCATGCAAAGTAAAGAAAAATTTAAGTAAAAACAGAGCACCACATAGACAAGATTAACAAACCTGAATTAGAGGTACAAATTCGAAAATCACATGCAACAGATTAGCTCTTTAAGCCTCGAAAATCACATGTAACAGATTAGTTCTTTAAGCCATACTTGCATGACACCATTTATGCCTTTTCCTCTGCCCTGAACTGCAAAAATAAGATCAGAAAGCTCTAGTATATAGAACAAATAAAGAAAAGATGCAGTGAAGATATCTGCATTTTGCTCACCATATTGCAGAGGGTGATATTTATACACATAAATAAAAGGTCATCTAGAAGCAATGTTCCAATTCCAAAAGCCCTGATCCATAAGCCATGTTCTTATCTGCCTATACCAATTCTGGAAGCCCTATTTTTATGTGCCTCTGCAATTTCAGCAGCAGCACCAAAACAAATCTAACTTTAAGTTCTGATTTTGTGGCTACTTTGAAAGTTTAATGTCCCCAGCCAGAACAATGCCATGACAATAGAATCGTAAGCAGTGTCAGATTGAAATAGCGATCATCAAATTCGCAAATACCTACTGTCAAATTTCTGCTGCTGCAACCATAAGCTTGCGGTGTGCTCCCCATTTGGTCGAACTCGCGGTAATAACCGCAAAACAGAATACCGAGAATGGATTATTCACAGACTTGTGGGTTCGATTAATCACAGACGTGCATGGATTCAAATACAAGCATGGATTGATGGAACTGCTGCTTTATTTCCTCCAGCTAAAATTGGACCTCCTTAAAACCTTCAACCAACGTATTAAATTTGTTGAACTTTTCTAGTTTACTAAGAAAACAAGTGAAAGAAATATTGACCACAAAAGAAGATACTTTCATTGAATGAATCGTGTTTACAATATATAATCCATAAAAGATATTTTTATGGTAAAAGGTGAAGACTAATAGTAGCAACGTTGCCTTTTTATAAAGGCACGCTGCCTAAGAATAGGCAGCCTCGCTAACACCCCACCTGCGACTTTAGTCTTTCACCTTTTAAAATATAGAAAAATATTGTGTCTAAGAAAGAAGACACATATTGCAACTCATAGATAATCTCCCCATCGCAAATTTGGTCTCACACTCGATGAAAAACCTTTGGTGGTCACAAAGGAAAAACCCGAAAAGCTACAATCTTCTAATATTTATGCTTATTCTCAAGGACACCAAGAGCTTTAACATTGTCTTGATGTCTCTTTTCACCTAGAGGCTTCGTGAAAATGTTCGCAACCATAGTCGTAGTTGGACAATATTCCAACTTAAGTGCGCTTTTGCAACTTCAAGCTTAACATAATGATAATGTAACTCGATGTGCTTGGATTTGGAATAGAACTTCATCTTTTGATAAAGCTATAGCACTTTGATTATCACACATAAGTATACTCGGTCCATCCTGAACTTGTCTTAAGCATTCTAACAAGCGTCGCAACCAAACAAGTTCGCGACTACTAAGCTAAAGATGCAAAGAACATATTCTCTTCAAGAATAGAAATGGAAACACATCGTTGCTTCTTACTCATCCAAGACAACAGAGATTTTCCTAAAAAAGAAACAACAACCACTTGTTGATCTATATGTGTCCGGACAACCACCCCAATCATCTATATATCCAAGCAACCCGAAAGCATTCAAACCACATCGTCTTACTATATGTGATACCATAATGAATAGTGCTCTTAAGATATCTCAAAACACACTTAGCATTATGCCAATGTTCTTTGCCAGGATTAGTCATGAATTGGCCAAGAGTATTGGTGTTGACCCTCAACCTGGCTTAGAGAGTCAAACACAAGAAGCCAACTTGAGTTTTCACTCAAGTTGGGGTTAGAACCTCCAGATCACTTAAGGTGATCAATCTACACAAGAATTTCCCAAAGAAAAAGCTCAGTTACAGAGTTTTCATACCTTTCCCAATTCTGGAATATGGACCCCTTACTCAAATCGATGCAGATCTCATAGACAGATTGATTTCCAAGGTCAGATGACTGTGACTTGTTCAGAAAAGTTGTAGGCAAGCAAGGGTAGAGATCTTGACCAAGTCTGAGTTTTAATTTGTAAGATATTCGATCTCAAAGTTGGGTCAAATTTTGGTCAATATCAGTCAAAACTAAAAACAGAGCTCAGAATTTTGTAACTTGGGTTGTAGGTGGAATTTTGAAGAAATTCCAAAACTAATATGCAATGTAGATCTCAAAGGTAAGGTGCATGCTGTGAAATCATGATTTGAATCACTAAAACTATTTTTTTTGGCATTGTTTTGTGGATATCAATCTAAATTTGTATCAGACAGAATGCAAAAAAATGTTAACTTGAGTTTGGAATGGGATTTTTTCGAAATTTTTGTGCACACAAGTGCAAATAAGATAGGAGAGGAAGTGCAGATGGTCATATGCAGAAAAAAAATGAAGGAATTCTTTACTGTAGAAATGTTTGTGATGCAAAACTACTAAAGGATCATGACAGTCGACTTTTTGAATACTTGGCAGTCAATTTTCATTGATATGAAGGTAATACAAGGTGAATGAGAGTCTTAGAAACATAGATCAATCATCAAAATAGCTTAGAAGGTCAATAAATAGTATCAAATCAATAATATCAGTCCAATTTTCTCAGATTAGACTGTGGAACACTCAGATACTTCAAGAACGTCTTCAGATCATGCTCAGCATGTATCAATGTCGAGGTTTGATGCGTCTGGGCCTTCAAAAATCTTCTGTCATTGTTTCCCGGTATATATGTTTTTGGTTTAACGGTTCCAGCATATTAGGGCTTAAATTTAGGCTTGATAAGATGCTTAAGGGCGGGAAATGCAGAAGTAGATAGGTTTCAGAGTTCAATGATTCCATTCCGGCGTGATTCGAGCAGGTTTCCATAATTAGGGTTCTTCGAAGGTATTTTTCCAGGAGTTCCGCTGATACGATGGCGTATTTCTTGGGGTATAAACCAACGATATGTCAGATTTATCAATTTTGGGAAGATAATGCCATGGTTCCAAAGATACCACAAAAAATAATTATGAGTTTCTACCCATTTGGGTCTATGGTAACCCTAATTTCTTGGGGAATATTCTAGATAGGTACCATAAATGGAATATTCAATGGAGAATATTTGAGTGGCATGGGTACTTAAAGCACAATGGTAAAGAACAAGGAGGTACAAGGGCTTGTGAAAAAGAATTAGACTAAGGGTATTTGGCAAAGGTGTAATATGGGAAATGAAAATAAGGCAAAGAGACATGAAATGGGTAGGACACCCCATGGGGAAATAAAATGTGTTAAGAAAGGACTTTTGGCATGGCAAAATATGATTTGCAAAAGGTGAGCAAGGAAGAATATAAGTGTGAGGGAAAATGGCTAGGGGAAATTCAAAAAGGAAGGTGAGAAAAGGGTATGGGGGATAGGCAAAAAAATGGTTAAGGGATGGAACCAAATACCATGGGATCTTCCAAACTCTAACTTCCAATCTTCAAAAGAACATCTTCCAATCTTTTAAACCCAAAGACCTCTTTTGACTAGCTTTGACCTCAAATAGAATACCTTTCATGGGAGTTGACCTTGAGTATTGGTGTAGATTCTTGAAGATAAATGTTGATTGACCTTCACATCAATGTTGACTACCAAGTTCTTTTGATTTGATCTCTCCAACAATAACTTGACCTAAGTACATGATCCAACAATTAGTATGTTGCCCTTTTGGGGGCAACATCTCGCCAAAACAAGAAAATGGTTGGTCCCCTCAGCCATAAGGGGTCTTCATATTTACTCCAAAGTGTCTAAGTGAAAATTATGGTAAAGAGAAGGTGTAAAGTGTAAGTGTTGGTGAAATGGAAGTGAGTAAGGTGGTGTGAGGATGTAAGTGAATGAAAGAAGTAAGAATGAGTGTGAATATGAAAAGGTGGTGGTAGAAATGAAGTGTATGAGATGAGGTGAGTGTGTAAATGTGGGAATCTCACCACAAAAAGGTAGGAATGAGTGTGAATATGGTCAAGTGGTGATGGAAATAAAGTGTAAAAAGAGTGAAGTAAATGTGTAAAAGTTGAAGTCTCAAAACAAGAAAATATGTGCCTCCCCCCGATCCTTAAAATGCAACTCGCTATGATGGTGAAGCTGAATTGCAGTCTGCGCTTTTTTGGGAATGAGAACAAGAATAAGGAGTTTAAATGGATAGCAGGACCACTTATGGCAGATGAATAAAGATGGAGAAAGGATGCACCTGTCATGGAAACATACAAACAAGTTAATCTTGATCCTTGCAACTCTGCTATAATGGTGAAGCTAAATTTGCAGAGTGCACATTTAGGGAGATAAAATGAAGGCACATGGCTAAATGGAGGGCAGGACCACAATGAGACAGATGAATGAAGATGGAAAAAAGGGTGCTCCTACAAATGACACTTGGTAATTAATAAAAATCCTTGTTCTGAACTATTTGATAGCTCATCCTTCATACTGGCTAATCTGCAAATATAAACTCAATGAAAACATTAGTTCTAAATTTAAGACAAAGTGAAATCTAATCCAACCTATTCTAATTTTTTCTTTCACTTTAATTCTAACTTGTCTAAATTCTAGAACATAAAAAGAGACAAACATATATGCTAATCCCAGTACCTCTTCAGGTGAATAGTGTTGATAGGATTTGGAAGTGGCATCCCTGAAGTTAATTCCTTCAACCAATAAGAATTGGTGCCTCGCAGGTTCCAACACCTCATAGGGGCCCTCCCAAAGATTTTCAAACTTACTAGCCGAAGTCTTCCTCCGATTTATTCCATTTCAACTAATTCTCCAGTCTTGAAAGTCCCTTGTATTTTATGAGCAGCTTTTGAAAGCAGCCAAATCCTTGGCTTTTTAAGCAAATTAGCATTCTCACTTCCATTCTATATTCTTCTAAATGCGTGGAGGGTATCCAGCCTTTTCTCCAAAAGCATACTCAAAAGGCAAACACAACTTATGAGCTAACCTCAGAGATGGAAGCTCAAGCTCCACCGAAGCACAATTCAATGCCATAAACTAAGTTAAAAGGTGTATGAGTCATTGTCGCTTTAATGGTAACTCTATAAGCCCATAGAGCATCCACCAGCTTGACATGCCAATCCTTTTGATTATCATCCACCTGCTTTTTACAGAAAATGCTCTTCAAAACTTTATTAGTAGCTTCGCTTGGCCAAATACCTTGGGGATAGTAGGAGGAACTCTTGGTATGTTTGACTTTAAGAATGGTCAATAAATTAGCAATAACTTCATTCACAAAAGGGGTACCTCTATCGAATGTAATCAGAGAGGAATACCAAACCGTGCACAAATATACTCATGTAAGAACTTTGTTTGTTGTAATGGCATTAGCCCTGTCTTAAAGGAATTGCCTCTGCCCATTTGGTAAAATAATCAGTAGCTACAATAATGTGCTGATGTTGCCCCGCTGCAGAAGGGGGTTAATAGGACCAATATAATCTAATCCCCATATTTGGAAAGGTCCCGGAGAAATGATGGGGTTTAGTGCAAATTGAGAAGGATCCTTTTGCCAAATATTTGGCACTTGTGGCAAGATTTTATAGCAAGATAACAATCTTTAAATATTGTAGGCCAATAATAACCCCACTCGAGAATTTTCTTGGCAAAGTAGTATCTCCAAAAAAATGGCCTCCACATACTCCTTCATGCATTTCTCTAATGATCAAAGCAGATTCCTCTTCATTGACACACCTCAGTAATAGTCCATCCCTGTTGACTTTACATAAAACATTATTAATCATTTTGAATTGCCTGCACTTTTCTTTAAATCTCCTTTGCTGGCTCGAGGTCAATCCTGAGGGCATTTCCTTGAATTGTAGAAAATTCTTTATAGGTAGCCGCCAACCCCGCTTGCTACGCTCTTCATCATTTGCCTCTAAATAAGCTAAGGCATCCACAAAGTCAACAACTTCTACTACATCCTCATGATCAAAGAAAATGTAAGGTAAATAAAGACTGGGACTCTTCACCTGATGTAACTCTTTTATGGAAATATCAAAGGTTTGTAGCTTGCAAGCCCACCTTTGAATTTTTGGTTTAGAGGTAGCCTTACCAAATAACAAACCTGTTGGATTTTGTTTCATATAAACTTGAACTGAACTCTTCAATAATAAATGACCTTGTCTCACAATGAGGAACATGAGAGCAAAGCAAACTCTTCTCCCATTCTCGGTGTATTTTTCTTCGCTTGAACTCCACCGCTTTCGGGCAAAAGCTATGGTGTGCTTGTCCTGCTAATAGCTAGGCCTATGGCCTTTTAGTAATAGTAATGTAGACCTCAAATGGCTTGTCCAAATCAGGTTTTTAGAAAAGTTGCTTCACAAATGGACTTTATAAGCAACTCAAAAGACTCTTGGCAATCGATGACCATGTGACAGGAACATACTTGCTCTCAGATTTGGAAATTTTGCCTATCCTTGTCAAACTTAGAAATAGGACTTATAATGTGAGCAAAATTAGGAATATACATCCTAAAAAAACTAGTCATGCCAATAAAACTTTTGACCTCGCTTCAAATTTTTGGGGGCACCAGTTTTTTGAGGGCTTCAACCTTTTCTTGTGCCACTTGTATGCCATTGTTGGATACCTCGTGTCCCAAAAGTTGCCCTTTGGATGCAAAAAAATACATTTCTTTGGGTTAAGGTTGACTCAGATTCCCCTGCACAAAGAACATATTTTTTGCCAAAGAATTCCAAATGATTAGTAGGGTGAGATCCTAAACAAAGGTCATCCAAATAAACTCTGAATTCTTGAGGAGACATAGGCCTAAAAATAACATCCATAGCCCTCCTGAAAGTAGCGGTGCATTCATTAGTCCAAAAGGCATTCTTTTCATTGCATAAGTTCCCCAAGGGGTAATAAAAGAGGTCTTGGGTTGGTCTTCTTCCTTAATGCCAATTTGATTAAACCCTGAAAATCCATCTAGAAATGAGTACACCTCCTTCCCCTCGCTACTTTCTGACATATAAGATTTCTTCTAAAAAAGGCAAGGGATAGCAGTCCTTGATGGTAGCTTTGTTGAGGTCTCGATAATCAATACAGATCCTTAAGGCACCACTTTTTTTCTCTACAGGTACAATGCAAGACACCCATTCTGGATTAATAATTTCAATATTAACACCTGCATCTAGCATTTTATCCAACTCATCTTTGATCAATCCCATCAATGAAGCATTAATTCTTCTCAGTTTTTGAAAAACAAGTTTACACCAAAACAGGTTTACACCCTTCCTTAATTTTGATTTCAAATTGGCATACCTCAGCTTTAATTCCAGTAAGCTCAGAATAATCCCAAGCAAACACATCCTTCCTTTCTTCAAAGAACATTTGTATATTCTCCCTATTTTGGTATTCAATTAGATCTCCAACAAACAGGGTTCTAGTTTTACCATTTTTTGTAATAGTAATCTCTTCAGTATCCTTTTCTTCTGATGCATTAATGGTTAGAATAGGACAAAGAGCTTTTACCTCACTAGCATCAAGGTCTTCCTCCGGAATAGCTCCCTCGCTTAGGTGTGCCATGAGAGTTTCCCCTGCATAAGGTATCGCTTCCACATTTTCTTCTCTTGGTATGTGAGTAATCTCCCATGAAGCAAAACTTCGAAAAAGCACTCCCATTACTTGGTTTTTAAGAGCTCCATGTCTGCATTTTTTGTTTGGTAATCTCCTGAAACTTGTCTACAAATTAATTGTGAGTCACCAAAAATGTGAATGTTGGCAATATCCATAGCTTTGGCTTCCTGAAGACCTGCAATCAAAGCCTTATATTCTGCTACATTAGATGTAATTTGGGGGAAGATCCTCCCTACTTTAGCTAAAAGTTTATGAGAGGAATCTTTCAGAATAGCAACAGATGATGCAATATTTAGTTTTTTAGAAATACCTCCATCAAACCATAAGAATCCTGATGGCCCTTGTTTGCTGGGAAGTGCACATTCCATGATGAGAGGAACTGTTTCATATTTCCTTGGTCTTGTATGGTGGAGATGGCTATGGTGCCAAACGGCTATGGTGGTCGGAACCACAGAACCATCTAGCCATCCAGAACTGGGTTTTCAGGCAGAGCGGAAGCCAGGTACTGCACTAAATAGTTTGCAATGGCTTTTTCTAGTTCGAGAGGGTTGGCTCTAGTTCAAATATAGGAGCCAGAGCACGCATGCCAAAGATTTCCTGGTTACAAACTTTGGATATCTAGGTCGTTGCAGTTACGCAGACATGGGTTTCTTGCACAGCTTGATCCAGCTTATGGCATAAATAATACAGAGTTCGTTTTCATAGTTTATGCTGTGAGAATGATTGCAACCTATGCTACAGGGTTCTTGCATATTTTGTTCCAGGTTATTGCAAAAATCTGTGAATTAGGCCTTGGCTTTTGTACTTTCTGTAAACAACAATAGAAGGTTGTTCTGCCCTGTAAGGATGATTTCGATCTATGCTACAAGGTTTCTTGCCTGTTCTGCTCTAGCTTACAGCAGTAAAAATGCAGAGGTTTTTTTTACCTTAAGCGGTTGTTCCAAAACCATTGGGTCAATAGCTGATTTGGTCTTGAAAGCATGAGAATGGATGAATCCATTTCATCTGTCTATAGCAGAGATGACCAAAAGCTCTGAGAAAAGGCACTCTGCGTAGATGCACAAGGTACTGGCTCGGAGGCAGGATCAGAAGTTTTAGTATCAGAAGCACCACTTCATTTGTTTAGTTTTAGAAGCTAGCTTAAAAAGTTTTAGAAGCTAGCTTATGTAATCGCTATTAAACCGCCCATGCATATGATGATTTTTCTGCCTCAGAAATATGCATGCATTATCTTGTATCACTCAAACAAGATGAGGCAGTTTTGTCATCTGAGTCCGGCCGCCTAGAGACCATGCATCAACCGACAAAGGTAGCAAGCATAGCGCCAAAGATTTTCTTGTGTTATGGACGGATGGCGCTTCTTTTGGAAGGACATCTACACTTGTTTTATGTCCGTAAGTTTGGCCGAGCTCAAAAGAATAAAAGAATGTGTTCCATCATGCGCATTGGTTGCCTTGCATCAATGGGGGCTCTCACGTATTGTGGCACACATAAAAAAAGGAGCATTGCTACGTCTTTGAAAAAAACAGATTTGTTGGTGCAGATCATATCATTGAGTCCAAGTCCTTGCGTAAGAAGGCATGTTTTGACTCTAATTCTAATAAAGTCCCATGGAGCGTTTTCTAAGTAATGCTTTCGAAAATATTTGCGAACTTGTAAATGCGTAAGTATTTCCGAAAAGTGCAAATGGCATCCCCTTACTAAGTCGTTCAAAAACAAAGACACCCACGCACATGTACATGGTATAATGGATAAATTGGGAGCGTGTTTTGTTTCTTAAGCTATAAATTATAGATTGGCATTAATCGGATGGAGAGCAAAGATAGTGGTAATCGGGTGATAATTCCAGATAACGATAGTCATGACTTTGTGGTCTATGAAGTATCCTCTCGAAAAATGTTTGCAAAAATGATATACTCCAATATAGCAGAGATAGATTTTCCCGGTATTCTTGGCAGATGAACAAATATGAGCAGGGTACCTTTAAAGATAAGGCAGCTTGATAATGGCTGCAAGTAAATGCGGTGGTAACTTGATATCAGAGCATATAAATTGTGCAATATTGACAGCTATTTGGGGATCAGTATAATATCGGGAGCATTTCAAAAGCATTCAAAAGCATTCAATAGCAAACAGGGTGTTGCAGCCTAGTTTTGGAGAACCAGGGCAGTGTCTTCCACTCAAGGGAAGCAATGTTTTGTCGATATCGGGTTTATGGACGCCTATATATCTCAAGGATATCACATTTGAGCGCGTTGCCCAGGTATTTTGAACATTGAAACATTTATTGGATTTGTTCTATGCTTAGGGGTCCTTGTACAATTCTGATTGTAGATTGTACTCTTTTATTATGCACCGCTATTGAGGCTTTTATGTCAAGCAAGGTCTTAGGAGCATTAGGCTAGAGACATATGTTTAGAAACAATATATGCTTGTGTGAGACTTTTATGTCAAGCATCAGGCTAGGAACATGATAGCTATGGCAGATTTTGGAAGAGCAATGAACTAGGGAATACAGCAGAGGCTAGGGGCTGCATAGGCAAGGCAAATTCATTTGAGTAAAAGGTGGACTGAATAAGTTACGGGACGAGAGGCTCGACCTCCCACAGACACCGTGATAGCGAGGGCTAGACCCACCAACCGGGTGGTAATCCCACTTCACTATAAACTCAAAACCACCACGAAACAACAAAAATTTGTCCACCACAGAATAACAACAAGCATGAAAGGACACAATGTATATGTATATAAGTTGTTTGCTCTTCTTGTGTTCTGGCTCATAGTTTTGCTGGCTTATAGCATATGCATTTTCTAGTTTTGTAGTATTCTTAGTATAGGTTAGGAAGTGACATGCATGGATCAGGTCTTGTCTATTGCCGCATACATGTACCTTCATTGCATAGATGCATATAGTCATTGTTTATCCGCCTTTAGACATGTCAAGTTATATGGAAAGTGGGATCGCTATATGAATTGGCGGCCGTTGTAGTTCGTTGCCTAGTGCATATGGTGATGGCTGGTCTAATCCGATGTATAAGCTTAAGTGCTAGGTCGAAAGTGTCCGTCGAGAGCTAGATTATAGAGTGTGGGTATGCTGCTAGTTTAAAGATGCTAGTACGATAATATGTATGTAGTAAAGGACAAAATGTTTCAGAAGTTGTAATGCTGATGGATACTTACATGCTGACAATACTTGACCCGCTAGGATGGTTAGAGTGGCTTTGCCCCATCTATCCTAGTGTATGCTGTTAGAGTGGCACAGCCCCAGGAGCCTTGGGCACGACGGTGTGGTTCTATCCCCGGTGCCAAACGTAAGTTGTTAGAGTGGCTTGGCCCCATCAACTTACGTCAATATATAGGACTGCTAGAGCGGCTATGCCCCGTCAGTTCCTATCAAACCACAAGCTGTTAGAGTGGCTTAGCCCCATCAGCATTCAATGCAAACAAAAACGAATACCAATTATAGCAAATACTGGAGATCTACCTGAAAGTTGAGTCATCTGAATTCAAAGATTGGCAGCAAAGGTGTATAAAGAGTTGGGTATACATAGTGATCTCAGTCAATATTATGATCCCAGGTTTTTCTTCCGGAAGCAACGAATGAAATAACAGAATGAAATAATAGGCCAAAGTAGACAAGCCGGCCGAATGCGTAAGAAGTGCAACCTGTAAATGCACTTCTTGGATGGGGAATTGGAGCAGAGAGCAATTGAAGGAGGTCTTGGACGGGGAGGTGGCTATTTCCGTCAGCCATGGTCATGGTAAAGAACGGAATAGAAGACGGGAGAAATCAGGAGAAAGTAGAGATGCACATATTTAAGATCGAGAAAGAGAGGCACACCCTTGATTCCGAACAGTTGAAAGGAAAATCTAGCAGTTTGGATACAAAACGAGATCACAGATAGAAAATGGGAAAAGCAGGAGGGAATCCTTAGATAGTGGCACAGACAGGAATTTAAAGTAAGGACAAATACGAGAAGTGAGAGCATGGGAGAGAACCATAAGGTACCTGCTCAGAGACAACGCGGGAGACATACAAGGGAAACTGTCCAGCATTGCAATCACCGAATCAGTGAAATCACACATCCTCGAGAGCATTGGATGGTTTAAAGAGGTGGCAACATGGACCAGACAGATGGGATTAAACCTGAGTGACCTAATAGAAGAGGGGCAGTGGAATGAGGAGTGGGCAGACATAGCGACAAGAGCATGGCTGCAAAGGCATACAGGACCCAAGACAGACTGGCTTATACAAGTTTTTAATCCAGATCAACAAATAGGACACCAGATATACCGGGATAACATATTGGGGAAAAACAGAAGGGACATACTGGCCAGATTTAGGATGGGAAGTCATGATCTAAGAATCGAAAAAGACAAGTGGAGAGGGGTAGACAAGGAGGACATGATATGCGAGAATGCGGGATCGAGGGGAGAATAGAGGATGAGAACCATATGATTAATGACTGCCCGATCTACGGAGACATCAGGGACAGATATAGAAATATAAGGTGGGGGGAACCAGTCCACAGGCTGATGAAGATGACAGAATCATTACGGGATTTGGCAGATGCGATCCAAAGAATGACGACGACGAGACACGAGAGAAGTACACAAAGGAAAGAGGGCTTGTAATATGATCCGTACAAAAGCGGGTCATATAGCCTCACACACAAATTGCTCGACTAAAAGCTGATTGATAACGACAAAAGATCACCGCACCCCGCCAAGAAGCCGAGGTAAAGCGGGATGCTGGTATTAAAAGAAAAAAGTCAGCCTTCAGAAAAGGCTACATTATAACAGCGTGATGTGCTAGTAGCACCCTTTTAGGGAGCTCGCCCATGCTACACAAGTCCAGGGGCCCTACGGCACAAGGGACATTAATGTATTCTATTCTATTCTAATCTATTCTATTCTATTCTATTCTATTCTATTCTATTCTATTCTATTCTATTCTATTCTATTCTATTCTATTCTATTCTATATTCTGTAAAATCCCAAAGGCTCTTCAATTAGCATTTCCTTAATAAAGTTTACCTTCTCACTGGAACCATAGGAGCCATCTTGATTATAGATTGTAGCAGTCTGAGAGCCATTGGAAATGGTACATCTCCCTTGAGACCAAACTGGTCTAGCATCCACAGTGGCTAACCACCTCCTTCCTAAAAGTAAATCGTAGATATCAGACTCATCCCCTATGTCTTCAAAAGCCACCACAATAAAGTTGACAGCTACAGTTATGCCCTCTGTATTAACGGGCACTTTAGTTACCACACCAATGGGAGTGATCTTAGCATTATAAAAGGATCTCAATAGTATAGAAGCCTTCTTGTCCACCTCGAAACCACATTTCTTCATAATGTGATATGGCATAATATTTAGGGGAGATCCCCCATCAAGTAACACATTTAAGAAGGTATAACCTCCTAAAGTGGCTGAACATGTGAATGCACCAGGGTCTTCTTCATTCTGTGCTAGAACAAGGTTAGTAGCATCAGTAAAATTCACACAAGCATTTAATACCTCACCACTAGTTTGCTGAAGTACCCTTTTTTCTGTAGCTAGGTGCAATCTTTAACAAGGTAAAAAGATCCACACTCACCTTGGAATTTTTAAGCAAAACATCAACCTCATCAAAGTCTTGATCTTTCTTACCATATTTTTGCTGAGGGGGTGGGGCTATGATTTGAGCAGGTGATTCCACTACAGGTGGTGAAGACCTGGCAGTAGAATGCCTACTTGGTTCAGCATGTACTTGAGCTTCATTCATGCTTCTAGTTTGCACCACCATAACTTCTTCAGATTTAGGAGTTTTTGTAGCTTGAATAAATCTTATGGAGGTACTTGGTTCAGCAAATCTCACAGGAGGTTTAGGCTCTGGTCTCTTTTCTTTTTCCTGCTTAGCAAAATATTCCTTAACAGCACACCTAGCATCAGTATGGCCAACCTCTTTACAAAAAGAACAAACAGGACATTCTTTTCCAAAGTGGCCTTTTCTATTACATTTGGGGCACACTTGCCAATAGCAAATTTCTGATGGGTGAGAATTCCTATTGCAATGAATACATTCAGGGTAAGTTTTACCTCATCCCTGCAGCCTTGAGTTCAACCAATTGTTTAGTTATTTCTGCTAGAGCTTCAGTAACCTTAGATAGATCTGACTTCACCTCTGCAACCTGAGAACTTGCTTCCTCATCTTTAGATTTCTTCTTTTCTTTTTGTATGGCATAAACTGGAATAGAATAGAATAGAATATGATTTTATCGTCCACGGAGACCAACTGGCCTATGGGACTCAAGTACAAAGAGAGAGCAGCAGCGATATTACCAGGGATTAAAAACCCCGCCCCGAAGGGTTTCGGGAAAAACCTTTAGTAGCAATAAGGATGCTTTGACATACCGCACCGCAGTTATATACATAATCACAAGTACAAATGAGGTTAATGCCTGACGGGGCATAACCGAACCGCAGATCCATTACCTCCCGTGAGGTACCGATCCCAACAAGCCTACAGAGGCTCGCTCATGCTCATGCAAGGCCTGATGGGGTATTGAACTAACCGAGCATACCGAGGGCTGATATGCTCGTCTGCCCGGACAGGGCCGGAGGGCGGACTTTCATCCTCAATGGCGCCCCATTGACGGCCATCGGGACACTGTCCTCCCCTCACGGCTCCCGAATCCATCTCCCTGTCTCAATGCGAGGTGGTGTGCACTGTGCAAATGGAAGCAATCACCTATGCTTTTTTCATGGGTAGATGGGTGCTTGTAGTGGGCCCTCGTGAGCATGGGATTAACTGGCGCCGATAATTTGCCACCTTGACATGTGACGGGGGCCTGCATCCCAAAGCTTGGCCATGAAGCAAGCATCAAATCATCCTTCAAGGCGCAGCGTTCCTTCCGGTGTATGCACTGGGTCCACATCGGTGCCTCGCACATTCCATAGCGAACCACTGGGCTTGCTTGTCTTTCCAAAGGCTTTTTGAGTCATTGCGGGCCCATCGCCACCGCCAAAGCAAGGTTGGGCAGCGGGCTTCATCCATAGCCACCACCTTCCGGGAAGTAAATAATGTGACGTTCGAGCGCAGCCCTCGTAATGGAAGGAAGCCTGTCTCTTGGAGCAAGATCTGATATGGGGACCCGTGGATTTCACTCCCATTGCGGGCCAAGAAAGCCTTGTATGCTGCTCTAGATCGTTCCAAGTGGTGAGGGATATCACCGGCCCCACACTTCACCCCATAGAGGAGGACCCGGTTTAACCAAGGCCACGAACAAGTGTGCCTGGTGACCCCATGCATACAAAATTCCAGTATCGTTGTTTTGCATATTGCATCACGAGCTTTCCGGCCTGCGGTGACCCGTAACACGATGGATGCATCTCGGTGTGTGGTAGTAGAAAACTCAATGCCCAAATACTTATAAGACTGAGCCACCTCCACTACTTGCCCCCTGGTAAGTGAATGAGGGAAGACGTGGAGTCTTGGGGATGATGGGACCCGGCAGACACCCTTGTCTTGGCCAAGTTAACTCATGTCGGTGAATTGGCGAAAAGTGTCCAAAGCATCGGTGGCGTTGCATGTCCTGCAGGGTATATCGCGGCGAGTCAACATCATCGTATATATGAGTTGCGGATTATGTGGTGCATCAGCGAGCGCCTCCCGTTACTCGACTAGCCATTCTTCTAGGCGGTCAATGTACAAGCCGGCGTGGGGGGATAGAGGGCAGCCACGGCGCACCCCAATGCTACTAATAACGGGCTCCCCGACGGTGTGGTGAAGACGGCCGGAGCAAGCCTCATTATAGAATGCGTATATAGCGTTACGCAAGTCGACGGGGGTCCCTAGCGTCTCAATCGTCCCCACAACTTATCCCGAGGCACTTTGTGTCAAAAGCCTTTGCGAAATCCACAAAGCAACGATACAGATCTGGCGTCAATTCCGGCTATCCTCTATGAGTGTTCCGCGAGTGAAGATATGGTCAATAGTAGAATGCGGTGAGGAACACTGCGTCGCGAGCCCGCACTTCTCCATCCTACGCCCAAAGTGTCAATCGCCGCTCAAGAATCGACAGCAACTTGGCAAAGCGAACCCGACCATAATGGTGCGATGGTTGGTCAGGTAGTGGGGTCCCACTGGGCACAACTCTACCGGTAGTCCGGTCGGGGAAGCCTTCTTGCAATGCCCCGTTGAAGAGTCTTTGTGAGAACCGACACCATTGGGGGGCCCGCCCACTTGAGAAGCTTCTGCCACATACCATCCAAATCTGCTTCCTTCGGATTAGCGGCGTTGCGGGCCCATTATGACATCCCCTTGGTAATGACCCGATTAACTAGGCACATGCTCGAGAATGCGGTGCCCCGCTTCCCATTGGGTCATACAAATGGCGCAAGTATCTCACCCATTGTTCCGGGTAATATTTCACGTGGGCTGTCGCGGGGCTTACTCAAGACCTTTCTCGAGAAGGCCCTAGGGTGGCGGTCTAGAGCGACCAAACATCATTCTTGGTGCTCATAAAGTACACGCTTTCTTGGTCTTGAGGAAGGGGCGGTATTGACGGGCGGCTTGGGCGAATGGTGGGAGTCCAACACTTGGCGGGAACCATCGTTTCAACTCCCAGACATTACGTCATCGAACCCGGTGATTGCGGGGAAGGTGGTTGCAGCCCACATGGATCGTCGAGGCGGTCTCTCCCAAAGCATCGTCCCTACCCTCGAAGAGCTGAAATTCGGTGGGCGTCTGTTGTTGAAGTGTGGGGAGTTCGCGGCCTCCGGCGACTCATGCTCAAGCATCCTCGCATGAACGCGCATGATCATAGTCGAGGGCTGCAACCGTGGTACATGGGGTGTTGGGGCAATGGGTGCTTTCGGTTAGCTGCCAATCTATCTGCAAAGCGGTGATGGTCGAGTCTACTTCCTCGTCGACCCACCGTCCGAACCGGCGAGTGATCAAAGTGTAGGCATTGCTTTCGTCACGCTATACGTAATCCACCCCACACCGTGCCCCTGGTTCTCTGTCTACAAGTGAAGCGGTGGAGGGCTGACCCTTTGTGCCGACCCATTGCAAATGACCAGGTCAAAGATCTTGCCAGACAACGGCGGTCTTGCGGCCATCACCGGTGTCACTGGCTATCATCGGCGCCCTTGGCCAAACCATCTCTGCGGGGGTCCATTTTACAACACATCCTCGGCTAGAGGTGCGAATTTTGGGATACGCTTTCCTTTTGTGGCGGCGCATTGAAATCTCCAAGCAACATGACCTTGCCTAATTATGCGTATGGCGTATGTCATCATATATAGATCGACATAGGGCTCACCTTTTATCCACATCCAAGTGCGTGTGGTAAAAGTTGCTCTCAACACGGGAAGTAGCAAGCCGCCACAAAGAGGGGCTGCCATCATTTATGTACGCACTTTCGTACCCACAAAATCTGTTGTGCCCTCGTCTGCGCCTTGCGGGGGAGACCCATTGAGCCAAGGCTGTCCGGTAATAACCGCGCCGTTCCCTCAGGTGTCCTCGTTTCGGTGCACTCATTGAAGGCGGATTAGTCAACGGTATCTGGCAAATCGGGTGCTTTGTGACCGGCATGTTCCCATGTTTCCATGAGGAAGATAAGGTCCATGTCCATGGCGTGAATTGAGGCTGTCCCCATACGCCATGGAAAGCCGGCAATTCGGGGATACCAGCTGAGGCCGCGATCCCTGTTTTAGTGGCATGCATCGCCACTTCGAGGTCGGTGGTAGTGGTGGTCGAGGGGGGCGGAAGATGTGGATGCACGTGCGGCAGGGCCCCTCGGAGGGAACTTCGAGGGGCGGGCGCCCTGCATCCTGTTTGGGCTGCTGAATTCAGCGCATCCTTCCGGACCAGCCCCTTTGCCCCTCCATGTCTGCAGTCCACGACTTTAGCCCGAGCTCAGCCGGGTCTCTTAACGTCTTTGGGGTCAAGTTTTCGATCAATGTCTGAGGCCGTCCCCTTCAACTTCGGTACGGCGGGATGGCCACCCCCTGTACGCTCTCAAGCGTGAAGATGACCACCGTCAGGCGTCCCGGTGAATTCCATGACGACTTCGCCTTTCCAATGGTCCGCAGTCTTTGGGAACATCATCCGGTCCAAGATGTAATGCGGAGTCGAAGTGAGATCTTCTCCGACTCCTCCGTCGGGCTCTCACACTACCACATTGCGACTCTGCGTCTACGTTCACGAAGTTACGGGGGGCATACCGGGTGTTGGTTGAGGTGGGTGAGGCATAAGGCGTGGCGTGGCCCAGGGGTGGTGGCGGCGGCGTGATCGATGTGTCCAACATGTATTCGGGTTTGGCGTCTGTAGGTTGGTGGGTTCGCGGGGTTGGTGTGTTCTTTCTTTGTGGTTTACGTTCTCCGGTGCGGGCTCGGCTCTTGCGGGGCGTTGTCATGTCTTGCCATCTCCCGCGTGCAATGGCGGAGTTGCTCATGTGCCACCGGCATGGAGGCCCTTGCCTTGGCGGAGCCGCGGCCGCCCCACTCTAGCTCCCGATCTCGTGCTAAATCCTTACTCCGGCGGCTTCGGTTACGCGGCTAGCTCCCAAGCAGCACCGGAATCCTTGTCTCCACGGTGGCGGCCTCGCCTTACCTCGGCGGGGAGGCGGCGTGCTCCCCCGTCTTGCGTGGCCTTAACCTCCTCAACCTCGGCACGGATCAGAGGCGAGTTTCTGGTGTCTCTGCTCTACGGTTCACGTCTGCGTCCGGCTTCCATATCGCCAACCGCGGTGTCTACGGCCCCTCATATCTGCAAGCTCCTGGCGGTATTCTTTCGTCAAATTGTAGCAAGTGGATGCTATCATCACGCCTATAAATCGTGCGATCCTCAATTCTATAATTAAATGCGTTTTAAAGCACCAACTGCTGCTGCGCAACATCGAGAGATGTTATGTTCTCCACCTCGTCGGGAGGCACGCAAGGCGTGCTGCTTTGTTGGCCTCAACCCTGGCTTTGGATGTGGCTCCAAGGTTCGGCTGGCGGATTGCACGTGTGGCCCTTTGTTGGGTCGGCCGAGCCTTGGCTCGGGCCTCCCTCTTCATGGAAGGCGTCTCTCCCTCTGCCCAGGGCCTCTTCCTTGGTGGCCCCGCTTCATAGTCTTCCCAGAGGGCTCTGCTGCGTGGGGTCAACCCGGTGGTTGGTGTGTTTGGGCCTTCCCAGATGGGTTGGTGTGGTGCGAGGTGGTGATCATAATGTGCATCGGTAGCATCGGGGTAAAAGCGGGTCATGATTATGGTGAGGAGCATAGTGTTTATCGGGCAAAGTAGAAACATCCCGAGTTAGATCGATGGTTTTGGCAAAGACTTTGTATATAGAATCAAACCCTTGCACTTGGATCTTGAGCAACTTCCTTTGGATATCGGTCTTCTTTCGGGACCATTAATAAAAGCGATAACTAAAAGCGAGTTGGGATGGTGACTTGTGCTTTTGACACACGCTCATGAATGTACTAAATCTTTCCTTGTCTTGATTCACACTCTCTCCTACATGTATAGAAAACCTTGCGGTTCATTAACCAAATCTTTTGGAGCGACTAACTTACCAAATCTATCGAAACTTCTTGACAAGTTCATCCCATGAAGTGGTACCCATTAACTTTTCATAAGTTAACCAAGCACCGACTTCACTTTCTTCTTTGAAACATTTCTCGAACTTTCGAGCTTGCATCCCTTCTTGAAGCCATAATCCTGTAATAATCCTCAAATATTCTCAAGAAGTTGTTAGCACTCATCTTTGGAATCAAAAAGTAGGCAAAGGAGCAGGGGACATTCAACTCAAATTGGTATGGCATGTTTTGAAGCGCGGCTAGTTGAAAAACTTGAATTCAATGGCCTTTCTACGCAATGATCGATGCATCAATATCTTCTAATGGCTCTTGTTACGCTGGAAATTTTTTGTTTTGGAGCCATGAGTTACGAGATCTAGGAAGATCTCGGTAGGACCTCAAGATGTTGACCCTCAACACGGCTTAGAGAGTCAAACACAAGAAGCCAACTTGAGTTTTCACTCAAGTTGGGGTTAGAACCTCTCAGATCACTTAAGGTGATCAATCTACACAAGAATTTCCCAAAGAAAAAGCTCGATTCTGAGTTTTCATACCTTTCCCAATTACGGAATATGGACCCCTTACTCAAATCGATCACAGGATCTCATAGGCAGTTGATTTCCAAGGTCGGATAGTTGTGACTTGTTCGAAAAAGTTGTAGGCAAGCAAGGGGAGAGAACTTGACCAAGTCGAGTTTTAATTTGTAAGATAATCGATCTCAAAGTTGGGTCAAATTTTGGTCAATATCGGTCAAAACTAAAAACAGAGCTCAGAATTTTGTAACTTGGGTTGTAGATGGAATTTTGAAGAAATTCCAAAACTAATATGCAATGTAGATCTCAAAGGTAAGGTGCATGCTGTCAAATCATGATTTGAATCACTAAAACTATTTTTTGGCATTGTTTTGTGGATATCAATCTAAATTTGTATCGACGAAATGCAAAAATGTTAACTTGAGTTTGGAATGGGATTTTTCGAAATTTTTGTGCACCACAGGTGCAAATAAGATAGGAGAGGAAGTACAGATGGTCATATCGCGAGAAAAAAATGAAGGAATTCTTTCTTGTAGAAATGTTTGTGATGCAAAACTACTAAAGGATCATGACGATCGACTTTTTGAATACTTGGCAGTCAATTTTCATTGATATGAAGGTAATACAAGGTGAATAAGAGTCTTAGGAACATAGATCAATCATCAAAATAGCTTAGAAGTCAATAAATAGTATCAAATCAATAATATCGGTCCAATTTTCTCAGATTAGGCGTGGAACACTCGAGATACTTCAAGAACGTCTTGGATCATGCTCGGCATGTATCAATGTCGAGGTTTGATCGTCACGGGCCTTCAAAAATCTTACATCATTGTTTCCGGTATATATGTTTTTGGTTTAACGGTTCCGGCATATTAGGGCTTAAATTTAGGCTTGATAAGATGCTTAAGGGCGGAAATCTGCAGTAGATAGGTTTGAGTTCAATGATTCCATTCCTACAATTGATTGACGGGTTTCCATAATTAGGGTTCTTGAAGGTATTTTTCCGGGGAGTTCCGCGATCACGATGGCCGTATTTCTTGGGATATAAACCAAGAATATCTTGTATTATCAATTTTGGGAAGATAGGCCATGGTTCCAAAGATACCACAAAAAATAATTATGAGTTTCTACCCATTTGGGTCTATGGTAACCCTAATTTCTTGGGGAATATTCTAGATAGGTACCATAAATGGAATATTCAATGGAGAATATTTGAGTGGCATGGGTACTTAAAGCACAATGGTAAAGAACAAGGAGGTACAAGGGCTTGTGAAAAAGAATTAGGCTAAGGGTATTTGGCAAAGGTGTAATATGGGAAATGAAAATAAGGCAAAGAGACATGAAATGGGTAGGACACCCCATGGGGAAATAAAATGTGTTAAGAAAGGACTTTTGGCATGGCAAAATATGATTTGCAAAAGGTGAGCAAGGAAGAATATAAGTGTGAGGGAAAATGGCTAGGGGAAATTCAAAAAGGAAGGTGAGAATAAGGTATGGGGGATAGGCAAAAAAATGGTTAAGGGATGGAACCAAATACCATGGGATCTTCCAAACTCTAACTTCCAATCTTCAAAAGAACATCTTCCAATCTTTTTAAACCCAGCACCTCTTTTGACTAGCTTTGACCTCAAATAGAATACCTTTCATGGGAGTTGACCTTGAGTATTGGTGTAGATTCTTGAAGATAAATGTTGATTGACCTTCACATCAATGTTGACTACCAAGTTCTTTTGATTTGATCTCTCCAACAATAACTTGACCTAAGTACATGATCCAACAATTAGTATGTTGCCCTTTTGGGGGCAACAATTGGCAGCGTAACTAATATCTGGTCTAGTTGCAAGATACATAAGAGCTCCTACAAGACTTGCATAAGGACACTTCTGCATTTCTAGCTGATCCTCATAAGCCACTGGACACTGCCTCTTCGACATTCTTGTTTTTGTGGAACCAACTGGCAATGGAGTAGGTTGCTCTTTAGCAGAAAGTAACCCAAATTTCTCAAGAAGTGTCTCAATGTACTTAGATTGTGAGAGTTGAAGCAAACCTTTGTCTTTATCTCGTTTGACCTGAATACCTAAACATGAGTGTATTTCCCCCATGTCAACCATCTCAAATGAAGAAGATAGTCTCCTCTTGACTGCTTGCAAGTATTCGAAGTTATTAGATACCAAGATAGTATCATCCACATAAAGCGCAATCACTACAAAGTGTTCTTGATTTAAGCAAGATACACATTGGAATCTGCAGAACTTGGTAGAAATCCGTCAGAAATAAGATAAGAATTCATTTTCACATACCAGGCTCTAGAAGCTTGTCGTAGACCATATAAAGCCTTCCGCAAGCGACAAACCAGTCTTTCATTACCACGTACTTCAAAAGCTTCTGGTTGACTCATGTAGATTTCTTCACTAAGATCTCCATTGAGAAACGCAGTTTTGACATCCATTTGATGTACAAACAAACCATATTGAGTAGTAAATGCTAACAATACTCTCAAACTAGTGAGACGAACAACAGGTGAGAAAGTTCCTCATAATCAATTCCAGCCACTTGCGAGTATCCTTTCGCAACTAATTGTGCTTTGAACTTATCAAACGAGCCATCTGCTTTGTACTTGGAGCGAAAGATCCATTTACATTTAATTGGCTTTCGTCCTTCAGGAATTTCAACAAGCTCCCAAGTACCTTTGTTGATAAGAGATTCAAACTCTGCTTCCATGGCCATGCGCCAATTCTCAGCTTGTGGCGAAGACATAGCCTCTTTTACTGTAACTGGATCTGCACTAGTAGCTAAAGCAGCATGATATTCCAAGATCCGTTTAGTAGGCTTCCATTGCCGTCGTATTGAAGTCTCATCATTAGGAACCCCAACTTCTACATCAAGTAGACCATCATGATCCTCATCAGCACCATCATATAAATCAAGCTCCTGTACAAAATCATCTTCCACTTTAGGATTTACAAGCCCATTTTCAACAAGAGGATTTAAAGACCCATTATCCACATTAGGATTTACAACATCCACATTAGGATTTAATTCACTATCAAGTAGCTGAAAATCACGAAGAATAACATTAGGGTCATGACGAGAAGTAATCATGTTAGCCATAGTAGACTCATCAAAAACTGCATCACGACTAGTAATGACTCTTCGCGTAGCAATATCATAAAATCGGTATCCCTGTGCCTCGATAGCATAGCCTACGAAGATGGCTTTGAGGCCGACTGGGTCAAGCTTCTTTCTCTTCTCTTTTGGAATATGAACATAGGCTAAACAACCAAAAACTCGCAAATTTTGAACATTTGGTTTTACTCCTGACCATAATTGCAAAGGAGTTACACCTTTTAGAGAAGAGTTTACCGTTCGATTTTGTACATAAACAGCAGTAGCCACAGCTTCTGCCCAAAATGACTTATCCAAACCAGCATGAATAAGCATACATCGAACAACATTGATTATCGTATGATTCTTGCGCTCAGCAACACCATTTTGCTGAGGAGAATAACGAATGGTATGCTCACGAACTATACCATACTCTTCACAAAAACACTTGAATTGAGCAGAAGTAAATTCTCCACCATTATCAGTACGTAATCTCTGGATCACTTTATCAGTCTGAGTCTCCACCATATTTTTAAACACTTGAAATTTGGTGAATACTTCGGACTTCGTAGAGATAAAATACACAAAAGCTCTACGAGAAAAATCATCCACAAATAAAATGAAATATCGCGCACCACTCAAAGCATAAGGTAGTGGGCCACATATATCAGCGTGCACAAGCTCCAAAAGCTGTGTTGCACGTTTGCCTTTCACATTGAAAGGACGGCGATGTTGCTTTCCAACAGCACATGCCTCACATACACCCATAGATGCAGTGCTACTCAATGATAGACCATCCACAATTCTATCAGAAGCCATGTCCAATAAATATTGAAAATTTACATGTGCAAAACGACGATGCCACAATGTACTCGATTCATCTCCGCTGGCAGTCATAAGATTCACAAAATCATCGGTCAACCTAAACTCATAAAGATGACCTTCTCGCGGAGCAACTCCATGTACACAACCATCTTGAATAAATTTACACCACCGTCTATCAAACTGTATGATCAAGCCAAGATCTGCAAGTCTAGAGACTGAAACAAGATTGCGGCGCAAACCAGGAACATGTAAAATACCACGCAAAACTTGTATCCCATTAGGAGTATCAATATGAAGATCTCCAATGCCTTTGACCTCATGACTTGTGTTATCACCAAGAAATACAAGCTTTTGAACTGAAATTGGCTGATAATTCTTTAACCAGTGCTTATGGAATGTCATATGTTGTGTGGCACCTGAATCAACAGTCATGGAAACAACAGTTCCTGTAGAGAAAGCAGCTTCAAAAGCTTCATCACATGCAATACTAGCATGTTCATCTCGAATAGGAGGTCCATCTCGAATTGCCTGAAGTAAAGCTTTATGCTCATTCACAAAACGTTTGTAATAACATCCGCTTTCCACATGATTTGGCTTTTTACAATAGGTACAAACAGTCTCTGATTTAGGTTGCTCAAGTCTAGCCAACTGCTGATTACCACCACCACGGCCTCGGCTGCGACCACGGCCACGACTCCGCCTAGTATCAGTGACAAGAGCCTTTTCATCTTCTCGACCTCATTTCTTATTATCAACAATTAAAGCTTGATCGTCTTGCATGGATTGCCTTTGTAATTTTCGTACTCCATCTTTTAAAGATTCACAAGCCCGATCTAAGGTCATAGATTTTTTGTTGGCTAAAACTATCGTAAGAGTCTGAAGCTCTTCTGGCATGGATTCCAAAAAATGAACAACATGTTGATCATGCGGAATACTAGCACCAGCTGCGGACAGTGCTTCTAGAAGCGCTTTAAATTTATCCACATGTTCGTCAAACGAATCACTCAAACGATATTGCAATGATGTAAGATCCTTGCGGAGACTAAGCACTTCATGCATAGTCTTCTTCATATAAGTTTTTTCCAAATACTTCCATACTTCACTAGAAGTAACAAAATCCTTAGCATCCATCAAAATAGATTCTTTGGGTGCATAGAGAATCAAAGCTCGAGCGGTTTGATCCTTTTCATGCCATTCATCTACCTCTTTAATCCAAGTATCATATTCAACACCATTCAGAATAAGATTACCGGTAATTACATCAACCGGCTGCACCGGAGGAATATTATTTCCGGTCACAATTCCAAAAAGCTTTTCACTTTGCAGAACAAGCTCCATCTTGATCTTCCAGGCTGGATTCCAGAAAAAACATACAAAGTTTTCGTGCCTGTGAGCCCTCAAAAATTCACAACCGCACCAGAACCAGATGCAGGCTCTGATACCATGTTGAACTTTTCTAGTTTACTAAGAAAACAAGTGAAAGAAATATTGACCACAAAAGAAGATACTTTCATTGAATGAATCGTGTTTACAATATATAATCCATAAAAGATATTTTTATGGTAAAAGTAGCAACGTTGCCTTTTTATAAAGGCACGCTGCCTAAGAATAGGCAGCCTCGCTAACAAAATTGTGCTCTGTCTGCCCGTCATATCTTCTAGCCCAACGAGCATTTCTTCTCATTATGGCAAGGATGGATTCACTCTCTGCTACAATCATGCAAGCTAAAGAGCAATCTCTGATAAACCAAAGCCGCTTGTGACGAACCAAATCCCCATCTCTGGGCCTTCCTATAGCTCGATACTTCCTCCAACTCAATTTTGGACCCTAAAACTTAAATCATTCACGGCCATTTCGATGCACCTGAGAAGAAAAGCTCAAAAACAGAGCCGAGGCGCCTGATTTGCTCCATAAAAAAGCGTTGAAGAAACTATGGCGAAAAGATGGATGATCTAAAAGGTTAGTTGAGGCATAGCTGAAGAAGGACTTGGGTTGGGGCCCTGAACTGACGGCGAAGCTCCGGCGATGGACTGGGCTCTTCTTTTGCTCTGCCGCCATCGAGAATCTAAGGCGCGAAGGCGGGAAGGCTGAAAACAAACACAAAAGCCCCTATGACCAATAGGATGAAACGAGCAGGATCAAGATCTGGGCTGTTAATCTCTTTGGCGAAAATTGACTAATAGAATAATAAGACTGAGATTGAAATCTCGACCATTCAACCTTTGAATGAGATATAATAGATATATAAACAAAACCATATTTTATTTTGGGATTCCAAATATACCCCTCTAATGTGTGTTTTCAAATATAAAATCATATTTTATTTCAAGATTCCAAATATACCCCTCTAATGTGTGTTTTCAAATATGCCCTTATATTTTGCAAAATTACAAATACACATCTCTTAACTGTAAACTGTGTTATTAGTAGTTAAAGACAACTGTTTATTAGCAATAAGATCCAAAAAATATCTCCTTCGTAGAATTCTCTCAACGTTGATTGGCAGTGTGGTCTAGTTAAACGAAGGATCAAAACGCTAATTATTGAATAAAATACTCTGAATCTTAAAAGGGAGCAGTGATTTGTTGGTGTTAAGCAGAATATCTAAAAGGAGAAAGCTACCCAACTGCGTTCTAAAATATCTATAGACAGAAATAGCATTTGCAAGGAGATAGTGAGAAGAATTTGTAATGATAATTCAACATATATATGGGCTTGTTTGTTTGTGTTTAAATATGACCAAGGCATGTTTGAACCTAGGGGACAACATTTCAACCTGTTTTTTATGCCTATCTAGTGGTAAGTTTGAGCCATGATTCATGTTCGAGTCTATGTGGCATATTTGAGCCTAGGGGCATGTTTGAGCCGCATGTCACATTTGAGCCAGGGTGGCATGTTTTGAGCCAGGGTCTAAGGTGGCATGTTCTAGCCTAGGGGCATGTGTGAACCTAGGAGCACAACATTTTAACCATAAAAAAAAACATACGAAATCATATTTCACGGGCCGGCATGTTTGAGCCACGTGTCATGTTTGAGTCAACTTTGGCATGTTCTAGCCTAGAGGCATATGTGAACCTAGGGGCACAACATTTCAACCATAAAAAAGCATACGAATGATATTACATCCTTAAAAAAAACTAGCAAAAAAGCATACCATAAGGCTTTGACAAGGCTTTGCTCATTCCAAAGGCCTTAAAAATAGTTGTTGAATGTTTTAATTTTACTATGTTGCCCTTTTTCTGTATATAGGTTTGAGTTTGATTCATTTCAAAGTTAGCAACGTTCTCTCTAAAATCAGCAATGGTTTGAAATAATTATGCTAAAATTGCATGAACACAAGAAGAAACATTTATAGGGATGCCATAGATGATTGATAGAGTTTTTTTGTTGGAAGAAACATCATCGAATGCAATGTGAATGTTACATATTTGCATGTTATTTAGTTCAAGCAACGAAAATTCGAGCTTCAAAACGTAAAGCCTTCAAGAACGGAGCAACACACAGAGTTTATGTTTCGGGGGCCATATCCTAGTCAGATTCGACTAGGATCTTGCGCTAGGGTGATGTAGAGGGAGGGTCTTGCAGCCAGAAGATGGACATCTAGAACCCCCTGGAAGCAGCTTTCCCATAGAGTCCTCTCGTAAAGGTCCATGCAATGGATGGACAACTTCCCCCCTTCGAAACTACAAATTGGCTCTGCCAATAGGCTCAGAATGTCAACATTACTCTGAGGACCAAGTTTCCTAGGCAAAAAATCACTCCTTCTCCAAGAAGCACCAAAATAGCTTATGTCCAATACGCTCGTAGTCAATTGGCATAGGTGGTCAGAGCATTCCTGTTTCTTTCTTTGGTAGAATGGACCATATAACTTGCTTTCTAGGGTAATTTCAGCATTTCAAACAGCTTGGCAAAGTCGAATCGCCATTCCAGAGCCTCCATATTGCCCGAACAACAAAAACTTGGGTTTTTACACAGACGCTCATGGGACACTTCGCGGTTTGGTAAGCTCTTGAAAATAGGAATCAGCGGATAAAGAGGGAAAACGAGCTTGGGTAGGGTGGGCATTAGCGTACTGGCCCCCGAGGGAGTGCTACCAGGAAAGGCTGCCTCGGAAACTTCTTTGGGTTTTATCTCTTGGGGTCTGGCCTCTCCCCATTGGTGAGGCAGCCGCACAAAGTTTGGGCCTTGTTTGACTTGGGGATGGGTGCCAGTTCGGCTACCCAATGACAGGTTGTTCAAATGGGGAGTAGGTGTTCTGAACCCTTGCATGAATCAGATTCGACCAGGATATTGTACCATGTCATCACGTAGAGGGAGGTCTTGATGCCATAAGATGGATCCTTAAAGCACCGCAGAAGCTGCCCCAAAACTCTTTTACAAAATGCCCTGGTGACCTAGATGACATGCTAAGATGGTGGTGATCTGGACATGATGACTAGGACTTTATGTAAGAAATATGACTAGGTGGCATGGTAATCCTAACTACAATTTTACCTTATGATATTAGACCCAATTTAGATGTGTCAGTTGAAAGCATGCAAAAGACCCTTATCAAGCTAGAGATCCAAAAAAGTGCTTGCTGATTTTCTATGGCAGTTCATTGGCATATTTTTTGATCCACTTTGAACTCGTTTTTCTCCATCATCCCAGTTCCAAATCAGGCCAAGTTTTTTCCCACATGTTCTTACACCTTGTGACACGCATGTTCTTACACCTTTTCTCTGATAATAATCATTTGAATGTCCAGATCTTCTTTTTTTTTTGTCTTAGGGAAGTGCACTGGCCAAATTTTCTTCCAACTTTGAACCCCCAGATCCAAATTGAGCCAAATTGTTTCCCACATCTCACCACAACTTTTCTCCTCGGTTGTTCCTCCAAAATCATTTGAAACAAGTTAGTACAATTCGGGATATTCGGGATATTCGGGATACTTTCGAGTGCATTAGAATCTATGACAATGTCAATAATTCCAACTTTTTTAAGCGCTTCTATTCAAAACAATCTGTATACAATTAGCTCTTGAATTCTAATTGTCGTAGTGGGAGGAAAATAGATCCAAACTCATGTCCGTCAGTTCCTATTGCTTCGCATCTTCAACTGCAACTTCTCGACTATGTCCCAAGTGCAACCGATCAAAACTCAATCTCCATAACGAACCCTACAATAACCTAGCAACATCTGGTTTTACGTTTGAGGTCAAACGCTTTGTTTTATAGATAACTAGGTGCATGATTTTTGAACATGCATGCAGAGCTATGGCAATAGAAATAACAGAGTTTGTATCTATCGGCCATCCTGAACGATCCCAACAATCTTGCTACTGCAAAAGGCGCTCTTGACTTCTAATTGCCACACTGGGGGGAGGATAAATCCAAACCCCATTCTCTCCTCCTCGGGTCCTGCCTCTCACCATGAGCCAAGAAAGTCCTGCCCTTGCTTGACTTAGGGAAGGTGCCAACGCTTCTGTCAGATCCAATCAGAGAGAGACATAGAGAGAGGAATGGAGGGAATGAGGGAGGAAGGGAGAGCATGTTGGAGCCTAGGTGGCATGTTGACCACCTTGGCATGTTGGAGCCTGGTGGCATTCCAAAGCCTAGGTGGCATGTTTGAGCCACCTTGGCATGTTGGACCCTAGGTGGCACGTTGGAACATGCGTGGCATTTTGGAGCCTAGATGGCATGTTTGAGCCACCTTGACATGTTGGAGCCTAGGTGGCATGTTGGAACCCGGATGGCATGTTTGAACCACCTTGGCATGTTTGAGCCCAGGTGGCATGTTGGAGCCCGACGCGTTTAAGCCATCTTGGCATGTTGGAGCCCACGTGGCATGTTTGAGCCACCTTGGCATGTTTGAGCCTAGGTGGCATTTTGGAGCCAAGGTGGCATGTTTGAGCCACATTGGCATGTTGGAGCCCACGTGGAATGTTTGAGCCACCTTGGCATGTTTGAGCCTAGGTGGCACGTTGGAACCTGTGGCATGTTTGAGCCACTTTGGTATGTTGGAGCCTAGGTGGCATGGTGGAGCATGTGTGGCATGTTTGAGCCACCTTGGCATGTTGGAGCCTAGGTGGCATGTTGGAGCCCGCGTGGCATGTTTGAGCCACCATGGCATGTTGGAGCCCACGGCGAGCCACTTTGGCATGTTTGAGCCACCTTGGCATGTTGGAGCCTAGGCGGCATGTAGGAGCTTGTGTGGCATATTTGAGCCACCTTGGGATGTTTGAGCCTCATTGGCAGGCTTAGCCTAGGTGGCATGTTGGAGCCGCGTGGCATGTTTAAGCCACCTTGGCATGTTTGAGCCTAGGTGCATGTTGGAGCCTAGGTGGCATGTTGGAATCCACGTGGCATGTTTGAGCCACCTTGGCATGTTAGAGCCTAGGTGGCATGTTGGACCCCGCGTGGCAGTTTTGAGTTTCCTTGGCATGTTTGACCCACCTTGGCATGTTGGACGAGCCTAGGTGGCATGTTGGAGCCATCTTGGCATTTTGAGCCTATGTGGCATGTTGGAGCCTAGATGGCATGTTTGAGCCACCTTGGCATGTTGGAGCCTAGATAGCATGTTGGAGCCCGTGTGGCATGTTTCAGCCACCTTGGCATGTTTGAGTCACCGGCATGTTGGAGCCTAGATGGCGTGTTGGAGCCCACGTGGCATGTTTGAGCCACCTTATCATGTTTGAGCCACCTTGGCATGTTGGAGCCCGCGTGGCATGTTTCAGCCACGTTGGCATATTTGAGCCACCTTGGCATGTTGGATCCTAGGTGGCGTGTTTGAGCCCACATGGCATGTTTGAGCCACCTTGGCATGTTGCAGCCTAGGTGGCATGTTGGACCCTGCATGGCATGTTTGAGCCACCTTGGCATGTTGGAGCCCAGGTGGCATGTTGAAGCCTAGGTGGCATGTTGGAGCCCACGTGGCATCTTTGATCTACCTTGGCATTGTTGCGTCTCAAAAAATTATACTTCCTTAAAAAAACATCTACTTAGAAACTACACATAGTTATAAATCACACCTGAAAAAACCATACTTCCTTAAGAAATAAGTGTTTAAAAACTACGCGTAATTATAAACCACACAAAAAACTATACTTCCTTAAAAAACAACCACTTAAAAACTACACCTACTTATGAACCACACCTTAAAAAACTATATTCTATTAAAAAACACTACTTAAAAATTACACCTAATTATATAAACCATACCTCAAAAAACCCATACTTCCTTAAAAAATAGCTTCTTAAAAATTGTACCTCGTTACAAACTACACCACTTCAGAAAAACCATACTTTATTAAAAAACAACTTAAAAACTACACCCACTTATAAACCACACCTCAAAAAACCATACTTCTTTCAAAAAAAAACAAATTACTTAAAACTACACCCACTTAAACCACACCTCAAAAACAACACCTCAACTTAAAAAATCACACCACTTCAGAAAACCATACTTCCATAAAAAAAACCACTTAAGAACTACACCCACTTATAAACCACACCTCAAAAACCCATACGTCTTTCCAAAATAGCTTAAAAACTACACTCACTTATAAACCACACCTCAAAAAACAACACCTAGACTTAAAAAATCATACCACTTCAGAAAACTATACTTCCTTAGAAAATAACTACTTAAAAAACTACACCTACTTATAAAAACGACACCTTAAAACCATATTTCCTTAAAAAATAGATACTTAAAAAACAACACCTTATTATAAACCACACCTCACAAAACAACATCCTCTTAAAAACAACTCATCTTTAAAAAAAAAACTACACTTTCGCAAAATGAAACCACACCTAAAAAAAAACACCACCTTCAAAAAAAAAAGCTATAGCTCCTTAAAAAAAACCTACACCGTCTTCTTAATAAACCACACCTCCACATAACCACATGTAGAGTTTTTTGAACAACAACATGTGGTTTTTCTTTTACTGTTGTTTTTAAGTGTGGACCCAGAATTGGGGTGGTAGTGCTAAAGAAGGAAGTAAAATGACCTAAAATTTAGATGACTTCAATACAATGAGTCATTCTCGCGCATAGATAGGCTTTTCATTCATCTCAGCAGTTTTTTCTACAATGGTATAGGGTAGCTGCACATCGCAGGCTACCCAAAAAATGAAAAACATAGGGAATATCCAGTTATAACACCTGGACCCCCAAAAAAATTTGTGTGCTACAGATGTTGGCTAGTGTACCTGCCGAGAGCTTATCGCCGGGATTAAAAAACCCCGCCCTTTCGGGTTTTCGAGGAAAAACCCTAGCGATAAAATCTCGGCAAGGGGCTTGGACAACGCAGGGCTGCTAAACGTTCCCAAGAAAAAACCCACGCTCCACAGAGAATACCGAAGTCGCGCATCACCCCTGGACCTGCACATTACCAACAGAAAAACCAGTAGAGAAAAAACCTCGAAAAGCGAGGGGCTGGTCACGCGTGCCACGCGACAAAAAACAACATTTACACCTCGAAAAAGCGAGGGGCTAGTCACGCGTGCCACGCGACAATTATAACAAATATGAACATATAAATAACAATTTTAAGGGGGGAAGGGTGGGAGCCATGGATACTGCTGAGAGATGAGAAAGCGCCGATGAAACGTCGATGAAGAACTCTGCAATAAGTAGCGATCCCCAACCTGATGAATGCCTAAAAATGCATGCGATGCATGCATGCGACGCATGCAATGCATGCATGCATGCTCGTCTGGTGCAAGAATGTCGATTCGTTACGCGAATCGATGACATTCTTGCACTGCGACTCGCATGAAACCTTATGATTGTTTAGTTTAAGGATCAAATTCTTATGATTGTTCCAAACATAAGGTCAACTATATTAAACGGATGCAGTAAGTAGGGACAAGCTCGCTACATTCATACAAGAAAAGATGCTTAGTTGAAAAAAGATTTTGAAATGGTTTTGTAAGGAGTAGTTCACGATAGAGCGGTCTAATTTAAGGGACTTCTAGTATTTGTTCATACTTTCATTCAAGTAAAAGCCCAATTGCCTTTTGAACATCTACTTGTTAGATATATACACTTATTAAAAGTCCTTTTTTGTTTAATTCTAACCATTCAAGAATGGTAAGCCAATCCAGAGCACACTAGCTCTTCCAGATCTAGCTTGCATGATACAATTATACTGAATAAGATAACATCAATTCCAATTCCCATTCTCATCTATCAGTATTTGCAAGCAAAAATAGTGCATAACTTTTCTAGGTACACCTTAACAAAATAACACAAGAGTTCAATTCTCGTACATATTTATCAGCAGCCGGTGCAAAGCACTCTGGTAGATGGCCTAACTATATTATCAAGTTACAAGTTTTTAGATTTTGCGACTTTTAGTGACGTAAGTCCAATCAAATGCTACAATAGTTGATAATAAACATCCAACAACAAGAGTCACATACACTATTATTCTCATATGAAATTAAACTTCCTCAAACTTTTTCCGATGAAGCCTCTGGCTTAGAAGAAACCACAACAATGATCAACATGTGTATTTTTTGTTATGTTAGGAAATATTATTGACAATTAACCAAGCTATTAGCTTGCAATTGGACTTCTCTCCACTATGAATGTTAGGAAATGTTATTGACCGTTAAACAAGCTATAAGTTTGCAATTGGACTTCTCTCCACTGTTGCTCATATACAACATTTATGGCTCAGAGGCAATACTTCCTCGCAAAGGCCAACTAAAAATGAATGATATGCGTCTTTGGTACAATAGACATAACAAATACAGAAAGAATATTGTTAGTGAGGTCACCCTCTCTGGGTTTCTTCTTTCACAAATTGTAAATTAATGCTATGATCATTGACATACCTATCTATCTATTCCCTCCTTCTCCCTCCCTTCTCTTTCCGCTTCTCTTCGCGCTGGCGCTGGCGCTGGCGCTGCTGGCGGCGCCGAGGCCTGCCGCGCAGATCAAAGATGATTGGATGGCGTTGGAGCAAATGCGTGCAAAGGAAAGGATGGCGCGACCTTGTGTGTGCTCGAGTGGATGTCCTTCCACAAGATAAGTCTTTGGCGCCATGCGCTGGTCGAGGATAGGTGAGGAGGCACCTCCGATGGGCTTACTTCCCCCGAAGCGGTTTTCCCCTCGCCCCGCTACCGGGCGATTGGCGTTAGGGGCGCCTGCTTTCCAAAGACCCAGTTGTGAAGAGGTTACTTGCGGTTGAGTCGCTGGTGAAGCCTTGTCTGCTGGAGGTATGAAGGTATGCTTGTTGCTTGTGCAACAAAGATGGATTTTTGATGGAGTGGCGACCATAGTCATCCCGCAACCGGTTTTTCCCGTGGTTTTAATCCCGTCGATGGTTGTGTTCTAGCTCACGTTGTGCTTTGGTTTAAGGGCTTCGGCCCATGTTCTTGTTTGGACTTCGGTCCAGGACTTCGGTCCCTTATGTACTTGGTCCCATAACCCGATTGGGTTCCGTGGACGTTAAAAATTTTTCCTTCCTTCCTTCCTTCCTTCAGATGAGTCTCGCACCAAAATGACCTTTTATTATCTATTTATATTTACTTAACACTAGATGCCATGAAAATCTTGACAATCTTTTACTCGACATTTTTGGGATGTAAGGTATGGTGCCTAGGCCTAGATTGAGGTTCCCCATTACTTAGTACTTGGACCAATCCAAGGGCTCCATGAAAGTGATCTTAATTTATCCGCATTCCATTATAGATTGGAATTTCATGATATGACAGATATCAACAAGAAATTTAACCCCCAAGCAGACCCTTCGAGCGGAATTGTTTCCTTACATTGACATATCATTTGTATGTTACGAGTTCTATGCTCAAGTGTAATTGATGCGACGACCTAGTGGAATCTGGGCAGAATGGAGACTTGGTATAGGATGGTATATTTCAACCACTTGAATGGATATGTACTCTAATCTAGAAGGGAAAGCATATTCTAATAATGGATATGCGGTGTACAAAGATCTAGTTATTGGTCTTACAAAGATCTGGCTGTATGCATTTGTGTGGTTGAGCACTACAAGCTCTTTGGCGATTATTTTAGATTGGAAAGATATAATGGATATAGATAGCGGACTGCAATCTGCCACATCAGCAGACACGTGTCAACCCCACAGTACGAGCCATATCATCTTTAAACTTTAGCACCAACCGGTCTGTTTTGTCCCACTTAATCAACGCAACGAGAAGAGAAATAGGAGCCATTACAGCCCGGGCGGAGAAACCGGGCTATAAAGTAGGAAACTGAGAACGGGCAATTGGATGACGGAAATGAAACTATAGAGTTGGCAAATTTCCTTATTGGTTTGCTCTGGGTTGGAAGGCGCAGGACGGAGGGAGAAAATGGCTATGGCGACGGCGGCCTCAGCCTCTTGTCTATCGTCCCTTAATTGCAGAGCATTAGCCCAAGGATCTGCCTGTTCTCTGGCGTCGTCCCAACCGGTTTGTTCAACCTCTGCTTGCTGCATTGTGCCTGGTACCAATAATCGTTCTAGTGGATGCGAGCCTCATATTCTTAGGAATTGTATAAGCGCACAGCGTTATAGCATCGCTTTCGAGCCCAGTCCTCGTGTTGACTCAATTCTTGAGAAGTCTGGACTATGGGGCCAAACAGATTGCGGGTTTCTGAGATCCGATCGGATGGCTTTGAAGAGTTCCAAATTAAAGAAATTGCAAAATGGTTGCAAAGCTTCCGTTCAATCCGCTGTCCTCGCGGACATTGCAAAAAAAGCCGCGGTAACATTCAATTTTCTTTCTGTTTGTAGATAAATGTCTGTAAGGAGGAAACAGAAGTTAATCAATGTTGTAGACCGCTTAAGTTGTCACAATTATGCAATTTACATAGCAAGCATCGAATATCCTATACACAGTTAGATTTGCGGCATTACAAGTCAATCAATTCTTTCATTTGTAATAGGTGATAGGTATTATATCGACCTAACTGACAATGTCGTTTATCAGGCTCCTGCTATTGAAAAGCCTCGTGCAGATCCAGCAAATGTAGTTTCTATTATTTTGGGCGGAGGTGCTGGTACTCGCTTATTTCCTCTCACAAAGAGAAGGGCAAAGCCTGCTGTAAGGACATGTCTCTTTCCTTATTACTCAATTTCTGGACTTCAGAATAACCGAAGTCAACTAGATTGTTCATGCTACTAAATTATCCTATAACGCAATTACTAGGTACCTATTGGAGGTGGATACCGATTAATTGATGTACCAATGAGCAATTGTATCAATAGTGGTATAAATAAAGTGTTCATTCTCACCCAGTTCAATTCTGCTTCATTGAATCGGCATCTTGCTCGGACGTACAGTTTTGGGAATGGGATTAACTTTGGGGGCGGATTTGTTGAGGTATATCTTGGATGATGCTTTAAATTTTGAATTTTATAAGAATAAGCTAAGCCTTCCCAATGCCGGTTTCATTAGTAACAGAAACTGGATATTGGCCTTCCATGGTTTCGCTCCATAACCCATAGTTAGTTAGCTATGGAGCTTTATGGAAGACTTAAGAATTGAAGGGAGACTTTGTTTCTCCAATACACGGCATCCAGTGGTTCTTCTTTTCAGAGAATATTATGACTATGTAATATTACCCCACCAAGGCTAACTAAATTAGCCATATCTGTCAGGTGGTTTTCTTGGTAGCGTTGTCTTTACATCTTTAAAGACACAAAGACATATTTCGTTTCTTCTTATATTATAGGTGTTAGCAGCTACACAGACGCCAGGCGAGACAGGCATGAACTGGTTTCAGGGGACCGCCGATGCTGTACGACAATTCACTTGGCTCTTTGAAGTATGTAAAAGGCTTAGTATGCTAAAGCTTCAAAGTCGAACAGTGCATGTGCTAACAGCATGTATATTAGGATGTCAAAAACAAAGACGTTGAAAATATTATAATTCTTTCTGGAGACCATCTATACCGCATGGATTACATGGACTTTATCCAGGTTTCACTTGGTCCTAGTTCTAGTTAAAACTCAAAATCCTTGATGGACATAAGATGATAGCTAGTTCTCTTGGTTATGCAGAAACATGAAGACACTGGGGCTGATATTACCATCTCTTGTGTACCCATGGATGACAGGTATACTACCTGTATCAATGCTGAATGGCACTGACACATAATGCTCTTAATAACAGATGATAATGTGTATGTATTAGTGGGCTATGTCGTCCTTGCTTACAAATCTAGAGTAGAAATGCAGTCGCAAGGTTTGTGTACAATGCATTTATCCTTGGCGGGACTTAAACCTCACAAAACCATACAAGCCCTTTTTTTTCTCTACTGACCTGATTCTATGTGCTTTTGTTTCCACAAGCCTTCTTGGGACATTGTCGATAATTGCTAGAGTTGTCTTGCAATCATTTACACTAGGAATTGAACAACTTGCTGAGCTGCATTCTTTTTCAGCTGGGGACTTTTGTTGGGGGAGTTTTGTCATCCTATTGTTATCTGCTACACATCTTTTGCATATATAGCGCGAGAGAGAGAAGTTCCACTGAATTTTAATGTTGTGCTTTTGAATCTTGTATTGCAGCCGAGCATCTGACTATGGTTTGATGAAAATTGATGACCAAGGCCGAGTTTTATACTTTAGTGAAAAACCCAAAGGAGCAGACTTAAAAGCCATGGTATTTTGTTTTCTTCTATGTGATATTTTGGTTAAAACAACTAAAGGGATGTTGAAAAGACAAATATTGAAAAATTCATCCGCCACCTTTGGTAATGCAAAAGTAGGATGTTATTATGGACACATACAATGCAGTTGCTTTGACAGTTATTTGGCCTAGCACATGAAGTTTTGCATTGGATATTGATGTCTATATTCCAGGAAGTTGACACCACTGTATTAGGACTATCACCTGAAGACGCTAAGGAGAAGCCATACATTGCATCAATGGGGATTTATGTTTTTAAAAGGAGATTCTGCTCAAGCTCCTGAGGTAAGCTATGCACGGAAGCATTGGCTAATAGGAATGATGGGCTTGAAACTGTTAAGAAGATTCATAACCATATTCTATGATTAATACTCTATTTTGATCTGCAAAATAAGATCCATATCATTTTATTAACTTTAGCCTTAACACCCACGTTCGTTCCCTCTATGGTGCAGGAGTTACTATCACTGTTATGAATGTTCATTAAGAACTCGTATATTTTTCCCACATCTTTGCAGTCATGCATTGGGGCTCTTTTCTCTTACTTGTTATGCAGGTTCCTATCTTATCAACCCATCCACTCCAGCAGGTGGAATTTTCTAATTCACAGGGTTCTTTTTGAGAACTGGTTCCCATACATCCTATCCTGTTAACTTTACAGAAACTGGGAGAAGAAGACATAAAAAATGATTACATTTATCAGGGAACGTCTTAGCATCATATTCCATTCCATATGTCTGTTGAGAACAATCGCGAGGAGATTTCAGATGATTCTAACATTTATTAGACATTACCAGATGGCGTTTTCCCACTGCCAACGACTTTGGATCGGAAATTATACCAGCATCTGCAAAGGAGTTCAATGTGCAGGTTAGCTGTTGCAAATAGCTGAAGTTGTCACTGACTTGTGTAATTTATATTTTTCTGATCATTTGCCAGGCATATTTATTCAATGAATATTGGGAAGACATTGGAACCATAAAGTCTTTCTTTGATGCAAATCTTGCACTTGCAGCTCAGGTAAAACGCATTGTCGGATTTCCATTATTTCGATATGGCCATCATCTAATATTTAGAGAGGATTGTGAATCAGCCACCAAAGTTCAAATTCTATGATGCTGCAAAACCAATCTATACATCACCACGTAATCTCCGCCTACACAAAATAGAACAATGCCGGGTAAAACTTTTATATCAGCTTTTGCATTCTAGTCCTTTTGTTTGTGCCCTGAAGGACATGTATATTACAGATAATAGACTCGATTGTGTCACATGGATGCTTTCTTGACAAATGCAGTGTTTCACACTCGATTGTTGGTATTCGATCTCGACTAGATTCTGGATCAGAACTACAAGTATATTCTATATCCCAATTTTACAGGAATTTATATGTCCTCTAAATGCTGTTTGCTGTATTTCTTCAGGATACCATGATGATGGGTGCAGATTATTATGAGACGGAAGCAGAAATTGCAGCATTGATTTCTGAAGGAAAGGTGCCCATAGGAGTCGGAGAGAACTCAAAAATAAAGTAAGTCCTATGCTTATACTCGTCCAAAAATATGGCAAATATTTTTTGTACAAAACTATGGCATAATCTGATAATTTCCAACTTGTGTTACAGGAATTGCATTATTGATAAGAACGCTAGGATTGGAAAGAACGTACTCATTTCAAACACAGATGTAAGGATTTTTAGACCTTTTTATCTGACAGTTAATAGACATCATAAAACGTCGCCAATGTTGCTAACAAAATAGCTTTGTTGCTTGCTACAGAATGTTGAGGAGGCTGAAAGGCCTTCAGATGGATACTATATACGTTCTGGTATAACGGTGATATTAAAGGATTCGACTGTACGAAACGATACCGTCATATGATCCTGCATTTACTAAAGGATTTTGCACACTGTAATTTAGTAGTCCGATCCCACATTTGATATTGACATTTTTTTTTCTTTGCGCTTCTATTGAGCATGCAGCTCGGTTTTGTAACATCCAATAAGTTTCTCGTGGATAAGATCCACAATGAGAGCCATGTAAATAAGAATGAATGTCTCGTAGCCTATATTGTATTCTCTCTTTTTGCAGCAGGAACGCTTTTTGCCCATATTAACAAAAAAAATCCTTAGATTTCGGTTTTCAATTGCTGCAACAAGACAAAAAAAAACGCAAAAGAATTGCCAGAATGCTCCAATTTTTAGAGAATCCGTCTTGGAATCCCTAGAACGCTGGATAAATGAGAGGAATCGAATCAAATAAAAACTTGGTTGAAATTGACCAAGGGGTTGACCTGGTCCTCTTCTTTGACCAGCACATACCTAAAGCGGCTACGAAAATTCTATTCAGGGCATCAAACGCACAAGCAAGCATACGCCAGCTTAGTTTTTTCGTTTTTTGTGTGTTTTATGGCAAATACTGCTTTTGCTTGGGTTGCGGATAGAATGAAGGTTTTGGACGTTGGCTGTGGCATTAGTGGACTTATGAGGGCGGTCAAGCAGATGCCTTGGGGTTTACTAGTGACAGATGCCTTGGGGTTTACTAGTGACGGCCACATGCATCGTTTTAGAGGAGCTCACCCTCTATTTTGGAGGTAGAGGGCCCCATTTTTGTGCGGAGACTGATTTTCAGTGTACCTTTTTCAACACATGCATCGTTTTAGGGGAGCTCACCCTCTATTTTGGAGGTAGAGGGCCCCATTTTTGTGCGGAGGCTGATTTTCATTGTACCTTTTTCTAGGTGCCTCGATTGCCATTGTTAATAGGCTAGTTACAGAAGTAGAAATTTTCGTCAGCAGAAAATTTCGCGAAGATATTTTCTGGCAGCCACCAGCTGACCTGACGGGCCACGAGGGGCAGAGCCACGAGTGATCTGGCGGCCGCCAGAAAATTTCAAGCGAAGTTTTCTTGCTGACGAAAATTCTATGATGAAAAAAAAGGGGGCTTGAAATTTGCCCCCAATTTTCTCTTTCTGGTTGTTTTCCCACGACTCTGTGGCGGCGGCGGTTAACATGGGACGACAGATAGGGTGCGAACACAGCTGCAATCGGGTGAAGATCGATAAGTTTTTTCGCTCTGAAATAACCAGCTGTTTGGGGGCGAAATTTCGAGCCCCTTTTTTTTTCCTTGCTGTTAAAATAGAGAAGCGGAGAGTGAATTGTAGTTTCTCACCTGTTGTTATCTCGGGGGACCCCGTTAAGATTGGATGCACAACACTCTCTCGTATTAGAATCGTCTACGGAGGCATATACGGTGGCTGCCAAGAAACTTTGTCATGTGGCCAGGCCTACAATCAACGACTATCAGGCAGCAAGAGCTAGAAGTCATAATGAAAATGTAGTTAGATAGCCCTTGTGAGGTTATTTCTGGCAATTTTTTGAGTATGCCCTTTTCCAGGTAACTTCCATAGCTAAGTATGTCCTTTCCAGATAACTCTTTTGTTGCAAAAGTATGTCCTTTTCCATATAACTCTTTTGCTGCAGCTTATTCCATAGCTCAACTAAAAGATGTTTATGCGGAGATCTATCGTGTTTTAAAGCTTGGGCATATGTATGTAACCTAAGAATAGGTCATCATTTCTAGGTATAAGGCTAATGATTTTGAGCATAAGGAGATTATCCGTGGCATTTATCGTGGCATTGATCATGGTGATGCCTTGCTTGGATTAAGGAGCTTCAGTCAGGCTAGTGCTATTGCCGCAAAAGCGGGTTTTGAGGTTCTGGAAGACAGAGATTTGGCTCCCCCCCTGCTTTACCATGAGACATCTGCAAATGGGGAGGCGGCATAATATAGGAATCGCGTGGTGATTGCATTATTCTTATTTTTTAGTATAACCCCTCAAACGTGTGGTTGAAATGTTGTTTAAGACTGCACCGTATTTTACTCGTGTTGGAGAAATTGGAATATTCAGTCCAATGCGTCTTTTAATTTGTCGTAAGCTAGCACATAATCAAGAATCAATGAGCTCTGTTGTGTGGGCAGGGGTTTAGGTGCCCTTTGGCATAATGTTATGTGTTTACAACATTAATTGTAGCAGTTCTTTCTTGACAGAGTCATTGCTATTTTAGGCTTTCTCAATGCAGTTTGGTTCCAAATGATATAATTGGATATTCCCTTTATTTTTCATGGGTAGTTCGCATGTGTGCGGCTGAGGAATGCTGAGACGAGGTGGGCATTTCCTCTTTTTAGATGCACATTAAAACTTAGTTATGGAAGGATTGACTTTGGGACTTTTCAACAGATAAAAATATCAAGAAAAATGCATTCCTTTTGATTAATGTCAAATAAGTTTAAGTATTATGACCGTTACAAACTATTTTGCAGACTTAACCAATTTTAATTCAAAACTCTCTTTGCAGATTAGCAGCATATTGTTGAAGGTGTTCTTGGCAAATCTTCAACCTCAATGGCTTAGAGCCTCCAGGTTGCTTTAGGCAACCACTCTATGCATGAAAATTTCAGAAAGAAAGCCTGAACACAAGATTAGTACTGCTTTTCCAAATCAGCAAAAAAAATGCCTCAGCAAAAATGATGCTATTTGCAAGCAGGGGGAGATTTTATCATGATTCCAATTCTAAATGATGCTTAAAGTCTCAAAGAATCTGTGGCTTGAAGTCAAATGCCAATAGATATGCACAGATCATTCAAATATGCAATCCTGGCCAAGTCAAAAATAAGTCAATATCCTTGGCAGTGAGCAATTTTTTGAAGATCGAAGGATATGAATCTTTTTTGAGTTTTGTCACTTGATTCTATCTCTACAGGAGATCAATCACTTCTTTTGCAAAAGTGAATGCAAGTAAGTTCTGAAACTCAAGTTTTTTGCAAACAGACTGTTACAGGAAGAAAACAGCAAGCAATTTTTTGCAAATCAATTTATGCTGGTCCTTACTGAGCTCTGAGAATTTTCTACAACTTCTAGTGGTCTACAATCAAAAGATAACTGCTTGTTTGATCGAAATCATAGCTGGAATCTACAAGGTGGAATGTTTTGCTTAGAAAATGCAATGATTTGCAAAATATCGAGAACAGGCTATTGTAAATTGCTTTTTTTGATATTTTTTCAGACTCTTTATGCTTTTTACCTAACTAAATAACTCTCTATTTATGCATTATCCTATGTGTAGTGTCAAATCTTGTCAAATGTTCACACAGATTGATTCTAAAAGCAGTTTAATCTAATTTTTATGATGGTTTCGATCAATAGAATAAGATATGATGCAACGTATCTTATGATATGCTTCAGATAAACAAAACTACATTCAAATGTCGCTTTCACCTTTTATTTTACCTTGTTTGAAATGTGGAATGAAAATTGAGCTCAGTTGTAATATCAAGGATCGGATTTTCATTCAAAGGAACATCACACAGTCATACAAAAGATTCCCAAGCCCTGTAGTCTTGGGCACATGATTAAAATAGTCTTTATAACAGCAAATAATCCGATTGCTTCAAATAATCCATGGATTCTAAAAGCAAGGAAGGTAAATTCAAGCAGCAGTCAGTCAAACAGGCCTCAAAATGAGAGATCTCGATCAGTTCTTGCACCCAAAGCCCTCGAAAATTTCTGTCAGCAATTTTCACTTTTCATAATCCTCTGTCCAGGTCTGTTCTTGGCAAATCTGGCTCAATTCTTTGTCTTTTTGCTTAATTTAAGTGTTCTTGGCTCAGAATGGGTCAATCCGGGAACATTGAGAATGATTAGACAACTAGTTCGTTGAAGAAATCCGGATCTTGGCGTGACAGATTTTTTAGGGTTCTTGAGAGTTCAGCCAATATATCCCACATGCATTTTGAATTTTGGCAGATCGGGTATATATGGCCTAGTCTGACGTGTATTATCAATAATTGCATGCTGTCTCCACGTGATGTTCGCCCGCTGCCGCCAGCTCACATGCCCGTGAGGCACCACGGCGGGGAGTGTTTGGGGTCTGGTTCGAACTCCCGCAAGACAGCCCTCCGTGAGGACCCTTAGATCTAACAGAGAATCCGTAGCTATGTCACGCCGGATTTGCAAAAAAGAACAAGGAAAAGAGAACAGAAAAAAAAGAGAACAATGAGATCACAATAATGAGCTTCCTTGATGTCAATGAAGATACATGAGCTCTCAAATCGAGAGAAAAACCAATTGAGACAAGACTCAAAACTCATCTAAAAACTCAAAAGCATCTCTACTCATATATATAGTACAATGGCCTTTTGGCCCAATATAGACACTCGACCGATCTCGGTGCCGACTCGGAAGGAGGCCCGATTTGCGAAGGAATGCTTTGGCGGTGCCTCTTGAAGTGCCCTCGAATCACGCTGACGCCGACGCGGGGGACGGGCCGTCACTTGTTTGAGCGCCGCCTCTTGGTAGCAGACGCGGGCTTTGACTGTGGGTCTACTGCTTGGTCTTTTGCTGGGCCTTTGACGACTGACCCGTGCCTGACTGTAGATCCTTGGCCTTGACTTGGTCCGTCGTATGCATGAATAGTCCAGTACCAGGGGGCACAGGACTAACACTCCCCCCCACCAAACGACACTCAGTGTGAAGAAATGGAGGAAGTGTTTCCGAGGGCGGGAATCCAACAGTTTGAAAGTGATCCTCACGGGAATGAGGACGGGCGCCATTATGGTAAGTGCCAATGAGGTCCTGGCGTGTTTGAAGAGCGTCAGGAGTGTTGAGCCCAAGGGCAGGATCTGCATCAATAAGGAATTTAGAGCGCACCATGTCTTCCAGGGCAGCATGGGCTTCCAAAGGAACGAACTGGCACTCCATGAGAAGACAGGTCTAAAGACCGAAGGCACTGACGCTGGCATTCGGGTTGCAATAAAAGATGGGACGCTGCCGATTTAAGGAGCTTACCAGGATACATTTGAGAGCAAAGACGGCCAGCCGACGGTGAACTGGTAAGGGTCCGGGAGGTGGCGGCGTCGCAAGAAGGTATCAAGGCCAATGAAGAGCATCGGGGGGCCGCTGCCAACCACGCCATTAGCAATATAGATCCAATTTGCGCAGGTTCCAAGGTGGCACCATCTTCCCACTCGAGCCGCCCGACAAAAACGGGGATCCCAATCAAGATCCGTCGAGATTCGGGAGGAGTCCACCCAAGCAGGGCCATCCAGACCTTCGGCCCAAAAGGGGGAGACGCCAATCGAGGTGAGGAACCGGGGCGGAGGGACACCCGCTGAAACATATGGAGAGAGAGCCATGCCCGTGGGCGTAATAACAGCCCGCCCCCAATTCACGATAAGGTGGGATCAAGAGCTTTGCACCACCGATCCCACTCGGCGGTAGAGAGTCGAGTATAGACAGAGGACTATCCCATCCCGCGGGTATTGTCTTGCTATCCGTATGGGCACGCAATTGATTGTAGCCCCGCCAAATGCCGCATATAAACTTGGGCAAATCGGAAGATCCTCGGGATGCCCAAGATTCTTCCGCGACTGCTCCAAATTTGCTTCGGGCTTGCCATAAAGGTAAATGATGAGCAAGCTCGGGCATGTACTCCCGATGAAGAGCGTGAGTCCGATCATGATCCGGCAGTAGGGGGTTGTTATCCAAGAGCAACCGCTGAGCCCGTGAATCACCCCGAAAAGTTCCCGATGTGGCCCATCACGAAATTTGTCCCGTGTCGCCCAGGATAGAAGTCATGAAAGATGTACGCCATCGGCTGAACAACTCGAAGGTGACTAAATCGGGTCTTCACAAGAATGAGGTCGAAGACTAAGAGGGCAATGAGTAAGCCTTTGTCTTCAACCGAGGTCCGCCAACCGAGAAAATCCTCGCGCATGTGGGCATCAACTGACCATTTGCCGCATACCACTTGAAAAGAAAGAGGTGGCGCCGGCAAACCACATAATCGAGGTAACCCGAAGGAATAGCGAAATTCCGCGATGGGTGGAGAGCTATAGTAATGTAGCCCTCTTGTTTAGTTTGGGCCTCTTCGCAGATTGGACAGCTTTTTCGGAGCCGGATGTTCAAGATCGCGGATCCGGTTGTCCTTTCTAACAGAAGACGGATCGATCACCTTAACCCGCTTCGAGGAAGCGTGGCATGTGAAGAGGATTGCCCGTGAGTATGGGCGGGCTTTGCAATCTCCTCGCATCAAGCGTCTTTTGCTTCCGGGCCTGGCGGAGTTGATTCCGGAGAGCGCGGAGCTGATCGGTCGGGCCGTTGAAAGCCGAGCTTCCAAAGAGGCTATTTGAGCCGCCACGCGTAAGGGCATGGGCTTGAGTGGTGGAATTCGAGAAAGCTCGTGGTGGCAGCGGTAAGCTTAGCAATGTCTTTACCCTTGTCAACCAAGAGAGAGTCTCCGCCTTTGACCTGCCCAACAATTCCCCGAAATGGTGGTTTGCAATTGAGCCTTCTGGATAGCAAGCGCGACTGCTCGATCGTGGCACTTTTTAGATCTTCACCGCCCGTAAAAGAGCCTCGTGGTTTTTCTTGAAGCTTGTCCTCTAGAGTGTGAACTTGGCGCGGTTTTGCAGCTTGAAGGTCTCTCGTGAACTGGGTCCGGTGATCTCCGAAAGGACGCTTTTGAACCCCATTCATGAGAATGTCCCGATTTCTTGCAACTTGAGAGCAGCAGCTTGAACATCCCGGCCGGTATTGATACGTAAGCCGGGCGAGGATGTGGAGGTGGAGGGGCCTCGCTGCGGCCTTGTTTGTGACGCTTGAGAGACATGAGGAGAATCGAGGGCATGGATTCCGTGGAGGAAGAAGAGATCAGACATGCGTATGCTATGCTGAACATGACCAGAGAAGAAGGGTGTGAAGGGGCAGCCCCATTTGAAAGTGAGAGGAAGGGAATGAAGGGACCGCTGAGTGGGAAGCATGAGAAAACGTAAGGTGAGGGAGGAAGGTAACGACGATGATAGCTTGAAGATGGCCACCCACGAGGCTTCAAAGACAGAGAGGAGGGGGCAGCCCACGCGGCCTACTTCATGAAGGAGGCGGTAGAACAACAATCAGGGCCAATCAATATGGTGATTGAGCGATGGCCGCGGATCACCATATTATAGAACGGCTTATTGATATGGGTGTTCTTGATAGAATACCTAAGCAATTTGCGCCACAAAAAACTTTTACAAAAGTGTCATGGGACTTTGCAATATTGGTGAGGCGATGCATGTTTGCTTGATAAGAAGGAGCGCCGAACTGAGTGACATCTATGTCCTGTAAGGCAACCCAAGATAAAGAAGGGGTTTGCAAAGGAATACTCAATACCCTCAGAAATCGTGGGCCGCGTAGCAAGATGGTGGTGCCATCGCATCACGCAGCATATCCTTCCGTGTCGTTGACGATGTGAGCCATGAACCGCTTCAATTGTTCGATTTGGTGCGTGGAGGTCCATCTCGGAGAATTCATAAAGCTACATGCCCACAACTTCACGACCGGGCACAACGAGGGCCTCAATAAAGGTGGGCCAAGAAAGACATTGCATCAAAAAGAGCCGGATCTCTTGGAGTAGAAGCTTGAAATGTAGGAAATTTGGGTGCCGCCATGGCGAAGAGCATCGGAAAGGAACAGAAAGAACTGTGATGCAAAGGCGGAGAGCGGAGAGCCGAAGACTAAAATGCAGATAGGCTTAAAAGGCTCTAGGGCGCACGCGTGGGGCTGGCGGGCATGATGAACCGCAACCGCTGATGATGCCGTGGCTTACGCATGGCGAGGCGCATTGAGAGGCAAAATTTTGGCTAAGTCCCCAAACGGTAAAGGGAGAAGCAAAGAACGGGTGGCATGGCGAGATGTAAGGGAATGATCGAATGTGACAAATTCGCTTAAAGGACACCAATTAATGTTCGACGGCATGAAAAGAAGGAATGTCATTTAATGCCGGCGACTGGTGGGATATCATTAAAACGGCGTGTGTCGGCGGTACCATGGCTAGATATGCGGCGGAGAAAAAAGATTCGAATTAGAAAGAGCCTTGCATTGCTAACACGTTGGCGAATTTTCTGATTGGTCCACGTCGACAGGGGGTTCCTCGGTTGGCTATATAAGACAAACAAGGCTTAAGCCGAGACACCCGATGGCGCCAAAGATGTCTCACAGCAGACTTCACGACAAGTGCACCATGCCTTCAAACTGCCTGGAGTGGATAACATGCAAGATGGACTGTTTAGACCTGTGGAGGTGCCACAACCGTGGCATTCCCATGGATGGGTGGTGTGCAGGGATGGCTGAACATCCCGATCCCCACACCAACGGGATGGAGGTGGTGATTCACCTTCGCTGGGACCCCGAGCAGAACTGGTACCATATCCTTCGCATCACCTCTGCCCCCAACCCGGAGTAGAGAGTTTTTTTCCTTAGGATTTTGTAAATAGGGCACTGCCCATAGAGCTCTGGTCATAGCGGAAATAGATGGGCTCCGCCCTCATTTTGTAAAAATTTGCCTCTATAATATAAATATGCGTCTTTAGTCACTATCTGGGGATTCAATTTCTTGTGCTGCATCTGGTGTATGACTGTCTGTATTTGTTGCATGAAATTGTTTGAGGCGAAAGCCATTAACCAGTGTAGGTAAGGGAGTGCCATCGAGTTCGGCCAGCTTGAAAACACTGGGTTGCACAACTTGAATGATTTGATACGGACCAAGCCATCTGAACTTTAACTTGCCCGGAAAATTTTTGTAACGAGAATCATAAAGAAGAACCAAATCACCTTCTTTGAAGGTTTTTGTCTTAAGACATTTGTCATGCAAAGATTTTTGCAACTGCTGTCCATGAAGAACACGAATATAAGCATCGCGCCTAAGTTCATCCAACTGTTCCAATTGATAAACCCTTTCCTTGAGTGCAGCAGGTGGATTATGGGCTGTAGCAAGTTGAAAACAGAGAGTGGGAAGAATATATTCAAAAGGCATGAGAGCTTCTTGACCATAAACCAGTTTGAAAGGAGTGTGGCCAGTAGCAATTTTGAAATTAGTGTTGTAAGCCCAAAGAACAAGAGGGCAACTTGTCCTCGCCAACTGTTTCGCGCCTAAATTTTCTTGAGAACCGCGGATGAGGATTTTGTTGGTACTTTCACCAATCCATTTCCTTGAGGATAATAGGGAGTACTTTTCCGGTGTTGGATGTGAAGATAATCCGGCCAGCTTTAATGGTATGATTAACAAATGCACGCCACGATCACTAACAAGTTCCGTGGGACAACCAAAATGCGCGATGATGTGCGCGTAAAGAACCTTTACCGTGGCCGGCAGCAGTTGTTGTCCGGAAGTGCACAAGCTTCCTCCCATTTGGTAGCATAACCGCGATGACCGTAATATAGCGGCACGGTGTAACACGCTACCGGTGGGTCCATGGGCCCCACAAAATCCATTCCCCATTTGCTGAAGGGATGTGGCATGGCGACCGACGTCAATGGAAGAGCGTCACGGGCCGTGGGCTTTCCCACACGCTGACAGACGCCACACGCGCGCAGCATGCTGGGGCATCTTTGAATAGCGTGGGCGTAAGCATCCCCGCCAAAAGAATTTTGCGCGGCGCGGGCCCACCACTAAAATGACCACCACCAAGCCCATCGTGGGCTTGTCGAACAATATCGGGCACCCGCGTGAGGGAGGACACAACGACGAGGACCATGTCTTTGCCTCGCTTGTACAAAATGGCCTGCAACCATGGTATAGTCACTCGACCTCTCCGAAACCGACGGCGGAGCCGCTTTTCCGAGAGAGAGCCGGATCGGGCGGGAGGAAGAGCACCAAAGGAGAAGATATTGCCGAAAGTGATGAAACCAATGGGGCGGGCCGCGACCGTGAATAATTGAGCCGCCCGAAAGGCATCGTAAACACCGCGGAGGGATCATCCGCGGTGGATGCGAAAGATAATCGCACCACATAAGACTTGCCCCGCCTTTGTGAACAATTTTGAAGGGAGCTAATTCTTGCGAAGGACCCAACGAAGCAATTCGTCCCGGGGGGCTTTTTATTGATCAAATAAAGAAGAGCTTGATGATCAACAAAGAACTTGATCCGCTTCCCAACAAATAATGTCAAGCGCTGGACACGTAAAACTAAGCCCAAAAGCTTCCCCGCCCGCGGGCGTAATAGTTGCCCGCCAGATTGAGTTTCCTACCGGGCATAGCGATTGGTTTATCCGTGGTTTCATCATAGGCCCGAGAGAGAACAGCACCAATGGCAAAAGCAGACGCCAACATGAACGGGGAAAGGCTTTGTCCCATTGAGGAGGAACAAGGACCGGGCCCGAGTAAGTAATGCCTTCAACTTCGAAAGCAACTTCGCTTGGGAATTCCAAGCCCAAGTGGATTCATCACCCGTGAGTTTATAAATGGGGTCAGCTATAGCTGCAAGTCCAGGAATGAAGGTGGAATAGTAATTTACCTTATCAAGGAAAGAGCGTGTCTCTTTGATATTAGACGGTACTTTGAGCTTTCAAGATTACAAATCGATTTTAGCGATCCGTGGTGATGCCTTCTTTACCCACCACATGACCCAAATGTAATGCCTGAGGTGACGCAGAAAGTGCACTTCTCAGGATTGAGATTAATGCTAGATTCATCACATTTCGAAAGACAAACTCCAATTTGTCCAAATGATCATCCATGGAGCTGTAGGCAGAAAAATCATCTTGGAAGATCTGAAGAAAAGGTTTATCTTTCATAAAAGTCTTGAAAGACTGGAGAGCATGATGCGCTGAAAGGTTGAAGGAGAGTTTGACAAACCAAAAGGGACCACCTTGTAGGCAAAAAAGTGACTTACCGGTGGTGAAGGTAGTTTTAAGTTGATCTTCTTGCTTGATAGAAATTTGATTGTACCCGTAAAACCATCCATGAAAGAGTACATCTCATGACCAGCAACTTCTTCAAGAACCGGGTCGCTGAAGGGAAGCTGAAAGTGATCACGCCCGCGGCTTGATTGAGTTTTTCAATCCACGCAAAACGCGGATCTTACCATTGTGTTTGAGAGCAATGACGATGGGGCTCACCCATTTAGAATGTTTGACCTCATAAATCAGGCCTGCAGCCAAGAGTTTGTCAATTTCAGCCTTGACGCGGTCACGGTAATTTGGGTTGAGCCTGTACTGTCGTTGCTAGATTGGGCGTGCATCAGATTTGGTAGGAATGGTGAGTTCCCCCAATTCTTTTTTGATGCCTCGAAGGTAGATCATAGAAAAAGCCAAATTGAGTGGAATTTTTTTTGCTTTTTCAAGATGGTGGAGGTATAATGAGCATGTGGTCTATGAATGGTGTAAGAGTGGTGTGTTTTGACTAGAGAAAAGGCTATTTGCCCAATTTGCTAAGGGAAATGAAGGTGAGACATGGATTACGAGGCAAGCAAGGTATCATGGATTGGAATGAGATAGTGAACTCATGTAGTGAACCATGTGAAATAGAATTCATGCCAAGGTGATCTCAAATTAGCCACATATCAAGTAATCTTGAGGAGTCTTCCAATCTTCAAACTCTAGTTTGCTTTGCTTGAATCTTCTCTTCCTTGCTTTGTTTGCATGATCTCCATCCAATGAATGTCCTTTCCTTGGTTCTTCAAGCAAGTGTCTACTTTGTGATCTTCAAGGATGTGAGTCTTCATATGTATAGTACTTGCACATATGCTTTAGTCAATAGACAACCAAAGATGTGTAATTTGTGTGCACAGCTCTTCTATGCTGGCAAAATGTGGCAGCATCATGCCAAACAAAAAGGATAGGCTGGTCCCCCAGCCTCTGGCTTTGGAGATGAATTATTTAAAGCTCTTGCTAGTTGTTCCAAAGCTTTGTCTCTCAGCAAGATCATGTCTTCATTTTTGGCTTGATATTCTCCCAACACCTGTCTGCAAACAAGTTGTGAGTAACCAAAAATGACAATATTGCTCATACCTAGATGCTTGGCTTCTTGTAATCCTGCTATCAGTGCTTTGTACTCTGCCATGTTAGAAGTAATGTTAGAAAAAATCCGACCTACTTTGACAAGCAACCTATTTGAAGAGTCCTTGAGAGTTGCAACAGAGAAGGCCACACTTAGTCTTTTTGAGACACCACCATCAAACCATAAATAAGCAAAGCTCTCACCTTTAGATAAATTGACCTCAATAGAAAGTTTTGGCTCTGGTACTTGATCAGATGCAGCAAACTCATATTCTTCACAGGGATTTGGCACCAAAATGTCTTCTTCAATGAAATTTAGAGTTTCAGATTCTCCAACCATATTGTAGAGAGTTATCCCTTTTTTTTTTTTGCCATTTGATATGGTAACATTCTCCTTTTGACCATAAAGGTCTTGCATCCACTGTTGACAACCACTCTCTTCCCAAGAGCAGATCATAAATGTCAGATTTCTCATCAATTCCTTCAAATGCAACAACCACAAAATTAGCAGCCACAATAATTCCTTCTCATCGATTGGCACATTGCTTACTATTCCTATAGGGTTAATCTTGGTATTAGAAAAGGGATTTTTTTTTTTTTTTTTTTGAAGGACGACAAGCTTTATTCACCAACTAAAAACCAGAGTAACATAAAATGCAAAGACAGGATTGGTCATGGGTTCAAACCTTGCCAATGTATGTTTATCTTTGGGAGTTGGTTACTGGGGTTATACGTTGATGATCCCCGACGTGGTAGAACTTAAAAGCCTATATGTGTCCTCCACTTTGGCTGCCGCAAGGTGGTGGGATAAACTAACTAGTATGTACAAGATTAGTCTAGTATGGACCTTAAACAAAGGAATAAAAAAGTGGAGGACACGTATAGGCTTTAACTTCTACCACGTCAGGGATCATCATCGTATAACCCCAGTAACCAACCCCCAAAGATAAACATACATTGGCAAGGTTTGAACCCATGATCAAATGCACATTTATTTTGGCATTACTAGGCCTATACCAACTCACCATATATCCGTTGGGCAAAACTTTTGCCTTACATGCATTTAATCCCGCCTTAGGAAGTCTAGGTCCTAGGGGCAACTCTACAGCGCTATGGTGCCCAACTTCCTAAGGTGGGATTATATCCTACCTACAAAGTGAGCATATAAGGCAAAAGTTTTGTCCAACGGATGTGTGGTGAGTTGATATATGCCTAATAATACCAAAATAAATGTGCATTTGGTCATCGGTTCAAACCTTGCCAATGTATGTTTATCTTTGGGAGTTGGTTATTGGGGGTATACGATGATGATCCCCGACGTGGTAGAACTTAAAAGCCTATACGTGTCCTCCACTTTGGCTGCCGCAAGGTAGTGGGATAAACTGCCATGGATCGACCGTTGTCTTACAGCGCTATGTTTATCTTTGGGAGTTGGTTACTGGGGGTATACGATGATGATCCCCGACGTGGTAGAACTTAAAAGCCTATACATGTCCTCCACTTTGGCTGCCGCAAGGCGGTGGGATAAACTAGCTAGTCTGTACAAGATTAGTCTAGTATGGACCTTAAACAAAGGAATAAAAAAGTGGAGGACACGTATAGGCTTTTAAGTTCTACCACGTCAAGGATCATCATCGTATAACCCCAGTAACCAACCCCCAAAGATAAACATACATTGGCAAGGTTTGAACCCATGACCAAATGCACATTTATTTTGGCATTATTAGGCCTATACCAACTCTCCACACATCCGTTGGGCAAAACTTTTGCCTTACATGCATACTTTGTTGTGATTTAACCCGCCTTTAGGAAGTCTAGGTCCTAGGGCAACTCTACAGCGCTATGGTGCCCAACTTCCTAAGGTAGGATTATATCCTACCTACAAAGTGTGCATATAAGGCAAAAGTTTTGTCCAACGGATGTGTGGTGAGTTGGTATATGCCTAATAATGCCAAAGTAAATGTGCATTTGGTCATGGGTTCAAACCTTGCCAATGTATGTTTATCTTTGGGAGTTGGTTATTGGGGGTATAATGATGATGATCCCCGCATGGTAGAACTTAAAAGCCTATACGTGTCCTCCACTTTGGCTGCCGCAAGGTAGTGGGATAAACTGCCATGGATCGACCGCTGTCTTACAGCACTATGGTGCCTAACTTCCTAAGGTGGGATTATATCCTACCTACAAAGTGTGCATGTAAGGCAAAAGTTTTGTCCAACGGATGTGTGGTGAGTTGGTATATGTCTAGTAATGCCAAAATAAAATGTGCATTTGGTCATGGGTTCAAACCTTGCCAATGTATGTTTATCTTTGGGAGTTGGTTACTGGGGATATACGATGATGATCCCGACGGGTAGAACTTAAAGCCTATATGTGTCCTCCACTTTGTCGCCGCAAGGCGCGTGGGATCAAATAGCTGAATGCGTACATTAGTCTGGTTACTAATCTTGTGCGGACTAGCTGGTTATCCCACCGCCTTCGCGCTTGGCAGACTAATCTTTTATACCACTAGTTTATCCCACTGCCTTGCGGCAGCCAAAGTGGAGGACACGTATAGGCTTTTAAGTTCTACCACACGGGATCATCATCATGATATCCTCAAACCAACTCCCAAAGATAAACATACATTGGCAAGGTTTGAACCCATGACCAAATGCACATTTATTTTGGCATTACTAGGCCTATACCAACTCACCACACATCCGCTGGGCAAAAAATTTTGCCTTACATGCACACTTTGTAGGCAGGATTTAATCCCCGCCTTTGTGAAGTCTAGGTCCTAGGGCAACTCTAGGGGCATGGCTTTTAGCCTCACCGCCCCTAATGCCATCTACCATAGTCCCATTGTTTTTTATTACTTTGTTTAAGGTCCATACTAGACTAATCTTGTACGCATCTAGCTAGTTTATCCCACTACCTTGGCGGCAGCCCAAAGTGGAGGACACGATAGGCTTTTAAGTTCTACCACGCGCCTGGGATCATCATCATATATCCCCAGTAACCAACTCCCAAAGATAAACATAAACATACATTGGCAAGGTCTGAACTCATGACCAAATGCACATTTATTTTAGCATTACTAGGCCTATACCAACTCACCACACATCCGCTGAGCAAAAACTTTTGCCATACATGCATACTTTGTAGGCGTGGATTTAATCCCGCCTTAGGAACTAATCTTGTACAAACTAGCTTTATCCCACTGCCTTGCGGCAGCCAAAAGTGGAGGACACGAGAAGCTTTTAAGTTCTACCACGCCGGGGATCATCATCGTATAACCCCAGTAACCAACTCCCAAAGATAAACATACATTGGCAAGGTTTGAACCCATGACCAAATGCACATTTATTTTTGGCATTACTAGGCCTATACCAACTCACCACACATCCGTTGGGTAAAACTTTTGCCTTACATGCACACTTTATAGGCAGGATATAATCCCGCCTTAGGAAGTCTAGGTCCTAGGGGCAACTCTAGGGGCATGGCTTTTTTAGCCTCACCATCCTAGTGCCACCTACCATAGTCCCATTGTTTTTTTATTACTTTGTTTAAGGTCCATACTAATACCATGGGAGCTTTCTTGTCAATTTCTAGACCACATAATCTCATGATATGGTGAGGCATCACATTGAGTGGTGATCCTCCATCTAGCAGCACTTTGGTTAATATTTTTTTACCCATTCTGGCAACACATGTAAAAGCTCCTGGATCATAGTCTTCTTGAGTCAACACATGCTCCTCAATGTGATTTGTGAGAGCAAATTCATCCCCTTTGGTTAGATTCAAAACCTTTTTTCTATAAGATGGGGCAATTTTCAGCAAGATCAGCAAATCCACACTAATCTTGGAATTTTTTAACAAAGATTCAAAATCCTCACTCTCCTTATCCTTTTTCAAGTATTTTTGACAAGGGAGAGGAGGCAGAACCAGATTTGGTTCATTTTCCTTGTGCTTGAGTGCATTAGTCTCCTCATTCACTTGAACTTGCTCTTTATCCTTTGAATTATTTATTCCTCTAGTATGAACAGCCATGATCTCTACCACACTTGGTGCAAGGTCTATACCAACAATAGTCTGATGAATGAACAACATAGAGGATACATCCTTTTCTCGGGTCTGGAACTTTTCATTTCTTGGAGCTGTTTTGTGGCTTCAACCAAAGCCTCAAAGACCTTTAGATATTTCAGCTCTGACATCAACTATAGGACCCTCTGAATCTTCCATTTTTTGTTTCTTCTTATCTCTAGTGGCGTGATGTTAAAACTACTATCTATCTATCTATCTATCTATCTTTTTGAACAGCACATATTGGCACTGGTCCAGGTCCCATGTACTCCTGCTCATAATCTGGAAAGAAAGGATCATGAGGTGAGTGCATATCATCAGGAAGATAGGAGATCATGTCAAGAATTTCAAGTAGCCTTTGTAAAAGCTTTATGTATAGTGTCAAATCCTTCTTGCTTTTGAATTTCGAGCATTTTCCTATGTATTCTTGGTCTCTGCTCAAGCCCCTGATAAATGAAGCTACAAGATGCAAAGTATGATTAGGTACTTGAATATCTAGCACAATAACAGGGGGTTACTTTTAGATTTTTATACGCTTTTTCACATGGTTTTTCTATGATTTCGTTGTTGTATTCGTTGAGGTGTACTAAATAGTATTTTTAGAGTGCACCCTTTATAAGCCGTTAATTTTCGTTGGTTGGAACAATCCGAGGGTTGTTGTCTTTCTCTGCATGTGTTTGTGCATGAATACTGCGCATATGTATGCATGTGCATGTGCACGTACATGTGCATGTGTATGCATGTGCATGTGTACTATGCATGTGCAAGTGCAAGTGCATGTGTATGTATACTTGCCCTCTTGGATTCTTGTTGCCAGAGTGGATTTTTGATACCACGAAGTAGATTGTTTGCTCACACTTACAAAAGCATTTGTTTTTTAATGTTACTTCAGTTAGCATAATGGTTTTTTTACAAGGTATTGTTTCCTGGTTCTACAATATGGTGCTGCAAAACCCGCCTTTGTTTCCTTCCCTTTATCTGTTCGAGGATTTGCTGCAGATTCAAAAAGAGTATAGAGTTTAGACCCTCTGTTTGCTTCCAACTCTTGGATATTCTTGGCCTGCCAGATTGTTCATAATAGCCAGCCTTTAGCTTCAATCAACAAACGGATTCTTGTGCACACAATAGGCGGATTATTCCATGCCCTTTTCTGAGTCATGCGGACCAGTCAAACAGTGGCCACAAGAATGCATTTATATTGTAGGTTTGGAACTTTAATCGAACCAGAAAGTGAATTATGCAATACCTTTAAGCTACAAATGGAGCATCCAAAATCATATGGATTGATAAACAATGGTTTCATTGTGAAAGAGAAATAGTTGTAGCTGAAGTAACAACACGTGGAACGCTAACAAAGCAAGCTTGCTTCAAAACCTCTACCCTTGATCTCGCTTCACCAATTATTACAGAAACCTACTCGGATCACCAAACCGGCCGATTCTCTTCACCGTTAAACCAAAGCCAAGCAACCCGCGGAGAAAGTGTCACCGTTCTTTATGAACCTCATCAATTGTTAATGTAGAGTAACATTGATGTTCCTTGTGAATAAAACATTATTGTAGAGCATATATCAATGTTAAAAGCTGATTCAATTTTATTTTGCTACTAAAGGTTTGTGAATAAAACATTATTGTAGAGCACATCAGTGTCAAAAGTTTTTATTTGATTCAATTTTATTTCGCTATTAAAGTTCTATTTTCTAAATTAATATCAATCTAACCAATTTCTTTCCTTTATGTTAATGTGGACTATAGAATCTCCCAATCCAACAATTCCATATGACATTCCTCCGACACCTGAAGTCAACACAATGTTAATCCAAACATTATTACTGTACCAAAGAACCTTATAAATGGTGATCAAATTCAAAAGCTACAGGTGATGAAAGCCTCAAATAAATTCTAGTTTTTTTCTGGTTTGAATTCTGGTTTGTCACACCGGGGGGGGGAGGGGGGAGGACGTCCCTAAGGCCCCGAAGGGGCCAAAATTTTTTTTTGCAACACAAACCATTAACATCCAACATATAAAAAATTAAATCCCCCAACACATAATAACCAACACATAACAACCATTGACATTAACAACCAACACATAACTACCATTGACATTAATTAACACAACCATTGGGTCCAATACATTCAAATTAAAATCCCCCTTAATCCCCCTTAAACCCCCTTTGGTTTGGGTGCATATTCACACGGGGGTGACTCCGGGCAACGAGAGCTGTTGGATAGGCATATTCACCCCTTATTCCTTAATCTACACCGTACGTAAAGTTCCTCATTTGTGGGGTATGCAAGTACAAAATTTGCTATACTGTATAACAAGATTCGCAAAATACTATAAGATTTCAAGCGGAATACTATATGATGTTAATTTCGTACATGCAAAATACAATTATGAGGGCTCTCGCTGCCGTACGTCACCCACCAAAGGGGATTTAAGGGGGATTTTAATTTGAATGTGTTGGACCGAATGGTTGTGTTAATTAATGTCAATGGTAGTTATATGTTGGTTGTTAATGTCAATGGTTGTTACGTGTTGGGGGATTTAATTTTTATATGTTGGATGTTGCAAAAAATTTTTGTTCCCTTCTGGCCTTAGGCACGCCCCCCCCCTGCAGATGACAAAATTTTTAGAATTCAAACCAGAAAAAAACTAGAATTCATTTGAGGCTTTCATCACCTGTAGCTTTTGAATTTGATCACAATAAAACAAATAGAACATAAGTAAAAGTTACCATAAAGATAGAGCAGATTGATCCCATTATTCTGAAAGTCATAAAGTTTGCAACACCCATACACAAACATTTTTCAACTGGAATTTAACAGCAGCCTTTGGCCTCCATGGATTCTTGTGGTGAGAAACCAAAGTGGGAAACTTTTCTGCTTGTTAGCACAAGGATCTAGAAGCCATCTAAAAATGCATGGTAATTTTTTGCAAGCTTCATTCGGAGTGAGCCATAAAACAATATCCAATAGCGCAATCCTGTATTAATCAACTGGTAGGATGTGAAAGCCTACCAAACCCGGCCGAAAAATTGTTGTTTTAGCATAGATAACTTAACCAAACATATCCATATCATAAACTATCAATAAGATCTCGGAGAGAGCTTTCCAACGCAATAAAAATCATCTCAAACAGAGCTCTGGATCAAAAGTTATGATAAGAAATGTGTTGCCGGCGGGGAAACTGCACTACATGCGCCCTTCAAGCCCTTCATGTGCCCATTATGCACCACACGCACAAAAAAAGGGCTTTTGTTGTGAGCCATTGAAAAAAAAGGCTAAAATCAATGGCCCTTCATGTGCCCATTATGCACCACACGCACAAAAAAAAGGCTTTTGTTGTGAGCCATTGGTTGTTGACCATTGAAAAAAAAAAGGCTAATATCAATGGCTCAGAAATGGTGCACTCTAGATGTACGCATTAGTACATCCATTTGAATACATCACGAAATCATAGGAAAACCTTAGTGAAAAGCGTACAAAAACACAAAGAAAACCCCCTGTTATTATGCTACATATTGGTTGGTTGGATACATCAACTTTCTTCATCCATCTCTATACCATCCCCAAGGCCCTGAAGGGGCCAAAAAATTTGTAAGTTAACACAAACCATTACATCCAGCACTTTAAATTAAATCCCCCCTAAAACCCTTTGGTGCATATTCACACGGGGGGTGACTCCCGAGCAGCGAGAGACTCTTTTATACTCCCTAATACATGCATGACATCAACACAATTGAGTACATTGCCTCAAACCTTATAGTATTATGCAACTCTCATTATACAGTATAAAAAATCTTGCACGAGCATACCCCACAAACGAGGATCATCTCTACGGTTCAAATCAAAGAATAAGTCATGAATATGCCTATCCAAGAGGTTTGATTAGCTGGGCATTTGACAAGATAAAGATTAAATCTTTCAACATACTGATGCATACTCTCACCATATTTAATGTGAAAGGTTTACAACTCAAAGATCAGATCTTGGGAATCAAGCAGCTTACCAAATCTTGCCAAGAATTTCTTAACTATTTCATCCCATGAATTAGCACCTAAACTCATGACATATTCCAACCATGCTCTCACTTCATCATTTTTAAGACACTTTTTGAATTCAGAGAACTTACATCATTTTTGTGTCCATATTCCTGATAGTATTCCTCAAAAGTCTTCAAGAAGTTATTGGCATTCATACTTGGATCAAATGTAGGAGGAGGAATTGGCATGTTCAACTCAAAGTAGTGGCAAGGCATACTTGCATTTGCTTGAATGCTTACTCCTGGCACTGCAGTAGAGGTCTCATGATTTTCTTGTGCTTCAGTATGCTCAGAAGTTTCATTGTTTCTCCGGGGAGCCATGAGTTCAAATTCTAGGTAATTATCTCGGTGGAACCTCCAAAATGTTGAAGGTGTTCCCAGCAAACCTTGAACCTCAATGGCTTAGAACCTCCAGGTTGCTTTAGGCAACCACTTTATGCATGAAAATTCCAGAAAGAAAGCCTGAACACAAGATTAGTACTGCTTTCCCAAATCAGCAAAAAAGATGCCTCAGTAAAAATAATGCCATTTGCAAGCAGGGGGAGATTTTATCATGCTTCTAATTCTAAATGCAGCTTAAAGTCTCAAAGAATCTATGGCTTGGAGTCAGGTGCCAATAGATATGCAGAGATCATTCAAATATGCAATCCCGACCAAGTAAAAAATAAGTCAATATCCCCCGGCGTTGAGCAATTTTTTTGCAGATCAAGGATATAAATCTTTTTGAATTTTGTCACTTGATTCTATCTAGAAGTTGATGCAAGTCCAACAACTCAAGTTTTTTGCAAATAGATTGTTACAAGAAGAAAGCAAGCAATTTTTTGCAAATCAATTTATGCTGGTCCTTACTGAGCTCTGAGAATTTTCTACAACTTCTGGTGGTCTGCAATCAGGGATAACTGCTTGTTTGATCAAAATCATAGCTGGAATCTACAAGGTGGAATATTTTGCTTAGAAAATGCAATGATTTGCAAAATATCGAGAACAGGCTATTGTAAATTGCTTTTTTGTTTATATTTTTTCAGACTCTTTATGCCTTTTACCTGACTCAATAACTCTCTATTTATGCATTATCCTATATTAGTGTCTAAAGGTGGTTTAATCTAATTTTTATGATGGTTTCGATCAATAGAATAAGATATGATGCAATCTATTTTATGATATGCTTCAGATAAACAAAATTACCTTCAAATATCGCTTTCACCTTTTATTTTATCTTGTTTGGAATGTGGAATGCAATTCATTCGAAGGAACATCACACAGTCATACAAAAGATTCCCAAGCCCTGTAGTCTTGGGCACATGATCAAAATAGTCTTTATAACAGCACATAATCCGATTGCTTCAAATAATCCATGGATTCTAAAAGCAAGGAAGGCAAATTCAAGCAAAGCAATACCAAACATGCCTCAAAATGAGAGATCTCGATCAGTTCTTGCACCCAAAGCCCTCAAATTTCTGTCAGCAATTTTCACTTTTCATAATCCTCTGTCCAGGTCTGTTCTTGGCAAATCTGGCTCTATTCTTTGTCTTTTTGCTTAATTTAAGTGTTCTTGGCTCAGAATGGGTCAATCCGGGAACATTTAGAATGATTGGACAACTAGTTCGTTGAAGAAATCCGGATCTTGGCGTGACCATTTTTTAGGGTTCTTGAGAGTTCAAATAATATATCCCACGTGGCATTTTGAATTTTGGCGGATCGTATATATGGCCCGGTCCGGACGTGTATTATCAATAATTGCATGTTTGTCTCCACGCGATGTCCGCCCGTTGCCGCTCACATGCCCGGAGGCACCACGTGGGGAGACCGGATGGGATGAGTGACGAGGCCGGGGGTAGGTAGGAAATTTTTTAACTTGGCACGATTCCCAAGAACTCAAAAAATGAAGATCAAAGCATGTCTTTTTCAAAATTCTTTTTGGTTGCCCCCTAGGGGCAAACCCTTGTTTATGGGTTTGTGGCATATCCTAAGTATATGCGAATATACCTAGAATATGATGATGACCGCTAAAACCCATTGTTGGTCGTAAATTACGGTCATCCGGGTTGTGGGTCGCCACGCTTGAACCGCCTAACCGCAAGATAGACAAAGCATCGGGCTATGGCAGCAGCAGAAGGCCCACAAACGAGAATGCCCTTGCCCCCGGGATAGCCACATTGCTTAGGGTTTAGTCGGCTCGTGGTTTTATGGCACGTGGAGGTACTTTTCGGCTCAAAGAAATCGCTCGTCTACTTTGGAAGTCGAATATTTGAGAGGTACATGGCTTTTCATATGGCAGCAAAGGGGAAGGCCCACAAACGTAATGCCCTTGCCCCGTGGCATAGCCGCATTGCTTAGGGTTTAGTCTTTCCGGGGTTTTATGGCAATGTGGAGGTACTCTTTCAAAGAAATCGCTCGCCTACTTTGGAAGTCGAATATTTGAGAGATACATGGCTTTTCAAATCGTCTGCTAAAAATCTCAAAGTCGAATACCTATTTAGATTGGGCAAGCCAAATACATTGAAAAAGTTCTGTTCGCCATCTCTAAAGTCGCATTTTTTGTCGTAAATAGCTCGATTGATGGTTTTATTCCCAGTCAGCTCCAATACAAGTATGATTTCTTCTTCTAGTTCTTATCTTATGATGTTGTTAATGCTTTTGGAGAGGTTCTTGGCAAGACTAGACTAGCTACAATTTATAAAGCAAGGTTAAACAATGATTCTCTAGGAGGTTTCTTCATGAGGGTGCCGCTAAAGAACCTGAAGATTATATGAAGACTGTTCAGTAATTTAGTATGGTAAGGCACAGAAATTTGGTACCTCTTAGAGCTTACTGTCATGACACAAAGGCTGTTGGGCTCACACCATCTCAACAACTGGCAGCCTAACCACATGAAGCAACCTCCATGGCCATGGAGGCGATCTGCACCAAGTCTCTCACCAAGTCTTTTGATATTCTGAGGGGATTGACTATTTGTAAAAATTTCTTATCGTTTAAGTTCAGATCATCCTCTGCCTAGGTGTTCTAAAAAAAAGGATAGCAAAGTCTAGCATGAATCATGGAGTTGCTATTTGCTGCAAAATCCATGGCCCAACAGATGGGCGTTCCTATGGAAGAAATAGTGCAAAAATCTTCATTGGCTCAAAGGAGGTGCTCTTTTTCTTCTCAAAGCTTCAAACTTCAGTGCTTAAAATTGTTTAAAATTGAGTTAGAAAGGATTATAACATATAATCCTTTTATCTGCAGGAGTTTGTATTGTATACTTGAATGGCAAATGACAGCTGAAGCTAACCGCAGAATGGTATATCCAACATCACATTTGATAATATTAGGATGTGTTAAGCATGCCGAAGGTGCCCGTGCTCTTGCCCTTCACCTTTTTGAACTTGAAGGTATGCGTTAAAAGTAGAAGAATAGAAGATGCATGCTCATTGATTTTTTCTCTTGCTTTAGAACGGTGCCTTCATTTCAGTCATGCTTTTATGTTGAAGACAAGTGATGGATTTATTTCTTGACAGGGCATTACCCAAGTAAGTTACCACTATTATTCCTAAACCCTTCAACAATATCGGATCGGTACACAACAACGGCTTGGTTGCGTTGACTTGATACAAAACATACATCGTTTTCCAGTTGCATTGGCAAATCTTCTCTTTCATGAAATAGGTAAGCATAGTTGATTAAAAAGAGGTGATTGTTTTCTGATTAGATAATATAATTGCAGCATAGGTGTGTTAACATGATAGCCCATTTTTTGATGTGTCTATGCACACTGGAGAGCAAGCTGTTGGCACCAGGGTTGCCCTTAAGGCCAAATTTGTCTAAGCATAATTTAGAAGGTCGGGCGAATAATAGAGTTGCAAGATTAGTTATGGTGGCGAATGTTTTCTAGACATGAATGTTTTTTATAGAAATCTAGGCGAATCATGGCCAATACTATTTTGCCACGATTTAAGTGTCTTTATTTTCCAAGCGCAATTTCTGTGGTGAAATTTTATTCACCAGCATCCATATTTAATCAAGGACACAAACACATTATAACTATAGTTGCACGATGCAATACCATAACTTGACCTTTGCAAATGAGAATGTGGCTTATCCTTGTAGATAAAACTAATCTATTAAAAGGGAGGTCTGTAAAAAAATGCTCTCCAGTGCATCTTTAGAAGTATTTGAAACATAATAGCTACAAAAATAACTCTTAAAATTATCATATGTACTTGGAAGGATATGGAAAATAAATTAGGTTATGAAGAAAGCCTAGAATATTAGGCAATTCCTTAAGAAATCTTCGAGAAGGAGGGTAGAGGATAAGGCGAATCCATAGTTATGATGCGTAGTGGATGTGGCGAATTTTCAAGTGTAGTGAGATTTGTTTGTAGAAAAGTTGGCTAATTTTATTTTTTTCATCTATAACGGGCCCTACTAAACCATAGTGTCAAAATTTCTTGATACCCTTAAAAAATAGCCTTTTGGCGAACTTTCGTCCTTAAAGGCTACCCTGGTTGGCACAGTTGGAGAACCTTTCCATAATGCTAATTGTATAGCCGGAGTTAATGTCCAGTTCAGTGTTTAGAGGTTTGCCTTCCCCCTTTGATGTGGATCAATGCAATTATTGCCGCAAAGGTTTTGTTGTACAATACATTGTTTGGTGTTTCAAATTGTTCTCGAATGCCATTAGGGCCATATGTGAACTCAGGCTTCGCATTAGTTGATTATCATTTTAGATATTGTAATACTTGCTGGTGGTCTGTTCAGGCGTAAGACGGCCTGGTTCGACAGATGTCGCCCACGGAGGGGGACGTGCACCATCTAAAATATCAATAAAAGCGGGATAAGCAAACATATATACATTCTCACAATGATCGTCGATAAGGAAAGGGAAAAAAACTTTAATATTAAAGTAAAAAAAAGGTTACCTTGTAAAATAGAATTCAAATGACCAACATGGATGAAATTATGTCTTATATAGGTCTATATGCTATTAGTTGCCCCAAAGGGATGCAGTAGCGTATCAAGATAACTCTCCCTCACTGAGCACACTAGGTTATATTTACCCCAAGCCTGGATAATAATGTCCTGATATGCCAGGGTTGGATTTATGATTAAGAGATTAAATAAGTCGTTCATTGCCCCGTAAAGTTCCCACAGATTATCGTCAATGTCGCGGAACACGTCCACATTGGTAGACTCCTAATAGTCCCAACCCCTCTGCATCTTGCATTGTAAGTTACAGACGGCGTTGTCTTGAAGGAGCATGATAATTTCCCACCCGTTAGCGGCGTGCTGTGGCAAGGTTGTCCCTGTAATAGGCGGCGTAGAAGATATGCCATTAATGACGTAGATATTATGGAGGAATACTTAACAAGGAAAAGACAATTAATACAATGGAACTATAGTTTGTATTTAATAAATTGGCACAAACAAAATGCTTGTATAAATAATACATATAATGATGGCCAAAGGCCAAATAGTAGAAGCCAAAAATTATGCTCAGGAACTAGATCCTGCATCCTAGTCCATCTCCGTAGAGCGTTGGCGGAGCAAGGCGACACCGTGGCTGATCGTGAGGGCGGCTGCCGATGCGACTGCGGGAGGAAAGGCAGCAGCCAAGGGTGCTGCCACAAGCATCTTCATGCTCATCCATGTGTCGAGATCCTGGCCCAGAACAGCGTGCTAAATCTCGATTTACAAACACCACAGCATGAAGATTAGAGGGGAGCTTTCTATGTCCGACCATAGCAAACAAAGCCTTTAGTGCCCAAAAGGATGCTTTGGCCTCTGGGGCGAGCGCTCTGGAAAAGAATAAAACTTGGCCTTGGCAGAAAGCTGAGAGGAAGAATCTTGTTAAATGATTCTTCAAGGTTGCTACCTCCGGAATTGTGGAGATTGCCACTTTTGCCTCAAGATTCACTGTAACCTGCTCCTCGTAGATTTCTTCCTTCACCTCTTTGAGATGCTCCTTGTTATCATAGAGACCCTCCCCTTCATCGTCTTTGTCCATAGGTACCACCACATCATTGATGTTATGGACTTGTGGCCCCATGGCAGCAAAAGCATCTTCAGGTGGGGGACAAGGAGGGTCTTATAACATGAGATGCTGCAACTCTAACAAGGTTTCCACAGGTTCAAGATCCTCTGGATGGAACCTAAGCAGCTGCTGAATCTGGGGTGGATACTCAGGAGGTGAAAAATCAATGAAGTCACCCTGACAGTATTCCGCGAGCTCGTACAAGATGTACTCTTTCTTCATGCCCCAGAAATTGGCCATTACATGGTACGCCCACAAGATGTCATCGAGCAGCAGGTACTCTTGATTATTGAGAAGAATCGTAGGAAGCCCATCTAGTCCGGCGAGCTTGTGGCCCTGAGTCCGGGGCATGGGCGTTTCAGTGGCGAGTTGCTTCCATCGGTTAAAATCTATATGGCTAATCTGCTCATCCTCTTCAGGATCATCAGGGATAGGGACCTTCCCTTTTTTGAATGGGGTAGAGTCAACCTCGACATATTGGTCCATAAGGATAGCTAAAGCAAAGCAGACCTCAAAATAAGTCTGCTGATGGCCAAGATGAAGAATGTGAGCATGCTTGGCTCGTCGTTGAATGCCTTGAAGAGTGTCCTCTGCATGTCGGTCATCACCTAACATTTGCACGAGTATATCCCTGTGAAGATAGAGCTGTGGAGGATCGCCATAAGGTCGACATTGGGGAACCATTTCTTGGGTGTAGAACTCCAAGAAATCTGCGTAATCGAGATGCGAAGGGTGGAGAAGCTCGAATGGGACTTGAGAGTCTCAGTGCTCTCCATCCTGATACCACTGCTGCCGCTTGGCGTAATCCATAACAATTTGATGGAAGGAGGAGGAGCAAAAGTATGGAAGGCTACACAACAACGAAACCCTAAAAAATAGGGATCCCTTTTTAAAAGAGAAAACTTTTATGAGGGAATATTCCTTGGGGGGTCTGTCACTTTATCATTAATATTGTAACTCGAGCTCTGTGTGGTGCTTGTATTAAGGAGACAGAGAGCAAAACACATAGCTAATAATAGGTAACATTGTATTAATACAAAAAATTAGGTACAAAAAGATACAATTATATTACAAAATGGGGGATCTAGTTGCGATCCCTGCGAATCGACGTGCTAGAGCCAAATCCTTTAGCATAATAGTCACACGCTTCGCGTGTATAGCACAAAGGTTGGCGTCGCCGAAGAGGGCGACAAGGTAATCATCGGCAACTTCCTGCAAAGCGAGAATAGCATGTGTTTGGAACCTCAGATCCATCTTAAATTCCTGTGCAATTTCTCGAACGAGCCGCTGGAAGGGTAGCTTCCGCAAGAGGATCTCCGTCCACTTTTGCTACTTCCGGACGAGGTGGGGGTATCAGGGGAAGGGTCTTGCTGCCAGTGGCCGGATGTCTGGCCCGCTGAACTAGCGTTTCTCATCGCGTGTCCTCCCTCTCCTTTGCTATACCACCCATTGCCTAAAGCTGGGTTTTATACTGGGGCCCCAAACGCGTCGGGTTAGTGGTCTTCTGCTTCCGTTGTATGATACGGTTAGCGGGTTCTTGGACAAAGTTGGCAGGCTCCTCAACACGGTTGGCGGCCTCCGCGGCAGTCTTCCTTGCCTGCTCTTCGGCTATCCGAGCCGCTTCTTATTTGGCATGCTGCTCCCATAACAGGCATACCGCGATATGCCTGCGGATCTCTGCAAGATATCAGTCGGGCCGGGCCGCAACGTCAAGCTCAACGGGTTGCAGATCCTCTTGGGTGAGACATGATGGTATATCTTCCCATACGAAAATTTGGGCGTCCTCATCATAGTAATAGGGCGGCAGGGTAAAGTTACATCCTCAATGGCCCTCCCTGGGCCCAAATAAACATATTCCTGTCCTCGGACAGCTGAGTTTCCGCTTGTGATCTGCCGGGCGTCCTCCTCTTGCACCATAGCCATAATCCTTTCGGTTTCCCGACGAGCATCGGCATCTGCAGCATCTTGGGGCATGTCCGAGGGATAATGATGAACAAGGGTTAAAACCTGGTCCTCTTGCTCCACAAGGGTATAGGTCTCCCCGTCGGCATTCAGTTTCAGCAAAAATCTTTCTGTGAGGTGGACAACCTCTGCACTAGCTGCTCAAAAAGAAGCTCGACCTTCTTAGGGCCGTTGGGTGTGTCATCGATGTTACAGCTAAGCTCCGCAAAGAGTTGGAAGACATTGCAGGAGGAATAGCTCTTTGTTCCCTTGGTGCGAGCCATGGTTTAACACAGGTGGAGTAGTAGGTAGAACGGGGCGAAGGGCGGCAAGGTAGCATACAAAGCCAGCCATGGTGGAGCAAGCAGGTGCAATGGCTATGGCGAGGGTGGTTATTCCGGCGGCTATGGCGGGCGGAGGCGACTGTAGGGGTGACTAGTACAAAAAGGGAAACAATAAAAGGCCACTTAAACGTCTGTTAGTTTTTAATGCCCCTTAAACTTTTTTTTTTTTTTTAAAAAGTCAACGCGCGGGTCAAACTGGCGCACTTGGATTTTTGGATGCTTCGAATCAAAAAAGAAAATGCTATTTAGACAAGTGCGCCGATTTAGGGTTCTAGGCCTTCTAGTGATGCTTTTGATTCTATTGAAAGGTGTTCTAAGCTAATTTGGGGTTCCCTGATGCAATGGAACAAGAATTTCTCCAATCCGAGCTTCCTAGAGAAAGTTATGGCCAATCCGAGCTTCCTAGAGAAAGTTATGGCCTTTGGAAAAGAGAGACCATTTCCTGCCAAAACTCAATACAGTCTTACCTTCAAATTTTCCCTCACAACCACACTGTTAGCACAAATTTGAGCCTCGTACATTCTAACTACAGGGTTCTAAGGAATTTTCATATGTTAGAGTCCCCAACTACTTAACGTTCTATCGAGTTAGAACATGGCCAGTGCAATGATCTGGCCCACCAAAATCATGTTCTGATACCATTGTGATGCTCCCCGACTCCATACGATGCCCCCATCGTACAGATACGGGAAATCCCCTCTTCCATGGCGACTAGATCACCATGGAAAGGCCCTCTGGCTGGCTCGGACCACTTGTGATGGCCAAGTGTCCGGGCGAATACCACGGAGGTGTCATTCGTCCGACGCCTTCTATGGGAATCATATATGGCGGAAGCGTACATACAATGTTCGCACCTGGCAATAACGCAAGTAAACAGTATACCACCACGAAGGGTGACCCATCATCATCAGAACCAAGACAACAGAATACCAACATCACAAGAAAATGCACCATAAATAAGGGGTCCACCCCAGCTCAGACTCATGGGGGTTGACTGACAGTCAAGGCCCCCGGACAACAACAGACAGAATCATAACAATGGCGTTGGCTGGCATAGAACAATGGCTAGAGTAGTCCACTCCATCCGCCCCTCCTGTGCACACTTTGCAGATAGGCTGAAATATGCTATGGCGTGATTGTAGCCCTCCGGAGACGCAATCCCATGGAATCACCCTGTGGAACTACTCCGGGTTATATCTCCCTGGTCCGATGAGGCAGGTCATAGAGGCGTCCCCTCCCTGAGAATGATGGGTCCCTGGGTGTGCTAGAGAACACGTGCCACATCAGCGACCCCGGCATTCATACTCGACTTACTCCCCTAAATCTAAAGGCCGGCTCACCTGCCCTTCGAGTCCAGGGTGCCCACATACATTTGGCACGCCACCTGCGACCCAGGGTCAGACCCATACCTGGCCCTCACCGTGACTGGCTATAAACCTAGCACACTATAGGAGTCTTGTAGCCGTGCTAGGCAAGACCCCACCCCCTATTCTTTATCATACTTATTGTTTAGTGCTGAATCACATCATAGGATCTACAGCCAGGTGGGCTCTTGTGCACAGGCTGCATATGCTGGGATTCAAGAGGTTCTAGCTAGGAACATCACTAAATCTAGATAGCTTTCAGGTCTCTACCCCCCTTAACCCTATACAACACAGGAGGAACAGAAAGAGAAGACAGAATCAAATACATACATCCATCCTCATCATAAGTAGATCATAAAATAGAATCTAATCATCCATCTACTCAAACAAGGGTTAGAATAGCACACAACTACCTAAAGACTGATCTGTGTCTTGGCTGGACCTGTGTCTCTCACCATAGAACTGGTCAGGTGTTAGGCTGCAGCAGCTCCTTTCTCCCTCTGCTCTTTCTAAACTCGAATTTGGGGCAAAATTGGGCTGGGAGCTCAATTTGCCACCCAAAAATGGCAAACTGCACCTGGCCAATCGAGTTAGGCCAGGTGGCACACTCTAATTAGCCTGTTTTGACTAATTAATACCATTACCTAATCTATTTAGGTTATTTAGGTTAGTCTCCAATGGTCTCTATACCGTGGTGACGTGTCAGGTTAGGTATACGTACACCGTATACTTACATGGAACGTCACATATTACCCCCCTTAGAATAATGTTGTCCTCAGCATTAAAGATCTGAACATCTGCATCCCAGAGCTTGCGAAGGAAAGTAGCATCTAGGTACAGCTTTAGTGCATTGTGATTTTTCTTTGTCCGTACTTGTACGCATCTATTTGCTTGTACACCCCAACGTGAGAACCACTGAGCTTGCTTATCCTTACAGTAGGCTTTGAGGCATTGGGGACCCATTAAGATTGGGCAAACGTGTATCAGTCATAGCGACCACCTTCTGAAAGTAAATAATATTGCATTCCAATGCAGCCCGTTAAAGGGATAGAAAACCTGTCTCCTGGAGTAGGATCTGGTATGAAACTGTGGACTTTACCCCAAGAGCTCGTACTAAGAAGGCTTTTGCACATGCTCGAGATCATTCCAGGTAGTGAGGGATATCACCGGACCCCACACTTCTGCCCCATACAGGAGGACCGGCTCGACCAAGGCCCTAAACAAGTGTGACTGGTGGCCCCAGGCTTATAACTCTGCCTTGTGGCTGTTGTTCTGCATGGCATGTAGTGCTTTTCAACCCACCATGACTCGCAACCTGATGGTAGCATCCCAGTGGGTGATAGTAGAGAACTCGATCCCCAAGTACTTGTAGGTCGGAGCCACCTCGACATCTTGTCCATGGTAAGTGAATGAGGGAAGCCTTGGCTGACGGGATGACGAAACTTGTGATGGGCCTGGCCAGTTAACCTCTCGGTAACTGGAGATCCCATCGATCTCTACCGTTGGATCTACTTAACCTCTGCAACTCAAGAAATTGATACAAGCATACTTAGGTAAAGAATTTAATCTTTATACATGCTCTAAGGTCCCAAAAATTCTATACTTGCCATTGCCCGGCAAAAATCCCACACAACAACCAAAGTTTACAAATAACTATAGTTTAAGCCGATCCATAATAATAATGGTTATATTAATCAAATATAAATCCACACACTTCTCCGAAGCTTGGCTACTTTCTGGAGCATCTCGCACCTCTGCTTACACCATTAACCACGGGGTTAGTCACGCGGACTAAGTGGGGATCGGGGATTTAGAATATATCAAGCATCAATTACCACAAGCATTAACTTAGACAATAACTTAGCCTTACCGTAATCTCGCCCCTGCAATCCAAGTTACTAGTCCAACCAACATAATCACAATGCATAATTATACTAAGCACAACCATTGCAACTTGATTCCAACATTAGAAAAAACACATATACACTAGCCAAGCAACCATAGCATCAACATCGCAACGGGTCTGAGCAAGGTCAACTCGGCTGATCAGGCCAGTGACATAGAGGCGGGGTAACCACGTGTGTACACACCCATCCACGCTGCGTCCAGCATTGGAGGACCACTTACTGTGCATGACATTGTACCATACGGTACCAACGCCCGATGTTCAGATAATACCATTTACATAGCACTGTGCAAAACCGTGAAATTTCCATCATTATGACCCATGCCTTAACAAGCTTACATCAAGTAAATTCCATAATACATACTTCATATAGCAAGAGAAAGCCCAACCATGATTCAATAATTAAAATAACCTCTATAATGCCACATGCAGCTATCATTATTAAATAAAAGATAAATGTCTACGCCTTCCCAAGATTCACTAATAACAAGGTTAATATCTATATTTAAGGCTTTAATGATGTTTAATCTATAGCATTCAACTATGGTTATGCTTTCATTACGAACTTCCTTCTACATAACACTTGTGCGTTCTAAATTTAACTAATTCCAAAGGTTAAATATATAGCTAGCTAATTTTTTTAAGACTACTTATATCGTAATCGTAAATTACGTATATCCTTTAGCATAAACTCCCCCTTGACTTAGGCCTCCATAAATTCCGAGCCAACTCCTTTTCCAGCTAATCCTTGATATATTTCTTTAACTCATAGCCTTAGCTTAACCTTTAACTTATTTTATTGCTACTTTACTAACAATTAATCAATTGTTAACATTTTTTCTTGACCTAACCCTAACTGCGTTAACAGGTCACGGTTCCGGCCTGCATCTGCCGGATTTGGCCTCCAGGCCACTGAATCTACATGAAGATCACACAAGGCTTCCCGAATTTGCTGGCAAGGAAGATTTCTTGCCATTTCGGCCAGTTTATGATGCAAATCTGATGGTTACAGGCCAGTTCCGGGCCACCAAGATCATATCATTCCCAGCCAGATCTTAATCCAATCTTCCTAATTCTGTATCCTCTCTCCATTTCCTAAGGCTCAAATCGGTCCATTCCAGGGCGATTCACATGCTTTTGCAGCATGCCAAATCGGCAAGATCACGCCGTTATTCCAGCAGCACTCAAGAAAAATACTGCAGTCTTTGCCAGTTCTGAACTCATCACTTCAATTCAAATCCATTTTCATGTAACTTTTCATGCTTTCTGATCATTACAATTCATCAGGTTCATGCTATGCAAACAGCAGCATGCAAGAGAAACTTCTGATTTCTGCCATACTTTTATCTTAATCCAGCCCTCAGGTTCTAATCTGCTATTCCAATCACTTCTGGCATGGTTTAAATGATCAACTCCCTAGAAATCATTAGATCTATGATGCTTTTGCAAGCTTTTTATATGCAATCAAAAAAATACTTACATATACAATCATGCAAGTTAATTCATATCCACGCACTTACAATTTACTCTAAATCCATGCCAAGTTCTTGAACAATCCTACTGTATCAACACAATTTTGCTACGCTAGAAAACCCCAGGTGTAAGGCTTGATCCCCACCTGGAATCCCGCTTGCTTCTTCTGCGCTCCAACACGCTCCCAAAGCTCTGCACGCAATTCGCTCCTTCAGCAATCCCTCTGCAATCAATCTTTTTCCAAATGCTTTTCTCTGTATTTATATTTATTTTTAACCACCAGTATTCCATCCGTATAATCTCTACATATACGACATATTTCTCTGCATGCGTGATATTTTGATTAATATTCCTTTGCATCCTTTAATAAAATAATTCCACAATATACCTCAAAATCCTAGGTCCGTTACAAAACTAGTAGCACCTTAGTTTTGGCCAAGTTAACTCGCATGCCAGTGAATCGATAAAAAGCGTCAAGAGCATCCAGATGACGTTGCATATCCTCTGGAGTATAGGCCAGGAGGTTGACATCGTCAGCATATATGAGTTGTGAGTTGCCATATTGTGTGATGCATGAGATGGGCGCCCGCACCTCCGTGCTCAGAAAACCAATCTTCCAGCTGGTCAATGTATAGGCCAAAAAGTGTGGGGGAGAGGGGGCAACCCTGACATACTCTAATATACTGATTGCCGGCTGTCCTGATGATGTGATACGGCCTGAGCATGTCTCATATAGCCTGTATATTGCATTCTGCAAGTAAAGGGGGGGTCCCCTACTGCGCAATATGTCCCATAACTTGTCCCAGGGCACTGTGTCAAAAGCTTTTGCAAAATCCACGAAACAACAGTATATGTGCCGGCGATTCCTGCTATCCTCATTTAGTATGCGCAGAGTGAAGATATGATCAATGGTGGAATGCCTGGGCCGAAAGCCTGCTTGTGTGAGAGCTCATACATCTGCCTTTTCTGCCCATATTGTCAACCGCTACTCAAGGATGCCAGCCAACAGTTTTGCAAAGAGAGAGCTGACCATAATAGTGCAATAGTTGGCTGGGCATTGAGGGTCCCCTGCCTTGTATATGGGCACAACTCTACTAGTGGTCCACTGCGGAGGAAAGCCTTCTTGCAATGCTTTATTGAATAGTGCCGTGAGGACATGCACTAGTGGAGGTCCAGCCCATTTCAGAAGTTTCGCCTACATGCCATCTAAATCTGCTGCCTTCGCATTAGCTAGCCGTCGCAGGCCCATGATGACACCCCCCTCTATGATGACTAGAGCCAGGCCCATCTGTGGAGGTACTGGTGCCTGGCCCCCCAAGCGGATTGTAAAGCTGTTGCAAGTACTATACCTATTGCTCCGAGGTGATGTTCCCTGTGGGCTGTATAGCCTTGCTCAATACCTTTCTCCAGAATGCCTTGGGATGCTGATCCAGGAGATCAAACATCTTTTGCTGGTGCTCTGCGAGGTATCTGGCTTTCTTGTTCTTCAGGAAGGAGCGGTATTGACTGATAGCCTGTGGGCAGGAGGTGGGATCAGTGACTTACCGGAGTTCGCGTTTGATCTCCCGACACTCATCATCGAACCGTCTGTTGCAGGGGAAGGTGGTATCGCCCGAGGTTCTCCGTGAGTGGCCTCTCCCAAAGCATCTTTCAGCAGCTGTCAGAAGCAGGCGAGTCAGTTGAACAGGTTGCTGCTGAAGTGTGAAGAGTTGCAGTAGTCCCGCCAGATCATGCTCAAGCATCTAAACATAGGTCCCTGCACGATCGTAGTCCAGGCACAGCCGAGGCACCTGGGGTATTGAGGCAATGGATGCACGGGGAGCCTGCCAACGTATATGCACGAATAGGGGCTGGTGGTCTGAGTCCACTAGGAAAGGGCTGCACATATGGGCATGTTTCTTAAGCAGACAAGTCGCAGTTGCATGCCGCTGTCGTCGGTTGAAACATATTCAGGCCAGATCCAAGCGAGGTTCAGGGGCATTCAGGTCAGATTTAAGGCTCTCTGAATGCTATAGTCTGAATGTTGTAGTGCTAAAAGGAGGATTGCGAAGGGCACAAGGGCTGAACGAGGGCAACAAGGCGTATTTGACGGGCTGAACAAGGGCATCAAGGCGCAGGTATCTAGATTCGAAGAGTTGAACAAGGGTAGAGCAAGTCGTGTCTCCCTTTTTTTTTTTATGGTGTAGGATCCTTTGTGCAAATCATTCCATTGCCTAGATGATTCCTGCACAGTTTGGATACACACTGTTGGCCTTGCTCTTAATTTTTTTTGCAATGGCCCGCTTGTCTTAGCCATGTCTTGTATAAATGCATGAGTCAATCGAGACGATAGGAAATGGCATGCTGGTTTTTTGCCACAATGTTAATAGCCGTGGATCTCGCACAATACCAAGAATATTATGCCGATCAATGGCTCCCATTCGATGTTGAAACAAAAACCCATAAACAAAAAAGCATATTCCCAGCGAACCCATGCGAACCCAAAAAATAAAAATTTTGACCGAAATTAAGGAGAGTAAGAGCCGATGATCTTGAGCCCAAAAACACCCTCGACTTGGAAGCCGGGGCACACCAAAAACAATTTCCATGCTCTATCTGATTCGACCTTGGTGCATACGTGACCCAGGAAATGTCCTAGGCTTCCAAAAGGGGGGCTACCCTTCTGGGCAACCTTGGTTAGGCTGTTGCCCGATTAGATGCGCTTGCATCAAACTTTCGCATGATCTTCCACCGGCTTGTTCTTGAATAAACGATAAGTTGCTTCATTGTTACAGTTTATGCCAACATAAACAAGATAGGCGCCATTCTGCCCCTCGCATCTAGCCTTATGCTGCCATGTGGCATTTTTTTCCACACTTCCATTTTGAAGAAAATTCATCTACTAACATTATGTTTTTAACTTGACTTCTTTGCTCCGACTGTTGGATTGGAGCCACGTGGCATAGAATGGATGCCTATCTGTTGTGCCGCATCGGCAGGAGTTTTCTATATACACAGTCACGAGCCTTAGAGTGCATCCCCATTAGTCTGTTATGTCGCCTTGCCTTTGCTTCATGACAAGTAGCGACAAAAAAAGAAATTGGTCGCATTATCTCTTCTCCAGCCTTATTTCGTCCTTCGTGGCGAAAGCAACTTCAAAAAACTCGGAAGTGCGCGAGGACTTCCGAATCGCTGAATTCAGAGCCGGGTTTGTGGAAGGGCATGTGAGTTTATGCCAAGCAGAAATGCCCTTGAAATTGTTTAAGAATGTTCCAAAAAGCTCCCAAAGTGCAAGTGCATCGGCGCTCTTATGCTCTTAGTGGGCTCAAATTAAGTGGAGTGCCCAGGAAGTGATCCTCCTTTTTACAAGGATAAAGTGCCTGCTAGTTATGGTGGTGGTTCCGTCCTAAGAGCATACAGAAATCTAGAAGAGGGGCCTTTTTATGCCATTTTGATTGAGAAGCGATTTTCTACAGATGGAAGAGAGCTCTTTGATGAAAGATTGAAAAGAGACCTCTAGAACGACCAAAAACGGTCAAAGAATCTAGAACGGTCAAAATAGACATAAAAAACAAAGCGTTAGAGTGCATTTCCATGAGATTGTTCTATCTGCACCCAAGGCAGGACGTTTTTTAGTGGTTGTTTCCATGAGGTAAGGGTGCATCCCCATTACCGTAGAACCCAGTTCTGGGAGCTTTGCCATGTAAGCAAAGCAAGGGCATTTGCGTGAAGACCATTCGCATTGCAATTCAGTGCTCCTAAACTTGAAATCAGAGCAAGAAACAAATCATAATGGATCTCTGTTAAAATAGTAAAAGGATATTATTCTGCTTTTAAAGAAAGTAGACGTTAAAAAAACCAGATTATGGTTACAACTAATTTTAGCTTCTTGATGGTAAATATCTGTATATTAATAGAGAGTGGATGCCAAATTGGATCCATCTGATTCTTGCAATTCGTATGTCTTTGCGGTGTCTTGTGGGACTGTAAATTGTTTCATGGTATCAGAGCTTGGAAACAAGCAGGATTAAAGTAATCAGAGGAGAGTTTGTTTTGGCTACAACGGCGAACTCCAAATGGATTTGAAGAGTCTTGAGAAGCTTGATCGTATCAATGCAACAGTGTGGTTTTGGAAGATGGACAAATTCCATTAGTAAGGTTGAAGAATTCAGCCAAAGAAGGATGGGAATGTCTCAAGAAGGCATTCAAGACTCATAACACATCACAGAAATTGTTTCTGTTGCAAAACTTCTTTAGTGCAAAAATGAAGGATGGGGATGATCCTATTGATCACATTAGCAACATGGAGAGTCTATCTGATCAGTTAGCAGCATTGAATCACACCATTAGTGATGAAGATTTGGCTATGGCTATCTTAGCAAGCCTTCCCAGCAGTTATGATTCAATCAAGCAGGCAATGGGCTGTCAACCCGGGAAGCTTAATAGTGACACAGTAATTGGAGCTGTGCTACATGCATCTCACCTAATAAGAAAAGATAAGAGGATTCAGTATTTGTGGCCAAGGTAAAATCAAACAAGAAAGAAGCATTTGAGTGCTGGAATTGTGGGACGAGAGGTCATATTGCAAGAACTTATTGGGAGCCAAAGAAGGACGATGGGAACAAAAATGCCGGAGAAAAAGAAAAGGGTAAGAAAGATAAAGGCAATCAAGCCAAATCTGGAAAAAGGATGCCCGTATATCTACAACGGGATGTGGTTTTTTCGGACATATTTCCGGTGGTTTCTTCGGACATCCCATCAGGCCCCATTCCATAGCCATCCGCACATCCATGCACCTGCGATGGCCATCCGGTAGGGCATCCATGACCCCATCCAATGGTTTATCCAGACAGGCAAGACCGTTAATCATTATGGCTCGTACTGACAACCAGACCATTCCAGCTTTATATTCAAATAAACCATTGTTTTGGAATTGGAGTAGTTTTGAAATTTTTATAAACCATTATTTTGGAATTGGAGTATTGAAGTAGTCTTGAAATTCAAATACACCATTATTTTGATATTTAAATTCAAATCGAGAGGATTAGTTTTGAAAATCAAATAAACAGGGAACAGGGGAGAACAGGGAACGGGGTGTTTGGGGGCGGGAACGGGGCGTCTTTCTTTTCGAACAGGATGGGGCAGATCCAGGGAATTTAATGCTTGTCAGCCCGTAGTACTCTGGTCTGGTGTCAGTACGAGCCATAATGATTAATGGTCTTGCCTGTCTGGATAAGCCATAATGATTAACGATCTTGCCTGTCCGAATAAACCACCGGATGGAGTTATGGATGCCCTACCTGATGGCCATCGCGAGCGCATGGATGTGCGGATGGCTATGGGATGGGGCCTGATGGGATGTTCAAAAAAACCAACAAAAATATGTCCGAAAAAACCACATCCCGTTGTAGATATACAGCGTCCCTGGAGAAATATGGAGCAATAAGCTAACTGGAGGAACATCTAGGGCTCATATGGCAGAAGAACAGAGTGAAAAATCATCTAGAGAAGATGACAGTGAGACAGAGGCAAACGTGGCCCAAATATCCTTCAATGAACCACCCAAAACTCTCCAATGAACCACCAACTCACACTTAACATTCATTGGCTCATAAATGCCCAGCAATAGACCATGTATCTAATTCAATTTCCCAACTTAAAGTGGGCTATTACAGGGCAAGGACGGGTAAGGGGTGGCCATGGGGCAAAATATGGATGTTCATTGAAGGGGAGTGGGTGGAAGAACAACAACAGGTGCTTATCCTTAACAGGTGCTTATCTACTTTGCAACTAATAACAGGTGCTTTATCCTTAAAGGACATTCCTGGGCACCTGATCATCAATGCCCATGCAATCACCTCCACTCATTTTGATTCCACGTGCACTTAATAGCTTAAGAGGCACCTGCACTTAGGAGCTTACAAGGGGTAAGCTCATTCTTAAACAATTTCAAGGGCATTTTATTTCTCCTCGGCATAAACCCACATGCCCTTGCACATAGATAACAGGCTTATGAGGTATAAGCCCAACATAATTGTCATGGTTTCATAAAAGAAATAGCACTAGGCTCACGAGATGTAAGCCAATCTAACAGAATGAATCACTGCTTCTATACAAGGCTGATGCTTTTCTATACAAAAGCTCATGAGGTACGAGCCTACTTATGAGCAATCAGTAGGTATGGAATAAATAATGGCTTCATAAATGATAACAGCCTATCATTTATAGGCTGCTGGATCAATGCTTCTCGAGACGTAAGCCAATCTAACAGAATGAATCACTGCTTCTATACAAGGCTGATGCTTTTCTATACAAAGCTCATGAGGTACGAGCCTACTTATGAGCAATCAGTAGGTATGGAATAAATAATGGCTTCATAAATGATAACAGCCTATCATTTATAGGCTGCTGGATCAATGCTTCTCTATACAAAGCTGATGCTTTTGTACAAGGCTCATGAGGTACGAGCCTCTACTTATAAGAAATCAGGTCCATGAGCTATGAACCTAACTTCAATGAATCACTTCCATATAAGGCTTATGGGGTGTAAACCTGCCCAACTGACCAAATGATGTAAGCTTAGCGTTTCGCTTCTGCCTTAGGAGGTACAAACATCATCAAATCCCATATACTCTCCTCTTCTATACTGACCAATTCCATTTGCAATACCCACACCACCTGAAACCAACAAAGCCATGCGTTCAAAATGCTTTCCATCCACTACATTGAAAGCAAATTTACAAACAATAGATAGATCACTTCTCACCTAGTGTGAAGGAACTAAAAAGAATTACAAATGCTAGGACAAAAATGATAATGGAGGTCCTGCCCATTGCCTTTATGGCTTTTCGCAATAAGATCTGCCCCCAAAGTGCGGCAATGGTGCAGACTCCTGTCAGGTACAAAGCTGCAAATTGACAAGAATGTGAATCACTATACATAGAGAATCCTATACTGCCCCATGTACAATACACATTACATACCATATGGAACCGGAAATCTGCCCAAGAGATAGTATTCCACTACTGACATGGAAGAAGAGAACAACATGATGAATATTGCAGTAGCACCAGCAACCTGGAGGTTCCAAGATATTGAATGGAATTGTATAGAAATAAGACAGCTTGTATAGCAAGTTAAGCACTTACCGTCGGGGGCTGTCCTACTTCTAGCAGTAGAGGACCCAGAATTGCTCCACCACCAAGCCCCAATAATCCTCCAATTATACCGGCAATCACGCCAGAAAAAACATATAGAACTAATCGACTAATCTTATATTCTGAACAATTATAGGTGACTTCCTTGCTTGCACATGCTTCTTTCCTCCCCTTCTTGTATAAAACAATTGCAGCATGTGTAGCCACGCCAATTGAGATGGGAACCTGATCAATTTAAAAGTGTCTATAGCTTAGTTTCTATTCTTCAGAGCATATAAACGTCCCCTACAGATCTATTTTAGAGAGGAGAGGAGGACATACTTGTAGAAGGCTGTAGATCCAATATTGTACACTGCACTTTAATGAGCTAGACTGCTTAAAATAAAGCAATAATACAATTCTGCTACTGTCAGACATCAACACAGCTGTGTGAGCTGCTTCAAAAATAAAAATATACTAACCTTTAAAATCTCTAATACTAAATAGCTGATCCAGATTAGCCAAAGAATTAAAAATGGTTTCCATCTCATGTTGCCACAAATGGAGTCCTGAAAGTATAAAACATTCCATTATGCATATCCTTATAAGTAACATCCAGTACTCATATCACTTACTGCAACATCTGAAGGAGCACAAGGCTGTTCAACTGCATTTCCCTCTTCCGGGTCTGCAACAAATTAATGCAGCTACCAATATGTCAAATGGATGTGACTAATGAATAAAATGACACCATGTTAAAACTTCAGTCAGTACCATTCGGGCCACCATTAACACATAGGGGTTGCTTCAAATCATCTTCCTGTAAAACCATCATACAAACATTATAAAATTGTAGAGAGTAAGAACAGTCATACAAATGCCATAAGTTTCTAGAGAAAAGAATGAAAAAATAACTTAAAAACCAAAGTGCAGAAAATGACTGGAAATCAAAAGCACCATAGACCTGAATGTTTACTTCTTTAATTGAAATATGGAAAGACTCTCTACTTTTTTACAAATCTGTGCAGGTTCAATCATTTAATGAAGACAACTGACGGTCCTCCTATCACAAAATTGCTTACCTTACTTTCCATCTCAACCTTTTCCTCCTTCCACAATTTAGCACCTTTATAGAAAGCCCTTGTTGATGTTGCTGTTTAACATTGCACAACACAATTTTTAGTCCATGCAGAAAAACTTATCACCTTCAGAAAAGAATAAAAAGCTAAAAGATTTGAGAATGGGACGTACAAACATTAATAATGATAAGCAAGAGAGTAGTCAGCCATCCTGGGAAAATGACATTGAAAGTTACTCCCATGCTAATTCCAAGGAGGAGCATAGGCTGAAGAATAAGTGCCATATCATAATCGATGATTGGCATGTCCTTATTGGGGTGCTTTAGTCTCAGATTAAACCAAACAGTGGAAACAGACTGCCCCATAATCATGCCTACATAAGTAAAAGGAAAGTCATCAAGAACAATTTTTTCAGCAAAAGTTAGCTAGAATAATTGAGGATCTGGGGATTTACACTTGGATAGAGGAGGAGCTGTTTTCGCATCGAATCCAAAAACCAACAACAGTAGAGGAACAAAAATTCCACCACCTCCAACTCCTCCGACGCTACCGACAGCTGCACCAAAAATTGCACCTACCGTGCCACCCACAGTCCGCCAATCAAGAGCAAGTTTCTGAAAGAAGGCACACGTAACATGCGGAACCATTTAGATCCATAATAGCCTAACTATCCGAAATGCACACCGGATTTTAATGCAAACAGAAAAGAAAAATCATGAATTGATAACACATGCTGTGACATCCAGATTCAACACGCGATGCATAATTGAGGAAAAAGAATAAAGACACCGCAAAAAGATCTTACAGGCCAATTTTGTTGGGAACCAAGTCTGTACAAATTGTTGAAAACGCCCAAATGCGGAGTGGAAGAAGGGCCATTTTGCGAAGAGATTGAGAGAACGAGGGATTCGTACTGATCAGGAAAGAAAAGAAGGAAAAACGAAATTCCAAAAGCAGCAGCAATGACACCAAATCCAAAGGTAAGCGGGAAGGGAGAAAGGGGAGACGACATAGCCGGAAATGGGGGAGCTTGCTCCGGCGCCCTGGAGCATAAAAGCATGTTGACGACACAAGAATGTACAGTAGGACGGCGACGTGGACACATCGCCAGCCGTGATATTTGAACGGCTTAGATCGTTTTTCCAGATTCTAATGATACTCTGCGATAAACATAGAATCCTTGTCTCTTTGTATGCCAACTTGTAACTATTGTATTTTATGTCAACTTGTAACACTTGTATTTTTGGAAACAATGTCTAAGATTGATTTGAGCATGTGTGTAATGTGTAAGGTGGATCCCTCTTTGTTCTTCCTTTGTGTTCCCCTTCTTCATGCAATCTTGCCGTCGCTTTTCGCTAGCGGACAATCTATTCACTCTGCGATTCATAGATCTTGATCTTGCCATCGCTTTATTTATCCAGCAAACAAACAGCTAAACCACCACAATTCCCCGTGTCCTCACAAATGGCGACTTTTAGCTCACACTTCTCCTGACCACGTTGTTGCAACTTCATTGTCGAGTGGCAGATCATCCCCCATTCTCAAGATTTGACTCCTGGTGCGTGTTCTAGTTGTCTAGTCAGAAGAGATGCTGATGCCCTAAGATCATACCAGTACCAACACGTGTCAAACATTCGATATATGCCCTTTAGTAGCCCAATATATCTAAACAATTTGAATATGATAAACAGAATGGAACACTGTTTGGAAATGATTGCATCAAGGAAAAGTGCTAAGACTTTTTTCTTAATTGCCCAACAATAATATAAGGGACGTGTGTTAAACCCAATGCATGGTTGGAACAAATAATTGCCTTATGATGACACAAGTGGTCTGTTCAATCGTTTTAAATAATGGCAAATGTCCGTATTTTCTTCCCATGCAACTTACTGTATGTGCAATATTCACGTGTTGACCAATCAAATTTTGGAAGGACAAAAGAGTTGAACACATTGCCTAACCAATAGGGCTCAAATATAGTAGGCTAGCTAACCAGCAAAAATGCCTTACTTAATTTACATTTGTCGGATTCTATTCATGTAATTCGAAAATCCTTTTCCTCTAAAAATTTACTAAATTATTGCCTTCCAATACAAACTGCAAAAGGCAAGAGTTAAATTTTTCACTATATAATAGATCTTGTAGAATACAATGTAATAGTTATCTATTGTTTAAATTTGGTTTTTCTGGTTTGGAGAAAAACATTTTTGGATTTTTTCTTAGCTGATTTCCCTAAGGTTTTGGGGTTATTAGCAGCCGGAAAAAGTTTTTGACAATCCAAAAATCGGGCATTTTTATTTCCTTTGTATGATTTGGGGTTTGCATGGTTTTAGGGGATAGAATTTCTAAACGGGCTGGAGCGGCGACGCCAGGTTTGTGGCTTGATGAAAACATGTTGGCATGCATGCCATGATTCAGTGTATATAGGGAGGTCTTGAGGACTTCCAAATCGATCTGTCAGAGGGGGAGAGAGAGAGTTTGTGATACAATTATTGCTTACTTCTGCGGATATACTGGCGCATGGATTTGGAGATTCAGTCTAATTTGTGACTTGGCTCTGTATGGACTTCGGTTTATCAACCAGATGGCATGTCAGGGGATTCTTTGCAGACGATCTGGGTTGGGTTCTTTTTTCAGGAAGGTTTTCATTTGATTCGATTTGGTCTCTACATCATGGACTCATGTTTAAATCGGTATGTTGCCTCCAAAATTGCCTGCAGCTGTGAACGCTTTTTACTTTAAGGTTAGAAGTAATCCTATGGGACACAGTCTATGCATTTGTCAAATTTGCATGCATCGTGTTCTTGACCACCGTAATGTTTTAGGTAAACAAAGTCAATTTTTATTTACAATATGGAAATCTGCCCTGATGAAAGCCACCAATCCAAGGCTCTATTTCTAAGGTCTCATCTTAATATTTGAATGTAAATTGCCATCGGTTTGCAAGGCTGATTTAGTTAATGGCATGCTTGCAGATATGGAGCAAATATTTTGATGCAGTGATGGGCTTCAAGTCTACATGTCCTTTCCTTTTGTATTCATCTTCTAAGCTTTCTATTGTGACTAGGTACATGGAGAAGCATATCATATGACATTTTAATTCAATCACAACTTTTAAGCTGTAAGTATTTCGATTATTGTTTTCCATGACTTTCCATTTAAAATAGAAGCTTCAGCATCATAAGTATGGAGTTAGACAAACATGGAATGCTATTTTATTTGCCTAGGTATATCCTTCAGACACAATAAGTGATATAGAAGAACTATACGCCGAGCAAGATTATCTCTTTCTAAGTTAGTCTCATCTCCCTTTCTTGAATGATTGATTATTTATGCACTGACATGCTATATTATTTCTGATTGAAGGAACAAGACGCATCAATATGGGCTCCCAACCCTGCTATTTGAAGATTTATCAATGGCATTTTGGAAGATCTGTATGCAAGCTCTCTCCAGTCAAAGCAACTCCATGTTTCAAATCTCCATGCAACAAAGTTTCAGAGCGGCTTCTTGGGGTGAGCTATGGCTAGCGGATTCTAAAAGTTATGCTGCAAAGAGCTACGTTGAGATATGAATGTAACATTTTCTTTGTTATTTCTCTAGAATCATGTTGTACTCCTGTCCGATGCTTCTGCCTAATAGTTCCTTCATAAATAGGTGACAGATCTAATACCTTCAAGTTCTAATCTCCCAAACTTCTAATCTCCCAAACGGCTGAATCGTAGAGGTCTTAAACCTTTCCATCGTGGCCATTTACATGTTTCAAAAAAAGCATCCTTTGTAAGATGCTTTAGTCAGACTACATGTTCTCCTTTCAAATCCACCTCCTGTTATCTTGAGATATAGATATAAGATTTCCTTTGTTTGTTATTTCTCTAGACTCATGCTATGCTCATGTCCGATTATTTTGCCTAATATTTTAATTCATATATATGTGAAAAATCCACCTCCTGTTATCTTGAGATATAGATATAAGATTTCCTTTGTTATTTTTCTAAACTCATGTTATGCTCATGTCCGATTCTTTTGCCTAATATTTTAATTCATATATAGGTGATGGGTCCAAGTTCTGAATCTCCTTCACCTCCCAAGTTTTGAATCTCCAAAATGGCTGAATTGTAGAAGTCTTAAAACTTTTCCATCATGACCATTTACATGTTTCAATGAAGCATCCTCTATCAGATGCCTTAGTCAGACTTAAGTTTATTGCATGTTCTGTGCAAGTCCTCCTTTCAAATCCACCTCATGTTATGTTGAGATATGGATATAAGATTTCATTTGTTATTTCTCTACACTTATGTTGTCATGTCCAATTCTTTTGCCTAATAGTTCCCTCCCTTCATCAATAGGTGATGGGTCCAACACCTCCAAGTTCTGAATCTCTCCAATGGCTGAATTGTAGAAGTCTTAGGGCCATTTCCCACTCGCCATTAAGTTAAGTTAATTTAACCGATTGGTTATCTCTTAACTTAACCAAAAAGAGGTTATGCTTTTCCATTAAAATCGTTAAGTTAAGACTAACTTAATGGATTACAAAGGTATACATTCCCACTAGACTTGTTAGAGATCACTTGGGTTAAATTCATAAAATCAAAATAACCTAACATTTATAATCACTTGGTGCTTCACATTAGTAGTTAAGATGCTTTGTTAGGCTAGAGATAACTATGTACATTTTTCACTTTAGTTAAGAGATGCCACTAAGTTAAAGATATCTAAAGTATTTCTTAGTTGTTAAAACCAACAACCCATGAAGAGATACGTGATTAATTTTCTATCTTTTCTTTTTCTATATTTCTGATATTCTTTGTTTGTCTTTATTTTTTTCTCTATGTATTTCTCTCTTTTTGAACCTCAACTTGGTTGCCCTTGCATGTGCCGTCCCATAACCCATTGGGTTCCAGTGGACGTAAAAATTCATCTTATCTTATCTTATTATTTTTGGTGGGTGTCACATTTTTCTTGCCATTGGAAAGCGAAAACCATGGTACACGCTCCCTGAAAAAATCTAAAAAAGGTTTCTACTACCAGAAAAAAACCACCAAGTATGCCATTTTCATGTAAAAAATAAATAACCTAACTAGATTATTATCACTTTCTCACTTAGCAGTTAGGTTAAGCTAGTTCTTAACTGAGTTAAATGTACCTTTCCTAGGTCACTTAACTTCTAGTTTAAAATAAGGGGTCCAGTTAATGTTTTAACTTAACTTAACTTAACTATCATCGGTATGAAAGCGGCCTGGTTAAGTTAACTATAGTTAAAATTTAACCAAATCCTAATTTAACTGGTAGTAACTTAAGTGCTACTGTGAAAGCAAGTTTTCGTTATTTGCCCTATTTAACTTAACCTAACGGCTAGTGGGAATTGACCCTTAAACTTTCTATCATGACCATCATGACCATCTTCAACAGAAACATCCTCTGTAAGATGCCTTAATCAACTGCTAGACTCATGCTGTGCTCATGTCCAATTCTTTTCCGATTGACCATTTACATGCTTCAAAAGAAGCATCCTCTGTAACATGTCTTATTCATTATTCAGATGCATGTTCTGTGCAAGTCCTCCTTCCAAATCCACCTCATGTCTTTCATGTAGTGCCCAAGTTTCAGATGTGTCCTCCCATAAACAAGACCATAGAGACATCTGCATGTATGCTTTGCATGTCTTTACCTTGGATCTAAATGTGCCGTTGCCATGGGAGAATATTTTTTCACATGCAAAAACAACATAACTTAAAGGATAGAATAGAAAGAGCAGTATAGCTTTCCACCTGATACCAGACAGCCTCTCTGTCACATAATCTCCACCTCACACAGAAAGCAGCTTCCTCCAATGTGTGACCATTATGTGGATTTTGTGGCAAAGCCAGGGTAATATTTTTGCGCAGTAGAAGTCCTTCAATAAGACTGGATGGATCTACAAGGAGCTGGGTTCCACCTTCCAACCAAATGCTAAATGCGCTGTTGCAAAACAATATATGAGATAAATGCTTTGGTATAAGTGTATTCATTGCATGCTGAGTTTTATAGGGCAATTTTCTATATTCATTGCATGCTGAGTTTTATAGGGCAATTTTTCTACCAGAATTATGTGCCAGAAGCCAACTTTTTATGTTATAGGATCAAGTTCTTTTCCTCTCTTTTGCAGAATAGGAAAGATCTCACTGTCTACAAAGCCGAAAAAGCAGACATTCTTTGAAGAAACTGTGTGCACATGCTTTGGCTGCAGAAGATTTGTTATTACAACTAAGCCTGTACGCTTATCCATTTCTATCTTATCCCTTCCTGCTATTATGAAGCCGGTTGAAGGATGATTGACAAAGCCACATGGAACATCTTCTGCATACTTTTGGAAAAACGACTCTCTTTCCTACTGCCACCAAAAGTCAAATGAATCTGAGAACTCTCTGGACTTCAGATATTTTTGTGAATGTGGTTGGGCTATTCTCACATTTTGCATTTGGCTGTATCTATGGCCAGATTTGAGTATTGCAGATTATGCATTCACAACGTCATTACCAGATCTAGGACAGATTGAGCAAAATCTTAAAGAATTGCGTGTAACTGTTGCTGACCTTCATGGACTGACCAATGGAGCACATTTGATAAAATAGCTCCCATGCTTTGAAAGTTTTTCCCTATCCTTTGGTAAAATAACTCCGATGCTTTGAAAGTTTTTCCCTGTCTTTATTAATATTTACATTCATTATTTTACTAGAACTTTGCAGGCTTCATTATTTTACTAGAACTTTGCAGGCTTAGGACATATGTTCTTACCGCATTTGCGCTGAAGCAGATTGTTAATACATGGTCTAGAGATATCTGCATCTAATCCAGTGAACCATCACCATCTTTTATTGCGTGCACATGAAATAAGACGCTGTGAAAGTGCATTTATCATGCAATTATAACATGGGTGCTATTTTGATCAAAAAAAAGGTCTTGGCTCTAATGTCATTTGCACAATAGTGAAGGCTGACGCAAGCTCTGGTTTAATTATGTATCGGAGGAAATAGTTAGAGAGAGGATGGCATGTGCAGAAAGAACCCCTTAGCAACTTATTCTTTGAAAATGCATGCTCCATGCTTTTGGGAGGAATATGTGGTGATCATGCAGTCCAGATAATCTCTATTTTATTTCGACTAGAATTGGTGATTCTTACGTGCAAAGAACTGGCCAAATCATCCTTAATCTATCCAACACCGTGTTATAGATTGCATTACGACCAACAAACAAGGATGACATGTCAAGAACTAGATAACAGGAATTGGTTGCAAGATGGACGCATATTCAAGATGGACACTTTCAATGTCAGCGTGTTGTGCTTAAAAATAGTTTGAGACTAGATTTCTGCAACAATTCGTAAATGGGCCATGAAATGCAAGGATATTGATTATTTTAGGTAATATTTCTTGCCATATCACTAAATATAATTTTACAAGGCAAGTACAACTACCATGTCTCTCTCATGAAATACTATCGTTGCAAGATACAAGAAATTACATACCACAACTTGCAATATCCAAAATAGATTTCTTGAGACAAGTTTAATTACCATGTCACTATCTCATGAAGAGTAGGTCGTTGCAAGATATGTACGATTACCAAATTATATAATTACAAATACTTATAATAAACAATTCTTTATTGAAGAAAATGATTTGGAAAATATATAATCACAACTTGCAATATCACGAAATAGGTTTTCCAAGACAAGTACGATTACAATGTGACTATTTCATAAAGAAAATATAAAAGCAGGACTTGCAATATCACTAAATAGATTTCCCAAGGCAAGTGTGATTACAATGTGACTATTTCATAAAGAGTATCGTCATTTGCAGGATATGTAATGCCCAGAAATTATATGGCTACGATACTTATGAACCATTGTTTATTGAAGAAAATAGATGCGAGCATTTGACTTAAGCACTTCCATATGACTACAACACTCCTAAACCATTTGTTTATTGAGGAAATTGTTTATGGCATTTGATTTAGGCGCATTCATATCCTGAGCTTGGATAGTACCTTTGTTAAACTGTGTTTTGCCAACATGAACCTCTTCGAAACCATAAAAAGACGGCATCGCCTATCTCTTTACATTAGACCAAGATCAAGGTGTTTAGATATCTATAACTCTATGGATATCTGTATCAAAATGTATTTAACGCCCGGCAACGCCGGGCTCCGTTACTAGTTATAAATATAAACCAAATCTTTATATTGTTGCCTCCTATGAAAATATTACAATTGTCCAAAATAAATATAGTACAAATATAGTATTTTCTTTTCAATCTTTGAATCCTTATATACTCCATGTACGCTTTTAATTCACTTCTAGACCTTGTGGACTCCAATCAACAATGGCCACTTTTGTAGCCCCCTACCCAAACCCCCACCAAGAGGGAGACACCCCTCAAGCCACAGCCCACACCCAGGCCCAGGCCCAACCCCCGACTTCTGCCCATGCATGCCCCCAAGCTACCGATCCCAGACAAGACAAGCCCGCCCAGAAGGATCAAGCGGATGGTCCCCCACGTAAACGCCTCCGACCAGACGGCAAGAACAAGGGAGAGGGCACTTCCATGAGGAGAGAGGCATGAGCAAAGGCCCAATCAGTAAGATCGACCCGAGAGGACGTTGATTATTATTCAGACCCGATGGCAGACCAGGCACAGACGACGGCCTTGAAAAAATTGGAGGCAAGAATTGCATGCAACAGGACCCGAATTGCAGATCTGGCAGAAGAGATCCAGTCCTCGACGTCTCATGTTCTCAAAAGACAACTGGCAGCAGAGAGATAGCGGATTCCAGAGATGGAGACCCGGACACAGCAAATGGAAGACGGCATCCATTTGGCACACTTCGAAAGACAACAGCAGAAGCAAGATCTTGTTGACCTGCGGGCTCGTGTGGACTCCCTCTCCACCATCATAGAGACCATGGCACAAGATAGGCAGCGTGTCGATCAGGAGACAAAGGCAACCATCTCCCACCTCCAATCAGAAGTCACGGAGGCTGCTACCACCATACGAGGCATGCAGACTGCCTTTGAAGCGAGTCAGTCGGAGTTGAGAGCACTTCAGAGGAAGGTCGACGCACGAGACCAAGAGTTGCAGGAGCTTCGGGCAACCGTCGTCCAGCAAGGCAAGGGCCTTCATGCGGAAGCCCATAAACAATTACGGTGATGCACACATGAATTGGCAAGGCAACAACAATTCCAGTAGGAGCTGAGCTCCCGACTACAGAGAGCAGAGGCCACAGCACGGGATATGACAGATCCACATACCCGACAGCCTGCAAGACGCCAACCAGGGCAGCCCACCGCTGTATCACCAAGCTGCCCTATGCCACCACCACCCCACCACAGGCCACAACCCATGCCCCGCACATCGCAAACAGCAAATGTCGCGGCAACCACCACGAGCCCGACCACCTTAGAGTTCCAAGAGTGGAGACGCAGGAGCCACAATGTGGTGGTATGCGGCTTGACAGAGGAGGCAGGAGAGCACCTCATCAACCGACTCCAGACACAGATCCTGGCCCGGATGATATTCCACACGCCCGTACACATTGCTAGGGTGACACGCCATGGGGCCCAGCGTCCTGACCGTCCCCGGGTAGTCATCTTTACTGATCCCGATGGGATGCGCCAGCAGCCATCCCATCCCAAGGCCGGGCTGGCGGCTGGAGAATGAATGCGTACATAGGCCGGGATCGAGACTCGGCCAACAGAGGGGGCGCATTGGAGAAAGTCAAGAATATCCGCAAACAGGGAGGCGCGGCAGGGCTGGTCCGGGGAAGGATGCAGATCTTCAGGCCACCTAATCGCCGACGGTGTACCTCAAACGCCGAGGCCCTTCCAAGCAACCCCATCTCGCACATCCCATCGCAATGGCCTCACCCGCAACTATCAACATATCAAATGCCGCCTCCACCTCCACCACCACCCCTTGTGCTGCCACCGCCAAACCTACTGCTGCAGCTCCTGCCAACAAATAGGGATTGTGCCTGCGCATGGTCTCTTGGAATTGTCGGGGCTTCCCATGGCAGAAGGGAGACAAATCTCAGCTCAGTTGCCACCGATATAGACCTCATCTTCCTCATGGAAACATGTGAGCATGCTGGACATAGACTACCCGACTTGCCAGGATACCATCGCTACTACCGGACAATACTGGCACAATCAATTTCCCCAATGTAAGATAGACAAACATAACGTACATGTGGGTGCGCTGCGGCGGAATTGTAGTGGTAGCCCTTTCTTTGTGGCGGCCTGCTACTTCCCATATGCCGAGAGCAACTTCTATCACAACCATCCGGGTGTGGATAGGTTGCAGCCCTATGTCGATCTATATGATGACATACAACAGCATAAGCAGGAGGGTAGGGTCATGCTCGTTGGAGACTTCAATGCCTGCACTGGCACGAAACAACCGATGAGATTTGACCCTCTGACAGATGATGTGTTGCAACTTGGCCACGGGCATCAGCTGACATTCAGGTCTCACGCTATGGGAGGCAGTTGTTGTTGCTCTGCAGTATCTTTGACCTAGTGATTTGCAATGGGCTAGCACAGTGGTCGTCCTCCAGCCAGCACATTTGCACGCAGGAGAACCATGGAGGTGGGTCCAGAGTAATAGACTATGTTTTGGTGGCCGAGCAGGACATGCACCTCATCAAATATTTTCAAGTGGGAACAGCTGGTAGGGATGAGAAGGTGGACTCAAACCACCTGCCGCTCTACTTGCAGTTGGCTTGGCAGGTTGCCCCAGACGCCTATTAAACACCTCCTCGTATGCCCCAGCTCAGACTGGACTATGAGCGCGCTCCTACTTACTCCCAGATGCTTATGGAGGATCTGGCAGGCATCTTGCAATGCTCAACACTGGAGCAGCAGGCAAGCAGGCTCATTGACGTCCTCAGGGTTACTGCAGAGATGTGTTTTGGGAGAAGTCGCCCCCGGCAAACCTCAAGAGCTATGGCCTTTTCGCGTAACCAATGCCGAGTGCAAAGAACGCAAACGCTGGCTCCGCCAAGTCACGCACTCTCCTACGCTTCGGATGCAATCAAACAATACCGCGACTTTCCTCAAGGCTAGAAAGGCCAGGTACATTGCAGCCCATCAACAGGAAATGTTCTTCCTCCTGGAACGTCATCTCAGGACCTTCTAGCGGAGAGTGCTCAGGAGGCCAGTGCCACCCACGGGAAACATCACTCCAGACCAGTGGGGGCAATACCTACAGCAGCTCTACAACCCCGAGGATGCAGGGCAAAGATACCAGCGGGCCCAAGACTAGAAATCACAGAGGGCGGAGGTGACGCAGGGGCGCAACGCCTAGCCAATGGGAAAGCACCAGACTTTTGATGGCATGCGCAAAAGTTACTCTCAAGTCGGCAGGACCATCCATAGCACCGGTCGACCGACATGTTCAACAAGGCATTGCAAGAAGGTTTTCCCCATAATGGACCACTAGCGTGGTTGTCCCAATCTACAATGCGGGGAGACCCCATTGCCCGCCAATTACTGGACTATCATGATCAGCTCAGTGTTTGCAAAGCTCTTCGCCGGGATCCTCGAGCGGCAGTTGACAGGATGGTGAAGCAACAAAAGTGCAGGCACTCACACAGGCAGGATTCAGGCCGAGGCACTCAACCATAGATCATATCTTCACGCTGCCGACTTTGATTGAGGACAACAGGAACCATCGGCAAGATCTATATAGCTATTTCGTAGACTTCGCCAAGGCTTTTGACATTGTGCCTCGGGAAAAGCTGTGGGCAAGATTGCAGCAGCTAGACGTCCCTACCGAACTGCACAACGTAGTGTAGAGGTTATATGAGACATGCACCGGCCGGCTGCAACATGAGACATGCACCGGCCGACCATATTCGAGAGAAGTATCGGGGTCCACCAGGGATGCCCTCTCTCTCCCACACTATTTGGCATGTATATTGATCAGCTATAGAGATGGCTCACTGATAATGGAGGCACTGGGGCTCACCTCCTACACCAGATCATCAGGCAGCTGATCTATGTTGATGATGTGTACCTCCTAGCACATACTCGGGCAGATATGCAACGCCATCTCGATGCCTTGGACACGTTTTGCCAGGTGACTGACATGCGCGTCGACTTAGCCAAAACCAAGGTGGTTCTGGTGTTGTCCGCACGCCAGCCAACGCCTCCAATCCTCACTTATCGTGGCCAAAATGTTAAAGTGGTGTCTGCTTACAAATATTTGGGGGTGGAGTTCCCGTCGGCCATGAACTGGGACAATTCCATTCGGCTGCGAGCCGCAGCAGGTTAGAAGGGACTCTATGCAGCTGTATGATTGGGCCCACCAATCGCACCTATTCAAGGTGCTATTCAAGGTCGAGGTCTGGGGCCCAGTGATTTCCCTCGCCACTTGGAATGACTTGGAGCAGGTGCAGAAAGCTTTCTTGGCACGAGCCCTGGGGGTGAAGTCCACAGTCCCATACCAGATACTGTTGCAGGAAACAGGTTTCTTGCCTCTTCAAAGAGGAGACCTTGACAGACACATCGTCTACTTCTAGAAGGTGGTCAGCATGGATGATACTCGTTTCCCTCACCTCGCTTACACTATGGTAATATTTTAAGTATGATTTGTAATTCTCTTGAACTTTTTTCTCAATTTATCTAATCTCAAATGAAGTTTGTGAATTAGTGCAATATAATGATGATAGTATGATTATGTGAGTGATGTATAATGCTAGTTGAGTGAAGTTTAGCCTATCCCATATACCTTGAGATTTGCCTGAGTTCTTGTAGTTCTTGATCTTGAGTTTAGCTTCGTTGCATTGATCAAGCTAACAAAGCATTATCCCATTCCCTAGTCATCTTAACGAATAGATAAAGCTCTCGGTCTCCATGGACGATAAAAAATCTATTCTATTCTATTCTATTCTCATCGCTAGATAAGGTTCTCATTACCACATATGCTAGATAAGGTTCTAATTTCTTTTTACTATCCGCAGAAGTCCTCAAGTACAAAAAATCATGAAGAACAATTATTCTCTTACCAGTAAGGTGACCAATCTATGGTTTTAACAAAGTTCCCCAGTTCGCATTCTGATTCTATTGATATTTCATGACCAAAATGAATCTGTACTTCATAAAATTGTTGTACATACCAAACTGAAACTGCAATCTCTTTAATCTTCTACAGCCTGAGCAAAGCAAATATCCTCAAATGCAAATAAAAATAAACAAGAGAATGAATTTTAAAGATGTTACAAACATCATTCAGCTATTGCATTTGTGACCAGTTCCTTTACCTCTAAACAAATCGATATGACAGTAGCAGCAGCTCTATGCTGAAGGAGAAGAGAGTAAGAATTTGCTCGCTTTCCTGCTCTCCCTTTCTAATTGCAAAACCCCTAGAATTAATAGGGAAGAGAGGAAAAGAGAGTAAATCATATGGAAGTTTGTCACGCCAGAGCTCTACCTGCCATTGTAGTTGAAGAAATTGGCCGCTGCTATCATTCAAGAAATTGAAAGAAAACGTAAAAACCAAAATGCTGATGAGAAAATAAAATTATAAACTTAACTAAATCATTTAAAAAAATGCCGCCTGCCTATTTTATTTTCCAGATATTTACCTTCTACGAAAAAATCTCCTTTCTTTTGCCACTTAAATTTTATTTTGCCCAGAATGTGATGCTGAAAAAATATTTAATTAAGCAATCGGAAAATAAGAGACGTAGACAAATTTTTGATGGATGAATATCTTATTTTCGAACCATGCTAAGCAACAAATCTACAGGTTCAATTGTAAATCCATATGAGTAGATTAATGTATTCGATTATAGTCTTGACTTTGTCTTCTACTCTTTAATGAGTGAATATCTTGACTTTGCCTTACATTTGCACATATCTATGTGATGGTGCAAAAATTAGTTCATCTCGCTAGGAATAATGGTGATAATGCCATTACTATAAGCGCCTACAGAAGCAAATATAACATCTGATTAAGTGTAATCAGGTCAACATATCGTACTCGAATACTAGTGAACATCAAGCAAATTTGAAGAATGTGACATCCGTCTTCAATGGCTCCCATCTTGCAACATTCATATATGATGCTCTGACGCTCCTCTACTGTCTATTTAATTATGAGGTGATGTGCACTAATGGATGGGTGCAATTGTTCTGCATCGCTTCATGGGTAAATGTGATCAAAGTGTAAAACATGATTCCCCCCACCGCCAAGGTCGCCAACAACGGAAGAAAAGGAAAAGCAAGGCAAAAAAAAAAATGAAAGAAGGAGAAGAAATAACCTTTTCAAAGAAATAGAAAGAGATTAAGATAGCCATAGATGAAGACTCAGATGTGGAGCAGGATGCTGGCACCACTACAGAAAGAAGCAAGCCTCAAGAGGATGGCAAGGTATTTGCCTTAGCCTTCAATCCGAAGGATGTTTACTTTGTCAATAGAACTCTTTCGCCAGAGAGTCAAACATCACATGTGAGGCTTTATGCACTCACACTGTTATCAAGACTTAAGAGGATAAAGTGCAACATGGGGCAAGTCATCTGGTGGAGATGAAGCTCATCCCAGCCTTCTAGGATGGACCTAATAACCTCTTAGCACTTGCACATGTAAGCGGGGAGATGCCATCAGCCTTAGAGGCTGCTACTCATCCTTGAATTTAAGTAATCTCACTAAGAAGGATAGCATATGCCAAAGATCAGGCAAAGATAAAGATTTCCTTCCCAAAAGACTCAAAAGGAAATTAATGTTGTACTTTGTATAAATCATATACATTGTGATATGCATTATAAATCTTCATCCCTGTTGAGTTGGATATAAGAAATAAAAGGGCATCTTCACTATAAACAATAATATATCTATCTATCTACTATAAACGCCGGTTAAAGAAAAACATTTTCTTTCGTGTTTCTGTCCAACTTGCGCACTTGCAAAGTGGGAATTTCTTGAAAATTTTTGAAAATCCAGAAATAAAAATGCAATGGTGAGATCATTGCCATGATTTCAACATTTCATCCACAACAACAGCTTGCATCTTAGGTACACGATAGAGTAGTAACTTAAATTAAGAGGCCTAGCCTATCTTAATCCATGTTGTAATTCTTCTTTAAGCAAGAATATATAGGTGATACCTCATATAACTTAAATGCTGAATTGAATATTTAAATCTAGCAATCATCTAGAATGTGCATTTGCCTAGACTTGGAAGAGAAGCTAGAGCAACATAGTCTTAATGTAATTGTTTTCGTTAACAAAAATGTGGAAGACAACAAGAATGCCACACGCTAAGCCAAACCAGTCACAATGATGGAAACTCTCGTCGAGACTGCAAGGAAAACAAGGGAAGACATTGAGACATTCTACATCGCAGTGTATGAGCAGGAAAACCCTGGATCACCTACAAAATCCATGAGATCTATCGGATGTCGATCACGTTCTCAGGCATCACACTCGAGAATAACTTTTGTTACAAGTCGAGGGCATAGCTCAACTTGTCGGTTAACAAGAATAAGAAGTAAATCTATTTAGTTCTTTATGAAATGGATCTTATTTGCAATGGAGCAACAAACCGCATCAAACTACGTCTACCGCCTCTTCCCTCGGAAACCCTGACCCCCCCACGTCAAGCAAAGTAGGTGTGCATTCTTGGCTATGATCCAATGCAAAGCTGCCATGTGGCTGCCATTCTTTTCAAAAATAGCAAATGGCTCATCATTCTTGAGGCAACCTGCCAGATCCGGTCGTTGCATCTTCATCGCTGTTCTTTTCTTCATCGCTGTTCTTTGCTTGACGTCGTGGAAGGCGAACAAGTCGCTTATTCCTCGCTTCAGAGCAAAGTTACTCCAGTAGGCAACCGTGAGCCGCCCCTCGGTCAGCTGCAGTAGCCCGCTTCCCCGCCAAAGCCAGAATAGGCTCCTTTGTTAGCCTTCCACATAACAAGTTACATAGTCCCCGACTCGTAATGATGCATAATGAAATCAAGAAGAAAGCGCTTCGAGAGGAAATTAGAAGCCTCCTGCTCAAAAAGTTGCTCCCTCTCGCAGGAAATCCCAAATTCTTAAATAGGGCACTATTTTCCCAAAATTGGTTCTCTATAGTAAGCCCAAGGGCCGAAATGCATTCGCCCATCTGGGTCAGCCTGCATCCTCTCCCGGCATCGCTTGAATCCATGGTAGGCCCTTCAAACCTGTCAGGCGTAAGGAGGAAGCCATCGTTGGCTTTTGAAAAGGCACACCCAATCGGGTGGCCCCACATCATACTTTAATAAGGCATTAATAACCTTAGGTTTGTTTTTATGTTAGTCTCTTATTAAAATTGTTTCCCCCTTCAAATCCTTGCCCCCCAAGGATTATCGGAGTATATGGTTTTGAAACCCATTCCTTGGATTCACCTTGTGACCATGGTTTCGTCATCTAGTCCCTTTCGAAACCCTTTCCTTGGGTCACCTTGTGGCCATGGTTTCATCATCTAGTCCCTTTCGAAACCCTTTCCTCGGGTCATCCTGTGACCATGGTTTCGTCATCTACTCCCTTCAGAAACCCGTTCCCTAGGTCACCACGTGACCATGGTTTCATAGCTCATTCTTTACGGACGTCCTACTTGCAATCCTGATGCAAGTACATAATTCATTATTATAGGTAACTGTCCTCATTTGGACTCTATTAATACTTCCATGGCCTTTACGGTCTTTGAGTCAGTTGAGGATTTTGCTGCATGTACTCTTCATTCTCCCATGTGGCATCGGGAAGTGAAGGACCTCGCCACAAGATCAAGTGCTCAGCAATATCTCAAATTGCATAGCTTTTGATACGAGCATCTAGAATCGCCTCAGGAGTTACCTCATAGCTAAGGGCTAGGAGTATTGTCACGATTCTTGGATAATATTGCTTTCTTGAGTTTGTGGAATAGGGTGCGCACTCCTAATCCATTCACAAGTTCTAACTCGACTCATATGCTGTCTTTCATTGACCCTTCCTGAGCCCAGCATATTGGGACCTCTTTGACTAATGGTCCTAAGGTTCTTGCCTTGCCATTGATATTATAATACCCAGTTGGAATCTTTATGTCTATCCTTCCTCACAAGAACCCCGGGTTCTTTATAACACGTTTACCAATAGTTTGGACTAGAGTGTAAGCCCTGCTTCTCTATTAGTTCACACTTAGTGAAACTAAGTACCTGATACTAGTCATGGGAATTCAATAACCAATGTGAATTCAATATTCTTGCATTTTTTGAGACCTTGCTCCTAAGTAGTCAATATACCAATTGTGGCTATTCGTGAATTCCAATTGGATTCTCTATCCCAACTCCCAGAGTTGATTCTCTTGCTCCAAGCATTATCGAGAATCCTTACATACATGTATACTACTTTGATAACAAGTGGTGGTGGTTCAGACTCTACCCTTTATGGGCTTTGTTAACTATTCCATGGCATGCCTGGCCCTGTCAGCTTAAAGTCATTCCTCTAGGAAAATTTTCTTCCTAAGCCTGACAACCTACATATCCGTATTATGTAAACCCTTTAATCACCAATTTTGGTGTATTCACATTCCAATTTGTGATCCCTTTTCCTTAGGGATTCAGTAGATTCCTCATCAAGAAATACTGTCTCACTTGACATAAGTCATTAGACTTTGTTATCCTTAAATGATCTTTTCAATAGGCGCCAATGATCTCTTAAAAGCCATTGCATCATAAGTGACCAATATGGTGTCCATCCATATATGTGTTTGATGTTAATATAGAGTTTATGTAAAAAGCCAAGCAATTCCATCTAGCACGGCTAATTGGCCCTGAAGACTCTAAACAACTGATGGAATTACATGGATCTTGGTTATCCAGTGATACCAACATGTTCTCCATACTCATTAGAGGTTCTTGTTGTGCATAGCCTTACTTTTCTTGCTTTAGCTTAGAGCTAATTCCAGTCATTCTCGACTTTGCTCAATAGCACAATCCTTATCAAGTGTCTTGAATCACATGACTTACCTAAGTCAATTGCAACTTTAAATTGGTCCATCAGTACTATAGCTTCTTGACCTCGTCAAAAGCTTTCCTTTGTACTTGACCCAACCAATACTTGAACTCTATTCAAGAGGCTTATATGGAGCTTCAATTTCCCAGAATCTGACCATACACTTTCAACCATTGGTAACCAAGCCCAAAAAAAATTTCAACTCCAAGACACTCTTAGAGGCGAAACTATTCTTATACGACTTGCCCCTTACTAAGATCATCTCTCGAAAATGAATAACTATATCAGTGGGAAATCATAGATAGGATCCAATATTAGTGCCAAGCATAATATACATCTTACTTTATAAATTAGGGTATTACTAAAATATCTATACAAGCCCAAATTATAAAGTACAATCCATATGTTTTACCCCAAGCCCCGCTTGAACATACTGGGTAATAAGATGTATTCACAACTTCTAGTTGTATGTAGAGTAAATTCCTTCAGGAATCTAGCTCGACTGACATTCTCGTTTTCAAATAAGAGGTATTGAGGTTCTCTAATCGACCTCAATAATTCGTAAAGCTTTATTTATTTATTTATTTATTTATTCATCGTCACGCCTTCAGACCCTCAGGTCCATCAGCGAAAATAGAAATAACAGTATTAATCAACAAAGGTTCACCCTATATAGAGCTACTAGCTCATTTCTAGATTTAAGATATTCATAAAGATATGCTCCGAGATCTGATGGAGAGTACACGGAAAAAAAAAATCTCGTACAAATTTGAAATTTGAATTTTGCGTATGCAAAACCTTCTAAACCGCGTACGTGAAAGCTTTTTCAAGAATATAAAAGATACGCCGAAAACAATTTTTTTTTTTTTTTTCGCATGTACACGCACTTTTTCAATCGTTTCGCATACGCGAAAAAACTTCTCATATACGCTTTAGAAGGTTTCACAGACGCCGAATTTTTTTTTTGGCCAAAGAACTAAAAAAATACGAAAATATGTTCTTGTCAAAAATATGTATTTTTAACTTTATACGCCGAAATTTAGATTTTGATGTAAAGAACCTAACCCTCGCTACGCTGCGATATGATGACTTTCTCAGATATGCTCAAAGGCCGAACATCTAATCAATGCATGGTCTTCATCGTCCACTTGTGCTTCAAAACAACATGGGCGAAAACGCAACTCCCTTGGGATCCCTTGCTCTCGTCCATTTTCAATCTGCAAATAGTGAGAACTAAGTCTTAATTTAGCATTTAATTGTCGTTCTTTTTTTGCTAGGCTCCATCTTTAGGTAGGCTTGCTCTCCATATACTACCATAACATTAACTTCTTGTCTAAAGAAATTTCCTTTTACTCCAATATCGTCGGTTGGCCACATCTTCTGTAATGCCCGCTCATTCACATATGCACGTAAACCCACATCTGTATCTGGGAGATCATCAAGCCCCATATCCCAGAAAGCTGCCCAATCCACAAGGTGATTATACCACCCTACATGACGCTGTGTTTGGGATTCTATCAAGGCTTGCTTAGGTATCCTACTACCATCCATGCTATATACCCTCTGGTAGTAGGTAAGAGTTTGAAACAACGTTTCCACCTCCAGCAGATACAATCATGCCTCTGATAATAACATCTCATAAGGAGTTTGGACTTTTATCCCCAGCTCTTCTAACAAAAATCTAATCTGCACCTGTTCAATTTCCATCCACTTTGCCCTGGCCAAACCTGGTCCCCAAGCTGGGCAACCATAAAGCACAACTGTCTGCACCATCACTTTAAACATAAGCCTCCTAAGAGACTAACACCAAATGTTTCTTTGTCGTCACAAACTAAAAGAATAATACAAAGCACAGAGGCCTCCAGACACTCGTTTTCTAGCCGCCATAAACCTCTCATGTTTCCAAGTTTCTAGAAGAACAAAAAAATCCACAGCTTCAAAAATAGATGCAATATTGTAATTTGTTTTCTCTTATTAAAACCTTTAATATTCCAAATCATACATCTGAGGGTTCCGAATTCCTATTCGAAAATCTTAGCTTGACTTCCATTTTCCTTTACCCATATATTGCCTCGTTGAATGTATGCATGTTTCCCTACTTCTTTACACGCTTGCATCTTCTGCAACTTATCCCTAAATTCCTTTTGTTGTTGCTGCATGAGATCATCATTTAACCAGAGCTTCTGCCCTTTAAGCTCGCTCCTGTTAAACATGACTCGATCCCGTGCTTGCAAATTTTGAAACGATAATTGGCCCCGGTTTACCTTCTTGTTTCTTTCCCACACGGAAACAGCTAACAAAACTAGGATCATGTAAATGCATTGTACTTTCAAAGAAATCACTCACTGCTTTTGTCACATCTGCCTCTTCTTCAGAAAGACCTAAAAGCTTAATATTTGATCGCGTATTGGCACGGGCTTGTTCTTCTCTCATAATCTGCTCTACATAGTTGCCCATTGTTCCCAGCTTTTCACAGATTTTAATTCAGTGTAATTCACAGCTCTTGTTTTAGACTTCCAATTTCTTTCTGCAATTGATTAATATGTTCTCATAATTGAAGCTTTTCCATGTCTTGAGCTGCCAATCGCACGTCCTCGGCATCCCATCGTGATTGTATCTGAGCAAAAAAGGCATCGAGTTTCTCTGATAACACCTTCTATGCCATCGCTATCCGGTTTGAACCAGAAGTGGCAGATGTCGCCGCCCAGGGTCCGCCCTTCACTTAATTATAAACTTATTAAAATCACATAGTAGTTCGGTCTATTCATTGATTCTAACCCTGGTATCCTCCTATAGGCACCTTCTAAAATCCATTTTATGTATGCTACAATATTCTATTGCATGCCCCCATAATCCATATGATCCTACTTGAAGTTGCATGCTTCTTAATTAGCTGGAGTTGCATCATATTAAGCCTTGCTTAAGACAACTCTTATCAGCTTGACACGGATCATCAAACTTGTATCTTTTTTTTTTTTAAGCGCATGCAACTTTTTAAGTGCCCTTCCTAGAAGAACTCCTTAAAACAACTAACAAGTTGCTTTGTAATCATACTTTGTGGCTTTTACATGATAAATTCTCAACCTTACCATACTGCAACTTGCACTTTACTCTCTAACTGCGTTAGCTAGCATATGCGGTTACAGTACAACTATAGATTTTATAAGCAGAGGTACATTCATAAAGGTTAGTTTCTTGACCCAACAATCCCAGATTGTACATGGCAGTTAACGTTATCTACAACCTTTGGCAATTCTCAAAGGATTTTTCCATACCTCAATCTGAAGCCTTTTCGAAACTGCCAACCTTCCTCGATTCAACCAAGATCCTACTTGGTATTTATAAGGAAGCAAAGGTACAAAACCTTTTAGATCCCTTCAGAATTCCTTTCTAGAATTCAAGGATTTTATTTTCAACATTTACCCCAAGCGTTGTTCGTCCAAGGTTTTCTTTATTTTATGGTCTAGATAGTCCTAAAGAATATCTTATCTTATTGACTATAACCACTAAGTAATTGCCCTAGATGTTACAACCTAGTCCCTCTAGCACTAACACAAGCCAACACTTCAATTCCGTACTTATTCTCAACTTTTAGTTTATGCTTATGCCACACTATCCAGTAGCGTGAGCCAACTAACCATGATCCCTGATCATGATAACTCATTGATGTTATTTTTTTCTCAATAATGCTTTTTGTGAAAGAACAATTTCTCTGGGTTGCTTGAACATAAGGATGCTCTTCAAAAGAATCATCCTGGATATCAAAACTAGTCACCGACTAAATTGAAATCCAAACTCTATGAGTTTTATGTTTAAGCATACATGCTCCGAAATATGGCCCATTGCCAAGTGCCTCGTCTATCTTCCGCTACCGAGTGCCTGACTCTGCTCAAAGAAGCAGAAATCCGCAATCATATTCTAGCAAGAACCTTCAAATATCTGTAGTATCACTGCCCTGTAAAACTCGTTGCTTCAATATTTCCAAGCCATGAAAATAAAGTTATAGCTAAAACCTCTCATATTGTTAAAAATCTTTTTCGAGATCCTAGTACTAACACCAGTGAAAGCATCATCGTCAATTGCATTAAGTAAGTAGATTTGCGAATCTTACCACCTTTGCGAATCCATACCAAACAAATGCCTTCCTTTCTAAGTTGATATTGCAAGGTTTGCTATACTCTTATAATCATTATGGGAGAGGATTCTTTTCTCTATCGATAAGCTGGCAGGTCTCACTGAGCAAATAGGGTTTTCTGCATCCACGTTACTAAACAAGCAACTAGATATGGGAAAGTAGTGCATCTGTGGCAGTGAATTATACATGCATCAATTTGATAATTTCTATAATTTATACATTCATGATTTGTTCAACTCAAATATTAATTATGTTTTCTTCTCTTAGGGCCCGAAGGGCCCAAAAATTTTTTTTCTTATATACATATAACAACCACCACATAAATCCCATTAACATTAATGAGCACAAACCATTACATTTAAGATGTTAAAATTAAAATCCCCCTTAGACCCCCTTTGGTTTGGGTGCATATTCACACGGGGGGTCACTCCGGGCAACGAGAGCCTTCGGATGGGCATATATGCCTTATATTCCTTGATGTGGACCCGTGATAATGCGTTCTCGCTTGTGGGGTATCCTTGTATGAATTTTTGTATATTGTATGCTTAGGTGTGCAAAATACTATAAGATTTCGGTTAATATACTATAAGGTGTGAATTTGATAATGCGTATAATATAATTTAAGGGCTCTCACGCCCTACGTGACCCCCGTGGTGAATATGCACCCAAACCAAAGGGGGGTCTAAGGGGATTTTAATTTTAACATCTTAAATGTAATGGTTTGTGCTCATTAATGTTAATGGGATTTATGTGGTGGTTGTTATATGTATATAAGAAAAAAATTTTTGGCCCTTCTGCCCTAAGAGAAGAAAACATAATTAATATTTGAGTTGAACAAATCATGAATGTATAAATTATAGAAATGAAGTCATTGCATGGAACTCGAAACCCAATTTATGCAACATCAATATGAAATATGAGCTACAATGTAACAAAATGTTTAAGGAGGAAAACATTGGCAAGTATTCAACCATGAAGAAATACCACAAGTTTGATCCTAAGCATATGTTGCAACGTCCATAGTTGTGATTCTTTAGAGCATGCACTCCCAAATCATGTCTTAATTTCTGCCTTCTCATCTTTAGAGCATGCACTCCCAAATTATGTCTTAATTTACGCCTTCTCACTTTCCCCTCGCATTATTTCTTGGATCCATAGAAATTTAGCGGCTATATTATGACTATTACACATTATCCACAAAATCCACTGGCCTATGGCAAAGATGGTCTCAACCTACAAAACAGAGGCAAAGACCTTGTGGCAAACCAACAACCCTGTGCACGGAAATGGCCATGTGTAATTTTGGTTCCCAAATGGACTGTATGCAATCGGACCTGCATAAACACCGCTCTACATCAACGAATTCATCTGTCCAACTGGTTTGATTTGTATCCAAGCCTGATTCACACACTTTTCATTTACTCTTTTCCTGGGGTCTCGCATCATGATCCTAACTTAAACCTGCATCACGATTCTTGAAGAGCACAAGGCAGAGAACTAACCTGCATCACGATTCTTTTAGGGCACAAGGCAGAGACTAAAATGACGTTTTGGCATGTTTTGGAGCAGCCGAAGTGTGCCCTAACTTAACCTGCATCACGATTCTTGAAGCAGCAAAGAAAAGCACAGAAACCCTAAATACAAGGGTTCGATGCGTGCATGCCCAATTCGACTCTTTTTAAAAAAACCTAATAAAAAAAACATTATAACTTTAATCGTGACCATACGATGCTGCTTCTCAAAAAAAATGAATGGCCAAGATAAGCGGCACTCTAGAAATACTGTTCAGTACACCTGGATGAATACGGCCATGAAATCATAGGAAAACCTTTGTGAATATCGTACAAAAACACAAAAAAGACCCCCTGTGATTATGCTAGATATAGCTTACACAGTCTCAACACTATCATACTAGATCAGGAATTGTCGAACTCTGGGTAGATTTGGGCAGAACATTAGAAAGACTGGACAATATGGTCCAATACAGGGAACAATCTGAGCAGGAAATCAGGGGCACAGTCCCATATAGGCATTGTGGATATGGCAACCAAGATACTTGCCTGCAAGTACCTCATCCAACAGACAATTCATTTCAGCATTGGACATGCCCCTGAGAGCTGAGAGTCTGAAGGAAGATCTTGTTAAAGAAGTCCTTTGTCAGCTTGCCAGGGACATTGTCTTGATACCCAATAACCTCTTCACCCACTTGTTCACCACAACCATAAACTTAGACTAGGTCACTTCCGGCATAAAGATCCATTACTTATTTTCTTTTAGTTCCTTAACTTTAAGAGTGGTTGTTGCGACTTCAACAAATTCTTGTAAAAGAAGAACAGGTCAGGAAGATCACCTCGACGATCCTGACGAGCAAAACAAAAAAATAATCAAAAGCTCCATGGAATCATGATGGCGATCTCGTTGAGCATAGCAAACAAGATATATTGAATCATAACGGCGGTCCTCTGAAGCTAGAAGGTGTAAAAAATTAGACTGCCAATATACCAGCCACTTTGTCAGATTTGCCTCGGGTGAGCCTAGTGCCTAATGCGATTTTGGAGCCACTTGTAGTTTCTCAATGATAGGCTCCTTTATATACCGTGGTTGGCAATGATTTCATTGCACATGATGGACATGCGTGGAGGTATTTCGTGTTCTTCCATATTATTTTTTCCCCGCCCGTGATCAAATGGGACAAGGTCACCGGCATGAGGACATCGTGGTGGGGAGTCTCTGAAAGACACAATAGAGTATGCACATAATCGTTAGATCTGGTTCTGTGCATCATGTAGAGGGGAGCTGTGATGCAGTCATATATGCCACGCTCTTTCTTTTTTTTCCCTTCCCAAGCACGCCGCCTTAGCTAGTAAAATTTCCACTTAGATTGTTAGTCCCGTGGCCTCGGGTACGGGACTATTCATGCATACGCCGCACTGTGTCAAGCTCAAAGATCCTCGGGCCAACCACGGGTCGGACATCCAAGCCTCCACGAAGACTAAGCAGCCCCGCAGTCAAAGCCTTTGGCTCCCGGCTAAGAGGCGCCCGCCGTATTGTGGATGACGCGTCACCGCCCTGCCAGTCGGCGTCAGCGTGATTCTAGGCACTTCAAGAGGCACCGCCAACATTCACCGCAAATCAGGCCTCCTTCCGAGAGTCGACACAGAATCGGTCGAGTGTCTATATTGGGCCCCAAGGCCATTGTACTATATATATGAGTAGAGTTAGCTCATAAGTTTTTTTAGATGAGTTTTGAGTCTTGTCTCCTTTCGATTTTCTCTCTATTGAGAGCTCATATATTTTCATCATTGATATTAAGGGAAGCTTATCATCTTTCTTTCATTTGTTACGTTTCTCCTCTTCTTTTCTCTTTTCGACCAAATCCGACATAGTCCCCCCTGGACTCTCACATTAGATCCACGGGTCCTCCGCGAAGGGCTGTCTTCGAGAGTTCGAACCCGACCCCAAACACCGTCGCTGCGTATTATTTTCTCCTACTTTCTTGTGCGCCATGTCGTCGCAATTTCACGCCCGGAAGAACTCCTTTCTCGAGCGGCATCTCGCTTGGGCGCCATCGGCGTCGGAAACTGATTACGCGACATGTATGGATCGCATGACATAGAGGGAGGCCATCTTCGAATCTAGGGCTCGGTCAAGCCACCCACCCCGGTGTCCGATCTCGTCCCAGTTCCGCCCCAAAAGCGTGCAAACATTGCTCACAACCTGGGCCCCTCATCATTATCGAGGGGGGCCTCATGCGGCTCCAACCTTCTCAACCGTACTTTCATACCCCCTCAACATGCCTACATCAATCATTCTTCTTCAGGCCATGCACGCCACTTCCCCATGACGAACCATCATCTCCCCGGTGGGAATCGCGGCTATCCACATGTCTCCTTTTGCTTTGCCCCTAATATCCTTTCCCTCGTTTTCCCCACTTGCTCTTCCTGTTTACAACCTTCACGGATCTCAAAACCAATGTAAAATCTAGGCTTTCTCAGTTCTCAGCGGATCCACCCTTCATCCGTATCCGCCGTGCCATACAATGCCAAATCCACCTCAACCTCAATATCCTCACTATCCTGCTTCCCAGCCCAAAAGACTTTCCCATCTACCTTTCGGACTCGAACCGACTTATCCCACCTTTGGCAACACGAAAGGCAAACCGTTAGACCAAAGTGCTCAGCCCACATGGAAGAATTTGAGGCTCTAGCTGTCCTTAAATGGGCACGCCAAACCTCAACTGAAATTTCACATCTTTTTCCACCACATCAAGCGTGGTTTCCCTCATCAATGGCTCATGTCCAACAAAAGCCATTGAAACAAGACTGGTCCGAAATGCGACCGCTTTTACGCTCTCATTACGGGACCACGGATGATGATCAACTTCATCTCAAGCAACTCAATGAACTTCAACAAGAGCCGCACTTGAGTCCCGCCTCGGATTTTATGGATCGACTTCACATTCTCGCTCGGTAAGCTCAAGGAGTACCCTACACGAGCCGATTTTGGTCCGGTTTCTCCAAGGACTTCCTCCCGCTATTCGACTCATGATCAATACCCCGGCCCAAAAACTTTGGAGCGCATCGTCCTTGTCAATCACTCCGCCAATGTTTTCCTCCCGAGGCGTGGCTCTTCAAGAGCTCCCGCTCATTCCACCCGGCCATGGTTCCACAAACGGCTGTTCAGCCTCAACACGCTAATCCACACGCCAGTCAAATCTGGTGCCATATTTGCAAATATCAAGGCCATTTTGGCCAATGAGTGCAACTCCACCAATGGCCCTCATTGCAAGCGATGCAACATGTGCAATCATGCCACCTTAAGAGTGCACTCGCACTCATCCCACAATCGCTCCGCAACAAAATGGTTTATCAAGTACAAACCACACCTCAGTCCCAAACGCACTATCGCCAGCCCACCTCTTCAGTGCAGCCCCACGCAACTCTATCGACAATGGGACCAACCACGGGGATCCAACCAACGCCCTCCTTTTTGATCCTTCTAAAGCCGGTGCTATCACCGCCAAGAATGGGGTCATACCACCACGGCGTGCCCTCAACTTCCACAAGTTCAGTCCAGCTTCCGAACAAATCAGACCACATCGGGTCCGGGCCACGGCTTACCAACTCGGCTTGCTAATGGCAAACAAGGCCCGAGACCAGTTCTCAAGAAGCCCCCAAGAGCGCCAAGAATCACGCTTATCAACCAGCTCCAAAAATCAACCTCACCTGGATCAACAAGCCCAAGAGGAAATTTTTCAGGCACTTAATCCTCCCCCGCATACCGCCAAATTGGGTTGGTCTAGTTTCACGCCGCACCAAGGCATCACGCCCCCCGACTATTATTCCGGCGGACACGCAACCCCGCCTTTGCGCTGACACCCTTCCTCATGAGGACGAAAAAAGGTTCACTTTTGCACCCGACTTAGAAAAACTCATGCCAAATGTCATGCCCAAAGTTCGCCAAAGCATTTTGAATCTCATGCAAGCAAAATGGTAGGCCGCACATTGGCAAATGTTCATGCCACCACTGAGCTCAACAAAGACACGATCCACCTTCCACATCTCAACCTCCACGCCTCGGACATATCCCAATATTGCAGCCGAGGTTGACTTACTTCAAGTTGTTTAGTGCTTCCCCGCCACGCCTCCCGCACCCAAAGGAACCAAAGCAGATCCTTTTTTTGGTCTCATGTACCTCTCGAACTCCAAGAGGAGCTTGCCAAGATCAAAATTCCTTTAAAAAATGAGAAAGCAACCATTTTAAAACTCGTCTCCGCTCTCAAGGACCGGTTACCACTCCCAACTGTTTTGGTTGGGGTCGTACCTCTACACCCACCCACGTCCATGCAACGGTGGGAAATCAGCAAGTCAACCATGTTCAAATCGATGGAGGTAGTGCAAATAATCTCATCACGGACAAACTCCGCAAACAAATGGGCATCACACAACTCTTTCGGTGCCCCATATGACATCAAATTGGCTAATGGCCATATCACGAGACCTCAAGGCCACACCTATTCTACACATCAACATTGGTGATCTCCGCTTTCCCATGGAATTTGGAGTTTGGAAAGCCGGTGAAGATCCAGTGACTATGAAATGCCGGTGGGAAGACCCTTTCTCCGCCAGCAAAGAGAGTATCCATTATCGGGCCACGGACCGCTTAGTCATCACGATGGTCATCTCAATGCCACAATGGACTTGCAAACAGCCGGATCATTTCCGTTGACAATGCGGAACCCTCTCTCTCATTAATCGATTCTCAAGACGCCGTAATATTTATCAAGTTCAGGCTACCCCTGCGCGTCACCGTCCCTGTCCTCCTACCCCGAATATGCCGATCCTTGGGGAGAAATGACTCTTGATCGACCAGGGTGTGGCTGCCTTTGCTTGACCCCTACACCCTCCTTGCAATCGAATCCAACGCTGCTGATCACTTTTCGTGATCACGGACACTCCAAAGAACTCCTGCGATGTACACGCCAGCCATGAAGCAACCACCGCTAGATGACACCGAGCAACCTCTTTTTTACCACGCAGTGCCACGCATCCGTTATGCTCCAACCTCCTCGCACATTGTCCAGATAACAAGTCATCCCCATATTCAGACTCCAAGTCGAAATTGTGGATGTTGGCAACAATCAACCCGTCTCAGAGTTGTCGCGCAAACCTTCCCCTCCTTATCGTATCAGGCCGTCACTGCTTCAAAAAATTCAAACACATTTTCACCGAGTTACAAAGATCTCGGGAATCAACAAAAGCTTGGGGAACTCACCATTCCTACCAAATCGATGCACCCGATTGTAGCAACGACAAGCATCGGCTCAACCCCAATTACCGTGATCGCGTCAAGGCGGAAATTGACAAACTCCTTGTCAGCAGGTTTGATCTATGAGGTCAAACATTCCGAATGGTGAGCCCCTATCGTCATTGCCCTTAAGCACAATGGTAAGATCCGCGTCAGTGTAGACTATCTAAACTCAATCGAAGCACGCGAGCGTGATCATTTTCCACTTCCCTTCCGCAGCACTGTTCTCGAAGAAGTGGTCGGACATGAGATGTACTCCCTTTATGGATGGTTTCTCCGGCTACAATCAGATCTCCATCAAAGAATCGGATCAACTCAAGACCACTTTCACCACCCCTGAGGGGCACTTTTGCCTACAAGGTGGTTCCTTTTGATTATCCAACTCTCCGCAACATTTCAACGCATCATGCTCTCCGTTTTCATGATTTCATGAAGGAAAATCCCTTCTTGCAAATTTTTCAAGATGACTTCTCGCCTACGCCCATGGCTGACCATTTGGATAAATTGGAACTCGTCTTTCAGAAATGTGATGAGTCCGGCATTAGTCTCAATCCTGAGAAATGCACCTTTTGCGTCACTTCTGGTGTTCTGTTAGGCCATGTTGTCAGCAAAGCAGGAATCACCACTGATCCTGCCAAAATCAGTTGTGTGCTAAAAGCTCAAGCACCAGCCAATATCAAAGAGACACGCTCTTTCCTAGGAAAGGTCAATTATTACTCCACCTTCATACCTGGACTGGCAGCCATTGCAGATCCCATTCATAAACTCACGGGTGACGAATCCACCTGGGCTTGGAATTCCCGGTGAAGTCGCTTTCCAACAAATTGAAGCTTTTGCTTACTCAGGCACCGGTACTTGTTCCTCCTCAATGGGACAAGCCCTTTCACGTTCATGTTGATGTCTCGGCGTTTGCTATTGGAGCTGTTCTTTCTCAAGAATATGATGCGCACACTGATAAACCAAATCGCTATGCCAGCCGAAAACTCAATTCTGCTGAGCGCAACTATTCTGCCACGGAGCGTGAAGCTTTGGGTCTCATTTTCTGTGTCCAACGCTTCCGTCATTACCTTTTGGGCAGTCAAATCAAGTTCTTTGTGGACCACCAAGCACTTCTCTATTTGATCAACAAATCCACGCCCACGGGTCGCATTGCTCGTTGGGTCCTTCTTCTCCAAGAATTTGCTCCTTTTGAAATCGTTCATAAGGCTGGCAAATCTCATGTTGTTCCGGATTATCTTTCACGCATCCACACGGATGATCCCGCAACAGGAGTCTCAGGCGCCTTCCCCCGATGCTCAACTTTTTTAGTCACGGCAACACCACATTGGTTCCATGATTTTCAGCGGTACCTCCTCACGGGTGCTCTTCCACCGAAGATGAGGCGGCTCTCTCACCTTAGCGACAATCCGTTAGCCGCCATCAATTTCTCCAGAGGTCCGTGACTACACCATGGTTGCCGGACATCTCTACAAAAGGTAAGACACCATCCTTCGGCGTGTTCTACCTCATGAAGTTCCGCACATTGTTCGAGAAGCTCATCAAGGGGCTCGGTGGTGGTCATTTTCATGGTGACACCACCAAGCCGCAAAAATTCTTCTTGCCGGGTATTATTGGCCCACGCTCTTCAAAGATGCTCCACGCCCACGCCAAGACGTGTGGCGCTTGCCGGCCGGTGGGGCCTTCGACGACGGCAGCTCTTCCCCTTGGCCCGGCCGCCACGCCACTTCCCTTCAAAGAATGGGGAATGGACTTTTGTGGACCTATAGACCCTCCCGCAGCGGCACACTTTCGTGCCGATACATCCCGGTTCTCACCGACCACGCCACCAAATGGGCGGAAGCTTGTGCACTTCCGCACAACACCGCAAAGCACAGCCGTGAGTCCTCTATCAACAAATCATCACGCGATTCTAGCCGCTTACCTGAGCTGGGTCGGTGATCGTGGTGTTCATTTCATCAATCATACTATCAAAGAGGCGACGGATTATCTCTTGATACATCATCACAAGAGCACACCTTACTATCCTCAAGGCAATGGGTTGGCCGAAAGCACCAACAAAACTCTGGTCACCATTCTCAAGAAAATTTGTGACGCTTCCCATACAGATTGGCGGAACAAACTTCCCCTCGAGTTCTTTGGGCCTACAATACTTGTTTCAAGATTGCTACGGGTCACACTCCTTTTAAATTGGTTTATGGTCGGAAGCTCTCATGCCCTTTGAATTCATTCTTCCAACACTCCGGTTTCAATCAAGCTACGCTCATAATCCACCAAATTGCTCTCAAAGAACGGGTCTATCAATTAGAATAGTTGGATGAACTTCGCAGGATGCTTATATTCGTGTTCTTCATGGACAACAGATTGCAAAAATCTTTACATGACAAACGTTTGAAGACAAAAAACATTCAAACAAGGAGATTTGGTTCTTCTTTATGATTCCGGTACAAAAATTTTCCTGGGTAAACTCAAGTTTCGTTGGCTTGGCCCTTATCAAATTGTTCAAGTGGTTAAACCAAGTGTTTTCCAACTCATTGAATTAGATGGCACTCCATTACCTACATTAGTTAATGGTTTTCGCCTCAAAGCATTTCAAAGCACACGTAAAGTGAACATCCCAACACGAGACGATTCAGAATCAAACACCACGAAAGTGACTAGAAAGGCGGTAGATTATATTATAGTGGAGAATTTTTACAAAATGTGGGCGCAGACCCGGCTATTTCCGCTATGGGCACCGCCCTATATACAAAAACGGGCTCGAGCCCTATCTACTAAGTCCTAAGAGGAAAAACCCTCTATTCCCGGTTCCTGCTTGCAGGGTGATGCGGAGGGAGATGGTAGAGGTTCTCTCCGGATCCCAATGAGGTGCGAGAACCACCTCCATCCTCTGTTGGTCTTCGGGTCGGGATGTTCAGCCATCCCGGCACACCACCCGTCCATCGCGAATGCCACGGTTGTGGCAGCGCCCAGAGATCCGCGGTTTCATCTTACAAGTGATCCACTCGGCGGTTAAATGCGGCATGGTGCAATCTTCGTTCAAACCAAAGCGGCGCCATCTACCGGCGCCATCGGATGCCTTTTTCTCGGTTCGTCTTATATAGCAAATCGAGGACCTCCTTGTCGGCGTGGACCAATCACACAAATCGCCAACGTGGTTGCAATGCAAAATTTTGTTTCTAAAAGGAGAATCTGTTCTCCGCCGCATATCTAGCAATGGTACCTTCCGACACATTCCTTTTAATGATATCCCACTTCGAGTTGCCGGCATTGAATGCCATTCCTTCTTTCCACGCCCGTCGAACATTAATGGGTGTCCTTTGCCATCTGTCACATCCGATCTTTCTTTCCGTCTCATCCTCACCCGTCCATTCTTTGCTCCCTTACGTTTTGGGGACTTAGCCAAATTTTTGCCTCTCAATCCCTTTCTTCGCATCTCTTGACACTGGCATCATCAGCGGTTCTGTTTAGCACTCTTCATACCTCTTCACCTCCGTTATTAAGCCCTAAAACAAACCTTTTAAGTTCCTCTGCGCCTTCATCCTCCGTGCTTTCGACTTTTCGTCTTCCGCCTTTGGCATCTCTTTCGTTACGCAAATCATTCTCATGGCTGCCCCAAGATTTTCTACACTTCAAACTCTTGCTCCCAAGGATCCGGCCCTTTTGCATCGTATCCTTCTTGACACCCACTTTCCATGAAAGCCCTTGTTGGCCCCAATAAAGGCGTCATTTGAATCCGACACCAGCTTTTACAATTTTCTCAAATGGAACTTCCGGCTCCAAATCCTGCCCGATTCTGGCGGTTCATCGCCAATATTGTTAACGACCCCGCAAAGGGTACACCATTGTGGTCGATGGCACCACTATTTCATTGACTCAACACTTGATTTACGAGGTATTTCATATTCCCTTGCACACTCCTTGTGTATCATGGTCTGCTATCACGGGATATTGATGTCCGCGAGTTTGGTGCACCACGCTTATCACGCCAATGTCCATCGTCCCGACCAATATCGACAAAGCCTCATGAGACCTTTGTAAAATTTTTTTGGCGCCAAATTCCTTGGGTATTCTATCAAGAACACCCATATCAATAAGCCTTTCTATAACCCTCGTCCTTCATGCTACACACTCCAAGCACCACATAGATTGGCCCCAAATGATGTTCTATCGTCTTCTCCAAGAAATGGACCGCCGGGGTACCACTTCCATTTCTTTTATGGGGAGGGCACTTTCAAGCCCTCATCCGTCATTACTTCCCTCCCACACCACCAAATTCTCATACTTCCACTCAGCGCTCCCTTCGAGTCAATCACCAAGTTGGCACATCACGCCCATCTTCTCCTGGTCATGACCACAGTCACACTCATGTCACTGTCTCTTCCTCCGCTACACCATCCACTTCACACCATTTTTCACAAACCTCCCACACCAGGCAACAGCCAATTCCACCACCACAACACCCTCGCCGGTTGTTGTATCGATGACGCCGGGATGCTCAAGCCGCTGCACTTAAATTCTGAGGAATCCCAAGACGCTCTTATGAGCGGGTTCAACGGGCACTAGAGGCCTCGTCGACGGTACACCAAGACCTTCAAGCCGCAATCGCCCAAGTTGCAACTTTGAGGCCAAACTTCAAGACAAGCATGAAGCTCTCTTACGGGCTCATGCGGGATCTCAAGAGTACACAAGCTCAAGTCAGCCAACTCGCAGATCGGCGGGGCTCGGCTCGGTCCAGAAATTCGGACTCTATTGGAGCACAACAAGTCCAAAGCTGCTCTCCCGAGTACCAAGGATGAAGATATTGCTAAACTCAATGCCTTGTACTTTCGGGCGTGTGAAAACTTCCGCACTCAAGTTCAAAATCTTTCAACCCGAGATGCTCAAGTTGCCTCCTTGGCCGGCTCCGCTTTTCTACAGACCTCTCCGGATCACCTCTCTTCAAGATCGGCTTACGAGAGGTGCGAGAAACGAGAAAATACTTTCGATGACGGAGATTGCCGTGCGTCTCAATACACCGGGAAATCTTCCTCCCGGTCAATCCTTCTCCGAAGCGGGTCCGTGACCCGATCCACGCCTCCTACTTGAAAAGGACAATAGGATCCGTGATCTCGAACAACAAATTGCGGCAAGCTATTCATCTGGCGATGAGGCTCAAACCAAACTTGGCGCCCGGACTTCAATTCTTCCTGAGAATGCCGGTGGACTTCCCGGCTCCCTCCTCTGCTATCATGATTATGTGGTTGCTTTCGGCGCCACCTCTTCCTTTCAAAGTGGCACGCGGTGATGGCCCCGTGGATATCCCACGAAAAGGTGCTGATTTTTCCGGATTTGGCCGAAACTCTCCATTGAAGACAAAGGGTTGTGTTGTGCCCTTGTTGTCTTTTGATCTCATACACCGTGCTTAGATCCCGACTTTCTCACTTTCCGCGTGGTTCAGCCCATGGCTTATATTTTTCATGATTTCTATCCGGGTGATACATTGGAAAATTTTGGCAATGGGCCACGCCACCGCTATTGTTCGGGGTGACCCCATCTGCGAATGGGTGCTTCGGGATAACAATCCATATCTTGCGGATCCCGCTTTCGGACCAAAACTTTTCATCGAGGGGTACATGCACGAGCTTGCCAATCATTTATCTCTCGGCAAGCGGAAGCGGCTGCAACAAATAAGGAAGTATCTAGGACATCCCAAGATCTTCCCTATGCACAAGTCTATATGCGGCACCTCGGGCTACAATCGATTCTGAGCTCGTTGGATAGCAAGGCGGTCCCCACGGATGGGATAGCCCTCCGTCAACTCTCGGCTCTACGCTTCTCTTTGGGATCGGCGGTGTCGGGCACTTGATCCAGATCTTGTCGGTCAATTCGAGAGATCAAGCCGGCAACCCACGCCCGCGGGCATGGTTCCTTCTCCCTATGCTTCCACGGGTGTACCTCCGCCCCCAGGTTCACGACTTCTGATTGGCCCTTCCTTTTTGGACCAAGGTCATGGATGGTCATGCGGGCTGGACACCACCTCGGATCTCGGCGGATCTCCGGTGGGATCCACGTTTTGTTCGCCCGATCACATTGGGAAGAAGGTGCTACTACGGACAACACCACAAATTGGATCTACATTGCTAATGGCGTGGTTGGCAACAGCCAGGGATGCGCTTCATGGTCTCAACACCTTCTTGCGAAACGCCTCCACCTCACGATCCTTACGTCCATCTTCAAAGCGGGATTTTTCGCTGCCCTCAAATGCATTTTGCTCGGCTCCTTAAATCGGCGGCGTCCCATTTTCACTTTACAATCAAATGCCGGTGTCGGTGCTTTTGGCCTTGACCTTTGTCTCCTCATGGAGTGTCGATTACATTTCTTGAGGCATGCAGCGCACTTGAAGACATGAGTGCGGCTCGTTTTTCTTATTGATCTTTGATCCACGCCCTTGGCCAAGACACACCTCAAGCTCTTCAATCACGCCAAGATCTCATCAGCCCGGTACCATAATGGGGCCCGTCCTCACTCCCGTGAGGATCACTTTTCAGGCCGATGGCTTCCGCCCTCCGGCGCTTCCTCCTTTTCTTCACTCGAGTGTGCGTTTGGTGGGGGAGTGTTAATCTGTGCCTCTGATGCGGGGACTATTCATGCATCGTCGGACCAGGTCAAGCTCAAAGATCCTCGGTCAACCACGGGTCGGACATCCAAGCCTCCCACGAGAAGACTAAAAGCGAGGCCCACGCAGATCAAAGCCTTTGGCTCCGATCAAGAGGTGCCATTTCGGACAAGTAATGACGGCCCGTCCGCCAGCGTCGGCGTCAGTGATTCTAGGCACTTCAAGAGGCACCGCCAACATTCCTGCAAAAATCAGGCCTCCTTCCGTGAGTCGGCACGAGATCGATCCAGAGTGTCTATATTGGGCCCAAGGCCATTGTACTATATATATGAGTAGAGTTAGCTCATAAGTTTTAGATGAGTTTTGAGTCTTGTCTCCTTTCAGTTTTCTCTCTATTGCGAGAGCTCATATATTTTCATCATTGATATTAAGGAAGCTTATCATCTTTCTTTCATTTGTTCTGTTCTCCTCTTCTTTTTCTCTTTCAGCAAATCCCGCGTGACATAGTCCCCCGGACTCTCCTGTTAGATCCACGGGTCCTCACAGAGGGCTGTCTTCCAGGAGTTCCCGAACCCAGACCCCAAACACTGGCGCCGATGTATGGATCTGCTTATGACATAGAGGGAGGCCATCTTCGGTCTAGGGCTCAGTCCGCGCCACCCACCCCTCGTGTCCAGTCTCGTCCCAGTTCCTTCTTTTCTAGGAATCTTTGTTCAAAACATTTCTACACATTTCATTTTTCACAAGCTTCAAAGCATCTAGAAAGTTCTAGACTCATAACGCATTTCAGTTCTTATGGTTCTAGTTGTAACTTTTTTTGTGTTGGTTTTGGTTGCAAAATCTCCTTGCAAATGGTTCTGTCTTCTACTATATTAGGACTTGTACCTTTCATAGGATTATCCAGTTTTAAATTATTGAATTTGTGTATTTTTTTTGTAGAATTGGAGCATGGAGTGGCTTCATTGCACACATGCAGCAACATGAAGTATGGCATAGAAAGATATCAAAAGCATGTTGAACAATGAAGTAAGACTACCGTGGAATTGCAAAAGCACGAGAACAAAACCTGTATATGTTGGGCCAGAGCTCTACAAGGACAGTATATGCAACTCTGGTTTATGGCACTTGAAAGAAACACCAGTTCTCATAGTCTTTCACTCATCAAGGATTTGCAAAATCAACAACTGTGTCAACTAAGTGTAAGATGGCTAAATTCCAAGCCCAAATTGATACATGAAGATGGATCTGGACAGCATAACAAATATAGCTCTAATAGTTTCAGATGCTGGTGCAGGTGCAGGACATGCTCATTATCCTCCAAACCTTGTATCTAATAACATGTGATTATGTCTTGTTGCAACTTGCCAGTCCATTTTTATGTCCCCAACCCATTGATGATGAATTGTATATTTTCATGCCCTGTGGTTGGTGTGATAGCCTTGCAACTAGCTGATGTGGACTTTAGAGTTGTGTGTCTTAGTCTAGTGAAAAGGACTATTTTTTGATGTATCTCTTTGTTTTATTGAATATATTGCTTTGTGTTTTTATATCCTGATCTATGCATGCTACCGATGAGTTTATTTACATGATCCAGAGCTAGAAGGATGAACAAAAAAATTATGGCTAAGTAACATTTGGTGTTTTATCAAGATCAATGAGAAAATAAATTGGAAAAATCCTTCTTAGGCATTTCATGGGAAAGGCATTCCAGACTCAAGCCATAAGATCCAGCTGGTTCTTAAGGGAGATGGAAAGCCATAGCCATATTAGGTGTTTTAGGGAAAACCAATGGTCAAGCTGAAACACATCATCTTCATCGTTAGGTGGATAAAGTAGTGCCTTAGGTTTTAAAGTAGTGACCCTTAGTATTATCATTTTGCATTGGCCCATTCATAAAGTATGGCCCATGAGATCCCAAGTGACTCCTAGTTTATATTCCAAATAAAGTAAGAGTGCAAGATCCCATTCCGGAATAGTATAAGACTCCTGGTTTGTATTCCAAATTAGCTAGCATAAGAGTGTAAGATCTTATTCCGGAATAGCATGAGACTACAAGGGTGACTAACAATCCTATTCTGGAATATGGAATCTTTAAACACTGATTAGGTGGTTCTCTAGATAGATTTTGGCATGCTCTGCTTATTTACTCATTCTTCGCACCACAAAACTTCATGTTTATTTTTCTTCACACCTTGGACTTTCTGTTTAACTAAATTATAATCTATTACAAATTCAACTCTTTTTGTCATGTGCTCACAATAATCTAGTGCCAGAAAAATAAATGTAGCTGAAATGGCGTATACTAAATATTAGGCATCATGATGTTATGGATTTAACCCCTAAAAAGTGCTATTTCAAGGTGTTGATGTGTTGACCCTATGATAGAAAAATAATTTTCTGCAAATATAGCATATATTAAATTGTAATCACCATGATTTTTTGAAATTGACCCTCGAATGATGAATATATTTTTTAGAAGGGAATCTTCAAACGAAAGTGCTGCAACACCCCCGTTTAATATGCAACCATGTTCATATTGAAATGCTCAAATGCGTGGAAATTGATCCAACCGGTCACTTCGCGTCAAATAGATTTCTGAGAGTCTCGACACCGTTTATATTTAAATAATAATCCTTAATTATATTTAAGTTTCATTGCAAGAGATGAATGGGGCAGAATGCTAATCTTGTGCGGGCAATTAAGGCATTTTGGCTGGCCACAACCTAGTCACATTTATGTTTTTGGATTGACACCCAAACATCGGATCACACCAATTCAACTGGGCCTCAAAAATACGAATCAAACTGGCAAAACATAAGGTGATCAAAGAGGCTTTCATCGAACCACCCCACTCAACATGGATCGGGGTAAAAGACAAGATAATTAGATGAATATAGGCCACAATGAGGGGTAACCAAGACCAAAAAGTAGGCGAAAGCCAGGGGGGTGGACTGGCGGACCAACGACGGCAAAAGATCCGAGCAAGGAGAAGGGGCATTAATCAAATTGTGGAAGAAAGAGATGGCAGCAGATGCACTACTCATAGAGAACAGCCCTCGTGGAAAGATACCAATTACACAATGAGCACTGCAACATGAATGGGAAAAGTCTGAAGGAAAGGAACTCCCTGCGATAGGCACCAAGACTGAAACTGACGCTAAGCAGAGGCATATGCAAATAAGATAGAAGCAGCCCGAGACTGAAGGATCGAGATAAGGAATAGGAGCCATGAAATCAGGTGATAATGTCGAGTAACATGGCCAAATATCTGAAATAAAAAGAACAACCGTATCAGAAAAATAGACAGCATAACCAACCTTCATTCAAACACACAGCGCAGAGCAAAGAAAGCCACATGATGCCTCACATCCGCGAGTCTCGAAACTGATGGAAGTAAAGCCCGAGAAAATTCATGAAAGAACAATGCATCTACAATAAATGGTTCCTAGGAGCTCATACCACAAGCAACCAATGGCCACCAAGGAGCTGAACACCATGAAAAGACGATCAAAGTAAGGCGAGCATGTCATAGGCGTGCATGGTGCAAGACAGCAGGGACCAAAGAGGCGAGAGGGAAGCAATAATTGTTGAATAGACGCCAATTGTAGGAAAAAGCATCGGGGGAATCCGAAAAGGATAAGCGGATTTGGTGTTGAACACAGGGAGCAGAGCATTAGAAGGGCTAGCAAAGCAGTCGACATAATGAGGGCCCCAACGAGATTCAATCAAGCTAAAGTCTTCAGCATGGAAGGAAAAAGTAGTCAAATTTGCAAATCTTGGATAAATAGTCAGCCACTCATTCTCCAACTGCGGGACCCACAAAGGTTCAAGCCTAAATTCTCTGGTGATAACAAAAGATGAATAGCTCAATGTCAAGCAAATAAAGAACTGGAGATGGGGAACCACCCTTCTACAAAAGGAACGAGACATTCTGGCTATCGCCACATGCAACCACAATCGTATTAAAGAGGAGACTAGCAAAGTGTTGCAACAAACGAAGTTGAGCAAATAACTCGAGCCATGAGAGGATTGAAGATATTCTGCCACGGTAAAAAAGCCATGAACGGAGAGAACCTGCGTACCAGAAATAGACAACCACTACAAGAGAAGGGGTCAATTAGTGTCATCAAAATGTCACTAGAACATTAGAAAGTATACACTATGACATTATTGGTGACACTTATACAGAAGTGATGCTATAGTTGCCACAATTTGTATCACCTATAGCCTCACTATTTTTGTCACCAACAATGTCAGTAACTGTCTATGATGCTATAGATGTTGCTATTAGCACCAATTATAGCGTCACCAATTGTTACACATATAACATCTTAAATAGTGTCAGTACCCAGTACTAATGTTATAAGTGTTGTTATTAGCATCAAATATAGCGTCAATAGTTATTACACATATAACATCAATATTAGTGTCAGTGTCCACTAGTGACATTGTAGGTGGTGTTATTATTATCAGATATACTAGTACCTTTAGTGTCACAAATTCTGTCAATATGTGTGTGGTCATAGTATATGCCACAATAGATGTTGGTATTAGTATCATCAATATTGTCGCCATCAATTGTGACAAGCTTTATGTCAGCCCATACAGTGACATTATGAGTGTTAATGTTAACAACATGACAGAAGATGCTAAAGTTTTGACAGCTCTTTTATCACTTATTGTACCACACACACCAGTTATATTCAGGAATTATCTTGGCTATTTAAAACCCAAAGATCAATTCAAAATATGGGACCCCTAAACTCACCTTTTAGCTAAAAATGTCCATTTAAAAAAATGTCCATTTAAAACCTTGTTGGTTGACCATTTAATTTATTTCACCTTTTAACCTTGAGATTTTCAATTTATCTGCTTTTCAACTTTTTTTTTTCCAAGTTGGAGCCCATGAACCCACTATACGAGAAATGCATGTGAAGAATGCTACCGTGAAGGCTTGAACCTTAAATCATGCTTGAACCACATCAAGAACCTTACCAAATAGTTAGAAGGCCAACAATACAAGAAAACACTTGAGATATATTTATACCAAAAAATGACTACGCACTTAGGACGTTAAAATATTTGCATTGAATTTGACTACTAGATGCTTTTGTATACTGGTTGAATATGCCTACTAGATGCTTCTATACACTTTACACCACTTTTCTAGAATACGTCTTTTTGATGCTTTATGCTTGTATTGTGAAACGCTTAGAAACATACGTATGCATACCTTAGGAGAACCCTTAACTCTTGGACCATGGGGGTATATTGTACCTAGCTATTTTTCTAGAATATGTCTTTTTGATACTCTATGCTTTTATTATGCGCGAACCACATCAAGGAGCATCAATTATTGAATATTCTACTCAATTTATGAGCCTTGTTTTCTATCCAACTTTTTTCTTCCCAATCCATAACATTAAGAGCAACTTCGGCCCAATACAGTTAAGGGAATACATGTTACAAAGTAAACGTAGGTTAGGCTTTTTTCTATCACGAGGTCCAATCCCGCCATGCCATGTGGCATATTTTCTTTACTAGGAACAACAACAAGAAACTAGGGCAGCTGGCGTTCTTCTGTTCCATTGAGTTTTGCAATCTGTCTAATCTACTTGCATTCCGATTGATTTACCCAGCACTCTCCCTAATCTACTTGCATTCCCACTGATTTACCCAGCATTCTGCCTGATTTACTTGCATTCTAAGTGAGATTTACTGCCACAGAATGAAGCCTAACCTGCTTCCACGTAACAAGAGTGCCAATAAATGGACATTCTTGTATACAGAAAGGGCATGGCCCTTGTTCTCTGAACATAGCTTTGGCATTCCAAGAACCAAATTTAAAGAAGCATAGCAAGAACTGCCTCTTTGATGGCGAATAAAATGGAGGCCGAGTGGGAGGCCATACAAAGATCTGTGATATCCTTACAGATGACCTTGACATTAAATTGGCATTGCTGAGTATCTCCTAGTCTTTTACAACCATATAATATACAAGAATTTAGCGCTGGCGGAGCCAGCGCCTTGTAGACCCTAAGGAGTTCAATTCGAGCATGAGATTGGACCATTGGTGTAAGAGTGTGTTTTAAGTTTGGGTCAGATCTGTGTGGTCACTTTACTTAGTGACATTTCTATCTATGGGGTTGTTTAATATGGGATGCAAGAGATTGATAATTCCATACGCTTAAATGGACTTAGATAAATGTAAATGTTTGCAGATTCTCTAGTTTATAGATTCTGTAAGACTTTGCACATCCTCTAGTTCATAGCTAGGAATATACTTAATTTAATTTTGCCAGACTTTGTACATCCTCTAGTTCATAGCTAGGAATATACTTAATTTAATTTTGCCATTTAGAGAAGATGAGTTATGAATGGCCACTTTAGGCGTGGCATTGGAAATGCGATTGTTGATGCGAGATATTACTTATGGGAAATGTGTATATATGATCATTCATGTTGTAAAGAAGTGTATTTTATTATGTGATTATGTAGTGTATAAAGTACGAAAGTGAATGTAGATTATAATTTAGTTTGATCCCGTTTATCTACACCAATGGCGAATAGGCAATTGGTTAGATTCAGAAGATGATTATCCACAACTATGAGCTTGAATTTCGAAAAACCAGGCAGTTCTTTCCAAGATGTGAACAACGTTTTGGATCTTATAGTTGGAGATAAAGGAAGATGCCATTAAAAATTGGGTAAATTTTAAGAAAATTCAATAGATAATCAATTTTCAGAGTTATTTGTTGCATTGCGGCTATTTCATCTGATGGCATGTATATGCCAAGCCTAAGATTCAACTCTTGGCCTTCATCTAGTAGTCTCTTAAATGGTGAAAGTGCTTTTTCTGCTTCTTTATAAGCCCAATCTCTTGCAGGAGTACCAACCACCCCAACCCTCATTGCTTGCATCAAAACCGAGGGTGATCTTAGTGAGAAGAGGTGGCCAAAGAATTGAAAACAATTGTCTGCCCAAAGAGACAACTGATGACGTGCAAGAAAAGAGGAAAGATGAAAGGGGTATCCCAAAGGTCAGAGCAACGGAGATCAGAGCAGAGGCTTGACGTCGAGGCATCACAAAGGTGGCTGAATATTAGATGCAAGGACTGAATAAAATCGAGGAAGTGGGCAACCGAGGAAGTGGGCAACCAAACGAGCCGACACAATGGGAGCAACAAGCAAGCCAAAACATAGTAATAGGGCACGTGACTTTTTAGAGGCCGAGAGGTGGAACAAACCATTGTGGAATCTGCGATGAAACCTAGGAAGATAATGCAGTGAGAAATGCAAAAGTGATACTTTTTTCACGTGAGAAGAAAGCCTACCTTCTGAAAGTTAGAAATAATTTGGACTTAAGGAGTGACTCAGGTAGGAAACGACATAGAAAAAGGATATCATCAATGCATGGGGAGCAAGGAATACCTTGGGAGCACCAATGACAAATCAATTGTCTATTGAGCTTGGTAAATACAAATGGAATGGAGGTGAGACCAAAGAGAAGAACATTGAAGGTTTGAGTCGTCTAGAGAAAAACCTAAAAAGGAGCTGATACGCTTTAAGGAAAACTGCAGCTACAACAATTGCACAGACAAGATAAAGAAGAAACAATCTTTGGATAGGATCAAATAGTTTTGGTTTCCACAACCAATGGACTGGGCATCCAGCTTCCACCCAACCGGATCCAGAAAGAACAAAGGCAATTTCCAAGGGAAAAGAATGAAAGGAGTTGGTCGCAGCCTATTATCCCTTCAGCTTGCGATCAATCCGATCTTACAACAATATGGGCTTAGATAGTCTCAATCCAACCACCAAGGAATATAATTGGTCTCAATCTCGGACCTTCCAGGAAAACCAGCAACCACGGCAGATCCTGAAGCCCCGCTTGCAAGATCCTCGGCTGAATCAGAGAGAAGCAGGTCGGATTTGAGAAGAGGCAACCAACGACCAAGTTGCTGCTGCCGGATTCAAGAACAGGTGTAGTCAGAGTTCCGGATTTGTTTGCAGAAGCCGGAAGAGGAGACTGAAGATCCTTGCTGTGTCGGATTCATGCAGACAGACGTTATTTGTAGCTAAATCGGCCTTTTAGTCTGAGAAAAAGGTTCCGCTTTTGCTATTCTCATCCTCTCCCGATCCATGCCTTTTTGGGTTGCCCCTAGGGGGGCACAAACCCTCGTTTATGTGGGTATGTGGGCATATCCAGGTATATGCCGACATATGCCTAGCATATACTGGTGTGCTAAAAAGCGGGCCGGTGCCCGTGAAGTGCTCGGCCGCCCGGCGTTGTCGGTGGATGCTTGTACAAACCGGGCTAACCGGCTTTCGTGTTGTTCCGCTTTCACGTCTGGGATTCGATTAATCAAGTGGGTTGTGAAGATTAATCAGGTTTGGGGCTGGATTTGAGAGAGATTGAAGGAAAAATGATGGAAAAGGGAGCGCAGATGGAGCGTAAAGGGGCGGGAAGAGGGCGCACTGAATCGAATTTTAAGAGCTTTGCGTAATGAGCTCGCCGCATTCTTTACCCCCGTTTTTGTCCATTCCTCCATGGATCTTGTTTCAAAGGGATTTGCTCAAGAAGGTATGGTACCACTCGTGGTTACCCTTTAAAAAAAGATATTATGCACTCTTATAAGCAAAATAACATTTTTTCAAAGTTCCATGAGGACCACGAGGCGATGCATTTGCATGACCTTCAAAAACTTGAAGGTTTTATATCCCCCGAACATTTAAAGGTAATGACATGCCGATTAAATGTGCAAGAGAATGACATTGCAAAGACATTGCGTGAAAATAAGGTTAACATCAAATTATGCCACGTAAATTTCCTCCTATATTTCTTCCATAGGTGTTATGTGTTGAACAATAAGGCATTCAGGAAGAAAAGGAAAGAAACTAGTGTGCTTGATATTTATCGAAAGTGAAATCACGAAGCATCTCACTTTGCGGCAGAGATAGATGAATATCTCCTCGATCGTTGATTGTGAGTTTCTTTCAGTATTCTTTCGAGCTTGTATTGCAATACCTTCATATTACAGATTCCATGCTGATGCTTGGAATTGTGAATGCTTACATAAATCTCAAAGGTTGGTCTAACAAGTTCCAAATGTGTCTGTGCCTTTATATGATTATGATCAGTTTTTCCTGGTCAGCCCTCGGAGTTGCCCGAGGAAGAAGACTCACCTACATTACCTGAAAAAACCAGAAAGAGATTTACTGGGGGGTAAGCAGAAGGTGTTAACTTTTATTGATATTATTCAAAAGCTTAGTAACTATCTTGTTATTTACCATGATTTGTAGGTGCTTGGATTTAGTAGAATCAAGAAAGAACAGACTGTAGATGCGGACAAAGCCGCATTGGAAGCCAAAGAAATAGAAGGTGAAGATGGGAAGGTGAGCATCATATATTGGGCCCATCTATAAATATATGCGGCTCCACTAATACGGACTGATGCAGAAGCGAGCTTCAGATGGAAAGCAGGACCTGATGAACAAGAAACTAAAGAAAGATAAAGCGACTTCTAAGGATTTGAAGCAAAATGATAATTTAAATGTATTTGAGAACTACTTTCCTGCAGTGTGTGCAATGGCATGTCAATTGCAACTATATTGCGACTGGATCCAGTGACAAGACCGTAAGATTATGGGTTGTGCAAACAGGGGAATGCATGTGTGTATTTGCTGGACATAGGGGAATGGTCGTGTCCTTGGCCATGTCACCTGATGGGCGTTATATGGCATCTGGAGATGAAGATGGTGCAATAATGATGTGGGATTTGGCAACCACAAAATGTGTATCTCCTTTGCTAGGACACATGGGTAGTGTATGGAGCCTTGCATTCAGGTAATATCCGTTTGTCGTTTCCAGAATTTCAAGAATTTTAAGCAAATGCACTATAAGAGAACATAGTCGTTTGTGTCACTAATTATGCCAATTTTCAGCCTTAAATGACAACTCAAAATTTTCTAACAACTGACACAATTGGTGCCACATACCAGTGACACTAATGTAGCAACTATAACGTCACTTATAATGTCACCTATAGTGTCAGTGATAATGTCACCTATAGAGTCACCTATATTACCATAGATTTCATCACCCAATATGTCACCTATAACATCAACTATAGTGTTACCATTATGCTCAGTGGTAACGTCACCTATAATATCAACTATAGTGTTACCATTGTGGTCAGTGGCAGAGTCACATATAACATCATCTCTAGTTTCAGATATAACATGTATATTGTTAAACATGAGGTCATTAGTAACAAGATTATTGTCACAAATAAAGCCATATGTACTGGCATCTTCAACCCCAATTTTAGTGTCATCCATAGAGTCATATACTAATATTACCAATACTATTGTCACCTAGTACTAGCAATAGTGATGTCACCTGAAAACCCTAAGGCATGGATTGTGTCAATATGAATGTCACTTATTGGTTCACAATAACCACGGTATGCTCAGTCAACATCAATTACTAATCGTGTGCTCCACATTTGAGACACGACAAATAAAAATACATGATTTACCTAACCAAAATTATCTGAGAAGGGAATTGAACCCCTTGCCAATTACATGGCAGCACCATTACAAAAAAGATAGTTTGTTAATTAACAGAGAGTTGGCAATATTCTAGGTAAATAGATTAATGAGCACAACAATTATTGAGCTTCCCTTTTCATTCTCTCTCCTTTTCACCGAGAAGACTTCCTATTCCTAAATGTCTATATCAGAAATGTAAGAGACATACCCAAATTGTTTACACATCCAAATTGCTTTGAAACACGAGTTCTACACTGATTGTGTACAAACCAATGTGTTGTAACACCTCCATTTTGAAAGGCATCCAATCTTTCTAAAGATAAGAAACGTCGTATCTCAACCATATAGGCACACATGCATGTGCTTTTTGAAGAGCAACGATGTGGCCCTCATGCAAGATCTTCATACTGTAACCCTCATGCAAGATCTTGGATCCTGTACATATGCATGCAACTGGAAGAGACCAAATAAATCTCTGAACATAATTACAAGAGTGTGGACACAAATCCTTTTCTAGTCTTAACATCCTCAGGCCAACAAAGCAAATGGAGCAAGTTTAAAGATGATCAACATTAAGTTAACCAACCAGTAAAGCCAATAAACTGCCAACTGGAATATTATTAGCATTGAGAAACAATATAGATTTTGTTTTGAATTGAGAAGATGGGCTCATCAGAGATGTCGCTACTGCGGAAAAACTACTGTCTGATGAGAGACTCTATGTTCAAGTGAAATGACAAGGCTGGCCCATCTAGAACATGATCCTACTTTTGAGATTGCATAGCTAACCTTCAGGTGCTGAAACTGAGGGGTATACACATGCTTGGTGTTATCTGACAATAATCGACTAAATGCATAGTCCTAGTCTGAGATGGTGAATGTAACCAATAAATCTATAACCTGCAAATTGAGCCAAAATTTCTTTATATACAGGTTCGGTTCAATGCAAATACAAGCCGAGTCTAATCATATTGCAAACTCAATTGAATCGCAGTTGTCTGCTTACTAGTGTCAGTAAGAATTTATCCTGTAAAAAGCACAACACAATAAACTCTTAATCCCGAGTTTACAAACTCTGTATAGAGCTTGCATTCAGCTACATACCTCCTCTGAAGATAAGAATCGATATAATATGCCGAAACCTCTGCCATTACCTTCCATTCTGTTGCAGCTTGCTTGTTCTACCCATTTGCTTCAACACCGAATCCACTATTATTGTCCGTTTTCTTCAAATCCTTCACCATTTCCTCTGCATCACCACGACTTCAAATGTCAGCCTGGATGCCTTCTAGGGTTTCTCCTGCCTCTATTTGCCTAATTTTAGTGCCGCCGATTTTCGTCAAACGCGACCATTACCAATATATGTACTAGGTAATTTCCATTGGGAGGATCATTACGCCCTGTAAAGGCTCTAGCGGCGCCGCCAGACTCGGCGGAGCACTCGCGGGCCTTTACAGGCGTAATGTCCGACCAGTGGAAATTACCGGACGTAATGACCGGTTGTTGCAAATTTCCACTCAAGAGGCCCCACGTGGCATTAGGCCCTGTTTTGCTGTTGCATTCTCGCTTTCTCATTGCGGATGGATGCTTCTGCTGCGGATGCCCGTCGATGCTTTTCGAACTTTTTCTAATGCACAACCATTACTCAGTATCTTGTTTTTAGCAAAATCATAGCACATTAGTCTTAATAATCCAAAGCCACTGTGAATAGCAAAAATAGTCCTTCTTGAAAGGATTCCGGACTACGTTCTTGAAAGGAATTTCATGTATCCGACCTCTGTATGTCGTGCAATCCGACCTCTGCTTTCATAGATTTAGCCCTATCTGTGTGCAAACAGAGATTTGCTGGAAAATACTCACAGAGCCGCCATATCTGTGTGCAAACAGAGCCGCCATTTTGGGTGCAAACAGAGCCGCCATATCTGTGTTGGTGCCTTTTTTCCATATCTGTGTTGGTGCAGACGATGGGATATGGCGCTTCCGTAAGAAAGTTTGGAGCGGGGTAGAGCTTCTTAAACAAGGCGGGGGAAGCAGGGCTGCCGCTGGAGCAATACAGGGAAGCGGCGCCGCTCCTTAAAATACCAAGAAAGTTATAGTTCTATTCCGCCTTATAATTTTGGTGGAATAATGGCGTAATTTGCAACAACCGGTCATTACTGTTCTATTGTTAACCCAATCTGACATTCCTACACAGTAAGTTTATTAATTTGTGCCCCTTATGAATCTTTTTTCCTTTCTGGCTGGGTTAGAGCTAGTGCAAATGATGCTTTAGGTAGCTAGACATGCCTTAAAGACATAATGGCTAGAAAATATTATATTCTATAGGATATGGTCGCCCCCCATAGCTACATGCCCACGTCGGCGGGATCAAAGGTCCCGCCAACATGTTGCAAGCCCCCCAATATCGCCAAGGTATGCGTTCAATGCAATTGTGCAGGCCCCAAGTTCCTATCGTGACATATATTATTCCATGTATCAACCGTATTGGCGCATTCGGCAAGGCCTTTCGAACCCATTTCGTGCCCTTTTGCCCCCCCCCCTGGGCTGTAATTGGAGGTCAAAATGGCAATACCTCGTGGAAAAAACTTACCCACATCGTAGGTATCTTGCCTCGATTCAGGAGCACTCAAACTTACCAAAAACCGTGGTGGATTTGTAGGTAATTTGCATTGACGCCTTAAGTGTGCGAAAGGGGGCGACCATACCCTATATACATTTGCTCTAGGATGTTAGCATTTGCATGCAACTAGTTGCGCTTGTTATCATTTAATGGTGAGGATGTTCGACAAATTAAAGATGTCAAGCCCTAAAATATAATCATTCAAAAAAAATGTACTTTGCCTGTTTAGATGCAGTAATATCCTACAAAGTAGCAACCACGCTGAGTAGTAATATCCTACAAAGTAGCAACCACACTAAGTAGTTCATGCTATTCTATTTCTGCTTGAGATAATTAACTTTCCAACATTATTAAAATGTTAGCGCAATTTACAAGATTAGTTGTCTAGTTACTTTCACGTATTGAGATATTGAAATAGATTTGAATTAAATGAATTTGAAGAATTTATATAATGTACCATATATAGCTAAGCCTCAAGTGACTACAATAAGATAGAAGGAAGGAAGATAGAAAACCCATCACCTTATTTACAATTCGTACAATAAGCTAGAAAATGTAATGATGTTTTACAATGAACCTAGTTACCAAACCCTAAAATAAAAAGGTTTGGGGATTGCAAGATGTTGATGTTAGAGAACCTAGAAATATTTTAAAACGAGAATATGGGACAAACTATGGAATATGGGCAAACCTTGTAAAAAAAATTGTTGAGCCCTATGTGAGTTTTTAGTGGTATTCATACAAGTCTTTCATAGTGATTCAAAATATGATGTAACTTTTGAACTTCATGATGATAAAAGGTGATGTCAAAGGCGACATGAATACAAGTACTAATCTTATCCGTGATGTTATTATAGCTGATACGCAATAACAACGTTAATAGATGTTGATATAATAACTGGCAATAATGATAAAAGCAAATAATAATGATAAGGATGAAGCACACTAGATCATGTTACAATGTTAATCTTAACAGTCATAATGATTGACAGTAATGATGAGACAATATGCGACACTATAAGTGATGTTAATAATAGCAACATTTATTGTCATAGAATGACAAAATTGGTGACACTTGTGATGCTATTATATTTGATGCTATTAACAACACTTATAATGTCACTACTAGATATGAATGGGTATGACACAAATATTAATGCTATAAGTGAAGCAACTAGTGACGCTATAAATGATGCTAATAGCAACACTTATAGTGTCATTAATAAATATTACTATATAGTGATGCAAATACTGATGCTATAAGTGAAGCAACTAGTGATGCTATAAATGACGCTAGTAGCAACATCTATAACGCCATCCCAAATTTATTGACACTAATGGTGACAGAAGCAATGACTTCATTAGTGACGTAAATTGTGTCACATGTATAATGTCACTAACAATGTCATAGTGCGTCTTTTCTAAAATTTTAGTGACATTTTGCTGACACTAATTCACCTCTTCTCTTGTAGTGATGTAGCATATAACCATAAGACAACATTTCGTTAAGATCTTGAGAGATTTTGATGACCCTATGCTTGAAGGAAGATTCCGCTAGATGCAAATGACCGCATGAGCATTTTGCTGTTAATTGTGAGCATAACTCTGATAATGTTTAGACGCTGGATGTATGAATGGTTGTTGAGTGTTTCATGACATATGCCAAAGAGGTTGTCCACTGTGCTATTCAGAAAAGCCGATTTGCCAGCATTAAATTTTCCAAATGTTCATTGAAATTTGCTTTCCACTCGTACTACATTTAGGAATTGAAGATATTCTTTATTCCATGTGTAAATAACTAAACTCCATGTTTTATCCCAACGGTGAAGGTTCCCTGCTTGCTTTGGGCTCAGCAGACAATACACTGAGGTTGTGGGATATCAATGCCAGTTCTAAAGCCTCTCGCCCCGCTGCGCAGAAGTATGCACCTTTTTAAAGTCATATTGTTGTTCTTAGCAAGGTAGGAATATTCTATTTTGGTTTGTATACATCTTTTGGCAAGTGTTTTAAGGGGCCATATAGCATAGTCTTCTCCCTGCTTACCTTTTGAAGCTATGACTGGGGATGAGGACGCTTACTCCTTTTTTGAACCGAGCCTTCTCGATTTATGTTCTAATGGGAAACTTGGTGACAAAGTACCCAAGGATTGCAAAATAAGAGTAACAATAAGGTGCTTGCACATTCTAAGACATTTCCCATATCGTCATCGATCATATCCTTGGAAAAAAAGGAAGCACAGAAGAAACCGGGGCATGGGAAGGGTCTTACAGGCTAGACTTGAAAGGAGAAAATTATTTCTCTTCCGCAAAGAGGGGCAGAAGAGATCTCTAGGTTCAACAGGAGGAAGTCATTGCTTTTTAAAGGAAATTGTTAAGGGCTATCCGTATATCTCATGTTGAGAAAGCGGTAGGAGGAAACATACAGGAAGGTCTCCGAGGTTGGCTTAAAGCCGAGTAATCCATAGTATCCGTGGGATTTCAGATAAATGCCAAGAGTGTAAAAGCTTCCTTGTAACTACCTACATTGGATCAAAAAAAAAGCATTTTTGTCCCCAAACCTCCTCGGATACAAGGATTGGAAATAAAAGAAAGCTGATTGGCCACAATACTCCCATTTCATAGTCGACTTCTCTCTTCGAAAATGGCCATAGGTTGCTCACCATGGCATGCTAATGATTGGGTCAGATCCATAAGTGTTATTATTCTTGTAGAAGTTTAGGATTGATCTATTTAGATTCCAGAAAAGGGTTCGAAGTCCAATAACTAGCCAACAAGTATTAATTTAAAGTGTTAATGTGGTTAGAATATAAAACGAGAGGGCATGACTTGCCAGTTAACTTGTAATAGAAATAGAAATAGACTGGGCAAAATTAGGGAGCTTCTAGTACACCATATTTTGAGTCTCTAAATCAAGTTATCCCTATTGGACGAAATAATAGACTAGACAAATTGAGACACTTATGTTGACCGCATTCCAATGTCTGTGAGGCAAAATTTGGGGAGTAAACGTAAAGAACTCCCCAAATTTTGCTTGGCCTTATTGGAGAAAATTGGAGGAAAATTGGATCAAATTGGAGGGAGCAAATTGGTCGAAAAATTGAAGAGTTAATGCACAAGGCTTGGCGTTTCTAATTGTTGACAGTTCAAGATATGTAGAATCTCCAGAAATACACAGCATTTTTTAGCATTTTTGACATCTTCGATCCCAACAACGATGGTCTAATTTAAGCTCGTTTGAGTTCCGATCTAAAGCTCGTTTGAGTTCTTTAAAGGTTTTTTTTTTATTTCCTTCCTCTCCATGTCGATGCTGACCTTATGGTTCTCCTTCTATTAGCAAACTTCAAGTACCTAGTTCCTCCCCCAAAACTATTGCCAAGTAGAAATGGCTATGTAAAGACCGTGTCTTAGCATGGGATGCTATAATGAAAATGTCAATTGAGCCTTTAGATGGCTCTGCTTGTTTTGGCAAGAACTTTTGCTTTTGCTTCAAAAGGATAATAGTAACATCGGCTCAAAAACACATAAAATCCCCACATCATGACTTCTTTCGGATAATATCAACATTCAAGCCATTGCCATGGCTTCTTTTGAGTAATATCAACATTCAAGCCATTGCTTGAATCAAAAGTTCTCAATTCCAACTCGTTGGGTCGATGATGGAACATTGTCTTAGTAGTGTTTCAAAGTCCCTTATATGTTAATACCTTTTTAGAGGTTCCAATTGGCCCAAATTTGTACCCAACTTTTAGGAATGAGTATCAAGCCATCAATTCAATTTAATTTGATTCAATTCACTTCATTATATGTGTTAATTGATTTTTTTTGACAATTTTAAGTCCTCAATCTCTTGGCATACTTACATTTCGGCTCTGAATTGTTTTCCTTTATCCCCTTTTGGGTTGCCTCCTAGGGAGGCAAGCCCTTGTCCATATGGGTTTATAGCATATTTCAGGTATATGCCAGGAATATGCTAATGACTGCTCCAAACTTGCTATCGGGTGTAAACTGGCGGTGGCCACTATTGTTGGGCAGTCCCTTTGGGAACCGGCTAACCGGTGCTTCTTGCTCGAGCATTTTTCCAAGTAGGAAGACCAGGACTTTGATCGAAAAGTAGCTTTCTAAGATCGATCCCCAAGACATTAACGAGCTAAGGTATGCAAGCTATAGGGCAAGACGGTAGAACTTATGAGTTTATAGGATTTGTGAAACGGAATTTCGGACCATAAGCTTGGACGCATTATTTGTCTTTATGTTTTTGCTTGAAAAAAATAACTAAATACTTCGTAAAACTATGAATTATGAAGATATATTTCCTGACCCTGTAAATAACCACAGTGGTTATAGGTTTATGGATATGGTCATTAATAAAAAGAAAAAAAAATATTGCGAGAGTCTATGAGCATCTTTGCCAGGAGTATTTGCATTTACAGGAGTTCATAAATATACTGCTTTTGAATTTGAAAATCCAAACAATCAGATTTTGCAAGAACTATAACGCTACTCCAGGATTCAGAAGCGAATGTTTAATGCCATGACTTAATAGAAAAAAAACTCGACTTTTATTTAAGCAAAGCATATGAATTACCCTCTCTGTTTTAATTTCGGAGGAAAAACAATGGCCCATGTTATATGGATGCCAATGTTGACCCTCGGGAATGTTAACAAAAAGGCAATGTTCATTCGTGCAAATATAAATAAATATTCATTTGAGTGCCTAACAATAAGTAGTGAATCCATTTAATCTTTATCTTAGGTGATTCAATTCTTGTCCGTTTTTAGTGGATATCAATTGTAGTATGGGCTATAAGCTATTTATTAAAACAACAAGTATCTTATTGTCGTGGGCCTCTTCTATCTAGGCCATTAAAAGCCAACGACCACAAACTAATAAATGAGTGATTAAATTATAGCCTCTTATATGTGATTAGTGATATATGCCCGACATTGCTAGCTTTAGTAACGACATGGAAAAATACTTTGTCATCTCATTGATTAAAATAGAAAAAAAAATGTCTTGGGTAAAAATTTGTGTGGACAACCAAGACACAAGCAGCGGCGATGGCTGCACACACGCTGCCTAGTACTCCTCGAATCCATACTAGGTTCAAAGCATCCATATGAGATGTACTATGCAGGACCAATGATGTTTTACTAAAGCAAAGTTCTTTCACCATGTACATTGCAAACAAAGCAAAGGAAAGAAGAATGTCCAAATTCCAATTCTTATATCCTTATTTCTTGCTCCTATACAATACATAAGCGATCGAAAGAGACAAACCAGATGCAAAAAATAAATCAGCATTCAAGTTCAATCTTAAAGAACAATCAAATAAAAAACATGAAAACAAACGTTGAAATAGAAACCATAAAAACACACTTTCGCGTCATCGGAGGGCAACCCCTCGTGCGCAGCACCTTGTTAAGGTAGACTTACTTTACACGAGCCCTTTTCTTTGAAATAGGATATTTTCCCTATTAACAAGGTGACGGATCAAACGCACTAATGACCTGCAATTGCACTAATAAAAAGCATCTTTTGTAGATTCCCTAAGATTCCCATAAATTCGACCACTTTTGGGGGGTCACTTAAAAAAATAGACTACAAATTTAGTTAACAGGTGCTCTTTTTGGCGTCTAATTATTAAAAAATGCTGTTCTTTTTACTTTCCGTGCACCATTTTTGGGTGTCCTAAAAACAAAAAAAAAACTTGGGGAAGCTAGCACGGACAAGAAATCAACGAAAAAAAAATAGTTGGAATCTTAGCTAGTACAACTTTTAAAAGCTAGCAAAAAAGGAAAAATACAGGTTCCGTTAGTAGTCCTAGAAAAACACGGAGACAAGGTGCTATCTTGATAGGCAGGTCCCGTTAGAAATTTTTGGTATACCAAAAATAATACAAATCACTTCGAAAAGCAGATGAGCTTGAATCTCTTTCACTTAAGATCTAAAAAGCTTGCAAAGAAGGCACAATCTGGTTCATTCACCAAGCACTGGAACAAACTTTTTAGATAAAATGTCTATGCGCCAATAGATATATCCAAGACAAAAAATTATTTCAAGAAATGAAAATAAAAAAAAGTACTCCTAAAGGTCTTTTGTTTAATATTCAACATCCTTACAAAGTTTACACAAGCTTTGCCGCATAAAACAAGAGTGTATCACAAACAAATACCAAAAGTCTTGCTTGCTTTTCAAACAACTTACGTTACAAAAATATTAAAGCCTCAAAGTGCAAAGAATGTAACTACAAATTTACACCTTTACAATAGCGACTTCTTGCCGGGGTTAGCGCTACCCAATCGGCGAGAGTGGCTTCATCAGGAACGTCGTCATACTCATCGATTCCTTCTTCATCTCCACTACTAGGACCCTCTGTTGGTTCGCCTGAAGAACTGGACGAAGTAGGCGCCTCGGTTTCTTCGATGTCGTCCAGAGTGTCCTCGATTTGTTCCTTCAACAATGTAAATCATGTTGTCTTTGCGGTTTATTATCAACCCTCAAAGTAAAGTCGTAGGCAAGGGCGGTTTTGTTTCATTCAAGTCGACATCATCCACGTGATTCTTGTTCATTGTTTTCCTTCCCTTCTTGACAGGAACGACTTGAGGATCATATCTACCAGTATATGGATCTGTAGCCTTAGTGGCATACCAGTGAACCTTTACAACTGAAGGAAGGTTATCTTTGTAGGTAATATCTTTGACCCTTGCAATCCAGAAAGGACGCTCCTCATCGTCATCGTTGAAGGGACTGCTATTAACATGTCCTTTTGTAAGTCTGCAAGCTTTTCTGGAGTTTGACCGACTTTCTTTTTTACTGCTTTTCTCGCCCCTAAATACATTTGACGGTCAGGATCTTTGTTGTTCACCGGTGGGAGTGCAGTCCGACACGCACTTTCCCCTCGGGAATTTGAACGGTTGTGACTACCGACTACAAGGCCATCTAAAGGGAACCTCTAAGACAGTGCTCTTCAAGATCTTTGTTAAATCTGTCATGACCTCAAACCAGTCTTCCCACCAGCGTTTGTCTACGTCACTGAAGTACTTAAATCCCAACCGTATGTTTTTCTCCATGTTGGCCAGCGAGACAAAGGGATCCTTGGCTGGATTCTTTTTGGTGTAGTCAATGGAACTTTTTAGGGGCTGCTGCAAAGCTCTTTTCATTTCTCGTAACGTCCGGGATAAACTTAAGGTACTCCAACCCCGGTTCGAGGCGGCCGACTTGAGGTTACAAAGTATTTACCTTGAAGACAAGCTTTCCCGTTGCTAATTTTGAATTTGACATGATGCTGAAATGTCAAATTATTTAGCGGGTGGATGGCGGACCCTGAAGTAGACTGTTTTTGAAAAACAAATTCACGGAAATCGATAGTCTCGGCTAAGACCTCGATAACCGGTTCTGGATTGTAAGATTGTTCAATCACTTCCAACAAGGAGTCAAGACAAAAGCTTTTTTCTCATGAGTCTCACCGAAAAAGCGAACATCCGGTCGATCCGGTCATGTGTGTGACCCACTAGAAGAAAGCCCACTTTAACCTTCCTAAATATGCCAAGCTCTACCGGCCTAGCACAAAGAAAGCAAAAGAATACACGGTTTTTGTTCTCTCACGGTGGTATTGTCCAAATTACATAAAACACCGGAGGTAGCTTTTCTTTGCCCGAAGAATATCTTGTTAAGAATTGTCACAAGAAGGTTAGGATCACCATGAATGTTTGGGTAAGTCAAGTAAACTCTGCAGTCCACCACACCATTAAAAATCAGGGCACCAACTAAATGCAACCTCAAAAAATCCGCTTCCGGTAACTCTTTAGGAACATTCACAAAGTGAGGCGGGTTTGTCTTTTTCGATCCATGCCATCAATCACAAATGGACATATCTTGTAATGGCTTCTCCAGTGATTTTTTTCGATGCTCGCAAGGTTTCCTTCTCTCTAAAAGCCCGAGCCTCTCTCGGTTTTGGAGTTCTTCGCTGAAATTTGATCTGCAACAAAATGAGAAGCTTTGTCGGTTTTATTAAACAGATCACCAAACTGTGTCCTATGCTTATGCGCCGCATAGACCGACGACACTTTGCTCGAGTGGACATGAAGACCAACTGGTGCAAACCTTGTTTTTTTGCCCATGCGCATAGACAAAAACACTCTTCCCTATCGCGCCGCGCATAGGCAAGATTGATTTTTGACTAAGCGCCGCATGATCGATGAAAACATTGATTGTGCACGTGTAGGTAAACATGAACGAGTACCCGCTTCTCTCTCCAGAACCTTAGTCGAGATCTCTTCTCCTTCAAAAGAGAACAAAGTTCGCGCAGACGGAAAACCCGCGTCTCTTCTAATCCTAACGAGGTTAAATTCCTGCTTCCACAACCGGAAGTAGGAGTAAGAAATGAACTTCTCCGGTCCAAGCCCGGAAGAGATCTTTGTACAAGGAATAGACCTCTTTCTTGCAAAAGCTATCCATTAGATGATAAACTGACTTTTGGCAACCTTTCTACGCACCATCAAAAAGAATCCACAAGCCAAGCCTCGCTTCTAAACAAAGACATGCCAACCTTTTTTGGGTGACATAGTCATCAATACGTGGATTCAAATCCAAAGCGTTTACGCACTCTAGCCATTAAGCACGGCTACCTAAGGCATGTATGCTTTTGAAAGCTAGTTGACAAACGCTTTTCCTCATCAAGTAGTAAGAAAAGTTGTCTCCGCCTTCGCCCGACGTTAATAGCCGTAAGCTTCCGGTCACCCCCGGTCATTGACGAAAGCTATGCCTTTATGCTCCTAATGGCGTAAAATGTGAAGGATTGCAAACATTTTTTCTGACAGGAGTTAGCCTCCTTAAAGGCCTCCTGGTATTTCAAGCCCATGAGCTTGTTCCAGAACACCGCATTTAAAACTTTTTTAAAGGATCCCTTTTAAATCTCTTGGCACTTGAGGGGGATTCTTAAAAGCTAGATCTTGCAAAGGAGGGCTCTCTTGTGGTACTCTGCTTGTTATGATACCGGTGGTGTTGTCAACCTCGGCGCCACTTAATTCCTTGTTGAGCCTGCGGTGGAGAATGATCAGGAAATAGTGTCCTTGATTTTCTTCTCAACGTGGAGATATCTTCCTCTTCAACCCTCTCTCGCCAGAAGGTCCCTTACTTCCGTTGTGGAATCTGCCTAAGCGTACGCCAAATATCCTCCAAGAAGTTTGTTCGAGCTCCTTAAAAGGAGAAGGTGTATCAAAAAGAGAAGGACCTCCCATTTTCGCCCCCTGCGAAGGAGATGGAGAATATTTGCCTTGGTGGAAAGTTCTGAGCGAAGGAGTTCTAAATTTACACGAAGCGACGTATTATGTGAGTGGGTGAAGGAGTGACAAATGTGGAAGAGGGGGATCAAATGTAAGGGGCGGAGACTCCTCCATTTCTTCTTGAGGATTCTTGCCACGGTTTGTAATGTACTTTGGAGGTGAGGGAGAGCGTAGAACTTACCACCGTAACGAAACAAAAATGTCGGGTGGACTTCCGGCTTAACATGGATCACTTGTCGACATGTTTGTCATGCAAGACAAAAGCAACTTTGTAAGACTTACTTCTACGAGAATAAAAACTTGACGCGGTTTGCTAACAAGCAAGTCCTATGCGCGCGCCGGCAAATCAACAAAATCCCATACATTCCACTTAACAAATCCTAAGCACGTGGGATTAGCAAACAAATACTATGCACGATAGGTTCAAGAATAAACATAAGTCTACTCGGTTGCTGTCATGCGCGCATAGATGGCCTAAACAAACACTTTGCATGCATGAGTTCAAGAAATAAACATATCGTCTACTCCCGGTTGCCTATGCGCCAAGATAGGCGGCAATAGTACTATAAGCAACCCCATGGGAAAAAAATAAATCGGTCCCATGTATCTTTCCATACGAAAACTGCAACTACTGAATCACGGAGTATAAATAGGCCGACCAGGGCAGTCATTTCTCACATAGATACCTTGCTTCTAGGCGCCCAAATGCCTCGCCCATACCGAGTTCTCTTCTCCCAAGTTTGCAACATCTCCATACAACTCAGATAGCACTCACTTTTCGAAATGGCGAGTTCAAGGTACGGTTTTTCCTGCCTCTAGTGTAGTTATGGTGATTTTTAGAATTAGTTTGTTGCATTTTTAGATGTTGTTAGCTTGTGTGGAAAATGAAAAATAGGTTAGTTGCACTACTTTTAGATATTTGTTCGTATATTTTTGTATTTTGGGCAAATATGTAGGTAGTTGCTAGTGTTGTGTCTATGCGGCATAGACACAATAACTTTCTACTCCATGCGCGCATAGACACAATTCTTTTTGTCCTTGCACGCTTGGGTAGAAACCATTAGGTCTCTATGCGATAGACACAATTCTTTTTGTCCTTGCACGAGAGACAAAACTTAAGGTGTCTATGCTCGCGATAGATATCCAAGGTTTTGTCGTGCATGCATAGACAAAAACCATTTATGTCTATGCGCGATAGACACAATAGGTATTTTGTCTACTTGTCATTAGACAACAACCTAGTGTGTCTATCTTGCATAGGTTTATTATGTTTTTGTTTTCACTCTTTACTTAGTCGGTTTGTTTTGTAGCATTCTTTATTTTTTCTCGACTGTTGTGTTTTACATTTCTGTGGAAGAAACCCAAAGGCGTAAAACCTTCTCGGGATGTGCAAGCTCCCCGGCTCCCCTACCTTTACCACTCGCAAACATGGACCCGAATGATGACGGTTCTCTCTTCAGAGGAACTGTCAATGGTTAATCATTCGAGGTGGTGAATATCCCGGACACGGCACTATGTGTATTCGTACATTGCCACGAAATCTTCCTTGCCAAAGTCGGTTGACCGGATCAGATTTTAAGAAGTGTGGCGGAATCACCAAATACAACTTTTCGGCATGGCTACAATAACGATCACCACCACCGTAAAGGGAGAAGACACCACGTGCCAGTTGACCCGATGTTTTTAGACTGAGTATGTCCGCGAATGAGAACGCCTAAGAATTCATACTGAGCTTGTTTCAAGCAACAAAAGGTAAGTACTTTAGTTTGTCTATGCGCGATAGGGTTTTTTCTAACTTTTTTGCAGGATCTTGTGGAAACACCGAACCCGGGATGCTTAAGTGCAAGGATCCACTCTTGAACCCATTCAAGGTGGGTGAAGCGTAAATGAAAGAGCCGAGGTAGAGCCGAGGTAGATCCAGATGTAGAGCAAGGGGTAGAGCGAGAGAGATGAACAAATGGATAAAGAGGTGGAAATCGGAGAGTTCTGAGGAGGAAAGAACCGGATTTGCCAAAAAGAAGAAAAAAAAGACGGCAAAAGGCAAGCCTTAGGACCGAACAGGCCCAATTCAAAGTCAAGGGGAAGGCGGTAGAAGTCGGAAAAAGGAGTCTTCCAAGTGTAACTTGCCCCAAGGACCCGGCAGACGAAGATAGCCTCAAAGGGCAGGGACGAGGCCTCCAAAATCTTCAGGAGGACATTGAGAAGAGGTGCCGGGTGCCCGCATTATGCATTTACGCATTGATAGAGTGAAGTTGTGCCCAAAGGATCCTCGTGGTATGTAGTTCGCTGCAGTGTAAGAAAGATTTATCCGAACCACCGGCGCCTTAAAAGAGAGAATCGTGGCCAGGGCCGAATGCAATCAGAAAGTCCCCACACGTAGTGATTGTCGACCCTAAGTATCAGAAACCTTGGAAGAATTTAAGAAAGAAGAGGTCGACAATTACATGTACATTGTGATTGGTGGAACACACATTTAAGGCAAAAGGCGTAATTGAAAGAACTCAAGCAAGCAATCTTCTCATCTCTCTACTGGTCGCCTACGCTGGTGTAATCGACGGCAAAATCGCTTTTGCTATGAGCCACAACGTAGACAACGACTACTGTGTTGAGCATGAGCTTGTCGATAAAATTAAATTTATGCACGAGAATATGATAATTATAGGGCGTAGAACCCCTGAAAGAAAGACATAAAGGATGATCCGTGACGCTTTATCTCGCTTTTAAAGGAGCAATGTGCAATTGAGTCTTTGTTTGACTTACGATCAAAAAGATGCCGTGGACTTCATTGATTAAATACGACAACTGCTTTCAGCTAGCCTTCGTGCACGCACCGTAAGTTTCCCTAGTTGTTGTGTTTGAATCTCACCTTACTCCATGCGGCGCATAGACACTCAATCTTTTTTGTGTCGCACCACGATTTGGGATCCGCAGGAGAAAATTTTTGATATGTATGCGGGACGGCACCTTGAAGACAAAGGGGAAGAAGCCCGAGACAAAAGAAAAAGGGAGAGCCCTCCAAACAAAAGGATATGAGTGTGATGCCTTGAGGGAAATGCGGGGGCCTCAAAAACATGGACAAAGTTTGCGAGGTTCTACAAAAAAGTTGTCGACAGGCGGTTCACCTTAGAAGAAATGCAAAGACGAAGTTTAAACGGTGGAGTACTCTGTCACGCCACAGTAGGTTTTGTCCCAGATCGATTTCTATCGCAGCCAAAAAGATTGTGCTACGTATAGCCAGAACAACTAATGCTCCATTTAAATTGCGACACTTGGGAAAAAGTTCGGAGTCACGTACCCTATTTCCTCGTCCGATGAGAAAATAAAACAATTTGCCTCAAATTTTACTAACCCGGTAAGTATTTGCTTGCTTTTTTATCTTGCATCTTACCATTTGTCTATCGCCAAGATAGACAAAAGCCGAAGTCTTTGCTCGCGACGCGATAACAAAAGATTTAGTTTTGTCCATGCGGCGCGATAGATAAAACCTCGCCTTTGTCTATGCGCCGCATGGACAAAAACTAAATCTTTGTTGTGCGTGCACAACAAAGTTGATGTTGCCTTGCCATGCACGCATGGAGTTGCAAGTGTACTCACTTTCTTTTATCTTGCAGAAAAAAAAGACCCGGTACCACCGTGTTTCTTGACTTTGGTGAAGCAAGCAAAAGATGAAAGAGCCAAGTTGAAAAGGGTACAAGAGGCCGATCAAAGATTGTAAAATCGAAAGTGCTTTTGAGAATTTTGATGAATTTGGCCACCACCGTCTCTACCAAGTCTACCGGGGATTGTGTGAAGATAGACAGAGTGTTGAAACCCGTGACTACTCCTTGATCATTGTTGACATACCCTACGGTTTAAGTTGCCCTGACACCGGGTGACGACGCCTTTTTAAGTCTGCAGAGTTTGACTCTTTTCACAAACGGTGGTAAAGCTAAACACAAAGACCTTTGTGGAGGATCGTTGTCTTTCACTCCACCAACCAAGCCGGCTTGGTTCAAGCAACGCCAAGGAACACCGCAATCTTTGGATTCGAGCCCCGCGATATGGTAAGTCTGCATCTCTTTTAAACTTGGTGTCCCTAATTGTCTCTGACTTCTTTCATTTGTTTTACAGGGTGAAGACCAACATCCGTGGCCATGGTGGGGGTGCTAGACTTATAAACGTATTTGAACAGATTCACATCGGTTACCACAGCACACTAGGCACCAGGACCTTACAACACTACAACACACAGGGAATGGACTACCGAAATGTCTTCCAGCTCCTGCTATCCCGATTGACCGACCCAGTTCACCAGGTCGGTGCGTTGTCAACCCGCACCGAAGCCCCAAACAAATAATCAACAGGCTTAAAATGTTTTCAAAAACAACCGAGACGGGTTGTGGATGCATTTTCGGGCTCTGGCACGACCATTTCATGTGCTTTGAGGAAGGGTCGTAACTGTGTTGCAGTGGAGTATGATTCTGATAGTGTTGCTTTCATTAAGTCCAGGATATGTTCTTTAATGAACTTGCCTGATGAGAAACAAGAAGTGGGTGTAAAGGACGGTGGCGATCAAGCAGGAATAAGCAGTTCAGAGCCACAGATGCCTGCATCAGGCAACACTGATCACCAAGCGGAGTATGTTGAGTTGTTGCCAGTGGTAGATAAAGAACCTGAGGTGGAAAAACCGGAAGAGGAAGAGGAAGAGGAGGAAGAAACGGATCCGAACAACGGTGAAGAACACAATGTTTCCGATGATGACCCCCTTAAAGATAAGGAGGTCCCCCATGACATTTAAAATTGTGTGTCTGATTATAAACTGAAAAAAATAACATTTATTGTTAAATATTGACTTTCAAAAAGAAATCGTCTGTTAAAAAAGGGGAGCATGTCTATGCGCGCATAGACATGCCTTTCTTCTTTAAACTACACTTTGGATGAAAACGCCCTTGTATCATTATTTGCACTTAAATGATGACTTTTTTAAAATGTGGCTTGTTTAAACAGGGTGCATGTCTATGCGCGCATAGACATTCTTATCTATTTTACATCATATTTTGGCCTTGTATCATTTTTTGCAGTTTCTTTGATGCTTCTAACTGTTCTTAGTATTGTGTTTGTGTGATACGTGCGCCCAGGTCAAGTGAAAAAGCGTTTAAAATACTACCAAAAACAACCTCCTTTTAATTATAAATGTTGTACTTTGTTTGTTTGTTCTAAAAAATGCACTTTTTTTAAGGTCAAAGGACCGTTTATCTAAATGTTTTCTTAAGATATGCCAAAAGTACCAAATTTTGGGGTTTTTTGAAAAAGGAATCTTTTTTGGACGCAATCGCACTACAGGTCATTAGTGCGATTGATCCGTCACCTTGTTTATTATCTTGCTATAATGGTTGTTGACAATATCTTGCCCCTTTTCTTTCCCATGACACCTTGTAACCATTGGTTTTTGTAACCATTGTTTCTCCAAATGCCCCATTGCCTTAGTTCATTTTTTCTGGACCACTCCCCCTAGCATGCCCCCATATCAGGAGCGGTGAGGGGGCCAGACGAGACATGGTGATAGCCATATTTCAGATCCATAGTAAATAGCAAATCCTTGGGCTATCAAATATGAGAGCGCAAGTCCAATGACTCATAGCGAAAATGGGGGATAGATCAAAAGGTGATCCAAGACACGTAGATCCAAGATAAGATGCCACTTGGCCTGATCTTAAAGAACCACCCCCAATGGGGAATAGAAGAAAAGGCGAGAGGGCATGATGGAGGGGGCCTAGGTCTGAAGGAGGTCAGAGACAACAGAACAAGCGAAGTAGAGCTGGGCAAATAAGGATGAATGATTGCTAGCAAAAAAAGAGTTAGCAGGGGAAGCCAAGGCAAAAGATAGCCAGATTGGATCTAGCTTAGCACTTGCCGGAAGGAACAGAAGAACTGCCAAAACAGCAAAGTGAAAAGAGGGTGAATGAGAATGCAGATAGATCTAACCTACCCTATCCTAAAGGTTTTTCTCAAAAAAGCTATCGTAAGCTTTGCATGTAACTTTTACCATACGGATTTTAATATACTTTAGCCTTCAATTAAAAAAAAAGAGAATGCAGATAGACGAAGCAATAGAATCGGCTAGGACGAGAGCAATGCCAAGATGTGGGATGCAAGACGAAAAGGGGTTGCAATCTGAAACAACAACACACCAAGTAAGAATGCAAAACCCTGAAACCGAAATATCACATGTCCAATGTAAAGACAAAGCAACATATTCATGTTCGTATAGCCAACCTTAGGTATGAAACCATTTCCACATGGCTCCAATTGGCGACTCGCCACATGAGCGCACCTTATTGGAGCCACATGGCATGATATGGCAACCCGAATCTACCAATGGCCAAACCCTAAACCTAGGCCATTTTCTGGATCCAGCCATCCTTGAACCCTATTTGCACTCGAAACTCCGTTTCGAGAATTGTCTGCTACAACACAGTATAGTGCAGCAACCCAAGGAGCGTGCGTGCATGAGAAGGAGTGGGAGCTATCTGAACCACCTGCAGAGAAATGGAGACACCAGGAGCGGGCGGAAGTTCCTCAAGAGCAGGTATTTGAAGTAGAGACCTTGATAGATCATCTGGAATCAGCATTCCAGATGAGTTACCAATTCGTATCTCTAGTAGAGCCATTCTAGAAACCTCAGTTCGGCTCATGAACCCTAATCAATGAACCCTAATTGTAAGTTAGATGCATGTGATTAGGATTAGACGCTATTCTTATTATTTATCATGTTGTGTAGATATATGATATTGGTTGATCATATTTGGCCCTTTTATTGGGAAGGGGGATAGAGACCTGGTAGCCTTGTTTAGATGATGCTTCTAGTTTAGACCCTTAGTTCCTATAACATGCAGCATGTGCATAGAGCTCACCAGGTTATGAAGGTTATAAAGTGACTGAGCACCACATAACAGAGGCAGTGGCAAGATAGAGGGAGGTTCCTGCTGAGCCCGATTATTGGGGATTCATAGCGGACTAGGCTTATAGCCGGCTACTCCGAGAGGGCCGAGTATGGGTCCGACACTTCCTGGGTCAATGGTGCCACCCTGACTCTCAGGAATTGCAGACAATGGCCTAGATTTAGGAGTTCAGTCGGGGAAGGGTGTGTGTCGCCACGATCCTCTAGCCGCCTACAGAGCCACTGGACTCTGGGAAGGGGAGATGCAACCCTTCTACCTCATTAGACTGAGGAGATGCAACCAGAGTAGTCTCATTAGGTGTCCGGCAGGTATAGTCACGGTTATAGCCCGATTTAGCCCGTCTGCATAGTATGCACAAGAGGGGTGGATGGAGTGGTCAACCATAGCCATTGTCTATTTGCCAGCCCAAGTCATTGCCATTATTCGATCTATTCTATCTTGAGACTCCAGCTGTCAGCCTAGCCTGGGTAGGAGCTCTATTCATGTTACTGACGTATTGATGTCTATGAACGATCTACGGATCCCATCTCACGCCCTGGCTATTCTAGGAGCGGGGTAGACAGAGGACCCATGTGGCAGATATTGCTGGATGGGGCATTTCCTGCGAGATGTATGATGAGGCGTCGTATATTTGGTGGGGAGCAACATCATGTCAAAAGGCACTTAAGCCCTTGCCCACACAACAAAGCTTTTTAATTCTTGATTATGTGCTAGCCTATTTCAAACTAAAAGATGCATTGGACTGAATATCCTAGTTTCTCCGCCACGAGCAGTATCTACTGCAGTCTTAAACAACGTTTCATGAACTTCAACCACATGTTTGAGAAGCTATACCACAAAATAAGAGCAATACATTTATTAAATGATCCCTATAATATGCAACCTCTCCATTTGTAGGCGTTTCCATGGCAAAGCTGGGGGGGAACCAAATCTCTGTCTTCCAGAACATGGCAATAGCACCAACCTGACTGAAGCTCCTTAATCCAAGCAAGGCATCGCCATGCTCAATGTCTCGTTCGGATCAAGTGTTCTTGCTAAATTTAATAGCAAATTTCAATGTATAGCAACTTCACTGCAAAGGATGACACTATATCTCGAATTCATACGCCACTCATTGTCATATTTTGCTGGCAAGTCATATACAAATATTTGATATCCAAATATATGAAGCAAACATATTTGGAGTAATTCAAAAATATGCCATGATAATGTTAGATTTCATCTATTATTAAATCAAATCCTATATTGTCATGAATTATTGCCATAACCACACCAGCAGGCCATTCATTAAAATAAATCGCGCAATCTGAACTTGTTTTGACAACCTTGCTATGACATGAAGTTCAACATGGATTTTAGTTATTTAAGGGTGTTCATTAGGATAAATGGTTCAATCTTAACTTGTTCTGACAACTTTGCTATGATATGAAGTTCAACATGGGCATCAATTATGTAGTCTAGATTGTCCTAAAATAGATCTGGATTAGCCATAAGTGTTTGAATCAAGAAGTCCTATATATGCAATACATTCATGTTCTATATTTTATGCTTACAAAATTATGTTTTGGTGCAGTAAAGAGAAATTGCTTCAAGTATATCTTGAATATGGCATGCAGATTTGATTTGAGAGGCATCATTGAAAGTATTGGTAGCCAATTCAGATGGAAGAGATTAGGACTTCCTTGATATGTTCTTATGTAATTTAAGACAGATGCAATTTACTTGATTGATAGAAAACACGTGTGTATATAGTGCAGAATAGTCTTGACAACCAAGATATCTTAGTCAAATTTTTTGAGACATAAGCCAGCAAAGGAGGCCTTCTTTGAATCCTTTCTACGTTCTCCAACTAGCATAGCCCTATGCATGTACAACGTAGTTTCAAGCTATGAATTCAATAAGCAGTAAATTAGCATGATCAGCAAAGCATGTTATTTTACGGATTCTGGACACTTCTAAAACTCGTTATACATATGTGCTGCCACATTTTGGCAGCATAGAAGAGCTATGCACACAAATCACACATCTTTGGTTGTCTATTGACTAAAGCATATGTGTGCAAGTACTACAGATATGAAGACTCACATCCTTGAAGATCACAAAGTAGACGCTTGCTTGAAGAACCAAGGAAAGGACATTCATTGGAGATCATGCAAACAAAGCAAGGAAGAGAAGGTTCAAGCAACTAGAGTTTGAAGATTGGAAGACCCCTCAAGGTTACTTGGTATGTGGCTAATTTGAGATCATCTTGGCATGAATTCTATTTCACATGGTTCACTACATGAGTTCACTATCTCATTCCAATCCATGATGCCTTGCTTGCCTCATAATCCATGTCTCACCTTCATTTCCCTTAGCAAATTGGGCAAATAGCCTTTTCTCTAGTCAAAACACACCACTCTTACACCATTCATAGACCACACGCTCATTATACCTCCACCATCTTGAAAAAGCAAAAAACAAAAATCCACTCAATTTGGCTTTTCCTATGATATAAGATCACATTCTCTCTCAAAAAGTCAAACTAGAGAGAGAAAGTGCACAATTTTCCAAGAAAAGCATGAAGAAGTCATATGATCAAGTTGATGCATAAAGGATCCAAGTTTATGTGCACTAGTGCCAAATTTGTCCATGTCATCATAAAAGTTGCCAAATCACCATCACAATATACCATGTACCATCTACATCACCACCAAATATGCCATGTCATCATACACATGTCACCTTCCATAAATTTCATTTATTCAAAATATTTGACCTAAGAGGTCATTTTGATACTTGGAGTGACATGTCATTGTGCCACATAATCACTAAATGCTTCCACATCATCCTACACGTGTCATTCACATCATTTCCACTTCATAAAAAGTTTTGACTAGAAAGAAGATATTTTGCCAACTTGCTTGACACTTCATCATCCCATATTGCCATGTCATCATACCAACTTGCCACATCATCAAATTCTACCCCATTTTGAGTCAAAAAAGTCAAATGTCCTTTTTGCAAAAAAGATTCTTCCACGTCATAGAGCATCAAAAAAGATTCCATGAGGAAAAAGGAATTTTCTAAAAAGACCATGTTTTGACCTTCATTTTGAGTTCTTGGGAATCGTGCCAAGTTTCAAAAAATAAAAAAAATTCCTATCTACCCCCACTTGGCCTAGTCACTCATCCCATCCAGTTTTCCCTGCCACATGGTGCCTCCGGGCATGACAATACCTAATCATACTTTGCATCTTGTAGCTTCATTTATCAGGGGCTTGAGCAGCAGACCAAGAATACATAGGAAAATGCTCAAAATTCAAAAGCAAGAAGGATTTGACACTGTACATAACTGAAATTGCTGACATGATCTCCTATCTTCCTGATGATATGCACTCACCTCATGATCCTTTCTTTCCAGATTATGAGCAGGAGTACATGGGACCTGGACCAGTGCCAATATGTGCGGTTCAAAAAGATAAGAAGAAACAAAAAATGGAAGATTCAGAGGGTCCTGTAGTTGATGTCAGAGCTGAAATATCTAAACGAGGCTTTGGTTGAAGCCACAAAACAGCTCCAAGAAATGAAAAGTTCTAGACCCGAGAAAAGGATGTATCCTCTATGTTGTTCATTTTTTTTTTTTTTTTTTTTTTGAAGAAACGGCAGTTTTTGTATTCATATGATATAACTTTACAGCACAAAAAAAACCCTGAAGATTCAGGGAAAAAGATAAGAAACTGTTCTCAGAATATACAGTAAATGAAAAAAGTAGAGTACTCATCATGGAGTTGTTCAACATCTTCTTTGGGTCAACTTACTATAGGGACAACCTTCTTCTGCTGAACCAAATACTATAGGACCTCCATAAATTTCCACCACTAATCCACTTACTTGCCCAACTGCAACAGCTTCTGTTACCCTTACTGGCCAGATTTGGATTAAGCGCAAGTAATAATTCCCAAAGATCCTTTGCGCACTAGTAGGATAAATTGGACCAAAACCTCGAATAGAAAAGAAGGACATGTAGCCAAGTAATTGCCCAAACTATGCCTCAAGAGAACGATTCCCATTGTAGAGGTAATGAGCTCCTAGCTTCCCATGCTTCTAAATCCATTAAAATCCAACTAGACCTCTAAGCCCAGCCCTAGAAGATGATCCAAAAGATGGTGCATTGTTGGAGAAACCTCTAGGTCATCATCATGCTTCCATACAAAAGAAGATTCAAGAACTAGCAGCCTACATAACCCTTCATCGTAAAGTGAAATCCAAGGTCTTCCTAAACTTGAATTTCAAGATTTTTAATCCAATTTACCTGACCACATCTGCAGAGACACATGGAAATTCCCATATATACATAGAACATTAAAAAGAAGGCAATAATAAATGGAATAGGCTGCCACACTATTCCCCGAAGTCGCCACCTTCTTTTATGAATCTGATTCTCTGCCTCCAAGCGACCTAACCAATCAACAATCTAGATAATAGCGTAAGGTTACTAAAGGCTGAAATAGCTTATCTTGAAGCTAGTTAGGCTTAGAACAAGCCCAACCCACCGGACTACTCGTGAGCCCAGCCTTAAATTATCAACTGTAATAAGACACCGAAACATTCTGCCATAATTTTCAAAAACTGACTAATCACACTGCCATGGCTACAGAAAGAAACAAACCCTACTGCTTCCATCTACCTGCTCTATGTACTTCTGCCAGTAAGAAATGGGAAAAAAGAAAGAACTTTTCTGCCAGATTATATTTCAAAAGATTTAAATTGGATCACCTGGGTGAAAGCCATGGATCCTTGCCTGTGAATCAAAGCAGAAGAAGTCCCTTCGCCTGGCCACAAATTAAAATCCTTGCCCTAAGCCAGTCCCTTCTCCATCTAGAAAATCTGCAGAAACAAACCGGATTGCAGCCTTCCCCAGATGCCGATGGGCTGCCTAAGGGCATATGAACATAAACGGCCAGCCCAGGGCAGAGCCCTAGGCGGCCAAACGGTGCCGTCCCGCCGCCATCGATCCTCCAATCAACTCCCAGCGATTCAAAGGTGGGCCTATGTTGTTCATTCATCAGACTATTGTTGGTATAGACCTTGCACCAAGTGTGGTAGAGATCATGGCTGTTCATACTAGAGGAATAAATAATTCAAAGGATAAAGAGCAAGTTCAAGTGAATGAGGAGACTAATGCACCAAAGCACAAGGAAAATTGTCAAAAATACTTGAAAAAGGATAAGGAGAGTGAGGATTTTGAATCTTTATTAAAAAATTCCAAGGTTAGTGTGGATTTGCTGATCTTGCTGAAAATTGCCCCATCTTATAGAAAAAAGGTTTTGAATCTAACCAAAGGGGATGAATTCGCTCTGACAAATCACATTGAGGAGCATGTGTTGACTCAAGAAGACTATGACCCAGGAGCTTTTACATGTGTTGCCAGAATGGGTAAAAAAATATTAACCAAAGTGCTGCTAGATGGAGGATCACCACTCAATGTGATGCCTCACCATATCATGAGATTATGTGGTCTAGAAATTGACAAGAAAGCTCCCATGGTATTAAAATCCTTTTCTAATACCAAGATTAACCCCATAGGAATAGTAAGCAATGTGCCAATCAATGAGAAGGAATTATTGTGGTCCTAATTTTGTGGTTGTTGCATTTGAAGGAATTGATGAGAAAATCGACATTTATGATCCGCTCTTGGGAAGAGAATGGTTGTCAACAGTGGATGCAAGACCTTTATGGTCAAGAGGAGAATGTTACCATATCAAATGGCAAAAAAAAAAGATAACTCTCTACAATATGGTTGGAGAATTTGAAACTCTAAATTTCATTGAAGAAGAGATTTTGGTGCCAAATCCCTGTGAAGAATATGAGTTTGTCGATCCGATCAAGTACCGTGAGCCAAAACTTTCTATTGAGGTCAATTTATCTAAAGGTGAGAGCTTTGCTTATTTATGGTTTGATGGTGGTGTCTCAAAAAGACTAAGTGTCAACACGTGGGTCCACAGGATCAACCAACGGATTAGCGACTTGTGTCCTATGTGTGGTGCCTGTGTGGAGACCCCGAACACCGTGATGTTTCTCTCTGCTCGTGATATCCAACCGCATGGCAAAGGGTCCAGCTTTTTCATACCTCGCCCAGAAGTCAAGAGGTTCTTTTGGGGTGTACCCTAACAGTGGTCTCAGCCTTCGAGTCCGCCTTTCATCCGTAAAGCCTAGTTGTTGTGGCTCATTTGAAAGCGACGACGCATGAAGGTGTTCAGGAATGCAGAGATGTAGCCTGAGGCTTTGGTCCCGCAGTTGAGGTACAAACTATATCTTTCTTATCTGGCGTCCCCTCGGAAAGAGCAGTTCAAGGCAGCGGTCTGGCAAAGAACCCTCCACATTGTAGACACTCTGGGCAGATTTGTGGCATGAGTCGTAGATAGGTACACATGTTAGATGGGTGCTCGCTCTGGTGTGGGCAGGAGTACCTTAATATCGCTCATCTTGTATTTACTCTGGATTAATATTAGTTAATGTGATCTTTCAAAAAAAAAAAAAAAAAAAAAAGGACTAAGTGTGGCCTCCTCTGCTGCAATTCTCAAGGACTCTTCAAATAGGTTGCTTGTCAAAGTAGGTCGGATTTTTTCTAACATTACTTCTAACATGGTAGAGTACAAAGCACTGATAGCAGGATTACAAGAAGCCAAGCATCTAGGCATGAGCAATATTGTCATTTTTGGTTACTCACAACTTGTTTGCAGACAGGTGTGGGAGAATATCAATCCAAAAATGAAGACATGATCTTGTTGAGAGACAAAGCTGAAGAGCTTTAAATAATTCATCTGCAAAGCCAGAGGCTTTGTTTGGCATGATGCTGCCACATTTTGGCAGCATAGAAGAGCTGTGCACACAAATTACACATCTTTGGTTGTCTATTGACTAAAGCATATGTGCAAGTACTATACATATGAAGACTCACATCCTTGAAGATCACAAAGTAGACACTTGCTTGAAGAACCAAGGAAAGGACATTCATTGGAGATCATGCAAACAAAGCAAGGAAGAGAAGATTCAAGCAAAGCAAACTAGAGTTTGAAGATTGGAAGACCCCTCAAGGTTACTTGGTATGCGGCTAATTTGAGATCATCTTGGCATGAATTCCATTTCTCATGGTTCATTACATGAGTTCACTATCTCATTCCAATCCATGATACCTTGCTTGCCTCGTAATCTATGTCTCACCTTCATTTCCCTTAGCAAATTGGGCAAATAGCCTTTTCTCTAGTCAAAACACACCACTCTTACACAATTCATAGACCACACGCTCATTATACCTCCATCATCTTGAAAAAAGAAAAAAAAATTCCACTCAATTTGGCTTTTTTTATGATCTAAGATCACATTCTCTTTCTAAAAGTCAAACTAGAGAGAGAAAGTGCACAATTTCCCAAGAAAAGCATGAATAAGTCATATGATCCAGTTGATGCATAAAGGATTAATTTTATGTGCACTAGTGCCAAATTCGTCCATGTCATCATAAAAGTTGCCAAATCACCATCACAATATACCATGTTGCACGGGGTCCCACAGGCTACGGATTGAGACAGGTAGATGGGAGCGGCCGCAATTGCCGCGAGAAGCGAGACTATGTGCCTGTTGCCAGTTACATGTTATTGAAGATGAAAGCCATACTTTCTCGAAGTTGCCCCGCTTTTGAGATAGTCCTAATCATTTTTTGACCTTAGCATTCCATTCCACGCTTCCACAACTTCTCGTGAGCACCATCCGTGGCATGACTTGGCATTATACATACTTGAGGTTCTAGATAAACGCCCGCAATTACCGAGCCCCTCGGTAGTCATTATCTCTGCTTGTCTAGTATCATCATTACCGCAGTTGTTTTTCCCGCGGAAAACCTTTCGAGGCAGGGGTTTTTAAATCCTAGTAGTAATGATTGTACTAGCCCATTGTATGGGTCCCATGACCTATTGGTCTCCGTGGACGTTAAAAAAACTATTCTATTCTATTCTATTCTATTCTATTCTATTCTATTCTATTCTATTCTATTCTATTCATCCACATCACCGCCAAATATGCCATGTCATCATACACATGTCACCTTCCATAAATTTCCTTTATTCAAAATATTTGACCAGAGAAGTCATTTTGATATTTGGGGTGACATGTCATTGTGCCACATCATCAATAAATGCCTCCACATCATCCTACACGTGTCATTCACATCATTTCCACCTCATAAAAAGTTTTGACTAGAAAAAAGACATTTTGCCAACTTGCTTGACACTTCATCATCCCATATTTCCATGTCATCTTCCATTTGCCAAGTCACCATACCAACTTGCCACATCATCAAATTCTACCCCATGAGTCAAAAAAGCCAAATGTCCTTTTTGCAGCAAAGATTCTTCCATGTCATAGAGCATCAAAAAAGATACCATAAGGAAACAAGGTGCTGCGCACGAGGGGTTGCCCTTCGGTGGCCCTGTGTTTTCATGGGTTCTGTTCCATTCTTTTGTGCTGGGTCTTGTTTGTTTTGAGTGGAACCAAAATCCAAAGATTACAACATATGGGATCAATATTCTTGGACCAAAGTAGCATGCAAGTCCTTTTTACATGTGTCCCAAAAACATGGCCAAAACTTGGAGAGTTGCAAAGATAATAATTGTGATGCCAATATGTCTATGTGAGTGGTATTCATGACCAACAGAGTTATGCCCTAAATAAAGCCCTATGCCCCAAGCAATGATTCCTAGAACATAACCAGAAGCTTGAAAAAGGATATGGAGGTAAAACCAAGCAGGATCAAACCTTTTGAATGGACGGAGATATGTGGCACACATAGCTCCAAGGATGAGAAGAATCCCCCAAGAAACTGTGGCTAAAAATCCATAAGTATTTTTAAGATGCTTCCTAGGAAACATCTATGATTCCATAGCTATCTCGTTTAGAAAGAGAATGTTGTGCTGGAGCATCACCATTTAATGTGCTACCTCTATTCCATAAATGGTACAGCTTGCCAGGAGCGCCGAAAAGTATTGTAGCACAGTAGTAGGAGAAAGAGCCGCCTTTGTGACGCCTTGATTTCGGCTTAGATCCATCAAGTAAAGCAATTGTTATAGCCGCTTAGGCGCTTTGAATAGCACCGACCGGGAACAACGGGGCTGATCGCTGCCGCATCATCGGCAACAGACCCGATTTGAAGCAATTTTTGGCATGTTTTAGGCGTATGCTGGCATATACCTGGAATATGCCAAAAACTCATATGAGAAAGGGTTTGCCCCCTAGGGGCAATCCAAAAATGGTTGATACAAACATAATGTCTTCATTCATTTGCAAACTCTAAGCCTTGAATTCAGCATCAAAACAACTACATTAGATTCTATATAGACTTAATCTTAGATAATAGAAAAAATATACATGTCGGGGCCTAATGTATCTGAACAGATATAGAAGACAATTTATTATCAAAGGCATAAAAAAAGTTTTATAATATCGTCCATACTCTGGTACGCTTGCATTTAAATACTTGTCCAATCGACAACTCTTTTCTTCAACATCATCCAGCAAGCAATCGACAACTGACTACATACTTAAGCCTGCAACAAACATACTTTTCTCCATTTGACAACATTTATGACAGAGAAGGATATTGGCAAAGTAGCTACCACCAATCTTAGTTTAGTGGAAAGGGTATGCAAGATCGCATGGGCTCACTAGGGGACATTGTAAATTCAAAATGTTTGCCAAGGCCTTTAAGTCCCACTATGTTCCCGGGGCACATCACTGCAAGCAGATACGGACATCTTATTGCTTGGAACAGCGCGGCATGACAGTCCAGGCCTATATCGATGAATTCATGCGCCTCAAACTTTATGTTCTAGGGATTAATGAACGCTGCGCAGTCGAGGGCTATGTTGAGGGGTTGTCACCCACCTTAAGGAAGATGGTCCGTGCAATTCACTCCAAAACAGTAGCAGAGGCTGAAGCAAAGGGAAGATGACACACTGAGGGTCCCGTACCAGGGACCTCCAAGTGTAGGCCAGAGTAAACCATTTAAGGGCCGTTCTCCTAGTCCGGGACCTCCTCAACATCCTTCTCATCAGAAGTTAGAAAAGAAAGTCAGCTTCAATGTTCCCGATAAGTTAGGTAGTCCAAATAGCACAGTGCAACAGATCCTCCAGTCTATTCCACGAGAGGCTCGAGATCAGCTGCGACGCAATGAGGCATGTTACCGTTGCTTCCGTCCAGGTCACCGGCTACAGAAATGTCACTCAGGCAGCACAGTCAGCCCTGGCAGAACTAGATTGGGATGAGTTGACGCCTTTTTGTGAACTCCCAGTTCTGGAGGAGGTGGAGCCGACTAACTATATACAAGGTGAGTCCCACATTTCTGCTGCTATTAAGACTGGTCAAGTCGATTCCCAGCCCAGTTTCATCTGTATAGTGGGTCAAATTGATAGCAAACCTTTCATTATCCTTATGGACACGGGTAGTACCAACAACTTTGCATCTCCTAGGTTGGTCGAATCTTTGAGTTAGCCCCTTTGAAATCTAAGTCTAGACCAATCACGTTGGCTAGTGGAGATGTCCGCCACACCCAAGACCGTCATATTAACTTGAACATCCAATTACCGGGGGCACCCGTCACTTTGGGAGCTAAAATTATGAATATTGGGAAGTATGACTTGATTGTGGGGATGGAATTCCTGACAGCAGCAAAGGCAAACATAGATTGTGAGAAGCGTGCTGTCACCTTCAACGCAGTAAATGGGGCTCGGGTTACCATAACAGGTAATGCAGTACATCCTATTATGCAGTGCATCTCCTTCCGTGGTATGGATAAAGCCATTCGGCATGGACATGTGGCTTGCATTGTTAGGCTTGCAGCCTTTGAGGCCCAGCAACAAGGGATCATTCAAACCTTGCCGCCAACCATAGTTAACCTCATTTACGAGTTCCAGGATCTATTCCCAAATGAAATCCGAAAATTATCACCTTTCAGGGGGGTAGAGCGTGAGATTGCACTCCAACCACGTACCAAGCCTACCAGTAAGGCTCTTTACCGCATGAGTACACCTGAATTGGTAGAACTTAAGAAACAGTTACAAGAACTTTTGAAGCTAGGCTTCATTCGGCCCAGTGTTTCGCCTTTTGGAGCTCCTATCCTGTTTGTTAAGAAGAAGGACAATACTTTGCGCATGTGTATAGATTACCGCCAGTTAAACAAGCATACCATTAAGAATCGGTATGCCTTACCGCGGGCTGATGACCTTATGGATCAACTCCAAGGAGCTAAGTACTTTTCCAAGATAGATCTTTGCTCTGGCTACTATTAAATAAGGATTAAAGAGGAGGATATTCACAAGAGACATTCTTATCGATAGTCAAAACCTGGAGGATCATGATTGCCATCTTCGCCTAGCACTTCACAAGTTGCACTCCACCAGTTGTTTGCTAAATTCTCCAAATGCAAATTTGCGACCACCAGGATCGAGTACTTAGGCCATATTGTTTCTGCCGAGGGTATTGCCACCGATCCAGCAAAAATTGAGGTAGTCGAAGAGTGGCCAGCTCCTATCGATGTCTCAGAAGTCAGAAGTTTCCTGGGATTGGCAGGGTATTATCGTAAATTCGTTAAGGACTTCACTAAGATTGCAGCACCCCTTACTGACCTCACCAAGAATGAGAAGGTCAAAGATTGGGAAGAACATTGGAAATGCAAGGTGCAAACAGGCTTCCAACAGCTGAAAGACGCCTTAACTTCGGCACCCGTCTTACATTACCTGATCCTCAGAAGGATAAGGCCGTTGCGACTGATGCCAGTAAGATAGCAACTGGGGCTGTTTTGATGCAAGAGGGACGCGTTATAGCTTATGACTCTAAGAAAATGAATGATGCGGAACAGAGGTACATCCTACTCATGACCAGGAATTGCTTGCGGTCGTGCGTGTCTTGCGCATCTAGAGACATTATCTTCTTGGACGGTGCTTCCAACTGGATACAGATCACCAAAGTCTCCAATATATATTTACATAGGCTAACCTCAATCTTCGACAACGCAGGTGGATAGAATTTTTGGAAGAGTATGACTTTGAAGTTTTGTATAAACCCAGGAAATATAATGTTGTTGCTGATGCCTTGTCTCGGCATCCGTTGACAACATGTACCCATTGCAACGCTATTTCCACTATTGCAAGTGAATTTGGAAAGACTATTGAGCAATCTCTTCCGACAGATTCCGAGTTTAGCGAGGTATGGGTCAACCTTTCTAAAGAGGCCAGGACAGACGCAGAGAAGGAAACCTTTAAGCAGACGGTAATCTTTTATACTATCGTGATAAGTTGTGTGTACCGGACTCATCCAGAGTTAGGAACTTCATTCTCCATGACACGCACAACAGTCCTATTGCGGTTCACGTAGGATTCATGAAAACATGCTTCGAGATAAGATCCAGCTACTTTTGGCCTGGTACGAAGAAGCATATTGCCCACTACATCAAGCAGTGCCAACTTTGCCAACAGGCAAAAGCAGAACAGTTGAGAACGCCATTGGGTGGTGAGCTTACCCGGAAGGGTGGATTTATGCTTACTTGACTTGTTTCTTGACGATTGTTTTTGCAGTAGATCTTAGGAGACTAGCTAATCGTATCAATTGGTATCAGAGCACAGTTCCGATTTCTCTTGGAGCCTGTGTGTTTTCATTTTGTTCATTTTGAGTGAACGAGTAAGAACTAGTCTAATTGCTCTATTAGAAATATTTTGGTATTTGTTTGAGCAAAATTAAAAGCTCTGAAGAAGTAAGACTAGGTCTCGAGGAATGTAACTAGAATTCTGGATGGCATAAGAGCATTAACTTGTTTTTTTTTTTTTTGGCATGGGGTTCTACCTCCAAAAAGATTTAAGGTATTGATCAATCTCGCCAAAATCAAAGCCCCGAAGACGTCTTTGGGAAACAATGCTAGTTATGAGCCAGCTTATGAAGAACTGAGAAAATCATAGGTCGCTTGGAACATGAAGCGATTGGTTAATATGAAATAATTGCAGAGCATAACTTGGTATAGAAGTTTAATGAATATGGAAATAGGTCGCCCATGGTGTCTCCCTAGGTTGTGATTGATTAGATCTTCATAAGTATCTGCATTTCATTTGAAGCCATTGATAAACCATTTCAAGCCTTACTATGGGTATGCTAAAAGAAAAATCATTTGAGGATATGTTGGTAAAGAAATGTACCATTTGGTCATTGAATTCTCTAGGTTATTAATATGTAAGACATGAACCTATGTAGGCGATACATGCAATTATTGGTATAATCCAAAGAACCATAGCATTTGGTTGGGTTTGTAGGTTCTAATGTCATGATTGAGTTTTTCGCAGGACATAGAAATTGTCATGCATGGAATTATTTTGAGAGATATTCTTACCTTCTTATTGGCACATGAGCAACCTAAGTTTTAGGCGTTTGTAGCTATAAGGTAAACGGATATTTGAGTTACATTTGCCTTAGGGAAATTCAAGGTGGAAGTATAAGGTGTTCTTTTCTTTGTGTAATATATAGTAAGTCCTGAGGCAACTAACATGTTTGCAGCATAATAGTTGGACTTGACCATTTCTGATTGTGCAGGTTGCAAGCATGGACTTGGTTGTATTAATTTGCCATATAATTCTTGATCGAGGACGATCAATCCCAAGAAGGGAAGGAATTGATATGGTGGCGCTCGGGGGAGTGGTTGTCGGGAGCAAGAGTATGAGAAAGAAAGCTATAGATGTTTATGTCAACCCTTGGACCCAAGTATCTTAGAGAATATACAATAAATTAAGTTAACTATTATCCTTAGCTAGACCATTGGGGGATATTTTAATCTAATATAGGACAAGTTATAAACCATAAGCTAATCTAAGAACCTTAGAAAAGATAGTAAACTATCTTTAAAGCTATGAGGTACACATCTATTATATCTATGGGCAAAACGGGGATACTTTTAATGTTAAAAAGGGACTTGGGCTAAATATAAGAGCATTATTCAAGTAAGGCTTATTAAGGGATACCTTTATCTTTTGTAAGGGAAGTGAATGTTACAAAAGGAGTAACTAGTAAGCGTATGGTGGGGAGCATGTTTCTATTCCAATTGAAGATCTAAGCCAAATCCCAAGCCTAGCCTATTCCTTAAATCTATGTTTTTGCTACAAAGGATTTGTAGTGGCTAACTTGTATTATTTCCATTCTTTGGAAGACTCTTGCTCAAGGACAACCCGGTTGGGTGGTGAGCTTACCCGGAAGGGTGGATTTATGCTTACTTGACTTGTTTCTTGACGATTGTTTTTGCAGTAGATCTTAGGAGACTAGCTAATCGTATCAATTACCTCTCGACATCCCCAATGCAAAATGGGGTCATTACTATGGACTTCATAGTGGGTCTTCCACGAACACTACGAGGGTTTGACGCCTTGATGGTAGTAGTTGACAAGCTTTCTAAGATGGCACATTTCTTGCCATGCCGCACCACTGACACTGCTTTGGATACGACACTTTTATTAGGGGGTAGAATGTGACGTTCCATGTAAGTATACGGTGTACGTATACGTAACCTGACACGTCACCACGGTATAGAGACCATTGGGGACTAACCTAAATAACCTAAATAGATTAGTAATGGTATTAACTAGTCAAAACAGACTAATTAGAGTGTGCCACCTGGCCTAACTCAATTGGCCAGGCGCAGTTTGCCATTTTTGGGTGGCAAATTGAGCTCCTAGCCCAATTCTACCCCAAATTCGAGTTTGGAAAGAGCAGAGGGAGAAAGGCGTTGCTGCAGCCTAACACCTGACCATTTCTATGGATGTTCTTCGAGATAACGGGTGCAGCCACGACACAGGTCAGTCTTTAGGTAGTTGTGTGCTATTTAAACCCTTGCTTGAGTAGATGGATGATTAGATTCTATTTTATGATCTACTTATGATGAGGATGGATGTATGTATTTGATTCTGTCTTCTCTTTCTGTTCCTCCTGTGTTGTATGGGGTTAAGGGGGGTAGAGACCTGAAAGCTATCTAGATTTAGGGATGTTCCTAGCTAGAACCTCTTAAATCCCAGTATACGCGGCTTATGCACAAGAGCCCACCTGGCTGTGGATGCTATGATGTGATTCAGCATCAAACAACGAGTATGATGGAGAATCGGGGGTGGTGCCTTGCCTAGCGCGGCTACAGGACTCCTACAGTGTGCTAGGCTTATAGCTGGTCACGGTGAGGGCCGGGTATGGGTCTGACACTCCCTGGGTCGCAGGTGGCATGCCAAATGTATGTGGGCGTCCTGAACTCGAACGGGCAGATGAGCCGGCCTTTAGATTTAGGGGAGTAAGTCGGGTATGAATGCGGGGGTCACTGATGTGCCACGTGTTTTCTAGCACACCCAGGGATCCATCATGCTCGGGGAGGAGACGCGTCTCTGACCTGCCTCATCGGACCGGGGAGATGTAACCCAGAGTAGTTCCATAGGGTGATTCCATGGGATTGCGTCTCCGGAAGGCTACAATCACACCATAGCATGTTTCAGCCTATCTGCAAAGTGTGCACAGGAGGGGCGGATGGAGTGGACTACCCTAGCCATTGTTCTATGCCAGCCAACGCCATTGTTATGATTCTGTCTGTTGTTGTCTGGAGGCCTTGACTGTCAGTCAACCCCCATGAGTCTGAGCCGGGGTAAAGCCCTTATTTATGGTGCATTTGCTTGTGATGTTGGTATTCTGTTGTCTTGGTTCTGATGATGATGGGCCACCCTTCGTGGTGGTATACTATTTATTTGCGTTATTGCCAGGTGCTAACATTGTATGTACGCTTCCGCCATATAGGATTCCCATAGAAGGCGTGGGACGAATGACACCTCCGTGTCCTTCGCCCGGACACTTGGCCATCACAAGTGGTCCGAGCCAACCGGAGGGCCTTTCCATGGTGGTCTAGTCGCCATGGAAGAGGGGATTTCCCGTATTTGTACAATGGGGGCATCGTATGGAGTTGAGGAGGTCACAAGAAGCAAAAAAAAAAAGGGGAGATGCCACAACCGATTTTCGACTGCCCACATTTACCCGCCAACAAGCAGCTTGATTCAGTGAAAACATACCCCTTCCATACTTTTTGCCATACGATACAAGGCCCAAATCTTGGCCCAACCATGCCAGAAATACCGACTACAAATATGAGACGCAAATATTGCAAATTTGTGTTTACCAGCATAAAAAATTGTTAGCAAAATTTGGCAAATATTCATTAATTTATGCAAATTACCTTGATAAGGATTTGGGATCTCAAAGCTTGGATAAAAAATGATCAAAGAAAAAAATCTGTTAGTTAAGTCCACAAAAAAGTCGTGCTTTTTTCCTTCTTCAATTGTGTCGCTAGTTTCTGGCATCCAAATTTGCATAATATCATCTTTTATAGGATTTCTTTCTTCTCTATTTTGGATTTCTTCTTGTTTTTCTTCTTCTTGCTTTGAGATTGATATGAACAGAGTTGGACCATTTAGAAGTGTGATGTTTAGATGTAGATAGAAGAGAAGTTGGTCTTATGAATCGTAATAGTAAGCACCTACCCAATTCTGCTTCTAATGGCATTCAAATGGTTGACTATCTAGAAGGACAGAGGAAGATTATATATTATGATGAAGATATTAGAATATCTCCAAGAACATAATCAAGGAACCATTCCATAATGTAGGCTTTGTGCTTTTCAAAGGTGCTAACTTTTCTTTCCGCATAGAGCTAGTAGATGGTTCATGCCCAGCCTCAAGGCAGAGGCAATAGGATAAATTTGGGACTTTGATGATCCAGTACTTGACTTCACTAAAAGAAGGACAAGTGCCTGGGAAGTGAATAATCAGTCTCCAAGAACTTATTAATGGCTGAGGCATCATTGTATATGTTCACAAAATTAAGTAAAGCATCTGGATTCCTAATTTTGTTCGCCTTTTCCATCACTGGAACCTTCACCTTGTCCCTTTATTTAATTTTATGAAGCTGGTTTGATTTGATGGTGGAGCAATTTAGACAGTTGTAGGCTGCAAGATCTTTCGGACCATTAGTACCACAAATCTTGCATCCATAAGAACTTTGGAAAGATACTTCTTGGATCTAATAATTGACTATTGCATCCAGTATTGCACACCTGATATAATATTTAAAATCCCTTTTCATTTATCAGCATTAAAATCCTTTTTCATTTATCAGCATCTGAGGATAGGCTGCCATCTAAAAGCTGACCATATCAAATGTAACTTGGCTCCTAACTAGGGGAGGAACATAGTTTTTGGTAGTTCTTGTTTAATTTCATCCATAATTGCTCAAAAAACTCTATTTTTGAGGTTGCAACAGTCTCTAAAGGAGTGTCCAGATTTTTATTTCGATCTTTGCAACGAGCAAAAGGTCAATGTATTGGACTTTAGCAAGAGTATTGAGAGCGAAAAGTCTTGTCATTCTATCTTCCTAACCTATAATCTGCTTTGGTTCTTTCCTACAGCAAAAAAGCGTCAAAGTCCTTCCTGTCATTCATAAGATTCCTAACTATTGCTGAGGCCTTTTGTTGAGTCTTGGGGAGGTTAAACAATTCTTTAAGTTCCCTTATTTCTGTCCCTAGCTGGCCTTTTGACCTTTCCTTTAACCTTTGGGAGGTCTATTTCACCTCTAAATGACATTTTTGGGTGCAAATCCAACCTAGGCAAAGGGTCTCTATTGTGGAGACGTTAAAATAGAGTTTTAGGAATGAGGGGTCTATTGAAAAACCTAGGGACATATTGAAGAGGGCAAAGCTATCATATTCAAAAAATCTAATCCTAGAATCTAATCAAGACATGCAGTAGAAAGGACAATCTTGGAGAATAGAAATCATGGCATATCTATGTGATATCCTTCTCTTTGCACCTTACCTTCACAATAATTAGTTTCTCTTGCCAAAGTTCGTGCTTCAACTGAAACAACAGAATCGTGAAGAAAATATTGTTGCTTCCTTACCTAAAGAATCCTGCAATTCTAGAATATTTGCTTCTTTACCTTGGTAGCTTCTGTTACGACGACGTAGAACATCAAATTATTATGAAAAGAAACTGATTCCATTGTTAAATACTGGCAAGTACCAAAAGAGACAATTATTATGAAAAGAACGTGATTCCATTGTTAAATATTGGCAAGTACCAAAAGAGAGAGCCTCTGCCACAAGCTCGAAGGGTCCCATTCAAAAGTTGCTCTCCTTTTTTGGTCTCCCAACAAAAAAAAAAAAAAAAAAGAAATTCAAGATTAGAAGGCAATAATGATACTAGTAGTTGAATATATTAATCTACTCATATGTACTGTTACAATTGGACCTATAGATACTTGTTGCTTAGACGACATGTTTACAACTTTTACCCCTTCAAAATTTGATTGGTAAAAAATTCAAGGCTAGAAGGCAATAATGATACTAGTTGAATATATTAATCTACTCATATGTACTGTTACAATTGAACCTATAGATACTTGTTGCTTAGACGATATGTCTACAACTTTTACCCCTTCAAAATTTGATTGGTCAACACGCTAATATTGCACATACAATAAGTTGCATGGGAAGAAAAAAAATGACATTTGCCATTATTTAAGGCTAGAAATGATTTATCTACTATTTTTTACATCAAAAGGCAATTGTTTGTACCAACCATCCATTTATCAAATTCGTTTTTTTCCTCCTCCTTCATGTAACGTAGCGGGTTTAACACACGTCTTAGGTATTATTGTTTGGGCAATAAGGAAAAGCTATTAAAAATTTTCCACGATGCATTTGATTTGATTGCCAACCACTATTGCTCCATGTGATGATCTGCTAGTCCACAATGCAGTTGATTGTCAATCATGGTTCCCTGTGATGATTTGCTATATCTAGTAAACACGTTATCACATTTAATTTCTTTAAATATTTGGCTTGTGCGAAAGGTAGATAAAATCGCCCGTTTGACACGTGCTGGTATAGATACGTTCTCAGAATATCAGCATCCAAAACATGCACCTGTAGCCTAGTTTTGGGAATGGGGGATGATATTAGAATATCAGCATCCCGTATGATCAGGTGGCTAGAAAATGCACCTGGAGTTTGGTTTTGGAATGGGGGATGATCTGTCACTCGAAAATGAAGTTGCAAGAATGTGGCCAGGAGAAAGAGTGAGCGAGAAGTGGCCAATTGTGTGAGGCCATGGGGGAGTGGTTGTCTGTTTCAGTAAAATGAAAGGATGTATGAATGGCGGAGTGACTCGATTTGTCTGCTAGCTAAAAGCGACGGCAAGGTGGATCGCGAAGTGTGGACGGCAAGGTGGATCGCGAAGTGTGGAAGGAAGTTGCACGAAGAAGAAAAAGAAGAAGAAGAAGAACACAAGTGAAGAACGAAGAGGGACCACCTACACATCACACACATGCTCTTATCAATTAGGCCTTCTTTACGACCTAAAAAATATTATCTATCTATTATCTATCTAAAAATTCTATATATTTACCTATCTAACTAAAATAACACGTTGACATAAAAATAGACAGGGATTTTAAAAGGTATATATTTATCGATCATGTGACAGAATCTGAGAAACCATCTGAACCGTTCATAATACACGGCTGGCTACTTGCCCACGTAGCAGTCCTACTGTACATTCTACGTACTTTTAAGCTCCAGAGCGCCGGATCAAGCTTTCCATTCTCCGGCTATGGCGCCCTCCCTTTCTCCCCTTCCGATTACCTTTGCATTTGTTGCCATTGCTGCTGCTTCCGGAATTTCGGTTTTCCTTCTTTTTTTCCCCGACCAGTATGAATCTCTCGTTCTCTCAATTTCTTCGCAAAATGGCCCTTCTTCCAACTCGCATTTGGGCGTCTTCAGCAATTTGTACAGACTTGGTTCCGAACACAATTGGCCTGTAAGCTTCATTCTTCTTTTTTTCCCCAGATTCTTAGTTTTTCTTTCATGATTGCATTCAAATTCGTGGTAGATTGGAATGTTATGGTTACTATGAAACCGAATGGTTCTGTATGTTACGTGTGTTTTCTTTCAGAAACTTGCACTTGATTGGCAGACTGTGGGTGGCACAGTGGGTGCAATTTTTGGCGCAGCTGTCGGTAGCGTCGGAGGAGTCGGAGGTGGTGGAATTTTTGTTCCTCTACTGTTGTTAGTTTTTGGATTCGATGCGAAAACAGCTCCTCCTCTATCCAAGTGTAAATCCCAGATCCTGAATTAGTCTAGCTAATTTTCGCTGGAAAAATTGTTCTTGATGATTTTTCTTTCTTGTAGGCATGATTATGGGGCAGTCTGTTTCCACTGTTTGGTTTAATCTGAAACTAAAGCACCCCAATAAGGACATGCCAATCATCGATTATGATATGGCACTTATTCTTCAGCCTATGCTCCTCCTTGGAATTAGCATGGGAGTAACTTTCAATGTCATTTTCCCAGGATGGCTGACTACTCTCTTGCTCATCATTATTAATGTTTGTACGTCCCATTCTCAAATCTTTTAGCTTTTTATTCTTTTCTAAAGGTAGTAACTTTTTCTGCATGGACTAAAAATTGTGTTGTGCAATGTTAAACAGCAACATCAACAAGGGCTTTCTATAAAGGTGCTAAAATGTGGAAGGAGGAAAAGGTCGAGATTGAAAGTAGGGTAAGCAATTTTATGATAGGAGGACCGTCATTTGTCTTCATTAAATGATTGAACCTGCACAGATTTGTAAAAAAGTAGAGTTTTTCCATATTTCAATTAAAGAAGTAAAACATTCAGGTCTATGGTGCTTTGGATTTCCAGTCGTTTTCCGCACTTTGGTTTTTTAGTTATTTTTTCATTCTTTTCTCTAGAAGCTTATGGCATTTGTATGGCTGTTCTTACTCTCTACAATTTTACAATGTTTGTATGATGGTTTTACAGGAAGATGATTTGAAGCAACCTCTATGTGTTAATGGTGGCCCGAATGGTACTGACTGAAGTTTTAACATGGTGTCATTTTATTCATTAGTCACATCCATTTGACATATTGGTAGCTGCATTAATTTGTTGCAGACCCGGAGGAGGGAAATGCAGTTGAACAGCCTTGTGCTCCTTCAGATGTTGCAGTAAGTGATATGAGTACTGGATGTTACTTATAAGGATATGCGTAATGGAATGTTTTATACTTTCAGGACTCCATTTGTGGAAACATGAGATGGAAACCATTTTTAATTCTTTGGCTAATCTGGATCAGCTATTTAGTATTAGAGATTTTAAAGGTTAGTATATTTTTATTTTTGAAGCAGCTCACACAGCTGTGTTGATGTCTGACAGTAGCAGAATTGTATTACTGCTTTATTTTATGCAGTCTAGCTCATTAAAGTGCAGTGTACAATATTGGATCTACAGCCTTCTACAAGTATGTCCTCCTTTCCTCTCTAAAATAGATCTGTAGGGACGTTTATATGCTCTGAAGAATGGAAACTAAGCTATAGACATTTTTAAATTGATCAGGTTCCCATCTCAATTGGTGTGGCTACACATGCTGCAATTGTTTTATACAAGAAGGGGAGGAAAGAAGCATGTGCAAGCAAGGAAGTTACCTATAATTGTTCAGAATATAAGATTAGTCGATTAGTTCTATATGCTATTTCTGGCGTGATTGCCGGTATAATTGGAGGATTATTGGGGCTTGGTGGTGGAGCAATTCTGGGTCCTCTACTGCTAGAAGTAGGACAGCCCGACGGTAAGTGCTTAACTTGTTATACAAGTTCTGTACAATTCCATTTACTATTTTGGAACTTCCAGGTTGCTGGTGCTACTGCAATATTCATCATGTTGTTCTCTTCTTCCATGTCAGTAGTGGAATACTATCTCTTGGGCAGATTTCCGGTTCCATATGGTATGTAATGTGTATTGTACATGGGCAGTATAGGATTCTCTACGTATAGTGATTCACATTCTTGTCAATTTGCAGCTTTGTACCTGACAGGAATCTGCACCATTGCTGCACTTTGGGGGCAGATCTTATTGCGAAAAGCCATAAAGGCAATGGGCAGGACCTCCATTATCATTTTTGTCCTAGCATTTGTAATTCTTTTTAGTTCCTTCACACTAGGTGAGAAGTACTCTATCTATTGTTTGTAAATTTGCTTTCAATGCAATGGATGGAAAGCATTTTGAACGCATGGTTTTGTTGGTTTCAGGTGGTGTGGGTATTGCAAATGGAATTGGTCAGTATAGAAGAGGAGAGTATATGGGATTTGATGATGTTTGTACCTCCTAAGGCAGAAGCGAAATGCTAAGCTTACATCATTTGGTCAGTTTGGCAGGTTTACACCCCATAAGTCTTATATGGAAGCGATTCATTGAAGTTAGGTTCATAGCTCATGGACCTGATTTCTCATAAGTAGAGGCTCGTACCTCATGAGCCTTGTACAAGAGCATCAGCTTTGTATAGAGAAGCATTGATCCAGCAGCCTATATTAGGCTCTTATCATTTATGAAGCCATTATTTATTCCATACCTACTGATTGCTCATAAGCAGGCTCGTATCTCATGAGCTTTGTATAGAAAAGCATCAGCCTTGTATAAAAGCAGTTGATTCATTCTGTGAGATTGGCTTACGTCTCGTAAGCCTATTTTAGAGTGCTATTTCATTTTTGAAGCCATGACAATTATATTGGGCTTATACCTCATAAGCATGTTATTTATGTGCAAGGGCATGTGGGTTTATGCCAAGGAGAAATAAAATACCCTTGAAATTGTTTAAGAATGTTCCAAAAAGCTTACCCCTTGTAAGCTCCTAAGTGCAGGCAGGTGCCTCTTAAGCTATTAAGTGCATGTGAATGAGTAGGGGCGAATGCATGGCCATTGATGATCAGGTGCCCAGGAATGTCCTTTAAGGATAAAGCACCTGCTTGTTATTAGTTGCAAAGTAGATTAAAAATTAAAGTACTAGGGGAGAGTGCCCTTTCTTTCACCCACTCCCCTTCAATGAACACCCACATTTTGCCCTTAATTGCCCACCCCTTACCCTTTAATGGTCCACCTTTGCCCTGTAATAGCCCACTTTAAGTCGGAAAATTGAATTAGATGCATGGTCTGTAATAGCCCACTTTAAGTCGGGAAATTGAATTAGATGCATGGTCTATTGTTAGGCATTTGTGGGCCAATGAAGGTTAAGTGTGAGTTGGAGTTCAGTGGAGTCTATTGACCATTTAACTTAAAAGCTTCATAGCAGGCTTCCAATTTGTTGATAAATGTCTCTTGTAGCTTCATAGCAGGCTTCCAATTTGTTGATAAATGTCTCTTGTTTAGTATCAATCGAAAGCGTAATATCTCACAATAAGAGATTTAAATAAACTAAACATATCATAATAAAGTTTTTTTCATTAAGTAGGCATTTTATGGGCACCCCTATTTATGTAATTTTTTTAGGACATTTGTGGTATTAAGGGTGGCCACGGGCGTGTAAAAATCGAGAATAGAGACCATCCCTTTTGTATACCATTTTCATACATGAGAGATGATTGTTTATACATGAGGGGCATCGAAGGACTGAAGAGAACTCTCAATGAAAATTTGAAAATAGACCTCTGACTCCAATGGAGGCCTCCACATCTCTGTGTTCGACCTCGTACAAGTGCACTTGTAGGTAGGAGAACCAGGGGGTGGATCCAGTGTGGTGGACTATGTGTTGGTGGCTAAGCAGAAGATGCATATGGTCAAACACCACCAGATGGGCACAGACAATAGGGATGAAGAGGTGGATTTAGACCACCTGCACTTTACCTGCAGTTGGCCTGGTAGGCTATTCGAACCCCTTGTGCAACAACTCCCAATTTTGAACATAAACTGTTGTACTTGTTGCTTCAAAACTTGATATTCAAACCAGAATGAAGTAACAATTGGATAGTGCTAATGAAGAAAGAAACATAGTTGTTTGTTGCTCCTCATAGGAGCCATTTAGATAATGTTATTTATATACTAGTAATGGTGCCCGGCGTTTCCAGGCTTTAGCAACCAGTTGTCATGGAGCTTATAGAGTTCATAGATGTGAAATCAAACCTCTTGTATTCAAATGCTTGAAAGGCTTGTATGCCTTTCTGTGTTCTATTTAAAAAAGAGGGACGATATAAATAGACGATGTTTTCTAGTAATAATTTGATTGCATAAGGTGGTTCTATTGATTTGATTCCATCAATTATAATCTAATATTAGATTGGGCAATGGCTAATGTCATATATAGATTTATAGATCATGTAATCATGGAGATGAGTCAAATAGGGGTAATGTGCTTCGTTAGAAATATAATCAATATTCATAACACATAGAGAAACATCTAGGTTGAGAACTCTAGAACCTTGGTGTTCTTTTTTAATCTTCAATTTTGATACCTATTTTGTGCTCACATTTATGTTGATATGGACACATAGAAGCAAGGACACGAAGCCAATTTAGTGTTGGAACCATCGAAACCAGAGTATTAACGTCGTATGAATAATGGACCATAATATCCATTTTAGAATGCAAAATATAAATCTTGTCATATTGTTTTGTCACCTCTATACTGTGCAGTGTTCTACCATTTATTTATTTATTTATTTATTGGCTAGCCAAAGCATTTTGTAGATTTTTGGACAATTGTATGCAGCACAGAGGCTATGGTGGTTCCCCCTAAATCCGACCAGCATGCACGACCATCTACAAGAACCATTTCCTCTCATGCAGCTAACCAAGCTAGGGGGGAGACGTTGAAGATGAGTGCCACACTCTGCAGAGTTGTCCATCTTATGAACAAATCCGGACAGATTACGCTGAGTTTGTCATGCCCGACCAGTCTTTGCATGTGCTATTGAACACAACTTCGGTACAAATGTTGGGATTATACCTTCAACAGGTTATGGATATGTGGGCTATGGTCTCGAACACTCACCTGATATGTATATATACTTCATGAGATATATTTGTACAGTTTGTCAACATTCTTATTATTGCCACGGTTTTTTCCAAGGCGAGAGTTTTTTTAATTCAGGCAGTAATAAGTCTGTTGCGCTCCTTTATTGGGTCTCATGGTACGATTGCTCTTCTTGGACGATAAAATCCATTCATTGAAGTGGGTAATTTGCAAAGACTTGGTAATCATTGTGACATGCTATGGCATAGACATGGTATAGCCTTGGATGCTCGAGGACGAGCATAGTTCTAGTGGGAGAGACTATAACGGGCCCATGGTAGACCGCTCGAGTATTCGAACCTTGAATGTGTCTGTGGGGCGTTCCCGAGACACCAGTATGAATGGGTAGAAGCGACTACTCATAAATGTCTAGACGGTTTTGCCCAATTGGCTAAGGGCATGTCGGTTAGGAACGTTACAGTTCCTAATATTGAGATATCATCTGCATATATCACTAGATCTTCATTCTGGAGATCTAGAGCAAGGAAATATTGAAAAGTAGACATAACTGCACCTTTTTTTTCCTCCATGCTTTGATTCTCATTCTCCTTTTTGTACATCATGTATCTTTTCTAGCTTAATCACATTATAGTCCATAGCTGAGTTGGTTTGTGATCCTGCGAGAGGAGAAACACAATCATCTTTATCATGTACGGAGTCTTGCATTCGATGCCATCCTTTAGGATCTATCTTTGTTGCTTTATGGCTTGTTGATAATTACTACTTTTGAAGTTGTTTGGCAACATCCGCATATCAGCTGGGATATAGTTAATTGAGCCAAAATGAGTGATAAATCCCATTCATGCCAAAATTAGGTCTAGAGGGGCAATCTAATCATTCATGTTGCTACATAGACGGCTTAACCTGCTTCAAAAAGCATCTCAATCACTTTGCTTACCCCTTTAAAGCTACGTTGTAAAGAGAGGAAATATTTGAGGTGAAATGGAGCTGAATCAATCAAGAAATGGAGAAACTGCTGAAATGCAAAATTGGTTGTTGGTGGATAATAGGAGGTCAGATTAACCATCTCCCATCTGCATTCAAAGGTTGGCAATTAAACCTTTTATTGTATAGAATTGGCACTAGATCAATGCTTAAAAGTAGATATGTATGAAATGGTCTAAGAAAATCGCCCGCCAATCAAAGATGAATCCAAGAGTGAATCCCCTGAGGTTTCGTGCTGAAATTAACACTTGTTAATATTCCTTCACATTTATCGATATTCCTTCACATTTATCAAAAGAGAAGGCATATTGATCGTGCAAGTATAGTGCAAATCAAAGACATTTTCATCTTGGAAAGAAGATCCAATCAATTTTGTAAATATAGAGTTTCATAAATCAATTGATATTTGCTTAAGGGTACTTCAAATTGTATAGATAATGATGCGTTTTAGATAGTTACTATTTGTCAAGAATTTTAAGAGTATGTGTATGTTGTGCAGGAAAGTGGGGTATGTGAGCCATTAAGATTGGCTAGGTAGCATGGCCGATCTTTTATGTTGAAAGCTGACGTATATGCATTTTTCTTTTGCAGTACACATGGTTATAATTTAAAAGACAAAATAGTGGCATTGGAACCACTAATTGTTGATATAGAATATTAAATTTCAAGTGCTAAAAAATTTATATGCTTACAATCATATCGCAACTCTATTTCTCATTACAAGTCACAGTACTATAAGGATCTTTCTGATATGATTTATATGCCAGTTGCATATAAGAACTTTTTTGTTCTCACAATCAGATGATATCTTATGGATAATCCCATCGATCTGAGCCATCAGAGCGAGATTCTAGAGGGGGCAAGATGCATGTCTCGCATGCATGCATTGCATGCTTTCTCTGGTTGGGAGATCGCTATATTAGGGGAGGATCTTCATCAACGTCTCATCAGCGCTTCTCCTCTCTCTCAGCAGTATCTTATTTTCTATTCTTTGAAACCATGCAGAGGAGGGGCTTCTCCCTGCTTGGATTGACTAATTTGGCGTCTCTTTCCATGCTGTGGAATGTTCTTCCCCGACCTTGCCTTTTTTTTGGCCATAATCCTTTGACATTCGCCCTTGATCCCGTTTTGATAAGGAAGTTCTCTTCTATTTGGAAGGTTTTTGTCATTTTCATGCGAGCCCTATTCTAGAATCCCATCGATCCGAGCCATCGGATCGAGATTCTGGGGGGCAAGCATGCACGTCTCACATGCATGCATTGCATGCTTTGTCTGGTTGGGAGATCGCTATATTAGGCAAGATTCATCATCAATGTCTCATTGGCGCTTCCTCCTCTCTCTCAATAGTACCTTATTCTCTATTCTTTGAAACCCATCCTCTCCCTCTTAATTGTTTAACGTATTTGTCGCTTGGCATATACATGATCAGCCCCTCTATTTGAAGGGGCTTTGTTTTTGTTGTGTGGCACTCGTGATCAGCCCCTCCACCTTGGGATGTTTGTTTTTGCACATTTGTTCTAGTGTTGATGATGTGCAGGTATAGATTGGCAAGCGGCAGTAGCTTCGACTTCTCCATTCGTGGGTTCTTGGGAGCGATTTCCCAGGCTTACGTTTGTCCAAGTCCCGTTCCCAAGGCTCATCACTAGGGTTTTTCCTTGAAAACCCAAAAGGGCGGGGTTTTTAATCCTGGTGATAAGCTTTCGGCAGGTACGCAAACCAAACATGTATTAGCATTGTATTTTCTAGTGTCCAAGTTGTATAATTGGGCATCCAGTAAAATGTCAAGACCCAGTAAAATGTTAAGCCAGAAGAAAGCCAAAAGATTGCTGCCACATTGCCCAAACCGCAACCCCAAAAAATACTGCCACTCGTCGAAGCTGCACCCCAGACAGTTACTAAGACCATCCAAGCTACAATTCCAACATGTCTTGCTAAGGTTTTCGCCTCAACTTCAAGGGCCCGCCTTGGCAGCTCGGCTGAAAAAGCAACTCCACCTGCCCTAGTGAGGTCAGAGCTTCAAACTTTGGCAGCTTGTCAAGACACACCACTCCCTGAGTACTAATGAGACCAGAGCTCCAAAAAAACTGCAAAAAATCAACAACATGCTAATAGTTCAATGTATAAGGGTCAGGAGTTACCCACAAGCCAAAGGTCAGGAGATTATAAATATGGGTTAGAAATACAAAAATTCTAGTATCAAAAAGGAGAAACGATCCACGACGATTCCAGAAGCCACGGGCTACGCCGAGATCGGGAATACAAGAATCACAGCATCAATATGGGAAATCCAACCATGAGGATCCTCGAAAGCCGTGGGCGACGCCGAGTTTGAGAATTCTAATATATATACAGGCTCGACCGAGGGGGCTTATCCCTTGGTGCCCTCCAGAAGCGACAAATGCTATGCTGAAAAAAATGCAGAGGCCCATTGGCCAATTGAAAATCAACCTGATAGTAATAGTAACCATATAATCAGTAGCTCACAAGTGATAAAAAAGGACTACATGATTCTGGACGCGAAAAACACCAGCGGATGACAACTCCAAGACCGACACAATGCTATCCAACTAAAACAAGACGGAGGAGGGGGAGGGGACTCCATACAACAACACCGATGAGGAATGCAAGAAACAATAGAGTTTTTATAGGAGAATAAGCCAAAAAAGGACCTGCGCCATAGAAGGCCTGAGCCATATGAGGACTGGATCTAGAAGTAGAGCTGGCTGCCAAAACTGGTGACCCTATATAAGAAGGGAACCATAAAGCACGATTTAATTAATTAGAGAATTTCGGAATTCTCGTTTAGCATGAAATAGGTTCTTGGTTGTCTATAAAACACCGTAAATGGTTGCAGCAGAGTAAAAGTTGACGTTTTTTCCGCTGTTTTTTGGTCACAACCAGCGATGTATCCGACTTTGACATGTATAAGGCTATCACAAGCTCCTTTGTGAGTAAGAGCGGTCCACAAGAAAGAGTGAAAATACTCAGCAGGATCGCCACAGCGAAGATTTGAAGCTGCCTAGCTAGCCCATGGATGTAATATCACAATTCTGTTAAGCTCTACACATGGATAAAAAGAAATGAAATTGATAATGAGGATCGCGATGGCGAACATTCTGAGCTGTCGTGTCAAGGAAAGTTTAGACAAAAACAAAAACGAAAATAGTAAGAAAACTCAAAGATTGGAAAACTTCAAAGCATTGTAATTTTTATTCCTCAAACATTTTCAATGTACATTACTTTGCCATAGGGGCAGAAATTAGTCCATCGGGTTTTAGATCTTCGACTCGGGTACAACACCTATCTCGGCCCGACTATCCTAGCTACATGGTCCTGGCCCCTTTGTAGAAGATCTTCTGTGTCCATCTCAGTATAGCCTGTTACTTCTGGGATTTCTACAGACATGGCCTGCGCAAGGAGTTGGACATGTGGATCCGTCCTTCGATCTCCTCGTGATCCATGGGGTTGCCTTGACCGGATCGCCACTCGCTTTCGGCCAAAGGGCGATATCGGCTGCATGGAAGAGTTTGGTTTTTTTTCTTTGGAACCTGATGCTCTTGTGTACGATGGGCTCACCCTCTTGAGCGGGCGGGGTCCATGTCCATGCCTACGTATTGAAACTTCGACCCTTTGTCAAAGAAAGGCATGTAGGCATCAAATGTTTTGTTTAAAGCCCCAATTTTTGAAACACGGGCTCTAAGCGCAATAATACCTTTCTCGGTAGCCTCCAGAAGTCTTTTTCGTTTCCTCGCATTAAGTTCCTCATAGCTTTTCTCATCCATTTGATCCAAGATTGTATCAATGTTAGATATATCTCGTTTCTCCGGGTAATGTTTAAATTGATCGCTTTGAGGATCATTCCGCGAGGCTCTGCCTTATCCTCTTCAACCTCTCTCCCCGGCACCACAATGCGACCCGGTTTTTCTAGCTTATCGGAAAGCCCTCGGAAATCGGCATACTTTACCCCGGCTTTTCGAAAGCAATACTTTTCTTTCCCCTGCGATGGCGACACGGGTTGCGATTACCTGGCGAGAAGAAATCAAGAACACAACCATCCTTGGGCACAAGCTTGTCAACTAGGTAGTAAGCATATGATGTCTTCAACCGCACTTCAAAGACGTGGTCACCTTCCATTCCGACAAACTTGTACACGGGTTTACCCGTGAAATAAGTCTGCCATTTTTCTTCATTTTTCTCATCAATTATCTTAAGTCACCAGCGGCGGGCATTGGTGGCAAGGGCGTGTTCTTTGGTGCAGTGCTCACCTGTGTCAAACGAAGCTCCAGCTCCGGCATTATCGCGTTGACCCTGGAGTCGCTTCTGTTAATGCACATATGGGTGATGTAATACTGATATTCCTTCACCCTTTTCTTGTTCACCCATCCTGGCTCGTCATATGTACCTACAGAAATATGGGACCCGCCTTGAATCTGTTTTACGGCATGTACAAGCAATCTGGCAAGTTCGCAGACCGCATCAGAATCACAAGGTGATAAATGTTAGCAGTTGTCATGCTGGATATTCTTGTGAAGAGTTCCATGTATTTCTTGCACGTCCATAATGCAGAGAATCCTCTAATGTCTATGAACACCATAGTTGCATTCTCAAATACTGGAGTGGAGGTAGGAATCCCTTCCTTCGTTACAGCATGTACAACATTTTTCTTCTCCTTGATTTTGATAGCCTCTTCAGGTTTCAAAATCGATCTAATGGGTTCTAGAAATGCAACGGGCAAATTACCCACAACATGTTCCTTATTATAATTGGCTTTCCGCGTGCTCAGATTTCCGGATATATCCAGAATCCATTTGTTCCGCGGAAAGGCAGAAATTCAAAGCAATTCTTCCCAAAAAGTGTATTCTTTCTAGAGCAGCGTGGAAGCGTATGACAAAATCTCTTTCCGCATGAAGCTCGGGCTTCTAATATCAATGGCGCTATTTCGCAATTAAACTGCCATGATATCCCGGCTTTGCACCTTAATGTATGTCTTTCCTTCCAAAATCTCATCGAGAAACCTCTAGCATTAGACATGCCTCGAAGGTATCTTAACCAGGTTTTGTTGAAGAAGTCCTTCGAGGGCTTATCGGGGAAAATCTCCATGCTCGTCCGCGGATCTTTTTGTTGACCCTATCATTTGGCCACTTCCATTAACTTCCCGAACACCCGCTCCTCCATAAAAATAAATTGCTTCTCGTCCTTTAGCTCCTTCACCTTCAACGTTGTGGTAGCTATCTCGTGGAAGTCCTACAAAACAAATGGTCGGGGAAATCGCGTCGCGATGTCATTGGTGGGCTAATAAAAATACCTTCCATCTTTGAGGTGGTGGCGGTGCCAATGTGACCTTGAGGGAGGACATCATAAACTTTATGTTGATGCATGGTTTTGAAGCTTCTCTAACAATGGCTCTCTGTATACAGTGTTAGCGATGACTTCATTGCACTGAATGCTCAACTCAATATATTCTCTATCTGTCAAGTTTCCATTAAGCACTCTTGTTCTTCTCCTCGCGTAGGCTTTAGCAAACTCCAAATTGTTCGACTCTCCAACAACACCAAAAAAGCAACTAGAGCTTTGCACATATCTTTGTGGTTACCAGATATTATCCAAAATTTCTTGCCCTTCAAGTCAGCCTCTGTATTCCACGTGATCTTTTTCCTGAAATAATGTGCACTTGTAAGTTAGGAAGCCACAAACCAGAAATCATGAACAATAACAATCACCTGGTAATGGGGTCGAAGGGGACAACATCGGCCGGTGTGAGCACCTCCGTAGGATACGTCTTGAAACTCTTCACGAGAGTCTGCACGTGGTCGGTTGAACGCATTCGATGCGTGAGGTTAGCAGGAGCTGGCTCACAATCAAATATGGAGACCTTCATAAACCAGTTCACACCAAGCGGATAGAACCGTTTGAATTGTTCAAGCTTCTGTGCAGTTTGTTCTGCCAATTTGCGTTCTTCCTCAGGATTGAATTTGAGCTCGGTCGGCAGTTCAGAAGCAAGAGGAAATGCTAAGCTCTTGGACGATGGAACACCTGAGACGGAAGGGGGGGTGTTGGAAGAAGAAGGTTCTCCGATATCAGAAGTATTGAGTTTGCGGAGGCTGATTGTGAACTTCGATATCTTGTTTGGGACAGTAGTATCTTTCGGCATAATAGGGGGAGCACAAATAGCCAAAGGCTGAGAAGGATCTATAATAGCAGAAGGTTGGGCAGTGGAAACAGGCTCCACAGACAGGGCTCTGGGCTGGGCAGAGTCTTCTGCTAGAGATACGGGCTTCATATGTTTTTTCTTCGCCTAAGCTCTTAACCAGTTAGTGTCCATTACAGAAGGCATCTTGTCATCTCGTTTAGCTTTCAATGCAATGCTGGGTGGTTTCTTATCTGTCTGCAAACCTTTTCTGCATGTCGAGAAGCCAGACAATATATCCCTATTGCCAGTTATTCCGGACAGAGACAGAGATTCATAGGACTGCAGTTCCCAGCCGTATCCTTTCGCACTGGTTGGAACATTCTTTCCAGTGGCGGGCTTGTTTAACTTGCTAGCTGTCATGAGCGAGGGATCATAGTTTGTCCATTTAAGGACGTACTCAATGAACTGCAAATTTTGTGTGTCCTCCACGCTGCATATAATAGCGTCTTGGACATTGTTTTTTGTTCCTTCCCACATAGCAATGCAATTCCTATCTGCTGTATGTCATCGGCTTTTTTGCCAGTCCTGAGGAACAAGCAGAGGTCTTTACGTCGGTCGCCTTTCGTCTGTGGAATTGCTTGTGCAATTTCAATGCACCACTTTCTTTCATTGGAAGGTGTGATGATCTTAGAAGGCTCAACGTCTGGACCGCGAAACAAATCCAGAGCTGCAAGCAAGTTGTGAATTCAGTATACCCTAATGTACACATTCTTAGTAAAGTCAAAGAGCATCGCGGTAGCGATCTTCATCGAGCTCCGACGGCGATCGACCGCGATCTTCTTGAGTGCTATACAAGATCGCGATCGGCGCTGCGTCGTGAGCTCTCATGAAGATCGCGCCCGCGATGTAGTTGAGCACTCAACGGGGATCGGCAGGCCGCCGATACTCTGCAGCGTCGGCGGGATCGCGGGCCGATCCGTCCAGAAACACTCAGCGGGATCGCGCGCCCGATCCTATTGAGTTCCAGACCTTCTCATGACTACATTACGAAAAGCTGAACAATAGAATTAAACATGCATTATCGAAAGAAATCGCGCCCGCGATCTTCTTGAGCTGAGGGGGTTAGAACTAACCTTCTCTGAGATGGGCTTTTGGTGCCATGGATCGCCGGCGCCGAAAGAATTCGAAAAATGAAGCCTTCATGCGCTGCGGAAGGAGGAGGGAGGTGAAGGCGAGAATCGCGGAAGGCGTCGGGCGGAAGAAGCGGAAAATTCTCGAAATCGCGAAATTAAATAATCGCTATCAAGGCGGAATAATTTAATACGCACGCGTCGCGGGACTGCCCGCGCCATAAATGCTCAAGATTAATACGGCCGGCATTCATAATTACACACCATTAATGCAGCCGCCCTTATTTATGGAGACCCAACAACTTTATTGTAAATGTGGCGTTTTCCGGACAAGAGGTACTTTTTGTCCTGGACCTCTAAATTCAAAATGTGTACGTAAAGTGAGAGATATAACCTTCCCCCCGTGCCAACAGACCGCGCAATAAAAGCACCACGGAACCAAAATGTACACGCCTCTGGAGCACGGTTGAAGGACTGAAAAAGACAACTGAATTTAAATTTTGAACCCGAATTTCGCGCTCCGTCTTGAAGGCGGGATTGCCATTTTGTAATCGAGCAGGATGTTCTTCTCGTTTGGGCGCTCGTTCTGTTCCTCGAGGCGCTCGATCTGTTCTTCAGGGCTCTAGGTCTCATCTTGAAGGCGCTCGCCCTAACTTAAGCTACGGGGTACAAAATCCTAATGCCTTCTTGTTTATCCAAATAGAAATTATCCAATTCGGGACTGATTTTTCGATTTGTTGTAAATGCGTGGTTATAATAGTGTTTTCACAACCATAATGTAATTCAGCGTATTGACACCATCTCTTTCTTGGTATATCTTTGTTCCGCGGATCCGTATAATCTGGTAAGCGATGCCCAATTCAATTGTTTATTTCTCGGACTAATTGATAGTGAGGGGATATCACAGTAACATAATGGTTCTGCTAATGGTTCTGCTACCATGTGTACAATTCATGACAGATCTCCATTGTAATTAACAGAAAGGCTTAGAATCGTTGTGGAAATAACAGTTGCAATTAGTATTCACGTAAACATTTGATTTGCGAGAGTTACTCAAATATCTCTTTGTTGCTCAGTTGGACCTGTTCGGATCTCTGCCTAAAAGAATCGCGACTGCGTTCATCCGGAGCATAGCAGTTATAACGCGACGCGAGATTACATCGAGTCTATCGCGATTGCGATCTTGTCGAGGTAAGTCCAGTAGGAAAGTGTTTTTTAAATGGTCAGAGAAAATAGTTTGAGCTGAATGTTAGTTAGATTAGAGAAAGATTCTAGGTAGATTTGAAGGATTCAAGATGTCCGAAGGAGAGGTCCGAAGGATCGCACTCGCGATCTCCCCGACCCCTCTGTGTCTTGTGCTTGTTTGATTCATACCTATGTGGTCAAGCGGATCGCCCTCGCGATCTTCCTGAGGTTTTATGTCATCCCTTGTGGCCTTTAGTAATGTGCATTTTTTTCTACTAATGAGGTCCAGCGGATCGCCATCGCGATGTTGACGAGCAGTGTTGACTTTCTTGTAGGATGGAACCTCTACAGTCTTTCTACCTGTTGGGGAAGAAGGTGGCTGAGGGCAGAGTGCATAACTTCAAAAATCACCACAACGTCCCTGTGCCAGACGAATTGATGGTAGTTTCTCTTGTCGTTGTCTTTGATGGGCAGATACCACTGCCGTTTCCCGAACCAGAATTGAACCAGCTAGGGGAAGCTATTGGTAGCTTCGTTCTTTGGTCCAAAAGCGACGTTCAGAATGAAATCACGCCAGGACCCGATGTTAGCACACCACCTGGTCAGATCAAATGGATAAATTGGCAAGTCCCAGTAAATGCTTGTGAAGAAAACAGTAAACCAATTGAATTGCGGGGGATTTGGTGGGGATAAACTAGTGGAAAAGACATGTGAGTTCTTGCCGCGAGTGCTGCAAACCGCCTTATGCTGGTGTCATCGTCTTCGCAGATCCAAACGATGCCGTATCTGACATGAAGTTGGGTGAAGCATGGATAGGGGTTTCCGTTATGAATTTGTTGCCCATGCCCGAAAAAATTTCTATGCTCACGGGGCTTGTGCGTGAAAATGCCACAGTGCATGACTTGGTGAGATGGCCAATAGCATTGGTACTTTCGTTGACGATATTCCGGTTCAAGTCTAGTTACGGCGTGAAGGAGATGGGGTCGAGAAGGAAGCTTATGCCATCGGTAGGAGGCTGGAGGAGTAACAAAAAAGACGATTACCACATGGTGAATAGGAAGGCGAGAGGGCCTTCGACCCCAAACAAAGGTGAAAGGAAAACCACACCCCGAAGCTATCTTGCAATTCAGGTCCTCGATGTCTTTACTGAAGAAGAGATGTTGTGCTAATTTCCGCTTAAAGAGGTATCCGCCATGAGGACCTTTTTTTGGAACATGAAAAGCTCGAACGTCACGACTTTTTCGCGCATACAACATGCTAGATCTTTGTTCAGAGAATGGAAGTGTGAAAAAGCTAATCTTGAACAACAAGCAAGTCCGGTAGAAGGCATGGCATAGTGCTTTACGGTATACCGGTTTCTACATTTTACAAATGGAAGAAGCTTTATTTGAGCGGACACAAGATTAAGCGAGCATGGAAACTCCCGGGTCCATGAAGCCAAGGTCTCATACACCGGGCCGGAAGTCTTTGTGCTATCTATGTACATAGATGAAAATGCTTGAAACTATGCCACACCTCAAAGGTTAGGAGTGGGGGCACTAGAGAAAATGTGAAGAGATTACCTTCCATCTTGACTAAGAAGGACATACATCAAGAGGTAGATATAACCGTCCACGAGATGACAGAAAACATGTTTCTCCGTCGTCCTTCTTGTCAACGTGGAAGGAGAACCACTCGAGGTAGCAATGCGCAAAAAGGATAGCATTTTCTAAGTGTAATACACGTATTGTGATAAAGGAGAAGCTTGCCAAGACTAGAGATCCAAGAGAAAGAAGAAGAGAGCTTGCCGTGGAAAGGAAATCTCACATGACGTGACCCAACTTTCCTCGGGGAGTCTCTCTTGGTCATGGAGAGCTTTGTCTCATCGATCTCTGAACATGCCTTAACCATTATACATGATAAAATGGATCGAATAAGGCGATGGTTCCTCGTCCGGAGAAGCTAGCAAAATCTGTATGGAGGGGTGAGCGGTTGAAGGTGAGTCTTCTTGGTGCTCTCATGCATGGGCATGGTGTAGGTGCCTTGGGCCACTTCTCCATTTGGACCTCGGCCTGATGATTCAATTTTCATGTGGGATCTTTAAATCATACCTTGAAAACACTAGAGAATCAATCTGAGGACAACCGGGTCATTTGAGAAATACAAATCATCAAGGAAGTCTGCCAAGTGGAGCAATTTTGAACACGGAAGCCCTTAGGACAAAAATGGTGAATGGCACTAGAAATGATTTTATGCCTCCTATCAAGGGCCCTCTGATACCGAAGAAGTTGCCTAGGAGGCTTTACGTGCAGCTAGACAATTGCTCAGGACAAAACAAGAACAGGTATCTTTTCTCTTACTTGTCATACTTGGTCTGGTTAGGTGTCTTTGATCAGGTGCAGCTGGGATTCATGATGGTTGGACACACCCACGATGACATAGATGCCCTCTTTGGAAACTACTCTAATCTATTGAGAAGATCAGATGCATTGACTATTCCGGAGCTTATGCAACTCTTCAGGCAGTGTAGTTCAAAGTCTCCTACACCCTACCTTTAGGGAAAGGTCCTTATGCACAAATATCAACATCTGACATAAAGAGACCCTCTCAAACTCAAACATAGTCGGTGCTATAGGAGACCATTGGGAGGAAGGAAGACACCTTGCGACATACCCAAGAACGAAACTAGATGTCAAACAGATGAATAGACAAGTAGAGTGAAGGAAGCATGGTATAGAAGGTCAGAAATGAAAGATATTTCCTTGTCAATTCTTCTAACAACTTATTTTACACCTTAGTTAACATTCAATGTCACTCACAAAGACAATAGATGAAATCGAAAGTCAATAAAATAAATTCATATGCTCTATGATACAACTTCGGCTCCTATTCAGGATCGATCTATCTGTATTTACAGTATAAATTTCTTCTTAAATATATGCAGGGATCACCGCAATTCGGCAATCCCATAATCTTACCCATTCACAGCTCTGGTCGATTGCTAGATCACATCAATTGTTTCCACCTGGCCGGACCGAGCTAGGATTTAGGGCATATCCATGTTAACCATTGAAACTTCGTTATTTCCCAAATATTCAATGAATAATAATAGGTCTAATGTTTCAATGGTTTTCAAACTCATTATCTTAACACTTCCCCATCATTGAATATTTCTGCTTTGATCATACGACTATATAACAGTATCAATTTTCTTCTATGCCCTGTACACCAAGTAGATCTTTTAACATGTTAAATCTAGGCTCTCTGAGAGCCTTAGTTAACATGTCTGCTATTTGCCTTTCAGTTGGAACATATTTTACTTCTATGAGTTTTCTCTGAACCATCTCCCTTATAAAGTGCTGCTTCATCTCAATATGTTTAGACCTCTCATGAAGCACTGGATTTTGACTCATTGCTATTCCACTTGCACTGTCACACCACAAAGATGTAGGTTCATTACTTCTCACACCAAGTTCTTCTAAAAGTCTCCTTATCCATATTATTTCTTTAGCAGTCAAAGTAATGGCTATGTATTCAGCTTCTGCACTGGACAATGCTACTGTATTCTGTTTTTTACATTTCCAACTTACTGGATTTTCACCAATCATAACCATATAACCTGATGTTGAATGTCTCAAATCTACATCTCCACCTCAGTCAGCATCTGTATATGCATCAATATTATATCCAGTGTCTCTAAATGTTATTCCATGATCCATTGATCCTTTTAAGTATCTTAAAATACGTTTTGCAGCTGCCCAATGCTGTCTCCCTGGATTGTTATTATACTTGCTCAATAAGTTAACTGCAAAAGCAATATCAGGCCTTGTGGCTCCAGATAAATGCAAAAGGCAACCAATCAGACTTCTATAAGGAACTTGCTTCATGTATTCAATTTCTTCATCAGTTGTAGGGCACATTTTCTTGCTGATCTTGTGTCCTGGAACCAGAGGTGTACTTACAATATTACAATCTACCATTTTAAACCTATCAAGCATACCTTGAATATAATCTGCCTGGCTCATGTTGATGGTTTTCTCAGCTCTATTTCTGATCACTTTAATGTCCAAGAATTTCTTTAGCTCCCCCAAATCTGTCATCTTAAACCTTGACTTGAGCAACTTCTTGCAAGTCTCTAGACAAATCAAATTGTTAGAAAACATCACACAATCATCTACATAGAGTGCAATTATGCAAAAATGTTCATGCTGCTTGTAAACATACAAATTCCCATCTCCATTGAGCTTCATAAATCCCTGTTCAGTCAAATATTTATTCATGCAAGTGTACCATGCTCTGGGTGACTGCTTGAGTCCGTATACTGCCCTCTTTAATTTCCAAATTTTGTCCTTCTTTTCTTCAAACCCTAGTGGTGGCATCATGTAGATTTCTTCCTCTAATTCTGCATTCAAAAATGCAGTACTAACATCCATATGGTGCACTTCCCAATCCATTGAGTTAGCTAAGGCCAGCATAATTCTTATGCTTGATAACTTCACTATTGGCGAATAAGTGTCATTATAGTCAACTCCCTTTTACTGAGTAAAACCCTGAGCAACCAGTCTAGCCTTGAACCTCTTTGATCCATCTGGAAGCTCTTAGTGCGTTTAAATGCTGCCATTTCGTCATTCATAGCATCTTGCCATTGTTTGCTATTTTCATCATTCATTGCTTCCCCATATGTTTGTGGTACATTATTTCCTATTGCTGTCATCAGATGTGGAACTAGTTCTTCTTCCATTGTCTCTAACCTTCTGCTTTTTCCATCAGTCTCTCTTCCCATCTCATCAACCTTAATGCCCTTATCTGCCAATTCCTTTTTCAGTCTTTCTGCTTCTGTCATTCTCTTCCTTTGTCTACCAGCAGTAATTCCTTCTTGTACTAGTTCTTGATTAAAATTATTATCTGTTATGCCAGCTTGTGTCATTTTATCCGAATCCCCATCATCATCACTATCAAGTTCAATATTATGATCTGTTTTCCCTATTGCCTCTGTCTCCTTCTTATTTTGAGTTTTTAGATTTTTAAAATCCTTATATAACTGCTCTTCAGAGAATACAACATCTCTGCTTATCACTATCTTTCTTTTACCTGGAACATAGAGTTTATATGCCTTGGATTCCTCGTCATACCCAATCAGAAAAGCAGTTAAAGCCCTGTCATCTAATTTACTTCTCAACTCTTCTGGAATATGTACATATGCCAAGCAGCCATAAGTTCTAAAATTTTCATATGATGGCATCCTCTTAGACCATAGCAGCTCTGGTACTTCACCTTCAATGCTAGAACTTGGAACCCTATTTTGTATATAAATTGCAGTCCTCAATGCTTCTTCCCATAACATATTTGGTAATCCAGCATGCTTTAGCATAGCCTTGACTGCATTAAGACATGTTCGATTCTTTCTTTCTGCTACCCCATTCTGTTGGGGAGAATACCTGCATATTAATTGCCTCTTGATTCCTTTCTCAATGCAAAAGGGTCTAAATTTTTTTGAAATGTACTCCCCACCCCTGTCATATCTCAAACATTTTACTTTATAGCCTGTTTCCCTTTCTACTTCATTCACATATTCCTTGAATGCTTTCAGAGCTTCATATTTCTTTCTCAAACAGTAGCATTTAGCTTTTCTAGTATAATCATCTATAAAAGTGATGAAGTACCTCTTTCCAGAATAACTTCTTACATTGAGTGGGCCACATATGTCTGTATGTATTAATTCTAATGGTGTTTCTGCTCTCTTTGTTCTCCCGCCAAAAGGAAGCCGAGTACTCTTTCCTATCATGCAACCCCTGCATACAAAATTCTTTGCATCTTCCCCGGCAGCATTAATGTATCCCAATTTGTTCAGTGCTTTCACATTGTTCATATTTGTATGCCCTAGCCGTTCATGCCATGTTTTATAGTTAGGAATTGACACTTGATTAACTGCTGGCACATTATCAGAAACATCCAACTCAAAGAGGTCACCAACCCTTTTTCCCAAAAAACATGTTTTATTATTACAAGAGAGGGGTAGAAAACCCGTCTCCTGGAGCAGGATCTGATATCGAACTGTGGATTTCACCCCCAAGTGCCCGTGCTAAGAAGACCTTCTGTACCAGCTCTAGGTCGTGGTGAGGGATAACCGGCTCGACCAATGCCCTAAATAGGTGTGACTGGTGGCCCCAGGCATACAACTCTGCCTTGTGCTATTGCTCTGCATGGCATATAGTGTTTTCCAGCTTGCTGTGACACACAACTTGATGGAAGCATCCCAGTGCGTGGTAGTAGAAAACTCGATCCCTATAATGTAGGCTCGATCAAAAACCGTAGTTTTAGAACTCTAGAGTTTTGAAGGTTTGCTGGCGTATTCGTATCTGAATGTGTATGAAGCTAACGCTGGCATGTGGTTTTTGACAAGAAGCTGCTGGCACATCTAACTCTGGACAGACCCAGGAGCCTCCTGCCATGCCCATGAGTTGGGGGGCAATTGACGTGTCTATCATATTAGGCCTCTCAGGCCAGGATGTTCCCCTCAATTTTTATGAAGCTCTATCATCCTTCTATGATAGAAGATGCATAGTAGGGGCTGTTGCCTTGGAGAGGGGCTCCTCTGCAGATCACTTGCATGTCCAGAGTGTTTTGAGAGCACATTTTAGATCTCCTAAGGCCATGGCAATGAAGGTATCAAGAAGCCAGCAGGTGTGGTTCTGGTCTGTAAGGCGCTTAAGAATACGAGGCTCCACTGCTTTGAAGGGATGGTGGACTACTGTATGAAGGATATTGGGAAGGTGCATTATTCATGTCATCTGCATAATGTGAGTGATTCCATGATAGAGAAGGGCAAGGACCTGTACTATGTGTTCTTGACAACTGTAACATCCTCAATAAGACAGCACATTTCGTTTCCTATCATGGGGGATGCCATGCCACACCGAGCCTCATTTTTACCTTGGCTAGAATGATCAGGAGCGGCAAATACACCCTATCCAGCAACTGGATAATCCCTTCTAACACAGCCCACGTCAATGAACACAGGGTCCGTCCAGCCTGGAGGATCCTCCTGAACCCTGCTCGTTGCATGTCTTCAGATATGCGAACAATCCTATATGGCCTGCCAACTGGCTATGTGCCAGTTGAGAGAAATGGACCTGGCAGACGTAGGTACTGGGATGACTCCGTTCCTGCCGATGAGGCTGATGAGAATTTCCATGATATTTGTGCCCATACGTTCAGTCCTGAGCTTGTGATACCTGATCATGATGCCGATTACATTCCAGTGTGCATAGGAGATCATAGCATGACTGTTGGCTAGGCCTATTAGATGAATGTGTGCACAGGAGATCATAGCATGACTGTTGGCTAGGCCTATTAGATGTTGTGTGATTGTACAGTTTCTTTATGTCTTGCTTTTCTTGTTGCAGGTTTGAAATGGAGGTGGATATGAATGCCCATGCCCAGGATGGTGCAGGTCAACTGTGGTGCACATAGATCCTTCGTTGATCAGTTCTAGCGTTGATGCCTCTCATCCTCATGCTCAGGTTTACCCACTGGAGCTAGAGGAGACATTCTGTGCTGAGGAATTCGTGAACCAGCTAGTTCAGATTGGCACGGAAATGCATAGGATGACGGCTTCAATGCGCATTCTCAGGCCGTCAGCTTCGCAGGTTCTACTTAGCAATTGATACTGCCATGAACAGTGTTGCGTGGGAGCATCTCGGAGTTGTCACATCTGAGCTTCATACTCCTAGGTAGCACATGAGCCTTGCAAGGGCGCTGTTGTCACAGGAGATCCAGCAATTGGATAGCGTCATAAGGCAGGCTCGCTCTGGAGAGCTGCGCAACTAAGTTCATGCTTATGTCGTCTTTGCTCTGTACTTTGTGATTCCATGAATGTATATATTCCATGTTTGTGCTGTAAAGAAATAGGCGTTTCAGTTACTTTGCTTGATTTGTGGTACTGTATATACATGCCCTTGTTTTGTACATTGCTTAAAGGCATGGTATTGTGCAAGGGACGCTCCTATTAAGAGGGGTCAATTTGGCCCCATGCTGACTCGATATGGTTGGCCCGGATCTTCTTGGCCAGCATATTCTGCACAAGGTGCCGCCATCTGACGGCCCCAAGACGATAATACACACCAAGTTACCTCTATAAGTCACCTCTATAGGACGAAGCTACTTGTAGGACGAAGCTACCTCTATAGAGGTGAATGATGTTGCAAATATAAGAAATTTATTGTCTTATAAAATTCCGAGGAACGATCAGAGCCGTCCAAATAACGCAGCTGGTCATATACCCACGTAGCAGACCCTGTGACATGACATCAACGTACTTTTTAAACTCCAGAGCGCCGGAGCAAGCTCCCCATTTTCCGGCTATGGCGCCTCTCCTTTCTCCCATCCCGCTTACCTTGGCATTCGCTGCCATTGCTGCTGCTTCCGGAATTTCACTTTTCTTTCTTTTTTTTCCTGGCCAGTATGAATCCCTCGTTTTCTCAATTTCTTCGCAAAATGGCCATTTTCCCAACTCGCATTTGGGCGTCTTCAGCAATTTGTACAGACTTGGTTCCGAACCCAATTGGCCTGTAAGCTTTTCTTTTCTTTTTTTTCTCCAGATTCTGGTTTTTTCCTTCTTGATTGCATTCAAATCCGTGCTAGATTGGGATGTTATGGTTATTATGAAAACGAATGGTTCCACATGTGAAATGTGTTTCTTTCAGAAGCTTGCATTTGATTGGCGGACTGTGGGTGGCACAGTAGGTGCAATTTTTGGCGCAGCTGTCAGTAGCGTCGGAGGAGTTGGAGGTGGTGGAATTTTTGTTCCTCTACTGTTGTTAGTTTTTGGATTCGATGCGAAAACATCTCCTCCGCTATCTAAGTGTAGATCCCAGATCCTCAATTATTCTAGCTAATTTTTGCTGAAAATTTTGTTCTTGATGACTTTCCTTTTATGCAGGCATGATTATGGGGCAGTCTGTTTCGACTGTTTGGTTCAACTTGAAACTAAAGCACCCCAATAAGGACATGCCAATCATCGATTACGATATGGCACTTATTCTTCAGCCTATGCTCCTCCTTGGAATTAGCATGGGAGTAACTTTCAATGTCATGTTCCCAGGATGGCTGACTACTCTCCTGCTTATCATCGTCAATGTTTGTACGCCCCATTGTCAAATTTTTGTAGTTTTTTTAGTCCTTTCTCCAATTTTTCTGCATGCACTAAAATTGCCGTTAAACAGCAACATCAACAAGGGCTTTTTATAAAGGTGCTATGATGTGGAAAGAGGAAAATGTTGGGATGGAAAGTAAGGTAAGCAGTTTTGTGCTAGTAAAATTCTCATCTTTCTTCATTGAATGAGTGAATCTGCACAGACTTGTAAAGAAGTACAGAAGAAGTGCTTTGGTTTTCCAGTTATTTTATTCAATTTTCACGAGATTATTGTGGCATTTGCATGACTGTTTTGCTCTTTAAAATCTCACAGGTTTTGTATGACTGTTTTACAGCAAGATGATTTGAAGCAACCACTGTGTGTTAATGTTGGCCAGAGCGGTACTGACCCACCTTCCCAAAAAGTTTTAACATGGTGTCATCTTATATATAATTTTTTTGACATATCCATAACTGCATTCATTTGTTGTAGATCCAGAAGGTGGAAATGCAGATGAACAGCTTGCTGTTCCTTCAGACGTTGCAGTAAGAATATGGATAATCGAGGTTTTATTGGATTAAGAAGATTGCTTTATAATGAAATTTCTTACTTTCAGGACTCTCTTTGTGGCAACATGAGGTGGAAACCGTTTTTAATTCTTTGTCTAATCTGGATCAGCTATTTAGTATTAGAGAATTTAAAGGTAGGCTAATTTTTATTTTTGAAGCAGCCCATACAGGTGCAATTTGATGTTTGGCAATAGCGGACTTTGTCTAATTATTACTGTCTTACTTTATGCAGTCGAGCTCAATAAAGTGCAGTGTACAATACTGGATCTACAGCCTTCTACAAGTATGCCCTTTTCTTCTCTCTAACATAGATTCCTAAGAATGTTTGTATACTCTAAATGGTGGAATTAAAGCTATAGACATCCTTAAATTGATCAGGTTCCCGTCTCAATTAGTGTGGCTGTGCATGCCGCAATTGTTTTGTACAAGAAGGGGAGGAAAGAAGCATGTGCAACCACGGAAGGCACCTATAATTGTTCAGAATACAAGATTACTCGATTAATTCTGTATGCTTTTGCTGGTGTGATTGCTGGTATAGTTGGAGGATTATTGGGGCTTGGTGGTGGAGCAATTCTGGCTCCTCTACTGCTAGAAGTAGGACAGCCCCCGACGGTAAATGCTTAACATATTGTGTTATTTGTCTTTGTTCTATTCAACTTCAACTAGTAATTTGGAATTTCTAGGTTGCTGGTGCTACTGCAATATTCATCATGTTGTTCTCTTCTTCCATGTCAGTAGTGGAATACTATCTTCTGGGCAGGTTTCCAGTTCCATATGGTATGTTATGTGCATTGTAAATGGACAATGTAGCTTCTCTATGTATGATGATTCATTTTTCTGTCAATTTGCAGCTTTATATCTGACAGGAATCTGTAGCGTTGCTGCATTTTGGGGGCAGATCTTATTGCGAAAAACCATAAAGGCACTGGGCAGGACCTCCATTATCATTTTTGTCCTTGCATTTGTAATTCTTCTTAGTTCCTTCACGCTAGGTGAGAAGTATGCCATCTATTTTCTAAATTTGCCATTAATGTAGCGAAAGCATTTTGAAGTCATGGCTTTGGTTGCAGGTGGTGTGGGCATTGCAAATGCAATTGATCAGTATAGAAGAGGAGAGTATATGGGAATTGATGATGTTTGTACCTCCTAATGCACAAGCAAGAGGCAGGCTTACACCTCATAAGTCATGTATAGAAGCATTACTATTGAAGTTGGGTTCATAGCTCATGAGCCTGATTGCTCATAGATAGGCTCGTATCTCATGAGCCTTCTATAGGAAAGGATCAGCCTTGTATAGGAAAGCATTGATTCATTTTGTAGATTGGGATTATGCCCTATAAGCCTATTTTAGAGTGCTAGCCATTGATGAAGCCATTGTTCTTCTTTATCCATCCATGTTAGGCTTATACTTCAGAAGCCTGTTAATTTTTTTATTTATGTTAAAGGGCATGTGAGATCATGCCAAGGAGAAAGGCATAGCATTATTAGGCTTATACCTCATAAGCCTGCTAATTATATTTATTTATGTTAAAGAGCATCCATGCAAAGGGGATCCAGAAAGCTTGCACCTCGTGAGCTTCTAAGTGCAGGTGACTTGATTGTCGTTCATGTTTTTCACAGAGATTAAAGAATAAATCATCTGCTGGTTACGAGGAATGTCTTTCCGCTCCTTGAATATTTGGAAAAATAGCGAGGTTGATGCACTAATTTCTTTCTGATTTGTACTGAATGGGTAAATATGATCATTGAAAAATCTCATTGTACAAGAAATTTGTTGCGGTCACCTTGAACCCGCAATTTTGTCTTTGTGTTTTAGTGTCCACAGGATAAACGGATTGTGCTTCTAATTACCATGGAATTTTCAACTCCGTGATCTTTGCGACACAAGCAGGAACAAATACAACTCTATTCTCCTGATTGAAAAAGATTGTCCCAATTGTGGTACAAATACAACTCTATTCTCCTGATTGAAAAAGATTGTTCCCAATTGTGGTATTGTGAGGGTAAGCTAACTGGTTCATGATTCCTAGTTAGCAGCTCTTGACTGACTACGTATCCGCCAGGTTATAGTTATGACAGAGCCCGATCTAGCCCATCTGCAAAATATGCACGGGGAGATAGGACCGTCAACCCTAGCTGTTGTCTATAGCCAGCCCCGCCATTTCCATATCTCGGTCTACTCTATCTTAAAGCCCAGCTGTCAATCTACTTATCTTATGCGCCTGAGCCTGGGTAGGAGCTCATATATTTTACGACATATTGATATCTTTGATGTATCTTTAGTAGTATGGATGTGTTATCCTTCGAGATAGTTGATTGTATTATTTAGTGTTAGTGCTGAGGTAGTTGATTGTATTATTTAGTGTTAGTGTTGACATTATGTTACGCTTATAGAGGATGGGCGTCAAGGCACCTCTGTGTCCCCTTCCTGCATTGGGGATATCTTGGGTGGGGGATAGATGAAGGGTCTATGTTGTGACGACCATACGGATATTCGTATCATACAAACATTATACTCGTATGTACAAAAGATGGTCGTCACACGGATGCAAAAGGGTAGTTGCACAAAACAGAGTTTGAACTCACAACCTTCCAGTTGCAAGTCATACACCTTTGCCAAGGGCGCTACCAATATTTGTTAAAGATATTACCTCATCTCTTCCTTATATGTGGGATTATCTTCAAGAGGTTCTAGAATATTCTAGAACCCAAATGCATGTGCGACACTTGGTGAGATCTCATCCATTGGAGTGACGCGATCCTGACCGTTGGCCTAGATATATAAGGAGGCACCTCCTTCTTGTCGAACCATTCCGGTTCAATGCCAGTCTTGAGCCTTCTAAGCATCTGTCTCGTGTTCCTGCTTGCCTTCGGCCCATTGTACTCTTGATTCCTGTTCATATATCAGATTCTTTGCCGATCTTGGCGTATTCCTCCCATATTTCTTGCGTTTTTCACGTATTTTCCTTATTTTCGCGTAGGTTCATGACAGTTTGAACTGGAATCCCTTGCCGGTTCTTGCTTGTTCTGATCCTAAGCATTTTTTTGCTCGTATTTGGTGATTTTATAGCTATGGAGGAGGTGTTGACTTTATTACAACAAGTCCAGCAGTTTGTTCAAGTATGCCAGCAGTTGCAGTTGGACAATAAAGAGCTTAAGGAACATGTTGCTTCACATGAATCTGCTTCTAGCTCTGGATTGAGGCTATTAGAGCCTAACAAAAATCCTAAAGAGAAGATAAACATATTGGGGTTGCAAAAAAAGAACTAGTTGGAGTCTTCAATTCCACTCTGTTCTGTCTAGTATATATTTGAAAACATGTATATGCAATTCTACACTCAGTATATTGTATATAATGTCTTAAATACATTGCAATTGTTACAACTCTCACTTGAGTGATCACATATACATCTTGAATGGTTGAAGTAGCAGTAAGATTTTTAGAGAAGAATAGTTGATGAAATGTAGAAGTAGTCATGCTGACTAACCATATGTAACACGACCTTTCTAGCCAAGGAGCCAACACTGATCTGTTCCTGCAAAACAAAGTTTCTGATATGAGGCCACAATATCCTCGCATATTCCCAAGGAGCTAACCCTGGTCTGTTCCCATGAAAAAGGGTTTCCAATATGAGACCACAATATCCTCGCATCTTCTCAGAACGTTAAGGTCTGGAGGCAATAGTTGAAACCCTTCACTTGCAAAACGAGAATGCCAGTGCTTTTATGTCTCAGGCCTCTCAGCCCTCTTCAATTCCTCACATGCCATGGCATTTGCAATCCTACTACCAAGTCATAAGCTGTTCTACCATTTGCTTTGCTATTCCATCCTCCATGCAATTGTCATGGTGGCATAAAATGGGAAGAGATCCACTAATCTCTTCAAGACAAAAGGTGCAGTTTACTTCATGTTGCAAAATGTTGTTGTAAATAGCGTAAGTTTCATGTCTGCCACTTTTTATACCCATTACTTTCGAGGACACTTTAGGATCAAGCTCTTTTCAGCCAAGCACTGCATTATTAACATATCTCCTTCATGCAAATTCAGATCACTTGGTCCTATATTTTCCCATTTGTATTCAATGACATGGACTCTAAGATTGACATGCTTGGATTTTGCATGTTTAATTATTCTCATGCTTATATCTTCCATAATCTTCTTAGCATATCCATAAAAGAGAAGGTCTATAAGTATAATGAATGGGACCCTCAAATTTCTCCTCTATTCCGTCTGTTTTACCACGCGGAATTGGCCTTTGAATTTCCAGATCAGTACCGCCAACCTATTTCACATAGAGGCCTTCGCAGCTGCAGACTCTGCGGGAGCTTATTTCTTTATAAACTGGCCGGACTTTACGGGAGCTTCTTTGCTCAGAAGATCAGAATCGAAGCTTTTTGGCCTTTCTGCTCACCTTTTAACTGTACTAATTGTATTGCATTGTTTTTAGATTCATAGTCTGTAACCCAGATGGGTCCAGCTTGAATACAGTTTTAGGCTTATTTTAGATCTTGACGGATGTTGTCTTGCTAAAACATGAGAAGTTCAGGATTTTTTCATCGCTTCACCTGAGCCAAATTTATAGAGCCTAGAAACTTTAGAATGCTAAGTATTAGAGTTTGAATTTGCAAAAGCTCCAAACCTTTGAACCAAAGAAGTCTGCGCTGATTCTTCCAACGACTCACCTTTGCTTTCATTTCTAGTTTCCAAAAAACCCTGGACTCTACTTCTTGTGAAACCTGTAAACGATCCTCTTTCCTTTCATGGCAGCTCAGATCTGAAGAAACCACAGAGCTCCAAAATCTTCTACGACGAAATTTGAGGGTCCCATTACATTACGTTTGATATTTTCAGGCGTCCGTCGAAAAATTTCTCGGCAGCCCCACTAGCCTTGGCAGAGCACTCGCGGCTCCGCCGCTCGTGCATTGCCTTAGCTGGCGATGGCATCGAAAAATTTTCAGGTGGAATCCCTTCCCCCTGAATATTATCTACTACATAATACACAACTGAGGGGGGCCAGATAGGCGAGAGGCCAAAGCACAGATGAGAGTTGGACATTGAAAGCCATAGCTAAAATAAGATCCATAATCCACAATATGTACACTATTAAAAGCCACACAAACTTCAGAATGTTTTGATTGGCAAAGAAAAAAGGCGTTCTCACTTGAGCGGTGGCTGTCACAAAGGATCTGAAAATGTTGTCATGAGGGACCTGAAAAATATTGAGCATTTGTTCTAATGAAAGTTGACTATATTCTTGAACACAGTCTCCATGAAGGCGTGCAATTAAGAGCTCGACAAAGGCAGAGACTAGGCGTTGTGTAGCATTTCCAGTTGGAGGATCATGTTGGATTAATGTCGTAATTATGTACTTGTTCTCTGGCACATGCCCTGCAGAAATCAACCTTGCACAGCCCACTACATCTCTATAAGGTCCATATTTGGTAGACCTAATTTGCATACTAATTGTTTATAATCTAAAGCATGAGGATTCTATCTGCTTCAAAAGGACCGTCGCGTGTGGTGCCATTTAAACTAGACCATTTAGGTCTCAAGGCTGTATAGAGTTCATATATGCTAAAGGGTGATCAGAATTTGAAGTAGTAGTGAGGAATACAGTAACATACGGAGAACTCCATTCTGTCATTGATCATATAATGAAACTTGTCCAGCATACAAAGAGAGACGGTTCCAGCAATCAAGGCAATCGCTTTGCACATCCTGAACTCAAGGAGCTTGATTTGGCAACATCCAAAAACAAAGTCCTAAATTGCAAGTTTACAATAATAGCATATGAGTATTATTATGTCACAGTTGTCAACAATCTCTATAATTGTCAGTACTCCCTCTCAGAATAAACTCATATGCTAATCTCTCAAAGACAAACAAACTTCTACACTTCAAGAGACTAAAGAAAATCTGAACTGAATAAAACTAAACAGGAAATAATTTAAATTCTCTTCAAGCAATTTTTGACCTGTTTGCAGCATGCTCACACCTGAACCAATCCCATCTCAGCAACACATTCAGCAAATCTCTTCTTTCCAAGTGGCTTGATGAGTGTATCAGCCATCATCTTATCTGTTCGCATGTGCTGAAGTTTGAGATGTCCTTCGGCAATCTTCTCACGAGTAAAATGATTATTGCACTTCTATGTGTTTGGTCTTCGATCAGTGAAATGGATTTTTGGCTAAAGATACAGACTGTTATTATTGAATAGAGTTGTGGCTTCTGTCTGAAGTTGGAAAAGCTCAGCCAAGAGTCTTCTAGTCCAAATACATTCCTTAGATGCTCTGCGCAATGCCATGTACTCGGACTCACATGTAGAGATAGCAGTAGCTCTTTGCTTTCTGTTGCACCATGATACTACTCCCCCTTGCAAGAGAAAGCAATATCCAGTGCGTGATTTTCTATCGCTTGTATCACCTGCATAATCAGCATCTGCAAAATCTTGGAAAGTAGTCTTAAAATCGCCTTGATAACAAATATCAAGGCCGGGGTTGGCATGAAGATAGCGGAGGAGTCTCTTTAAGGCAAGCCAATGCTCAGGTTGAGGATGCTCCAGAAAGTGACTAAGGGGGATAGTTGCTTGGGCAATGTCAAATCGGATGCACACCATGAAGTGCATGATAGACCCGACGATGCTTCCGTAGGACAACCCTCTAAGTCTAAGGGATCATGTAGTTTGATAGCAGTAGGGACTGTGCTAATGGATGGAGTGTAGATGCCCTTGCTGGCATGCATGTGACAGGCCTTGAGTAAGTTTAGAATGGATTGGGTTTGGTGAATAGTGATGGTATGTGGAGATATCAGCCAAGACTTGAATTCCAAGGAAGTAATGAAGTGGACCAAGGTCAGTCATGTGGAATTGGCTTTTGAGGGCTGATTTAGTGGCAAACATTAACTCAGGGCTGTCATTGCCAATGATAAGGTCATCAACATAGAGACTATCACAATAAAATGCTCATTGTGCCTCTTGCAGTCCGAGTTTCTCCTGTGTTATCCTTGTTTTGTGAAAAACCTGTGGATGGTTTGGTACCATTGTCTCGGGCTAAGCAATAAATGGCTTTCTTCAGCTTATACACTTTCTTGCCATGCCATGTTGGATGAATCCTGGAGCTTGTTTCAAATAGGCCTCTTTCTCTAGCTTATCATGCAATGGCTTTCTTCAGCTTATACACTTTGTTGCCATGCCATGTTGGATGAATCCTGGAGCTTGTTTCAAATAGACCTCTTTCTCTAGCTTATCATGCAAGAACGTTGATTTGACATCCATTTGCTGAAGATCAAATCCTTTGGCAGCAGCCAATGCCAATACAACTCGAATAGAGTTCATGCAAGTTAGAGGTGCATAGGTCTCATGGAAATCTACACCTAGAGTTTGAGAGTAGCCCCTGGCTACAAAGCGGGCCTTGAATTTATTAACCTCGTTCTTGTCATTGTATTTGACCTTAATGATCCATTTGGAGTTCACCGCCTTCATCCTTTTTGGCAAATCCATGAGTTCCCCTGTATCATTGTCTACAAGAGATTTATACTCTTCTGCCATAGCTTGCTGGCATGCCTGCTTGTTGGGATTTTGCATAACATCAGCATAGCTTATGGGCTCATCGGGTATGATCTGATTATGGAGTGCAATGTAGCTGGAATTTTTGCCTCTTTTGGGCTTAAGATATTCTTGCATCCTGCTGGTCATATGGCGTTGTCTTCCAGACCTTCTAGGGGTAGCTGTAATTTCTAGACCATCAGCATCAACATCACTTTCATCTCTGCATTAGAATCACTACCTAGGCTCATGTCAGGCAAGCTATAACCCTTGCCTTTCCCAATATCAAAGTTATATTTGACAAAAACAACACTCCATCTAATAATGATCTTCCTGGTGGAAGGAATATACAGCCGATACCCTTTAATATCCTTCCCACAAACATATATGAAATCGCTTTGTTTGATAGCTTATCCTTTTTTAGATAAGCAAAAGCATCACATCCAAATATTTTGGCACCTGCAACTTCTGGTTTAGTGCCGCCCCAGATTTCTTCTGGTACAGCTTTAGGTACAGCTTTGGTTGATAGCCTATTCAAAAGATAACAAGCAGTGTGAACTACCTTTTCCCAAATTGCGAGGTCAATTCCATTGCCAAATAACATTGCTCGAGCACACTCTTGGTTTGATTTTTATGTTCGACAACACCATTTTGTTGATGCTCATGTGCCACTGACATTTCATATTTGATCCCTTGATTTTTGCAGAACTCATCAAATTTCTTGTTGAGAAATTCTCCTTCTTCGTCTGTTCTGATTTGTTTGACCATTAGATCACGTTGTTTCTCAATCATGGTCTTCCATACAACAAAATATACAAAAAAAATAGACAAACATCTCTGATTTATGTTTGGGAAAATAAACCGCATTTTTTTGCTGAAATCATCAACCATAAGTAGAAGTACCTAGATCCACCAATCGATGTCACCTTGGCACGCCCCCAGACGTCCATATGAACAAGCTCCAAGCATTGTGAGGCCCTATGGAATTTTCCCTTGTGAAAGCTTCTTCTGTGCATTTTGCCCAACATGCCGCCTTTACAGAGTTCCTTGCGTGGTTCTATTTTTAGTAGGCCATGGACCATCTTCATCTTTGTCATGTCTTTGAGCAATGGAAAATTTGGGTGTCCTAATCTTTCATGCCAAAGTTGGATGTTGTTAGAGGTACATGCATTCAGTGCAACATTTATGGACCAACTCAACTTGTATAAATCACCATCTCTGTCTCCCATGGCCAGCACAACATCTGACCTGTTTTTTATTACACACTACCCATATCCAAAATTAACCAGTAATTTGGCATCATCCAATTTAGATATTGACAATAAATTTGCCTCAAGGTCAGGAACAAGGAGTGTTCTTTTGAATTCCATAGGTCCGAATGGCATTTGCAGTTTGATGGTCTCGATTCCTGCTACTGAAAGTTTATCTTTCTCCATTTTCACATTCTGTGACTAAATTCTTCATAAGCCACAAAGATATCTCTTACATCAGTCATGCGATTTGTGGCTCCTAAGTCTAGATACCACATCCCAAAAGTGTCTGAGCCAAGCAGCATTTAGATTCATCTATCATGCTTTGAGTGTGCAGCTTGTTCATCCAACATAGAATCATACATATGAGCTGCCACAACTTCCTTGCTACAAAATGCATACAATGTGACATGTAAAAAATGATTTTGTACATACATCTATGGTACTTAATCTTGTTATCTCTTTCTCGGATGCACACAAAGGCTTTATCATATTAAGAGACAAAGGAGTCTGAGCTCTCGGATTCTGTGTCAGATTTCGAGGACTTTGATGAGTCAGTCTTTGATGCTTTGTTGGCTTTGGCATCTCTACCCCTTCTCTCAGTTTCCTTTCTATCAAGAGCCCTTCTCTTTCTCCTATTTGGTTTGTGGCAGTCCTTGGCCAAGTGTCCTATTTCATTGCAAGTATAGCACTTGCGAGTTTCTTCCCTTCCATTAGCAAGAGCTTGTATTTCTTTGGAGTTAGTTTTCTTGATCCCTTTTTTATTTCTTTCTTCCAGCAAGAGTTGCTGACAGGCCCAGTCTAATTCGACTTTCTCCACTAAACCTATAATGTTTTTTTACATTATTATAGGAACTGGGAAGGCCCAGCAATAGTGCTCCTACAATGAGGTCATCCTCGATTCCTTTATTCATCCCTTGAAGTTGTTTGGATGCCTGACGAATAGTGCCAATGTATTCTTCCATCCCCATGCCATCCCTTAGCTTGGTATTGAAGACAATCGCATATATATTAGCTAGTGTAGAAAAGTGTTGATGCTTTGTATGACTTCTGCAATTCTTCTCAAGCATATTTGGCAGTTGGAGCTTCAGCTATTTGGGGTGTTAGAGTATCATCAAGATACCTAAGTATCCGGCTCTTAGCAGACCAATCCCTCCGGAGCCACTTTGCAACTGCTTGCTAATTTGCTTCTCTTGCCTTGGCTTCAATTTCGTTGCTCTCTCCTGCACCCTTCACAACTTGGGCTATCGTTGGAGCTACTAGGCTTTTAATTGTCACTTGGTTTTAGTTCATTCCCATTCATGATGCCCCACAAACCTTTCTCACAGAGTTTGGCCTGAACTCTGACGAACCATTAATAGGCATTGCTATAGTTCAAGCTTTCGATCTTCATCGTAGATCGTCCTTCTAGCTTTTCCTTTCAGTTTGGATCATTGCTCTAATACTATATTAAACAAAGTGAGGAATACTAACACACGGAAAACTCCATTCAGTCAGTGATCATATAATGAAAATTGTCCAGCATACAAATAGAGACGATTCCAGCAATCAAGGCAACCGCTTTGCACATCTAAACTCAAGGAGCTTGATTTGGCAACGTCCAAAAACAGAATGATCCCTAAATTGCAGGTTTACAATAATAGCATATGAGTATTATTATATCAGAGTTGTCAACAATCTCTAAAATTGTCAACAATTTCAAAGAATGAGAGTTGATTAGTGCAGACAAGCTCTTGAAGCTCCAAAAAAAAAAAAATTGCTGAGAAAGGCTTTTATGTGGAACATCCTCGTCCACCGAAGCTTAGTAGCAAGCTTTTGGCCATCTTGGCGCAACAGTGATACCATGGAAGAATAGATTCGTGTTTCTATTATTTTCGGAACTTTCAGAAATCAACATGAGCGATACGTCAGATTCTTTAAATACATACGCCTCGCATTTTGTGCCTAAGAAGTTGTAAAGTGAGGACATAGGCCAACCCATAACGAACAGGCCAACCCATATTATTGAACATATTTTTTGGATTAAGCATGTTGACCAAAATTAAACTTTTAATCAACTTCTAAGGGTATATAGTTTGCTAGTTCATGAAAGCGTATATTTAGAACATAAGATTTAGGTGGTTTAGGGGGTGTAACCACATAAAGTGTGAGAATATCTTAAGCCGACATAGGGCTTAAAGTTTCTCCTACCTTGGATGTGGGGATTCCAGTGGTGGGATTTCGATCACGCTAATTGCACAGTCATTACTGCATCTGCCCCTTAATTTAACCATTTCACTCCACTTCAAGATAAATCGAAATGGGATGCCTTGTAAGAACAAGTAAGAGGAAAAAGATGAAGTAGAGCACTTTTAGGTTGAATCAAGCACAAAATAGGTGAAAACTGCACAATACACATGTAACTGTGCTTTGCCACGAGGAACCCCTACATCCAGGTAGGAATATATTAAGCCCACAAACATACCTGGGGTGGGAATAGAAAAATCCTTCTGAAAGGATGTTTTATATGCCACGTTATCAACATTCTTGGCAAGCTTTAGGCATGCAAAAATGAACCCAAAAATGAAAATGAACACATCTATTGCAGTATTACAGGCAAGAAACCTCTGATCCGACTGCCATGGCGCCGGCCAATGTTGGTTACTGCGTGGACGATGGCCAGAATAGCGTGGACTTGGACCCCCGCTTGCCCCTTTTGCAGGATGCGGATTTGCAGGACAAAGTTGTGCTGCTTCGAGTGGATCACAATGTTGTGAAGAAGGGTACCCTCTTTAATTTTTCGTTTGGATTTTCTTCCACCTGACTCTGATTTTGTCTCCAGGAAGAGTTATGGACCAATACAGGATAGATGTCACTCTAGCCACTATGTATAACATCGTTGAACGAGGAGGCAGGTGCGTGTTTTATCTTGTTAAATTTTTATACAATACTTTGTTTAATTTCTTCATTGCTTATAATTATTCTGAATTGGAAAGATTGAGCCTTATGTTCCATGCATCTAACGGGTTTTAAGCCAATTTTGTTGCTTGAAAATTTAAATTTAAACCATATTCTACTTACTATTGTTGCTTGCAAACCTAACCCTGCATTTTTCATCTATCCAGACTGATTATGATGACTCACATAGGACGTCCCTATGACAAGAAGACTAAGGCCATAACAGTTAGTAAGGATGATGCTGTTGATGCAGTGGTTTCATACTTGCAACGCAAGCTGCATATCAAATTTGTTATTCCTCAATTCCGTACAACTGAACATGATGGAATTTTAGATATTGACACCTCCATCAATTGGCTGATCCGTGATTTAAAAGCCAGAAAGATTGGTGGTATATATCTTCCCAATACTAGATGGTTTGCAGTAAGTATATTGACATATGCTCTTTTGCAACTTTATATCCAAGCATTGCTGATTGGTTTCTGCTGGTTTGTACAGGGAGAAGAAGATAAGGGAGAGAAGATGCAGCGTTTCATTGTTCAACTTGCTGGACTTGCTGATGTATATGTAAATGATGCTTTTGGCTCTTGGCAGCCTCATGCTTCTACCTATCACATTGCCAAGTTACTTCCTTCTTATGCTGGCCTTTGCTTACAAGTAAGTTTTGAAACTTCTAAATGCACTATAATTTTCTGAACATTTCTAATCATTTTACATACATTATTGAACTTTGTCTTAGGATGAGCTTTACAATGTGAAGGCAGTTCTAAATCCTGCAAAACCCTTTGTGGCCATAGTAGCTGGAGCCAAGTATGATACAAAAATTGGACCGTTGAAAGAGATTTATAGAGTTGTGGACAAACTTATTCTGGGAGGAGTTGTATATAACACATACCTGTGTGCGAAGTATGGTGTCAAGATCGCTGGAGTGCAGGTGCTATGTTGGACAGTTTATTGCTAATTTCTTTTCATCCTTGATGTTCCAACTTATTTTAGTGTTCAGGACTCAGATATTGAATTGGCTAAGGGGATTGTGGACCAAGATAAAACAGACAAGAAGATTGTGGAACTTCCTTATGTTGTTGAATCTGACACCCTTGATGGACGCCAGGAAGGAAAATACAGGACTATTAGTACTAAGGTATGGTGATAATTCATTTCTGTCCGAAAAGCATCAAAATTCTACTCATGCTTGTTATCACAGGATTTAACTGCTGGGAAGGAGTATAATTATGTCGTGGATGTAGACCCTGCTTCTTTTGATTCACAAACGGTGTTGGAAACTCTGTCTTCTGCAAAGACTATTTTTGTTAATGCTGTTATGGGGTTGATGCCTTATTTTTGGCAAGGAACTAGCAAGATGGATGAACTCATAGATCGGAACCGAGGTGCCCAAAAGTTTTTTGGTGGGGGTGATACTCTACAAGTGTTTAAAAGGTAGTGAATTTTGTTTGTTTCTGCTGGAAGCACACTTATATTTACATAACCTACCTTGATTTTGCTTGTGCAGATTGCATCCTGGAATTTATCATGAAGCTTTGGAGAATCCAAAGTATTATTTGTTTACTGGTGGAGGGACAGTATTGAAAGTTATCGAAGAAGCAAATCCATTTGGTTTGGAAATTGTCAAGGCACTGATTGACAGCAAACAGAACAAAGGGACAAAATGACTACGAGTATAGACAAGTTTTGAAGTACTAGGTAGGGCATGCTTCCATGGAGAAATTGTTTTTGTACATGTGAAGTCAATGCGATGTTTCGGACAGATCGAGTCTTTCAACATTTCGACTTAATTGAGGAGAATTTACAATTATCCATTCAGTATTCCAGACAGACGTTGATTGAGATTCTGTATTCACACAAGTACCTACATATGCCTTGAACGTGTTTTGCAGATAGATTTCAAAGTCCATTTGGACCTTGCCTCATCAACAAAAACCCATGACATGGCAAAAGAACTACGGCGCTGTCTCTTGAAAATGCTTTCTTTGGCGATTTTTAATCCTTGCCGTCGGATTTAGCATCTGTAATGATAGCCATGAGCTCACTCATGAATAGTTCTTGGGTATTTTCTTTGCCAGGTCCAACCTCTCCTTCACAAGTTCAAGGTCCGATTTGTCAGATTGAAGTTCCCATTTTGCTAGCTGCATTTTGGGCCTTGTATTTGGGTTTTTTATGCAACAAAGGTGGGGCTTCAATCTGTCTTTCAAAAATTGCTTATTGAGATTTGATTCTAGAATTAACTACGTAATTCACTCTGCCGCTCGTCGGCCGCCGAGGCTGGCAGCGCCGCCGAGAAGCCCTCACAGGGCATACTGCCCCTCCCAGTGTGAATTACAGGACGTAATTCACTCCAGGCCAAGATTACGAACAATAAGCTCACTCTAGGCCATACTGCCCCTCCCAGTGTGAATTACAGGACGTAATTCACTCCAGGTCAAGGTTACGAACAATAAGCTCACTCTAGGCCAAGATTACGAACAATAAGCTTGCAAGTGCCACGATTCCGGTGGTTGCAGATCATGGATGTACCTTTGATCTTCCTTACCCAACTGCATTTTTTTTTCAACAAAAATGATTGCCCAAATTAATGTTGTGAACTAACTTTATCGTACTCTTGTGGGTAAAGTGAGTCCTTGATTTTTGGTTATCATTATTGGTTTATCAGTAGTAGCGGGGAGTATTGATAACTAATTATAACCTTGGCCTCTATAAAATTCCATCTATATAAGCCCGATAACTTTTATTATCACTACTAATGACCGCGGGGGAGTATTGATAACTAATTAAAACCTTGGCCTCTATAAAATTCCATCTATATAAGCCCGATAACTTTTATTATCACTCCCAATGACCCCGGCCTTTATAAAATTCCACTTATATAAACCCGATAAGGCGGTTATCGATCTTTGCCTCGATTGGTAACAAAAAATGTGTGGCCTCGGATGTACAGCCTCGGTCACACATTTTTGTTATTAGCCTCGGCTAGACCGATAATCTTACCTTATCAGACTTTTGTGTGTAAAGGGAGAGTCCTTGTTTTCCCGTTTTTTTTTTTTTTTTTATCATTATTGTGCAGTACCGATAATACTAACAAAATGTTACGGATATAAGCCCCACCCATATAAGCCCGATGAATGGTTATCGGTCTTTGCCTCAGTTGATAATAAAAAATGTGTGGCCTCGAACATACAGCCTCGGTCACGCATTTTTGGGTTGCTCGAAGGGCAAACCCCAGGATATGGAGAACTAAGCATATGCTTTACATATTTCGATTCGAAGGCCAAGGTTGTGGGAGATGTTAAATTCGAAGGTTGAGATAGGTTTAGAGCTAAGCTCAACTTGAAAGCCGTAAACACCAGCAAATTTCTAAATCGAATGGCAGTTATGAACGAAGTTTGAAATACATTGAACTTTGCATTCGCGCAGAAGGGATAAGTGTGTGGTTGGATTTGTGAGTATAAATTTGAGAAGAAATGATCGATGAAGCTGGATCTTTGTTTGGAAGTTCGGTCAGGAGATGCAGGACGAGTACCTAAATTATCTCACTCAGCACTTAAATTATTTCATCCAACATTGTAACTGTGACAAAAATATAAGTGTTAGTCCTAGAAATTTGAGTATGTAGCTTATAATGTCTATTAATATATAAAGGTTTGAGTATCTTCATCTGCATCCCCTACTCCGTGGAAAAGCACAGAAGGGATAAATTGCAACCCTAAAAAAATGAAAGATTAGATATTTGTCGGCTATGAAAACAACAAGAGCTTGCTAAGAAGAAGAGTGCACAATTATTGATGGTATATGTCGATTCAAAGAAAAGGTGAATTACATTATGCTCAACCAAAGCAGCATTTGGATATAAACAGAAAAAGAAGCGACAGACATGACGTGATCATCGTACAATTTGCGGGGGGTGTTTTTTTGCAACTACTCTGCTCCATTTCACATCAAAAACGATGCCCATGTCCTCCTTAAAATCCCCCATAAAAAACCCCTTAAAATCCCCCTTTTCGTGAAATGGACATGATTTTTAGAAACGGGGTATTTGGCCACAATCCCCCCGTTGTGATTTTGTAGATTAATATCCCCTTCTTTGAATTTTTTTTATATCCCCCATTGCCATATGCAATGGTCATACCCCTTTTCTCACAAATAATGTTCATACCCCTTTCTACGAACAATCCCCCTTTGTGATTTTGTAGTTTAATATACCCTTATTCCGTTCATACCCCTCCTCCCAACCATCCTCCTTTTATGTTTAATATCCCCTTATGTTTAATATCCCCTTATTCCATTCATACCCCTTTTATGTTTATACTCCTTTTCCGTTCATACTCCTTTTATGTTTAATATCCCCTTATTCCGTTCATACATTTTTCTCAAAAATCCCCCCTTCGTGATTTTGTGTTTAATATCCCCTTATTCTGTTCATACCCCTCTTCTCAACCATCCCCTTTTTGTGACCTTGTATTTAATATCCCGTACTTAGTTAATACCCTTTTCAACAAATACATTTTTATCCCGCTGTGTTTAAACAAATACATTTTTAAGCCTTTAAAACCTTTGAATCCAAATTCAAAGTTCTTTTCCACTAGATGAGGCATAAAAACCTCCAGATTCTTGCAATACATGCAAATATTTCACTCTTAATGCCAAAGTACAATGCTAAAGTACATTTTATCTTCTGTGTTTTAAATTCCACAATACTGCTGTAACAAAACAGAAATATTTCCCAAATTCTGCTCATATTTACAGATTTGTTGCTTTACTCATTAAAATGCAAAACCAGCAAAGCGTTACAACTGCTTTTCTAAAAAGGACCCAAGTCATATGTTCCATACTCCAATCATGCAGTATGCTTAAAAATGATCCCAAATACTCTTAAATTCTTTTTTATTAAAAATATCCAAAGAATTTACAAACTAGATCAATCCATAGAAATGTCTCAGATATCCATGGCATGCTTAAAAGCAAGCAGTTTACAACATAGGTCACCCCGCTTTTCAAAACCACAAAAATATCTCAAATACTCATGTCATGCTTAATAGCAAACAAAATAAGACAGCGTTGTAAGATTTTTATCCACGTGTTCAAATTATAACACTTACCACTTTTTTAGTGAAAGCATAAAGCAAACCCGAGAATATGTCAAATGTAAATCCACGTTTAGAGGTATTGCGGTAGCAAGAATTTTCTTCAAATCCAAGACTTCATCCTAAACCAAATACGAGCATATTTGAAAGAGTAAAGTTGGTTACCTGCATTGAACCAAGCCTAAGTTAGCTTTAAACAAGGTAACTAGACCAGCAATGACAGGTAAGCTATAACTCTACTCAGCTCATCGCTCTTTACCAAATAATTATAAGAGCTCAAAATAAATTGTAGGCCATGCCTCAGTACAGGTCCACAGTTACCCATATGGCTATAGTGAAAGAGAAACCTCTGGGTAGGAATAAACTAATCCATAAGCACATAAAATGCATTCTGCTGCAATTTTTCAAACTGCATACTTCCTTACCATTTGTAGGCAGTTCTTAGACATAGTTCCATAGATATATTGTCAGCACATCATTTTATATCTTGCTCTACCTTAGACCAAGCTTTTAAAACCCTAAAGTCCAAAAAGAAGTTTCAGAATATGTGCAACTATAGCACTTGTTTTTTTTCCAAAAGGCGGGCCATACTTTAGTTCCAAGGGCTCAGAATTAATAAGCATTAGAATAAATTTGCCATGCTCTGTCACACAGGTTATCTCATATAATGGCAAGCACCTATTCTGCTTTCTTTTTTAACTTCTATGCGCCTGTACTACCTATATAATAAGCTGCCAAATCTCATGTCTTCAAAAAGACCCAGATTATTTGTGTATAACACTTACAAAACGAATTTAAGAGTACAAAATAAATTGCATGTACTCAAGCAATATTTTAATGCTGCAATAGTTTTTCTAAGTTTATATCAGTTAAAAAACTGGAGAATAGCTTTTCTTTATCATGAGCCAGTAATGCTAGCTGTCTACGAAAATCTATAACCTAGGTAGTTTGCTCTATCAATTCACACTTAAATTCGTAGAAAGATCTAGACATGAGCTCAAATAAACCAAACTTGAAAAATGAGTTCAAAACTCCGCAAAAAATCCCAATCAAAGAACCTGGTTAAGCTGGATCTCCAGCATTGATCTCCTCGTCACTATTTATGGTTTGCTCCTTTGGTTCAGAAGATTCCGCTAGAGTTGCTGTGCTTTAGAATCCTGCCTCCACATTGGATCCTTCCATCCGATCGGAAGCTTGGTATCATATTGCTTCATGTGTTTGCCATTCTTTCCAGAAACAGTTAATGGACAGTGCCACAGATTCTGCTTCTACCATGCATAGGATTGCCAGATCTGAACCTTCCTCCTCGCAAGATCAAAAAGCCAGGCCCTATTTTGTTTTATCACCAACAGAGATAAAAACAAACAAACAAGGCTTTACCACAGAATAAGGTCGCATTTTCCTGCGCATGCAAAGGCATGAACCCTAAGAACATTATCTGCATGCTGGTTGAAGTGATCCGGCTTAGTCATGAGCTGATCTGGCACAACTTTCCCTTAGCCGTGATCGGTTTAGGGTCAGGCCGTCACACAATGCAAAATTTTGCCCTATTCTCATAGTTTTTTCCATTAATTAATTTATTACCTTGATTAAAAGTTGCACACGTCTCCATATCATCCCCTTGAGCCGTTACCTTAAGATGTCTGTTTGGTGTTCCCCTTGTATGGAAATATCATGTCCGTAAATATTGCAAACTTTCACTCACAAACGTTAGTGGAATATTTCAAGGCCAGATTATAAATGTCCCATACGCAACAGATTGTACTCATTACTCAATTCGGTACAATAAGAGCTTTTCCCCTTGAGTCATTATCATGAAATGCTTTATTTGTTAGTATTTTTTTCAGATTTACGTTTCCGCTTGCTGGAATTATGTCTTCAGAGATGCAACAAATGTCCCACATAGGATATGTCTAGTGCATATATCTTGATCTCCAATGCTATATCTTCATGGAATTAGGTCATCATCTTGACGAAATGAGGTCTACAGAGATGCAACAAATGTCGACGCCCTAATTTGGATATTTTTCAGGGCCCAAAAGACTTTACGAAATATTTTAAAACAAAGTCCCCTATTTACATCTTAAGACCATTTAGCAATATTATATTATCAAGGATATTGGGCATGCAAAGTTAACCATAAATTGTGCAACCACAACCTCTTACTCATTCAAGTTAAATTCAGGAGACATGGCAAGCTATGCTTTTGTAGACAGATTTCCAAAGGTCAAAATTTATCAGAAACTAACACATATGTTGGTAGCCAATTAATGTAACGTACCTCCATGAAGTGCACAAGTAGACCTTTAATGTGGTATGTATGCCAATTGAAAAATCCAAAAGGATTTCAAACAGTTATGAAGAGGCAAAGTTACAGGTTTAAGAAGGTTCTTTTTTGTGGAACTATCTATAAAGAAGGAGACTATGTGTCATCGCAAGAGTTAAGTGAGGAAAACCATGTAGAGCCGAAAGGTAATATATCAACAATCTTTGTTCGTGAATCTGTTGGAGAGCTAAAGAGTTACTACAAGGCAAACTACTTCTATCGAGGTAACAAAGATCCATTTATAGAGGCATGGATCCTTTCCTTAGATATAGCCTTTGGAACAGATTTATTAACTCTCAAAAGTTCATCCCTGTGCCATATGATGATACATTAGTGGTGTTCTCAAATTGGCAATCTAAAGCAACACCCACTTTCTAAAGCAAGAATCACTGAAATATTAACTTAAATATAATCCTTCCTTCATTCCCTTTTCATGTGAATCCCCATTTCTCCTCATCCCCATTATCCTCATCCCCCCATTCTAAATTGCAATTCCCCCATTAGGCCCTCATTACCCATACTAACCTTATCCCCCATTCTAAATTGCAATTCCCCATTGTAAATTGCAATCCTTCATTGCTCCCTCATTACCCCTACTAACCCTGGCTACCCCATTTCTTGTCATCCCCCATTCTTCATTTTTTTAGTAGAAATCCCCATGTTCTAAATTGCAGTCCTCCTATTACTCCTTCATTACCCCCAGGAGGCCCGACTACCCCATTACTCCGCATCCCCCATTCTTCATCTCTTACAAAAAATCCCCATGTTCTAAAATTGCAATCCCCATTACTCCCTCATTACCCCGACTAACCCTAACTACCCCATTTCTCCTCATTCCTTTTTTTTTTGAAGGAATCCCCATGTTCTAAATTGCAATCCCCTTAGTACTCCATCATTACCCCTAATACCCCTGACTACCCCATTTCTCCTCATCCTCCATTCTTTATTTTTTACAGAAAATCCCCATGTTATAAATTGCAATCCCCCTATTACTCCCTCAGTACCCCTAACATAGAACTAAAATCCTCTTCTTCTCAAAAAAATATCCTTTGCTCGTCAATCCCCCATTTCCAAAAGGGGGTATTTTAAGGAGGATGTGGGCATCATTTTTGATGTGTTTTCTCAATGATTCAAATGATAGAATGCAAGTTGAATACCCTTTTGCTTTTGTGCTCGCCATATTCGGCTACTGGTTCACCATGTTTGGAGATATCATTGTTGGCTGGTTTTATACATCATCCTGACCATTGATCCCTGGAATATTCCACCTAATATTCTCAATGGAGCAAGCACGACCCTTCGTGCAAAAACAAGATGGGGTCAAAGGTTATTTTCCACGTCACCCTATGATTCTCAAACTATAGGGTGAAAGTCAATGATGCAGTCAATACACAACCATAAAATTGGCTGCCCATAAATGAAAATAAGAGATACCTCCACTGCAAAACAACCCATAATATGATGTCCAAAAAAGTAGAATAAACCAGTTCCACGGCTGCTGTAGAAAGTTTGCAGCCAAGTAAATAAGGCATGAACTACAACACCAACTGAATCAGTGCATTCCATCAACACTATTGGTGTTGCAGAAACTTTGCAGCCAAACAAATGGGAGTGAGAATCAATCGCACAACCATAAGCACATCAAATTGGCTGCTCCTGATATAAGGTAGTCCAAAATGAAGGACTTGTGGCAGCCCAAAATTGCATGGAAAACAATGGAAGCATGGGGATTTGAACCCCACCGAACTCAATCGGGTAGCAGTATGCTTCCCTTACCTCAATGAACATGTTGCAAAGAATCCTAATTTGAAAGGCTACTTCCTGTAAGGGAAATAATATCCATGTTAAGGAGAATAGATACACATAGCTTGTGATGGATAGCACAGGATTGAATAATTGAATACTTGCATACGAAACTCAAGATCCATGAAAGAATATCATGGACATGATAACACTTCAGATGAATACCCACATATGAAATTCAAGATCCATGAAAGAATATCCTACATATGACAAAACTGCATGCTCTGCGAAGCATCAAAACCCACACGTTATTTCTATGCATTTGCACAACCTACTATACAACTCAAAGAAACATTGGAAAGAACTAAAACAAGTTGCACATGGTTGTAAAAAATTCTAATCCAGCACCCATTTTCCTGTAAACTGCATCCATCTTCAAGCAAATTATAGGGGAATGCCTGTAAAGAATCTTAGTCCATGGCTATGGCGCAACCTGATGATGTCGTAACTATTGCTTGGAAAAAATGGAACCATACTGATGGGTCACTACCTCCATAAGTTATGCAAAAAACCATGCAAGCAGGATCTATATCTGTAATCTTTACGACCCTGAAATTTTTAGCTAACTCCCTGGGTGAAAGTTTCTGATGGCGATTTGGTAGCGCCACCAAGTTTCCATCACACTACAATCTTCTATTACAGTGCCACAATTATAGCTACAATTTTCTATTACAGTCGAATATCTACTATAATACATTAAAACATAAATTAAAACATGATGATTACTGTGAAACATCATTACAATGAAACTGTGTACTTCAAAACTATGTAGTACGAAAATACTGATAAGAATTGCAATTAGCAACAATTCTTAGACCATTAGGACCACTTGTCATTGAAAAAACAATAAAGAAAAATACTCCACATCAAAAAAAACTCCCTAAAACCTGCATGCAAACACCATTAGATATTAAAATCTGATAACTATAACCTGAAAAAACTTCATGAATTAAAAATCTGCATGCATACCTGATAAACACTCGAAATGCTAAAGTGAAGATCAGGTACACACTATCTCCAAGAAATAACTAGTAACCTGACAAAGAATCAATTAAACTACAGCGTAGAATAAATCATAAACAAAAACCTAAAGACAGAAAATACTGAAAAATGCTGCCTTGAACAATATTTCTTCAGACGACCTTCACTGTAACACATTTTCTGCCAAGGTTATTGTAACAGATCTCCACAAGCAAAGTAACTTTGAAAAAAACTTCACTGTGACCATTTCCAAGCAACAGAGTTTCACCTTAAAAGACCTTCACAAAGATCACTCAAACATAGCTCCACAGCTACAGTAATCCACAATAGGACGAGCACCAAGAGAAAGAATATCCAAATCAAACAAAACCGTCATAGATCTGTAATCTTCAACAGATCTCCTATAAAATGAGTCGTTATAACAAGACCAAGCTTAAAATTGGTTCATCAAACCATCTAAGCCAAACCAGCAGCTAAAGGGTTGATGCAGAATACTAGTGCCATAGCTTCGGCGACAAAGCTTGGACGAAATTGAAGAGAGATTGAAAAACGAAAATTTCGGGTCTAAAAGGTTACGGTGGGAAACTCCGCTTGCAAGAAGTTTCCTGAAAAAAATTCCTGGCAGGGGTGCTGCTCTCGGCTGCCGCCGCTCTCGGTGTCACCGCCAGGGAGTTTTTCCAGGAAACTTCTTGTTCACGGAAGTTTCCCCTTCCAAAGTTCAGATAAAGCATAGCCCTACCAATATGCCAGAATTGCCAATCAACATTTGCCCTCCATTCTTTTCATGTCACTACCTTTGCAACTATCTTCACAGCCTATGCCATCTGTAGGCATCGTGGATCTTACCCTGCCAAGAAAAAATTCTACCTTAGTACCTGCACAAATCGGCCCTGCCAAATGACTAAATTATACTTTTAGCATACTAATACCCTCGTTAACCTTCTAAATCTTATGTTATAAATGTATGTTTCACAATTGCAAAAGATCATATTTCCATCGGAAATGTCCCCATATAGATTAGCTCTTCAACCTGATACTCTTTTTATGTGAGGATCGACTTCATTTTCTTATATCTTATTATTTACACTTTCCTTTTGGACATTCTTATATAGTCTTCAAAATATGAGAGTGCATGTAGACTTTGTCATAGACATCATATCAGACATTTTTGTAATATCCTATAAGAACTGCACAACAAACTTAAGGCACCAACGTGCTAATATTTTAAGAGCTGGTGATTTGAACATGCATATTTCTTTTATGTTGTTTACAGAGCTTGCCATTCGAGAAAAGGAGGCTATTTGTAACCCTTAAGTTTTTATTCCACACTGGATAGAAGTCTCTTAAACAATAATGGAGCACAAAACGATTTGGGGTAACTAACTTGCTAATAAAAAGGGTTAGTAGCTAATGCAGCCGACATATCAAACTCCTTTTGAAAAGACTGTAGACTAGATTCACATCTACCTCGGAGGCATGGGCTGAGGCATTGTACCAGCTCTTGAATGAAGTGGTTGCCATGCTGAGGCGCTAGTTGCCATTGAGAAATAATGTCTGAAGCGCCCTTAGGATAAGAAAAATGGATTGGAGCTGAGAGCAAGACTTTCAAAGTCCTAATGGGGGTATGCCTCTAACTATAGCTGATTTTGGAATTTTAGGGTTTGGGACACTTGGGTCATTTTGAGGTAAGGTTTGGTATTTGTAGGCTAATTGGGTATTATAACAAGTAATAGACTCTCTAATGATCCTAATAAAATAAGTTTCAGGTGATTTGGAGCTAGTTAGGCCGACCTAGCATTGTCTTCAGAGAATATTTAGACCTTTCTGTCGCTATATGTCTATATGATATTGTTGTTTATCTTAAAACTTTCAAGGAGCATAAGGGACATGTTCGGCAGGTTCTTCAGAAGCTTCATGAGCATAAGCTATATGCCAAGCTTGAGAAGTTCAGTTTGATTAGGATAAGGTGGAGTTTCTTGGCTAATTGCATCATTCCTCAGGGAGTTTCTATGGACCCAGCTAAAGTTCATACTATTATGGATGCAAACACCTTTTTTGGATTGAGGTGTTCAACGCTTTCTTGGATTTGCCAAATTTTATCAATGATTTATTTAGGTCTACTTAGAGGTTGTCCTTCTTTGACACGTCTCACTGCGAAGGATGCACCTTTGAATAGATAGTTGAATCTAAAATAACTTTCATTAGCTTAAAGTGTGCCTTCACCACAGCTTCGGTTCTGGCCCATCTAGATCATTGTCACAAGAGAGGGATGTCATGAACTACATCCAATCGCCTATGCGAAAATCAATTATCTGATCTGTGAGAAGGAACTATTGGTGATATTAATACCCTTGAGGAGTGGCAATGTTCCTTTAGTGATCTTCTCATAAGGTCATGATCTATACTGATCACCAAAATTTGAAGTATTTTCAATCGGCATACTTAAGTTCTATCCCGCATTGTTTGGTTAAAAAAGTATCATCTTAGATCTGTCTCGATGCTCTTAACTTGAGCCTAAGTTCTGTGATCGAGCATTTGATCCACGATCACAAATTGTTCTAGGTGCAGCTCCAGCTTATGGCTATCATTTTATTCGAGACGCCTCAAGATGCATCCTTCTTGGACTCTGTTCACGCATCTCTCCTCTCTTATCTATTTGCCAAATATTTATTTTCACATCTTGGCTTAGGATCATCTTCTCGCCAGATGCTATCAGACTATGATCAATTTGATATTCGAGAAGAACTTATGTTCCACAATGTATTTTTGTATGTTTTTGAGGGTGCTTCTAGGCTTTGGGTTCTCTAGACTTGCCATGTTTCGCCTATGAATGGACACTTTGGAATAGTCAAGACTCTAAAGTATTTATAGCTTGGGTTGTGGCTTTTTATCGAAGCTTTTATTCAATCCTCTGATAGTCCTTGTCAATCGAAGACCTTGACACATCTTGTTGTCTCATTTAGCCATTGCCTACTTTAGAAGAGCATTTCAGTAGATTTCATTGTGGAGCTGCTACTCTCTCGATGTCTTGATGTCATTGTGCTCGTTGTTGATCAATTATCTAACATGGCTCATTTCCTTCCTTGCAACGTTACCATCACCGGTGAAGAAACAACCGATCTAGTTCTTCAGAAAGTAATTAGGTTTCTCATAGCTTGCACGACACTATTGGCAGTAATCAAGAACCTCAGTTCATTGCAGGTTTTTGGAAGCGACTGTTGGACCTATTGCATATTTTGTGCTCGTTGACTTTTGGCCATCATCGAGAGAGTAACCTATAGTAGAGCATATTAATTAGGCTTTGGAACAATACTTGAGGTACTTTTTAAAGGGGCCTTCAGCATGGGGTTCGGCGTTCCGGTTCAACGCCAGTTGTGAGCCTTTCCTTATTCCAGTGTCCTTTTCTTTGTGTCATTTAAGGCAATTGTACATATTCATGTACGATGTACAGATTATTCATTCCATGAACATTCTTTAGAAAACTTCCAGAATCGGCCCCCCCTAGTATATAAAAGGGCCTTCAGTGTAGGGTTTGGCATTCTGGTTCAACACCAGTTGTAAACCTTTCCTTGTTCTAGTGTCCTATTCTCTTGCGCCATTCATGGCATTTGTATATATTCGTGTTTGGTATATGGAATATTTGTTCTTCCGACTACTTGCAGTGTGTTCTTATATTTTTGTTCATACGTTCATGACAAAAGATGGTTGACAACCGAGGAGGATTCATGGAAGAAATGAAAGTATAAAGCAGAAAAAATCAAAATGGTTTGAGCCTTTTTCTTATAGACACCACATGAGCAATAAAACTTACAACATTCCAATTATAACATTAGCTGTGTAATCATGAAATAGTCTTTTCATTAGTCATTGAGTGTTTTCCTAGCTACATGAAGTGCCAAATAGACTAGTATATTAAGGAACATAATTCAAATACAAGTGAAAACCTTGCAATATTTGGTAAATTTTTTAATATAACCTAGTCATTTCTTGAGTCGCATGCAATGCCCAAATGTAATTAAGAAGCGTATCAGATCTTGCATTTTTTTCGAGTTACATCAACTGGAAGGTACATTGGCATATGAGAACCTTGCAGCATTAAGTAAGTATTAAATATAACCTAGTCATTCAATTGGGTTGCATCAGATGCCATATGCAATGCCTCATGCTCAAACGTGATTGCAAGGACCTGCACTTTAAGCGTAAGCGTAATGATATTACTTCCAACATATTTCTGTACAGATTGTTTGATATAAACTAGTCCAAGGAGGTCCTACATTGATCCAAACCATTTGCTATAGAACCCTCAAAGATTGAAAGCCATCATATTTGTTTGGTTTTTCTTTAAAGCAAGTGGTACCTTTTTAGAGTCCAATGTCTTAATTACATTCTCCATGCCTTTCTGGTTTCTCCACAATCCGCTGATACATCCCATACCTCAAATACATGACAAGATAATGTGACAACCTCATACCTCAAGGTAACGTGACCACTTCATACCCAAAGATACATGACAAGGTAATGTGACGCCTCTTGCAAGCCCTGCAAAAGGTTTCACATGTTGTTGGCACTGCTCTAAGGCTCGCACCGAATATGGAGAAAACGGTCTCACTGTTCTGAACCCAACCCATTAGTGCAGGGCCCGACTCAGAAAATGCATAAAAAAAAAGCCAAAGTAAAACTAGCTCTATTTGTGTCGGAGAGGAATTGACATCTCTATAATTGAACCAAAAATTATATCCATTGCATCCAAAGGAGGCTGATATAACAGTCTCCTCCAAAATACTCATTGAAAACATACCCTCTTGCTGATGTCTACTACAGCCAGAACCATTGCTATGTTAAAATTAGGCAATCTACCAACTTAGGACACTGATATAACACTCTCCTCCAAAATGCTCAGGTTACCAAGGATTGGAAACATACCCACTTGATGATGTCTACTACAGCCATATATGTTAAAATTAGGCAATCTACCATCTTAGGACACACTCCTCCAAAATGCTCAGGTTACCAAGGATTGGAAACATACCCTCTTGCTGGATGTATAACTAGCCATGTATTGGTGACAAACTTACCATTTCTATGTTAAACTTAGGCAATTTACCAACTTAGGACATTGTAGGTGGACGATGATGAAAGCCCATCGCAAATGAGCAAGTTTAAAACATCAAGTAGCCCTATCCAAACTATATCATGAGATGGCTATGTAACACCTTACAAGAGATGTATGATTTGTCCTTTCAAGAGATGTAGTTCTACACATCAGATGAGCCAACGAACAAATAAATTGAATTGTATTTACACTTTGGGAGATCCCCAATTATAAAGAATGGTTTAAATGTTAACTTGCAAGAAACATTTACAGGAATTAACATCAGGAATACTCAAAATACTTTGGATCTGCTGGGAAGTCGTATTCCGTCATCAACTGCAAAGATCAATCATCATCAGAAAAGAAATTAGCCTTAAACCAATGAATGAAGAATTGAGATTTTACCTTGCCCTCATCAGCATCAGAATGTCTCTGTGGAAAGACAGCTCGTAGATCACCATATAGATAGAAACGCCTTTTATCCCCATGTTCAGTTCCATTAGATAATAACCTGGGCAAACTTTGAGCATCATTGCAGTCTTTCTCCCTTGCCTGATTTTTGCTAGGTGCACACATGAACCTCAGATGAAGAGCGTAACGCAGCACTGTGCCACTGCATTCACCACTCCTTGTGCCATTACCAGAGGGCTTCTCTTCATTAACATTGGGAGATCTAATATCTTTGATAGAAAAAGACTTATTAGCACCAGCAGCCTTTGCCACCATTTCAGGCTCCTTCCTCCTTGCTCTGGTAACTTGATCCTCTATGTCATCGCTTTTCCCATTCTTATGTACAGATTGACCTCTATCAGTCTCCCTCATAGGCCCTTGCCCGTCATTACCAGAATGAAGCTTATTTTCGTGAAAAACAGTAGTTTTACGTGGATAAGAATATAGCCTTTCCTTTAAAGGGGATGCTGCCAATGACACCTTTTGACGTAAAAATGTCTACAGAAAACAGCAATGGACTTATTATTTGCATAAGATATCATTTGCAAAACAATAACACATTAAGAAAAAACAAGTGATTCTAGAGACCAAAGATTTCAAGGTGGTAACCTTTGTTCCAGGCGGCATGTCAGAAAGATCATAGCTGCAGATGAAAGTATGTACAGGTGTCTTTTCCGGATTGCTCAGCACCTGCAATTGCATCAAAGATCAACCGTTAAGGACAAAAGTACTAGAATATTAGAGCAATGAGATGTGACGAGACATTGTCAAGACTGAAACAGAAAAATACGCTATCCTAGCATCCCATATGCATATCTTGGTCTGAAAACATGTAACATTGGAGACCTAATCAACTGACCCAAAAGGGAATCCCATAAGTGTCTCGGCCTTAATCAGCTGAATGAGTGATGTATTAAGAGCTTCCCATGGCCACATTGCAAGGATGTTTTGCTTTAGTGTGTTCCATATCTATGGAAGCCCCTAGACACCTTATATCACAATAAGCTAAATAAGGTTCTCAAGTTTTGGTGCCAATATGGTTTCCTTCAACTATTCATGTGTGAAGCACTACAAATATTTACCTTAAGATATATAATGCATGTGGCTCTAATGTTATTTCTTAAGATAGCAGTAAGCTCTCATTGATTATGTAATTTTACTATGACATGTTGAACAATAGGATACCAGCTGTACTCGGCCTCGAACTGGAATTCGAGATCTGTTCTTTACTGGTCGGATATCCTCATTTGTCTGGGTTAGGCGACCTGCTTTTGATTTGGTCCCAGCGGCATTTTCTGAAAGATCTATGCATGCATAATACAGAAGTGAGGCATCTCCGTCTACACAAGTGACACTGAATGGAAGCTTCCTCATTGGTGGGCACCAGCTACCTCCAGTAACACTCAATAATGCCAGGAACCCATCTAATCTCTGCATAACAGGTACACGAAATTAAGTAAGAATCCAAACACTAAAAATATGCTCGTAAAAGAAAACCAAGAACTAGCAATAGAAAGACAATGACTCATTTTCTTGAGCACACTATGCCCAAGTTCAGGTGTATTCCCCTTTACAGCTCATGAATGAAATGGATCATAAAGCTGTGGCATCCAACTGCTTTAGAGGTACGACCAACTCTTAAGTTTGCAAGTGCATCTGTCATTATGCTACGTAATTTTTGCAGTACGATACAAGCCTCCCACATAAGTTCTATATCTCATCAATGGAAGAATACTGTGTCAGGAGTATTCATTTTTTAACAACACGCCATGATGATTCCCTGCATGGATGATGACAACTTTGTCTCCTCCCTACAAACATTAGCTCGCTGAAACACTCCAGCCATGTTGCACCATTGGAGCATTCAGGGCCAGAAAAAAATCTCAAGATGCCACCTGTAAATTCCACCAATACCAATAAACAACAATGCAAGCCACGAAGTTTTTACCTGACATGTTTTCCCTGCTAAGAAACGTCCAGAGAGCAAAGATTCTTCAAAGGAGCCAACAAGGGACCTGCGAGTGGGAAGCCCATGTGAGATGGACCGAGGACCTGGAGTCGCCACAGGGAAACTTCCAATTCCAAGATCTGATACGCAATGTTCATTTTGTAGTACCCTTGAAAACGACTCTTTGTAGTCATCAACATCCTCAAGCACATTATGAGAACCTTTGCTTTCTAATTCTTCTAAACTAATTTGTTCCCCTGTCCAACAAAAAGAGCGAGATCTTTGTGCAAACTTAACACCTGAGTGTTGAGATTTCTGCCCATTAGAGAAACTTGAGTTCATGTCAATAGATTGTGATGACCACTTTGGTCCAAGTGGAGATAAAGATGGTAGAGGAGCAAGCCCTGTGCGTGGATATCTCATGCATTTCAAAGGGGAATTTGATGCTGTCAAATGCCCAACCTGTATTGGTAACGACCTTTCTATTGGTTCTTCCACCTTTGTGGAATGGAGCAGTGGGCCATCTGTATTATTCCTTTTGGCTAATGACAATTCCCAGGTCCTAGCCCATTCTGAAGCACATAGAGTCCTGTCTTCAGGGCATACTCTGGTAGATGTATGAACTTTGCTCGCAGCAATTGCAGATATTGCAGAATCAGCATCGACATAGTCTAATAAATTGTTCGTCTCCTTACCTTTTGAGGGTGATAACATCTGTTTAAGCGGCGATGTCTTCTTCCATATAGGATATGTATGAGATCCCCTAAGCGCCATTGAAAACCCTTCTCGTTTATTGACATTTGCAGTAGGTATACTTTGAGAAGTAACTTGTGAAGGAGAGTCAAAACCTATAATGATAGAAGATGGTTTTCCTGGATTTTGTGGGAGCCTAGGATTTTGCCCTATTTCACTGGCAACATCTATATCTGATTGATGATTAGGTGGATATTCCCATACACCATTGGATACATCTGCTGTATCAAAAGACAACTCACCTGTGCACTGATACAACTCTGAAATATTCTTCCAGTTGGTACTAGCTTTTACAGGAAGTCTCACATCCAAACCCACTGTCCTGTTATCAGTAATCAAGCTTCTGGAGTCATGCTCACATGCAGTGCTGTGAACACAATCAGTCTGCCTAGTACTGTCATGTGCATTAGTAATAATATCCGCATCATCTATATCTTCTTCAAAAGATGGCCGTATTAGACCCATGACTGGATAAATTAATGGCTATTCACTACGAAGCTAATGTACTTTTGTCACTCCAAAACTATAAAACAACTATAGTAGTCATCTCTTGTAAATACCCTGTTTCATGGACATGGACAAAAGCAAATAAGAAAGCCTTCTATTTCACTGGTCTGTCTCATTCATAGAAGAATAATAGAACAATGAGGAACAGAGCTTGATAAGTAAGACATGTAACCAGACCTTTCAGAAGAAACTTTGGCAAATTAGTCAATTTAATGACTATATCAGCTTCATCCTGGGCATTAACAAACAGCATTGCATGACCTGCCATAAAGAGCAGATGATTAAGTTTGGTGCCAATATACATCTTCAGACAGCAAAGACACTAACAGCAAGAGACGCATTCGAATACCCAATTCACAGAAATTGCAGACCAAACAGAAGAAGACAGAAACATTATATAAGATATACGTAATGAAATAATGGATTACACGCAACATTTATAACCTTTCCAAATTAAACCCTACTGCCACATAGTTAAGATTTTGCAAACGACGAGATCCCAAAGACAGTTATTTTGTGCCAATGTTAGAAGATTTAATAGGTACTGATAAGAATAAGCGCCCTACCTGAGAAACCATGGCACTGCAACCCCCACAATCATAAAGAATATATGCATCAACATACTAAGAGCATACTGATGATGTTAAGAAACATGTGTCATAAACCAACCCAATGTCCCCCCTGGCCCTCTCGATCAATAGGTACACTTGCTGTAATATTAGGCACACATTCTTGTACGTCCTCCTCCCTTGCAATGGGAATCCTCTGCTGCTCAGCAGTACATCCATATCCTAAGATTCAATCAATCCCCTTTCGATCACTCATAATTTACATCATCCCTCCTACCCCTATGGTCATCCATATCCCTATCCTAAATACATGAACAGAATTGGTTCCATATTTTCAATGCCAGACGATTCATAAGAACAGCACATTCCTTTCCCAGTCCCTCAAAACATGAATTTCCTCGACATCAATCCAAATCCATCCGATTTAAAGGGGAAGCATCAGTTTCCTACCACATCATCTGCTCTGGGGCCGCCAGAGATCCTCAACATAATCCATTTGTATTGCATCATCATCATCATCTTCTCCTTCTTTGCCGCAGGAAGAAGCCACAGAACAGGGCCCTCTCTCACCAATTAGTGTATTCCCCAAATACCCAATCATATTTCCACATCCCTGACCCATTGGATACAAAACAAAACCCACCCAAATCCGGCAAGCAAACAGAGACCAAACTGGACAGACCCAAATCGTCAATACCCCCCATCAGATACGGCAAAACACAAACACCTCACCGGACTCTAAATCCCTCAAAACTACGTGGATTCGCTTGTTAATTTCCAAGCAGAGGGGCAGAGGCGATCTGAGAGCTATGTGTCGAAGAGACAGAGCGCCTCTGCAGGGCCCGTCTTGTACTAGTTTGTCTGGGGGCTGTTCTTTCCAGCCTTATGCTATGCTTGCACTCTCACAGTCCAATTATGGATGTCCCTTCTCAACTGCCTCTGTGGCTACTTACTAAGGCAAACGTGGGATCAACTTTCGGCCCTTTCCCTTTACATCATCCTCCACGTCCTACCTTTCGCTCATGGATCATATTCTTCACACTTGGCACCTCCTCAGGCCTCCTCCTAATCTAACTCTTATTTTCCAAACTAAGCAACCTTCTTAGAGGCGCCTCAGAGGCGCCTCACATGTAAATTTTTAGGTATTCACATGTAGTTTATCTGAGACGGCCGGTTTGATGTCTGAGCCGTTCGTCCCCGAACTGCTGGAGTAGTTTACCTGAGCGTCTCGAACGGCTTGACGTCCGGCAAAAACTTGCCGGTGACATGTGAGGCGTCCCTTAGCACTAACCCACCCTCCTCCCCTCTCTAGGCGCGGACTAGTTAGTTTCCAGCAGACGTTAAGAATAATAGATAGATAGATAGATAGAAATTTTAACGCCCACAATACTATCTATCTTCCTCACACTCTTAACCACCAAAAACTCACAGGCGGCCCCATAGAGAATGATTCTTATCTCTCTAAACCTATTTCCAACTATCCCAACCACCAAACTCTCACAAGGCGGCCCCAAGCACAACGGCTGCTTATCCTACAAATTATATGCTTAGTCAATCAATATGTTTAGGCATCTTCTTAGCATTCTCTTCTATGGCCCTAACCTCTCCTGGCCACCACCGAATCCTCTACAAGGAGGGCCCAGATGAGAGGCTAGACCTCCTCGCCGCCACACCTTACATCTTTGTCTACATCACACCACTTGCCCAATTGGTTTCATCCTAAATTGTCTCCCTAGAGAACCTGCCAACATGTTTAGCTTGTCCATTATGCCTATTGTTCTGCACTACAGCTCTTGTAACACTCCCCCTTCTATTTCATCCCTGTTGTCCTAGTGTGGACCCAAATAGTGCGCTCGAATCTTGATGCTTTTATAATGCTTTGGAAGTCTGTGAAGTGTTTTCTGTCAGATGAAGCTTGGTTTAAGATATTTTGTAGTAGGCTTCAAAAACAATAACAAAGTGGTGGCCCCATGTGAGACAATGTGCCTCGACGATCCATAAAGCTCTTTCTCACCGCAATTGCCATAGCTTTTGGGTTGGCTTTCTTTGCTTGAAAATTATATAAGCATAACATATTAGGATCCTATATAATATGTTAACTTCCATGCATACATATATGTTTCTTACACGACAATGATTAAATTGTGCCAATGTCACACGTTAACATGTACACACGTTAGAAAGTTGTTTGAAATTTTTTATCTTCGCAGTATAATATTGAGGTCTTTGGCTGTGTAGGCGTTGCACCACACCAAGTAGCTATACATACTTAGGATCCTCATGAAATTAGTTAAAAATAGTGCAACCTATTTGTCGGATGGCATTGGCTGTGTCATGAGGAAGGAGGAAGAAGAACAAAAGCATTTTTTAATCCAGTGGAAACCATTTTCCACCATTTGTTTCATACTCTTAACACATTGCCATCCAATATTACCCAGAAATGTAGGTAAATCTAGTCAAATCCTTTGCGTCCCCAGTTGTGACTTTCTAGAAAGTTTTTCCTAGCTTTATTGTAATGCTAGAGTTGTCTCTTGAATGGACCAAAAATGGTTCATTTGCATTGTTCATTTAAAATTCATATAAAATCAACAACTCAATTTTCAATTGAATCCTTCCTACAAGTTAATATATAGCAGTCATGTTACGCAAGAGAAATACCTAAAAATCGATCAGCTCCTATTCTTGAAAGTTATGCTTAGGTGAATCCAAGGGTCAAGTCTCATGTTTATATATGGTAAAATTGTCTCAATGCAAAGATGTTTTTCATTTTATTTATTATTTTTGTATTTTTCTACATGAGGTGGAAAATAAAACGCAAAACCTTGCACTGCTATCCCAGCTCTGGAAAGGGAGATAGAATTCATTCGAGCACAGTAGGGTCAAAACTGTTTTTTGTCTTCTGTGAACCAATACTGGTTCCCAGAAGGCTATTCCCAAATCAAATTAATAACATTTTTCCAAAAATGAATTATAACCTAAAATCTGGAATATAAGCAGCAGACAAGTCCATTCATCCAATAAAAATATTTGGAAGTCTTGAACTTTCCTTATAATTTCTAGTACAAGTGATATTTAATTTAGTCTTTATCTCGATTCATCTCTACCTTCTCCTTCTAGTGCCTCTGCTATTGTCCCAATTCCTTCTTCTTTTGCTCCTTCATCCTCTTCATGCCTTTTAGCATCTCTTACTCTCTCTTCTGTTCTCTGGTCTGTTCCTAACACCATTGCTTGAGTCTCACAAATGCGCTTCGGTGATTGGATTAAGCGTGACATGACATCTAGCATACGTCCTGCTCGTATAAGTATTGTTGTGTCCCTCATGATGGAGACTAACAAAAAGGAGTTTTCTGCATACATGAAAGAGTTCTCGGCTCTTGAAGATCGAATGGATATTCAATTACCTCTTGCTAACATGCTTTATGAAGCAGAGGTGTGCTCTAGTGCCTTTGCACATGTTGGTGTCTCGTTTGTGGAGATAGATCATGGCATCCAGCTGCAAAGTCTACACAATCTAATATCTCACCCAATAGTATGTCATTTCCTTGGACAGTTCCTTTATCTCAAAAAGATGGGCTTTTTATTGAAGCAACATCTTCAAAATAAATGCCTCATCATGATCCTTAAAAGCTTTAAATAAGCAAAACAATTATTTCTTAGTGATGTTCGGGTCGCCTATTGCTATTGACAAACTAGTGGAAGGTGGAATGGATCCTTCATGGGGATATTATCTTTTGTATCAAGTATACACCCCTAGATTTCTACCTAATAAGTCTGGTGCAAGTCATATGCCCTGCTGGTTTACATTAGAGGACTTTCCTATTGAGTTGCAGGTTCCAAACTTCCTAGTTGACATTGTCAATGGATTAGGACTGCATCTTGCTCATTGTATTGTCAGTGGTCCTCGTATTTGTGTATCTTTTTCTGTTGAGGCCTCTGTCCCAAAATCTGCGGTTGTTAGAAGTAGTCCACTTTTGTTTAAGTACAAATTGTCTTTGCTTAATGGTCCCGAGCTTGCCAATATGTTCCCTGATGTTGAAGCCTTCTCTACTTGTCGTGCACAGAGACCCACCATTCCCATTCCTCCTTCTGCTTCTGTCTCTTCTAATTCTATTCCTCCTATTTACATCCCTAATTCCACCACCATTGCATCTGTTCCTGCTTTTACCTCTTATTCTCTAGCCACTGGCACATCCACTATAGCCCATGAATGTCTTTCTACTGACGAGAGAGGCTTGACATCATTGCATGCAAGAAAGAGCGCATTTAACAAGAATGGTCCATTGCTCGCATGAAAAAAGTTGCTTGGAGGAGGAATAGCTTTGCATCGTAGACCTCTGTGTCTGCATCTCCCAACCCTATTGAGCCATTGAGTCACCACGCCTTAACACTATTACTACACTTCTAAAAGAATAACCATACTGGATTGATCAAGTATATACTGAGTCTCATATAAATGTTGATATGGACTTAGAGTGTCCTCCACACTTGCTTGCACAATGAAGTTAATCTCCTAGAATGCACCGAGGTCCTCCCCTACTAAAGGAAGCAGGTTGTCCATGGCCTTGGCAAGGTGGGACTCAAATTTCATATAATATTGTTGCGGTAATCAATAGGTAATGCAATGTCCTTGTTGTGGCTTCAAACTCAGCTAAGCCTGGTGTCCTTGGAGCATGGGGGCAGAATATTGCAGTGTCATTTACTCAGGTTAACAAAGTTGGTCGGTGGATCATAATCAAGTGGTTTTATAAGGGGCAATAGTGGGAATTGGCTATGTTTATGTGCGTAGTCCAAAAGGGATTCACTGTAAATGCCATACAATATGCCTTGATGACTCATAGGGGGGTTTTTTCGACCCATTTCCACACGTGCACATAGGATTAGGGGGCTTTTTTGCCACTACCTGGGGTAAACTTTGTATGGAAGGGGTCGGATTTGCCTTTCGAAAAATCGTATACAGGGGTGTTTTTGGTCACCCTATGCACGCCCATGGCATACCCCCATTTGTACAAGTGCATCCTTTGGGGCAAAATTGACTACATCAGAGAGGTGCACCGTGGGCGACTTTGCAATCCAAACTGTTGAGGTTAGGCATCCCTGTTGCGTGGGTCATGGTGGGTGATTTTAATATGGTTGAGCTCAAGCAGGACTGGTGTGGCAGAGGTGAAGAAATAGTGCAGGACTTTGAACGAGAGCAATGGCATCACTTAATGCATGACTATGGCTTTATAGAAATTGATCATTCCCCAGGTTTTACTTGGTGTAATGGCTTGCTCAGAGGTTGTCGAGCATATGCAAGACAGTGTATTTTTTGATACACCCCCATTTCTTTTTTTCTTTTTTCTAGGTGTTATAGTTTTTTTTTCTTTATTTTGTGTACGTGAAATACACTATTTCAGGTATCCAAAAGATGTTTCGCATACCCAAAACAATGGATTTCACGTACATGAAATTCAAAAAAAAAATATTAATTCTTTTTTTTTATTTCGCTGTGATAATTTACATTAATTCACGTCCGTTACGGTAATGAATGAAAAAAAGTACATTTTTTACATAAAAAATATATATTTTTCAACTTTATACATTGAGAATTTGAGTTTCATACGTATGAAACCTATTCCTGGACTAGAATGCATAGTCATTCCATCGTATAATTTGAAGCTAGATTTTGCGAAAGCATATGACAGTGTTGACTGGATTTTCTTGGAGCAGTGCCTAGTACATCTTGGTTTTGATGCCCAGTTTGTAGCAGATACCTCCCCGTATCGGGATTGGGTAATTTGCACGTCTACTACCTTCCTTGGATGTGGTAGCTGTCTCTTAGGCTCCATTTCCGTTTACCTCAGGAGCTCAGCTAGTTATATCGGGTTCATATATGACTCCTTTTACCATAACGAATCCTAATTTCCCATCACCTGTCACCATCATGGTAGGCCATTATCCTACTATCGAAAATTGATAGGTCAAAAATTTGAATGAGATATCACCGGCGCTAAGGCCATGCGATTGGTCTAGTCATCATGAGTCACTGCGTGAGCAGGCAAACCTGTATTGGCCTTTGGGAGGTTGGCCGCGAGCCAACAACAGGCATAGATCAAGGAGAGAAGGACATGCACCGGCACCAATTAAGTGTCCACAAATGGAACTAGAACCGCGCCACCAAAGGACACCAGAGGCCAGGGAACACACATGATGAGGACTAGTCCGAGCCGAATGTTGAATGTCTTGAGCTTGTTGTGTGCATCTGGAACTCTAACATGGTAGGTGGAAGAGGTTTCGCCCCCGGTCCCGATACAAAGAAGGTATTACAATTGTGGCAGACACCTCTCTAAGTATTATCTCTTGCAGCGCAGGAAGGCATCTTGCATGGTCTCGCCATTAATAATAGTTCACAAGAGATGTAATCAGTACACAGATGGCACTTTCTTGTTCCTAATTGCCAATGAGCAGGAATTGTAGAATGCCATTTCCCTGTTGGATAGTTTTTCTTTGGCATAGATGGCAAAATTGTACTACTCTATGCTCCTTCGATTCTCCAATGTCATCTTCTGTGGTTGCATTTCCATAGAAGGTTCTTCCTCATGGGAAGACAACCCGCTTCTGAGCATTTCAGTCGGTATACATCTTTCATCTAGAGGTGCATCGGATGGTATCATTAAGAGGTTGGGAAAGCATTTATTTTGGTGGTCTATAACCAAGTTATCCATGGCTGGCCGCATAACTATAGCCAAGTCCATGTACTGTTCAGGAACTTTATTTTATTTGGGGTGGCACTGAAGAGGGAGATGATGTTAAAATTAGTTGAGCAAATGCATTTTGCCCAAAATTTGCGGAGGACTGGGGATGATTCACTTTCTTCTTCAAAGCAAGGTTCTGATTTCTAAGTTCATATGGCAAAATTTGTAATGTTGATAACTCTCCAAATTTGCTCTCATGCATTAAGTTCTCTATCTATTAAGCTACTCCTTCTATAAGCATTATTCTATCCACTTTCTCATATCCATTTTCTATTCTATTCTATTCTATTCTTTCCTCAAAGGGTCACTAGCTGCTTAAGAGACAATGCAAACTTTGTTTTAGTTCCATCCAATGGCTCGTACCGATCCTACTGAAAGAGATGAAATCTCTTCATCTTCAAAGGACACGTCTTTTCGGATAGCCAAGTACTCAGTGACGCTCATAGTCATATTGCCATTCGTCCTTAAAGATGTTGTCAAGGGTGTCATTTGAGAGCACTGTCTTCAAGTTCAGACTTATTCATAGTCAATTATGCTCTTCATGATATTTATTCTCTTCATTTCTGTGTTATGTATATGGTGGGTAATTTTGCTCTATTGGACATCTTTTCCACTGTGTTTTGAGTCCACTCTTTGTCTTATTTTGAGTAATAAATGTCCCGTTCATCCAAACAAAAAGAAAAAAAATCTAAAAAAATCATATCCAGATAACTCATTGCAAGAAAATTGCTGAGGAAGTCATTGGAATGATCGTAAACCAAAACTCCACCAGTATAATAACCAATTGCATGTATATCACTATACATTATGAGATTCATGGCTAATCTCCACCAAAGGAATATCTACCTACCTACCTATCTTGATTTTTCAATGAATTTAAGTCATGTGGAGCAGTAATTGTTAGTGGATATACCAATCTATCTTTTTATCCCTTTTATTGAAGGATTTGTGTACTTTATTCATCACACATCTCTAGTACAATGACACGTATGAAAGAAAGCCAATCTGAATCCACTCTATGACGCGACATCTTATGGAATTAGTTGCTCCACGTGATTGTATATGACATATGACCAATATTGAACCTGGACCTCAGAGCAATGGATTTTAAAGTCCCCATTACTAGACTGATGCTGGCCATACTCAAACTTGTAACCTAAGGTGTAGCATTTTAAGGTCCTACCACTAGCATTAAATATTTATTGTAACCAGAGTATCTCATGGGTTTATGTCTCAAAATTAAAACTGAGAATGATTAACATGAGGAAGTTCCCCAATTTTAATGAAATATGGACTAGAAATGGTCGCAGAGGTAGTTGCCTTTCTTGATTTCTTGAAAACAAATGTTATGTTCTTTTTGCATGCTTATTATCATTGTTAACTTTCATAATATGAGTTTTTGGAGGGCAACCTTGATCAAATTTCCTTGAATAAATGCACCACAAAGAGAGGTGATAATTGTTGCAAATCCATGGAAGCAGGAACATAAGCAAGAGTGTTGATAGACAAGAATTAGGAGGCAGTGTTGGACAGGCCATAGAAGTAGGAAACTGCAATCAAGATTGCATACCAGCGGCAGTAACCATGGAGGCTGAATTTTTAAGAAATTAGGCAAGTGCCTCTTCTTGATAGTTTAATAGTGTTGAGGCAATAGAGAAATTTATCTCTCGAGGTTAGATACTTTAGATAGTCTTATACACCTGCATTTCTCGGCTATGCTTCTAACCCCTAAGATGTTTTGATGTTTTTTTATTCCTGATTTGCCTGCTAATCTGTTGAGTTTTTAGTATTCATTGTAATGGTATAGGTATCCAGTGTTTAGGGTCTGGGTTCGGGACCACCTGCAAGACAACCCTCTATGAGGACCCTTGGATCAAGCAGGCAAGTCCTAACAGAGTGTCACGCACAATATGCCAAGATATGACTTCTTGAATATCAATAAGAGTACATGAACTCTCGTCAAGCGAGAGGAATGAAACGAGACAACTCAAAATCTCATCTAAAAACTCAAGATCTATCTTTAGTGATATATATAGTACAATGGCCTTGGGCCCAAAATAGAACTCATTCCATGTCAGATAGAGGTTGCACCAGCATGGGTTGCAAGCAAAGCCCATGGGGATGCCATTAATCTGCAACCATGTATCAGCTCCCCACATAATAAAGCAATTAGTCAACAACCAAATGTTGGCCTTGATAAAAACATCTTTAGTAATCAATGTCCAGCATTTACCTTTTGGGTCAACATTAAACCATTTGGTAATAAGTTTCTCGTCCCATTCCCTTTTAATCCGTAATTTATAGTTATAATGCTTATTGGTAATGTATTCCATGCTGTATTAATGACAAGTGGTCATTAGTGTAACTTGGTGATCCGTGGCATGAAGCATCAGATGACTTGCAAAAGACATTACCACTTTGTTGTTAGCTAAATGGACCTCACGGTAGTAATAGTAGTTGTTATTATTCTGTACATGTTGAAAGCATTGCAACCCCACTGCCCACACATAGTGAAATTTACAATGCTAGGTTTGATCACAAAAATGGACATCTAAAAGTAGATCAAGGGACTTAAAGGGACATCTTTGTATTTGGATTTAAATCTTACTAATCAAATAGTAAGATGCCATGATTTATAAAAGGTTCAGAACATTCAAGATATCCTTCATGGTGATGTGCATATTCAGCAATCATTGCACTCCAAGGAAGCCCATTTGTACTTTAAAGTCAAATTGACATACAAATGCTAGAGCTTTGTCATGGCAATCATCTTAGAGGGCCTTCCTTTTCAGTGCAAAAAGATTTGACACTTTTTCACGTCTCGAGCATAACAAATTTAGAATAGAGATTGTCCATGGACTAGAGGAATTAGCTAAAGTTCAAAAGTGCGATTGGATGTAAAGGGGGCTATTTATTGTGGTGGTATGGCCATTGTACTTGATAAGTGGCCTACAGATCCATGCTTGGCTACACAATGCTCTTTAGAAATTATTTTTGCCTTTATTCTATCATTTTTTATTTATGATTAGGCATATGTGCCTTCCGAGGATCCACATTCTTAGTAAGAGATATGCCATGTGCATGTATAAGGTAGTTAGAAAACCCCCTGTGGATGTCAATATTTAGCTAAAAACTCCTACTGTACGATGTTTGAGTATTGTCGTATCTCTAACCCATCCTAATTATATATGATATTTTATTTTTAAGACACCCGTCTTATATGCCCTAATTGTACGGCATTTGCTACACAAAATAAAGTTTCTGAAACAACCAAGAGAAAGTTACAATTGAAGGTATTAAGTAAATTGTTCAACCTTAAAGCGAGAAATTAAATGTAGTATCTGAAGGAGATCAATTTTCTACTAATCCCAAATGGCTCCTGTATCATATAGTTTTGAATTTCTATACGAACTACAATCCCTTCCCATATATGTACAAAAAACTAAAAAGGAAAATGTACCTTTTTCTTACATATACTAACAACCAGGCCATAATTTTGGACCCCTCTCAGCCATGCATATGGCTTTGTGGGATCTTAACGGTGACTCCCCCTTGATGTGCCTCTATTTTATTTTATTATATTTTGATTGGACGTTTGCTCTAGTTCATTGATGGACCTTTGTCCTCAAGCTATGATTTGGACTTCATGTCATTGTTCCATCCATCCATCCATCCATCCATCCAGCCATCCATCTATCTATAGTTGTTGTCATGTGATTGTCAAATTGCAGCAACCTCCATGCTTGGATCAACATCTTGGTAGTAGAGGTTATTTGCCATAGCCCATTGGTCCTCACAGATTATCAATTCCACAAATAAGATTGGGAAGATTATCAAATCAATGGTGATAATCACCACCAACAGTTGTTTAAAGGAGGTTAAACCTCCTCTCTCAATGATCATGGAAGATAACCCTCTCGGCCTATCGGTCTCGAGGATTATATGCCATAATCATCTCGAGGGGAGGGTTAACCTCCTCATCGATCGATCGATCGATCGATCGATCCATCCATCCATCCATCCATCCATCCATCCATCCATCCATTGATTATATAAAATTATGATTGGTGAACACTATGGAGGGATGACCGTCCATGTTTCTAAAATAAAAAGGTACCTTTTATACCTTCTGGCATATGTTTCAAAGCATGCCTAAGATCCAAATGATTGAACATCAAGTTTATACTTTATTTAGTACTTGATTATTTAATAATTAGATAGATAGATAGAAATTCTATGTTACATGCATAAAAAGAAAATAAGTAGTTCATATATAACTGTCTAATACTGGGTGGGACATAGTGATTGGAACTCTAGAATGTAAGAAATTTTACTCTGTTGCCAAAATTGACATTTCCACAATTTGTGGACTCCTAACAAAAGGTAATGTGTATTGTTCTTGAAAAGAGGAATTTCCTCATGTTGTATAACGTTGAGTACTTCCTCTACTTTATATGATAAAGACCCTATCCTTTAGTCACCATAAACTTGCACAAGTTTGAATCATGTTATGCTCTACCAAGAGCTTCAACATCACAAAGTGCGAACGCCGATAAAAGATTTGATTCTTTCATAAATTGTGAATAGGCAATAGTTGTTTTATTTAAATTGCGTAAATTCCCAAGTTGGTTTGATGAGTTCTACATAAAGGGACACTTGATAAAATCTCTGGTGAGGGGACTCATGGATGTATCATATAATGATGCTCAAGAACAAGGGGGGGGGGATGCAAGTGGGAGATCATCAATATGATTTGATTTGGATAGCAATGAGAGAATGCTTCACATGTTTGAGTAAGTTGTACAGCCGATTTCGAGAAAGACCCGCCCATGTCCCTGAAGCTAAGGGTTTGAAGAGCAATCAACATGCTATAAATATAACTTATCAAAGGCTCAACTAGGAGAAGAAAACTGCGGAAGGTCATTAATAATATACTCAGGGGTAATGAGGCTAGTAAAAGTGCCATGGATTTGATCACCAAGGCTTTGTTTGCACTCAATACAGGCACATGAATGAGAGGTAGCTATACTTGGAAGACTAGGGGTTTGAAAAGGAAAGAACTTACTATCATAGAAGGGCTGAGGAAGGCATTTGGAGTAATAATGAGGAAGATCATGCAAATGATATGGGGGGGTGATGGTGATAGGAGAAGTGCCAAGGAATTTAGTACCAAAACTTTCTTTACTTTGAGAAGGGAGGCATTGGTTGGAGCCACAAGGTTGAGTGTGTTGGCTACATGATTTGGAAGAGGAGGCTAGATCTGGCTTAGGAAGGCAATTCTTATGAGATTTGGATTTGGATTTGGATTTGGCTGTCTTGCAGCGCAGGCGCGTGTATGCACCTTTAGTGAATGGGTATGGATTATCACTGGCTGCCTATGTTGCACATCCGGCAATGGCTTTCGCGCCTTGCCAATTACTCCAGACTCCCTGTTCATCTTCAAAACCGCTGGCCTGCTGATCTTATCTCTCTTTCTATTCATTTTTTGCAGATGCCCAACAAATCTAAGTACTACTTACCCGATTTTTGTCAGAACTTTCCTGCAATTTGTCGTTGTTGTAGACAACCCAAATCCGGCCTTAAACCCAAATCTCCGAAAAATCTCAACCCACAAACTGCTGCATTGGCTCTGCAAATTTGATCCCTGATCAGAAATACTGCTGCGCTCTATTTGCTAGCAAGAATCCGCCATAATTTGAAATGACATGGCATATTCCAGTATCGCCGGCCAAAGGAATACTTTCATAACACTTTGTTATATCTGCCATAAAGATATCCGTGATTTTTGAAGGAAGGTTTAATATGACATCATATACAGATTGAATCATCCAATTTGGGTTGACTTTTCTAGGAAAAAGATTGCAAAATTTCAGACATATTGTTCTGGCCATATCATGATGATCATGTTCAGCCCTTCTGTAATGATATTTGAGAATTCCGTATAGATTGTCCCATGTGCATTAGTGATCCATCTATAATCCTGTTTATGGGCTTTGTAGATGCCTAATAAATATGGTAGTCTATCATTTGTGCAGTTAGCATAAGGAAAAACTCAATCCCGTCCTCATCTTCAAACAATGCTTGGGCGCGATGGCAAGCTCGATAGCGCAATGCCAAGCTCGATAGCAAGCTCGATGGCGCTGAAGCTCGATGGCTGAAGCTCGATGGTGGGAAAAGGAAAATCTTAGATGGAATCATCAAATTTTGTGGTCGTTAGGAAATAATGATTGCAAAGTTAGGTACGAGGTTAGGTTTGGAGGGGGGGAAGTTAGGTTAGGGGAGAGTGAAAGTTAGGTATGGAGGGGGGAAAGATAGGTTCGGGATCCTATGTGGCAGCCCCCCCAAAATACTCTTACAAGGCCCTTAATTGACCTCAAAAAAACTCTAATGCTTTGTGGGGTCGTAATGGTGACTCCCCCTTGATGTGCCTCTATTTTATTTTATTATATTTTGATTGGACATTTGCCCTAGTTCATTGATGGAGCTTTGTCCTCAAGCCATGATTTGGACTTCACGTTCTTGTTCATTCTTTCTATTTATCCATCCATCCATCCATCTATCTATAAATAAATAGTTGTTGTCATGTGATTGTCAAATTGCAGCAACTCCATGCTTGGATCAACAACTTGGTAGTAGAGGTTATTTGCCACGTCCCATTGGTCCTCACAAATTATCAATCCCACAAATAAGATTGGGAAGATTATCAAATCAATGGTGATAATCACCTCCAACAGCTGTTTAAAGGAGGTTAAACCTCCCCTCTCAAAGATCATGGCAGATATCCCTCTCGGCCTATCGGTCTCGAGGGTTATATGCCATAATCATCTCGAGGGGAGGGTTAACCTCCTCATCCATCCATCCATCCATCTATTGATTATATAAAATGAGATCTGATTGCTGACCACTATGGAGGGATGAGCGTCCATGTTTCTAACATAAAAAGGTACCTTTTACACCTTCTGACATATGTTTCAAAGCATGCCCAAGGTCCAAATGATTGAACATCAAGTTTACACTTTATTCAGTACTTGATTATTTAATAATTAGATAGATAAATAGAAATTTTATGTTGGAGAGACATGTATAAAAAGAAAATAAGTAGTTCATATATAACTGTCTAATACTGGGTGGGACTCTAGAATGTAAGAAATTATACTCTGCAGCCAAAATTGACATTTCCACAATCTGTGGACTCCTAACAAAATGTAATATGTGTTGTTCTTGAAAAGAGGAATTTCCTCATGTTGTATAATGTTCCTCTACTTTATATGATAAAGACCCTATCCTTTAGTCACCATAAACTTGCACAAGTTTCAATCATGTTGTGCTCTACCAAGAGCTTCAACATCACAAAGGGCGAACGTCGATAAAAGATTTGATTCTATCATAAATTGTGAACAGGCAATAGTTGTTTTATTTAAATTGCATAAATTCCCAAGTTGGTTTGATGAGTTCTACATAAAAGTGACAAAATCTCTGGTGAGGGGTCTCATGGATGTATCATGTAATAATGCTCAAGAACAAGGGGAGGATGCAGTGGGAGATCATCAATCTGATTTGATATGGATAGCAATGAGAGAATGCTTCACATGTTTGAGTAAGTTGTACAGCCGATTTCGAGAAAGACCAGCCCATGTCCCTGAAGCTAAGGGTTTGAAGAGCAATCAACATGCTATAAATATAACTTATCAAATGCTCAACTAGGAGAAGAAAACTGAGGAAGCTCATTAGTAATATACTCAGGGGTAATGAGGCTAGTAAAAGTGCCATGGATTTGATCACCAAGGCCTTGTTTGCACTCAATACAGGCACATGAATGAGAGGTAGCTATACTTGGAAGACTAGGGGTTTGAAAAGGAAAGAACTTACTATCATAGAAGGGGTGAGGAAGGCATTTGGAGTAATAATGAGGAAGATCATGCAAATGATATGGGGGGGTGAAGGTGCTAGGAGAAGTGCCAAGGAATTCAGTACCAAAACTTTCTTTACTTTGAGAAGGGAGGCATTGGTTGGAGCCACAAGGTTGAGCGTGTTGGCTACATGATTTGGAAGAGGAGGCTAGATCAGGCTTAGGAAGGCAATTCTCATGAGATTTGGATTTGGATTTGGATTTGGATTTGGATTTGGATTTGGATTTGGCTGTCTTGCAGCGCAGGCGCGTGCCCGGGCTTCCTGTGAGAGATTGAACCAGCCACATGAAATTACTGGCATCTGTCTGGTGCACCTTTGGTGAACGGGTATGGATTATCACTGGCTGCCTATGCTGCACATCCGGCAATGGCCTTGGCGCCTTGCCAATTATTCCAGATTCCCTGTTCATCTTCAAAACCGCTGGCCTGCTGATCTTACCTCCCTTTCTATTCATTTTTTGCAGATGCCCAACAAATCTACGTACTACTTACCCGATTTTCGTTAGAACTTTCCGGCAATTCGGCGCTGTTGTAGACAACCCAAATCCGGCCTTAAACCCAAATCTCCGAAAAATCTCAACCCTGATCAGAAATACTGCTGCGCTGGCTTTCAATCCCGGATCAGGTTACAGAGGTCCTTTTATTGCTGAATTTTTTGGAGTTGACTTGGAGTAAGCTTCCGAGCAGCAGATTTGTACGACGAACCCAGGAGTGCTGAGAATTGGCCAATGATTCCATCAGCCGACCTCAGAAATTCAACCCCTGCAAAAACACGTAGCTCCTTTTCTCCTCCTCCTTTTTAGCCCTCGTTATAGTCCTCATGAAACTTTTCATCCCGCAATTTTCCACAGTGGACGTTTGCATCCCTACATGTAGCTGTGCGTTTGCCACGTACATGTATTCCTATGGTGCATCTTATCAACAAATCACAAGCAACAATTGAATTGAATTGAATGACTTTTGTCTTCCATGGAGTCCAATTGGCCTATGTGATTTTCCTCGAGAAATGTTTTGTTGCTACTTAAGGTCTTGGACATCTTACTCTTAGACTGTTGCCCACTTGCAATTGACATCCTACCTAAATCATGTCCCACACACATCGCTTGCTACTAGTAAACTAACTTGTTAAGTAGCAATTTGGTTATCTAATGCGAATTTTCAGTCTTTCATGCCATTCAAGATTGCCTCAAATAACACAACCTGCACTCTAAATGGATCACTTCAAGATACTTAAAGCCACCCCAACAAATTGCCCCTTAACAGGGGGCAATCCAAAAAAAAAAAAAAAAACTACAACATGACCCACCAGCTCAAGGGAGACATAAAGCAAAATGTTTGCGGCAGTCTTGACCACAACTATAAACTTCTTGTACATTGAAATTGTCTTGAGTAAATCTTATAGTTAAAGATTGTGTCACACAAAGCACGTCTATTTTGTAGGTTTGATGACTGAAATTTATGGAATGGATCAGGTTAAATTAAATGTCATTATGTATATTCAAATGTAATCCGTATCCACAATTTTATAATGGTAAACAATAGTATCTCATGTGAGCACCAAATATAGTATGCAGAACTTGTTTTTCTAAATAAGGTTTCTAAATAAGGTCCTCGCAAGTTACGTTGTTCATTTTTATGTCCATTTGTCCACTCAAACACAAGGCCTCCAAAAATGAACTCATGTAGTTAACTAGTACATTATCATCTAAAAACCATGGTATATGTGGTTTTTTATGCACAAATATACTTGATAAAAGAAAACCACATGCTATCATGGTCTATTGAAACAAATGGTGTTTAATGATACAAGAAATTTATCGCGGCGACCAAGGCCGCCGCGAACATTTCTTTTGCTCTACTCGTGGCAAAGGAGGGTTTGTATTAAGTCAAAAGGAACTCAAGTATGGACCTGTGAAATTGAACTAAATATGCTTCTAGAAATAACTAAAAGGGATGGCTCCAGAATATATACTTTCTCCCAGATCCTAAAAAAAGCTAACTAAATTATGTCAAAACATAAGCTGAAGACAAATACTTGCATTAGCTTTTGAGTCTAAGGAATGTAAGTTTGCAACAACAGCTTCCAAGTTCAAAAGAGGAAGTCGGATAGAGAGCAAAAGGTACAATCGACACCAAATGCTGTCATCAGCTTTCTTAGAATAGTGAATGTAATCTACTCCAATAAGTTCTCAGGCTGTTGCTCCATCTTTCATCTTTCACCATCTTTCACAGGCTATTGCTCATGGCCTGCCAACTGTTGCAACAAAAAATGGTGGCCTAATAGACATTGAACGAGTACCATTACTAATAGATTGTTAAGTATATGGTAATGGGCATACCATGGAGTAGAGCACAGGAGTTTGTGAGTTTGATACTGGTCCATTCTTAGATCTTTCGTACCTTTCAGACCTTTCTTACTGATTTGATACTGCTGCAACTCCACGACAATGAAGGATGACGAGGATTTTGATGCTCTTTTGAAGTTCAAGAATGGAGTTTATGATAGAAATAAAACATTGTGGAATTGGAATGCAAGTAATAGTGATGTTGAAGCTCTTGGTGGAGCACAACATGATTGAAACTTGTGCAAGTTTATGGTGACTAAATGATAGGGTCTTTATCATATAAGTAGAGGAAGTACTCAACTTTATACAACATGAGGAAGTTCCTCTTTTCAATAACCTTTTGTTAGGAGTCCACAAATTGTGGAAATGTCAATTTTGGCAGCAGAGTAAAATTTCTTACATTCTAGAGTTCCAATCTCACTATGTCCCACCCAGTATTAGACAGTTATATATGAACTACTTATTTTCTTTTTATGCATGTATCTCTAACATAATTATAAAATGTCTGCATGCGTCACAATGTCACTGCACCAGCGTCGTCGCTTGCGCGCTGCGCGCCTGCATGCGTAAATGCGTGCCTGCCTGCATGCATGCGTGCGTAAATACGTCTAATTATTAAATAATCAAGTACTAAATAAAGTATAAACTTGATGTTCAATCGTTTGGACCTGGGGCATGCTTTGAAACATATGTCAGAAGGTGTAAAAGGTACCTTTTTATGTTAGAAACACGGAAGCTCATCCCCCCATAGTGGTTACCAATTAGATCTCATTTTATATAATCAATAGATGGATGGATGGATGGATGGATGGATGGATGGATGGATGGATGGATGGATGGATGGATGGATGGATGGATGGATGAGGAGGTTAACCCTCTTCCCGCGATGATTATGGCATATAACCCTCGAGATGCTTATGGCATATAACCCTCAAGATGATTATGGCATATAACCCTCGAGACCGATAGGCCGAGAGGGTTATCGGGAGGTTTAACCTCCTCTAAATAGTTGTTGGAGGTGATTATCACCATTGATTTGATAATCTTCCCAATCTTATTTGTGGAATTGATAATCTGTGAGGACCAATGGGCTATGGCAAATAACCTCTACTATCAAGATGTTGATCCAAGCATGGAGGTTCTTTGCGCACGGTGAGCACGTACGCATGCACGCGAGCGATGCACGCACGCATGCACGACAAAAAGCGCATGAGATAGGCGGCAAAAGCAAAAGCGGCGAGGCGGCGAGATAGAGGACATGAAGTCCAAATCATGGCTTGATGACAAAGCTCCATCAATGAACTAGGGCAAATGTCCAATCAAAATATAATAAAATAAAATAAAATAGAGGGACATCAAGGGGGAGTCACCATTAAAACCCCACAAAACCACATGCATGGCTGAGAGGGGTCCAAAATTATGGCCTGGCCATTAGTATATGTAAGAAAAAGTACATTTTCCTTTTTAGTTTTTTGTACATATATGGGAAGGGGTTGTAGTTCGTATAGAAATTCAAAACTATACGATACAGGAGCCATTTGAGATTTGTAGAAAATTGATCTCCTTCAGATACTACATTTAATTTCTCACTTTAAGGTTGAACAAATTTACTTAATACCTTCAATTGTGACTTTCTTGGTTGTTTCAGAAACTCTATTTTGTGTAGCAAATGTCGTACAATTAGGGCGTATAAGAGGGGTATCTTAACAACAAAATATCATATATAATATTAGGACGGGTTAGAGATACGGCAATACTCAATCATCGTACAGTAGGAGTTTTTATCTAAATATTGACATACACAGGGGGTTTTCTAACTACCTTATACATGCACATGGCATATCCCTTACTAAGAAGGTGGATCCCCCGGAAGGCACATATGCCTAATCATAAATAGGAAATGATAGAATAAAAGCAAAAACAAACACCAAAGAGCACTGTGTAGTCAAGCATGGATCTGTAGGCCACTTTTCAAGTACAATGCCCATACCACCACAATAAATAGCCCCCGTTATATCCAATCGCACTTTTGAACTTTAGCTAATTCCTCTACTCCATGGACAATCTCTATTCTAAATTTGTTATGCTCGAGACGTGAAAAAGTGTCAAATCTTCTTGCACTGAAAAGGAAGACCCTCTAAGATGATTGCCATGATGAAGCCCTAGCATTTGTATGTCAAATTGACTTTAAAGAACAAATGGGCTTCCTTGGAGTGCAATGATTGATGAACATGCACATCATCATGAAGGATATCTTGCCTTGAATCGAAGAAGTCAGAGAGAGAGAGAAAAGCTCCATCCATCATGTTCATTTAGTGACATCATCTTCAAAAACTATGAGTCATCTACACTACCTATTGAAATTAGAGTAATCTGATCTGCAAGTTGAACAAAAATGCGTCACTATAATATGTAGCACAATAATAGGGGGTTCTAGGGGGATTTAATATAGATGCATAAATCACTATTCTTGAGACTATATACCATACCCCTAAAACAATTTAATAGGTTATCATTAAAGAAGAAAGAACATAGATACAATAGAATAGAATAGAGAAAAGGACTATGTTAGTTTGCTGGTTGCATTGGTTAAAAGTATTCATATTAGGATATTGAATTATTTTGGTAGAGGTTTGAATCTCTGTATCTTAAAATCTAAAACCTTAGGCGAACTTATATAGAATAGAATAGAATAGAATAGGTTTTTAGCGTCCACGGAGACCAATTGGCCTATGGGACCCAAACAAAAAGAGCGCGACAAGCATATTACCGGCAGATTAAAAAAACCCTCGCCCGGGGTTTTCTTCGGGAAAAACCTTAGCGAATAAGCCTCTGGCCGCACACTGCATGTATTGCATGTGACAGTTCAATACCGCCCCGTAGGGACACAAACGGTCCGCATCCATAACCTCCGGAGGTATGACCCCAACAAACCCACCGACGAAGCCAATAACCGATGCGCCGGCCGGGCACTAGTAATCGAACATATCGCTTCTGATATGGGCAAATGCCGGGCAGGTCCGGAGGGCATGACATTCATCCTCAATCGTGCCCCGTGGCAACATCGGCAAAGCCTTTGCTCCCGCGGTTTCAATGAGCCCAACGCCTGTTTCAATGCGGAGGCGATGTGCCCCGTCGAATGGAAGCTATAAACTGCGTTTCTTCATGGGTAGCCGGGTGTACAAATATGGTGTGGGCCTCTTGTGAGCCTAGGATTGACTTGTCTGGCGATAGTGTGCCAAACATGTGTCGAGCCTCTGCATCCCACGGCCTGCGAAGGAAAGTAGCATCAAGGTATAGTTTAAGTGCCTCGCGATCTTTCTTTTGTCCCGACACGGACACATCTGCTTTTTACCGCACACCCCAAACATGAGAACCACCGAGCACGCTTGTCTTTCCAAAAAGGATTTCGCATCGGGGACCCATTGCCGTGGGCAAAGCAAGCGCGGGCAAGCGTGTATCAGCCATAGCGACCACCTTTTGGAAGTAAACGATATGGCGTTCCAATGCAGCCCGTTGAAGGGGTAGAAATCACCTCACGAGTAGGATCTGTACGGAATCGGTGGACTTCACCCCCGGGCCCGCCAAGAAGGCCTTCGCACTGCTTCGAGGTCATTCCGTGTTGAGGGATATCACCGGACCCCAAACTTCGCCCCTATACAAAAGGGGCGGCTCAACCAAGGCCCGAAACAAATGTGATCGGTGACCCCGTGCATACAACTCGCCTTTGTGGTCGTTGTTCTCGCATGGCATATAGTGCTTTCCAACCCGCAGCGGACCCGCAACCCCGACAGCCGCATCCCAATGGGTGGTAGTTGAGAACTCAATCCCCAAAGTACTTGTAGGTCCTGAGCCACCTCTACCTCTTGCCCCCGGTAAGTGAATGTGGAAGCCTTTGGTCGACGGATGATGCAACTAGCAAAGACTCCTAGTTTTGGCCAAGTTAACTTGCATGCCGCTGAATTGGCAAAAGTGTCAAGAGCATCCAGTGACGCTGCATGTCCTCCGGAGTATAGGCCATGAGGTTGACATCGTCAAAGATATATGAGTTGCTCTTGACAGTGATGCATGATATGTGCGCCCGCACCTCCATGCTCGTCAGAGCCAATCTTCCAACCGATCAATGTACAAAGCAAAGAGTGTGGGGAGAGGGGGCAACCCCCGACGCATCCAATGCTACCGGTCACCGGCCAGGGTCCGCTGATGTGATACACGGCCCGAGCATGCCTCGCATGTACCCTATACCGCGATTCGGTGAAGTCCGAAGGTCCCCACCGCCGCAATCGTCCCATAGCTTATTGCGGGTAATCGTGGTTCAATGCCTTTGCAAAATCCACGCGAAACAACAAGCATGTTCGGGCGATTCGCGCTATCTTCAATCAATGTGCGCAGAGTGAAGATATGATCAATGGTGGAATGTCCGGGGCCGAAACCCGCCTCGTAAGAGCTCGCACCTCCGCTTCCCTCGCCCATATTGTCACCACGGCTCAAGGATGCCGATAACGGTTTTGCAAAGAGAGAGTCTGACCATAATAGTGCGGTTGGCCGGGACATTGAGGGTCCCCTCGCTTTGTATATGGGCACTACTCTACTAGTGGTCCATTGCGTAGGGAAGCCTTCTCGCAATGCTTTATTGAACAATGCCGCGGAGAACAGGCACGGTGGAGGCCCAGCCATTTCGTAAGCTCACCGCATGCCATCTAAATCTCTTTGCCTTCCCATTAGCTAAGGGCCAGAGGGCCCATGATGACATCCCCCTCCGCGGATAACCCGAGCCATGCCTATCTCAGGAGGGATCGGTGCCCGCCCTCGAGTCATCATATACAAATGCAAAGTACTGCACCCATTGCTCGGTGGTGATGTTCCCCGTGGGTCGGCAAGCGCTTGCTCAAGATCCTTCTCCATCGTCCGGGGTGCCGGTCCAGGAGACCAAACATCTGTTGCTGATGCTCTGCGAGGTATCTGGCCTTCTTGTTCTTGAGAAAGGAACGGTATTGACTGACGGCCTGTGGGCGAGAGATGGGATCGATGACCGCCGGAGTGTGGCGTTTGAGCTCCCGACACTCATCATCAAACCATCTGGTTATGGGAAGGTGGTGGTGCCTCGAGGCTTGCCGTGAGCCTCTCCCAAAGCATCTTTCTCGCAGCCGCCGGGGCGTGTGAGTCACCGAGCGCATTGTTCTTGAAGTGTGGGAGTTGCGCCAGCCCCGCCATCATCATGCTCAGCGGTGGGCATAGGTCCCCGCGATCGGTCAGAAGTCCAGCGCAAATGGGCACCCAAAGGTGTTGAGAGGCAGGGGTGCACTGGAGCTTCCCACCGGAGATGCATGAACAGGGGCGGTGGTCGAGTCTACTTCCTCGCCCCGAAAGTGTTCCGGCCCCGGATGGAAAATGAGTAACCAGTGCGCACTCGCTCCTCAACCAGCCAGATAATCCACCACACCGGAGCCGCCCTCTTTGTTTCTCCGTCTACAAGTGCGGCGAAATGGAAGACGGCCATTGCACCAACCCATTACAGATAACCGTGTCAAAGATACTACCCAAAGAATAAAGAATCGCCGCCATAGCGCCAAATATGGTCATCATCCGATATCCTTGACCAAGCCACCTCTCAAGGGTTCAGTATAAGACGCCCTCTCGCCGTGGGGCTCAAATTTTGGAACCCTCCCGCCCCGTATGCGGCATTAAAGTCGCCAAGCAACATAACCCCGCCTAACCGTTTGTCTTGGCCAGATGTCATCATATAGATCGACATAAGGCTCCAATCGATCCACATCCGAATGAGTGTTATAAAAAGTTGCTCCTGCAGATGTGGAAAGTAGCATGCCGCTATGAGGAGAGTGTCGCCACCGGCCATGTCGCCGCGAGACGCACCCACAAGTAGCGATTATTGTACATGGCTCTGCTTTGTGCAACGAGACCGAAAGTGCCTCAAGGTTGCACGGTAGTAGCAGTAACCCCGCCATGCCCTCGCTTGCACTGCACTCATTGAACACCGGAAAAATGCGATAGCCCGAGGTTCTGGTACCAGGTTCGCGATGCTCCCATGTTTCCATGAGGAAAATGAGATCCATATCCCTTGCAATAGAGTTGAGACTTCCAGCCTTTTCGCGTGGGAAGCCCCGGACAGGTTCCAAGACACCATCCCGGAGGCACGCCTTATTTGTCGGCATTCGATGTGGACGCCGATGATCCGGGTCCCGCTGAGGGGGAGTGCAGGCGCCGGCAGCCGGCCGGAGCGGGCGGAGCAGAGGTGCGTGGGGTACTGATGCCGCGCGGCGGCGGCGGCGAGGAGTGGCGGCGGCGGCGCGTACCGCTCGCCACGCCGCCAGCGCCGCCGGAAATGCGGCGCTTGCCGGACAAGGCTCAGCCCCCACCTCTACGGCGGACGTCCTCGACTGGGCAGTACCGCCGCCGCGGGGACTCCCAGATCGGTGAGATCCGGTCAACATACGAGCCCCCCTTCATTGTCTACTCGACGCAGATGGCCTCGCGATCGCGTGTTCCGCCACCGCGGAAGGTGACAACACGCGGGCGATCTGTGCGCTGAGCCCCAAGGCGGCTCGCTCTAGCAATTTGTACCGCAGTCGGGAATGCCATTCGAGATAGGATCTCATCCTGAATGCGCTTGGTGAGATCTTCTCCTGCCTCCTCTGAAAGTCCACGCACCACCACATTATGGCGCTTGCTGCCCTCGCTTCCCGCCGCCACCGAAGTCGAGGGCAACAGTGATAGAAGGCTATCCCGCGCATTTTGAGCATGCTAGGATCTGGAACAAGTCATTGGCGCGCCATGGGTCGCCTAGAGAGACTGGAGAGACTGACAGTGTGTTGAGAGAGAGCAAGGAGGAAGATATGAGAGAGAGCAAGGAGGAAGATAGGTAGGGAAGGAAGGCTAGAGAGATAGAGCAGGGAGGAAAATAGGATGTAAGAAGGCTAGAGAGATTGAGCAGAGAGGAAGAAGGTAAGAGAGGGCTAGAGAGAGAAAGTGAGGTCAGAGGGGGCTAGAGAGAGAAAGTGCTAGGCGCTAGAGAGAGAGTGTGCTAGGCGCTTGTGCTAGGCGCTAGAGAGAGAATGTGCTATAGAGATGAGTCCCAATATTTCATATTTCAAAACCTTAGGCGAACCTGTATTCCATATTTCAAAATCATAGGCGACCTCAGTCATAAATGACCATAATCGAAACAAAGGCACCCAGAGGCTCCAACATATGATCTAGGTCATAGGATGGACAGATCCGACAACTGAGGTAGTTGGGGTGCACATCGTTTAGAATATATAGCAATTGAAACACTTTACATTGTAATGTTTTTGTTTAGAATGAAGGAGACTAACTTCTGAAAAGGCATCTAATCATATTGAAGATGTAAATGATTGGCAGAGAATATGAATTGATCACTCATGTAATGGAAAAGTAGCTATGACTTCTTTAGTGTTGGTTATGCACATTCTAAGGATGTCATACATGGATTTCATAAACTGATAATTTAAAGAACAACAATACACCGTAACTCAGATTGCCAAGCTTGTTTAGGCGATATGACACAGCGGGAAATAAAGCATGTGGTCTGATGTGACACACCTAGGGGGTTGGCAGACAAGTTAACATTTGAGTTTTTAACGATAGGTTAGAAATAATTAACTTTGAAAGAGATTATCAATGGTTAGAGAATACGATAAATACGGTATTCATATCATGCTAGATATTTGATGGAATATCAGATATGAATAGTGAAGCTAAGTTTAGGAAGATTTTTATTGTTAGTTTGGGAAAAGGGAAGATATTCTCCTTAACCTTAGGAGTAAGGGTATTTTAAAAGGGAAACGTCTTTTTTGTTTGGAAATTTCTGGAGAGCTTAGCCTGCGCCATCGAGCTTAGTTACAGTAGGAGAACAATCCAAGCAGGTGGGTTAACCGGAGCCAAATCCTTGAAAAATCCGTGATGGCCTGGTCGTCTTTGCCTACTTGCTGATTTGTTGTTGCTAAATCCATAGGAAGTATCTGTTGTTCAGGTCTGCCATGGTTGCCAGCGGTTTCTTCAAGTCCAATCTTCTGTTTAATACCTTAAAATCGCTCTGAATCCATTCTCAGTTTGTTTTAGCTTGTTTCCCTTTTCTTCCAGAAAGTTCTTGAAGCTGTTATGGCGGCTGCGAATCCTTTATTCCAGACCAAAAAGTTCCGGAATCTTGCTCTTGTATGTCATGCAAATGACGATACCTTTAAAACGGCCTGAGTATTGTTGAATCCGGCCAGTTCCGGCCCTTCCCTGTTAGATCCGGCCACATCTGTTTCACCGCCCTGTTCTACGCAGTCTTAAGCCTCTGTTATATCTATTTGAGACCCTTTTGTACTGTTCTTAATATATTTTGTCATTTGTGTTTAAAAGCCATTGATAGATTAGTTGGTTAAGGCGATAGCCTACTTCTCTAGAGACCCAGGTTCGAGTTTTGGTTGAAACTCAACTTTTATCTAGCTTTTCCTTTTAAGTCTTTATAACGTTATACTGCTCCTACCTATATATCGAGTACCCCTTATAGGATTCCTTGCTAGTATTTAATGATTGTTGGAACGTTTTCTTTATTTGTGTTTTCTAATGCTTAACATGGTTTATGTGGAATGTTAATAAGATATGGATTAATTGTGTGAATGAACCCGCTCCCTTCGTCGATGCCGGAGGGCTGGAGCGGTTGAGCATCGTGCACACCAGGTGATTGGTGTGTGAACGTGCATCCGTGTCGCGAACGGTGTACGTGAGAGCCTGGGCGAGGGACTGATCATCCCTGGATAACATTAATAACTGATGATGTTGTGTGTTGTGATGTTGTGTTTCTTTTCTGTTGAAGTTGTATTGCCATGTTGTGTTTCTTTTCCAGATTGCTTAGACCAGGTAACGGTTGCCCACTTAGTCCTTGTTCTGGACTAATCCCCATCATTTCCTTCTCATTTCTTACAGATTGATCTGGCAACCACGAGACCGTTGAGCGAGGGGAGCTTGAGTGATTGTAGAGATGCTGTCTTGCTTAGAATCTTATGTAGTTCCAATTGTAACCTTGAATTTATGAATTCTATTAATGAAAGATATTTATTATCTGAGTCCTTTATTCTTTCTCTTGTTTGATTCCAAGTGTTTAACGCTCTTCTTTCTCTTGTTTGATTCCAAGTGTTTAACGCTCTAGGAGCGTTTCATCTGATACTTTTATAATGTCCCAGCATATATTGAGAATATATTGACGTTTGTAGTCACATCACTAGAAGGAGAACATGTAATTGAGGAATGTTGCACCAATGCCATCGATCCGAGCCCTCGGATCGTCATTCTGGGAAGGGACGAGCAGCTATATATGTGCTCGTCCTTCTTGTGGCTCGTTATCGGCGTCTTCTCACAACAACATCTCTTTCCTTGTCCATTGCTTTCTCCCGAGCTCCCATAGCCAGATCTAATTGTCTTTCCCATTGCCACACCATGTCCTATCAATCTCATCTTCTCAGATACTCTTTTGATAGCCATCTTGTGTTGTCTTTACCATCTATCTTCTAGATCATCTCGGTCTCATATCAGCACGGGTTGTCATGCTAGTTTGACGTGTTTGTGGGTATTATCAGGTATTTCCAAATCTTACTGTGGTTTGATGAGTTTGTAAGAATTACCAGGTATCTCCAAATCATATTGTGGTTTGATCATGCTTCTTAACAAAATTACTTCTGGATTTCTTTCCTGATGGAAGGCTGCTGTTTCTTTCATGATGGAAGGCTCCTGATTCTTCTTTTCTTTACCGATGGACGGCTGCTGATTCTCCTGAGGTTGTACAGTTGCTGTGCTAACTTTTTACTTGAAGAATCGTATTTTGTAGTCTCGAATTTGTATGCAGGAGCAGTTACAGGATCAGATAGGTTATAGTCCACAACATTGGCGATTCGGCTCACAGATTCAACATATTCTCTAGCTTCCATGAGATGCAGTTGATTGCTGGACCCTTTGCATGCTTTGCTAGACCCTTTGCATGCTTTATGTCATGCTCCACGGTTTCTGTTTCTTGGATAATCGATAGGATCCAGCATGCTGTCATTTGTAAGACGTCTCTTGCCATTACAGATCAGACCTTGGACGACCTAGTTGAGGTTTCAATTGCTCTTTTCTGCAACAACAGCCCATATCCTCCAGCGATGGGGAAGATTCGATTCCTCATATTTCTCTGATCTGCGGCCACACTGTCCTTATGCAAAGGGACAATTTTTTCTTTTCTTTCTGCAGGGTGCTTTTTGTCTGACCTTAGCATCTGGAGCATGCCGATAGGTCGATTTCCTGGCATCTGGGCACCTGCATGCAAGATTCGGCCTGCCTTCATCTGGTTTTAGCAGGTCGGCTTCAGATCCAACGATCCGGCTACTCCACGCTGCCTTTTCCATGGGCTTTAATCGGCCCAGCTAATACTACCATGCCACGTCGCCTCTAATCATCCTTGCCTAAGGTAATTGTCTAATTTGCATTTTCCTTCGCCTTCATTGAGTCCCCTTTTTCCTAAATCTGCTGCTCACGTAGGTTCTGGCAAATCTGCTTTTAGTCTTGGGCGTGTTCTTCTAGTCTACACCGGTTCTATATGCATTGGATTGTTCGTGTTTTCTATTTAGCCCCTTTTTTGTTTCTACCACTCTCTACCCTTTAACTAATGCGGACGTGCTTCAGTTAAGTTTTTAGATTTTAAAACAATTTTTTGGGATACATGCATCTTTCCTATACATTTGACGATTTTGCTATTTTCCATGATTTGAAAGACCTGCTTTTCTATTAGGCCCTCATTTTTTCTATATACAGTTCTTTGCATTAATTCGTTTAAGTTGGGTGATTCTATGGATATGTGTTTAAACCCAGTGGTGAGCTCCAACCTATAGTTTTTCATTGGGCCATATTATGTTTGCCTCTTTTTACGAATGGAGAAACATCTGTAGATTTGTTAAATGATGCAGTATTGTTCCGACATATTCATTCGATGCACGTATTGACTGGTATATCATGCATGCCGTATATGGCTCGTTGCTCCATCGTAGTTTATTTGCATTTTGATTTGTCCTTGGGTTGTTCACCATGCTTTAGGAATTTACTTGCATTATTCAAGCATTATGCTAGTAGACCATCATTGTGAGAAGAGGTGATTAAATGATGTTGATCTGTTTGGATCAGGGTGCCACAGAAAGCTATTTTTGTCTCCTCCATCGATTTTTTCTATTTGCCTTCTTTTTCTCTAAACCTTCAATGGTTTTCTTTAGCCCCATTAATGACTCATGCCACTTCCACCTTTTTTTAGCCGGTCGTCATTCATTGTTTATAGGCACCTTTCTTACTCCATTTCGTGACTCAAATCAATCTGCATGAGTGGAACTTGTAACCTAGGGCCCATCTTTTCCATGCAGCTGCCTTACCTCTATGCATCACTAATAATGCACCATCATTCCTTATCTTAAACATTCGTTGGTGCGCATGCCAGCCATCTACCTCTACACATCTATCATTTTCCTAGCTAACACGGTTATTCACTTGGATTTGCACCTTTTCTTGCACTGAGCCCAACATTTTTCCTTTATTTGACCCCCTTTGAGTTTGTGATTCGGATATTCTTGCAGTATTTTTCTAATGGGCATCTTAATTTTTTGTAGCTATGGTCATTTAACCCTTCCTTTTTTCCTCCCCTCTTCATGGCTAGACTCGTCTTAAGTCCTCCAGGCAATTGGCATTTTCTAGCCAATGTGCCTTGGTCCTGGCATGTTTTCTATTTGGTCCCTTTTTGTTTTCCCCACGTCCTTCGGTTGAAATGGTTATTATTTTCCTATTCATCCCTACGGTTGTTAATTGTCGCATTTTACATTGATGGTCGGGTCTTGACTCATACTAACCGGCTAGTCTTTTGCCAGCATAAAATGTACTGGTAATAATTTTTCTTTACAGGGCACCCTAGGTCCTAGGGCATGCATTTGTGGTTTTTATTGTACAATTCCTCACTCATCCAGGTACATTAATGTTGGGTTACTGTGGCGGTGCCTTATTATATGTCTATATTGCTCCTCATTATTTTTTCCTTTGTTTCACAATTGGAACTGATGCATTTAAATTTGGACATTTTTGGAAGGTGGACGTCACATATTGGCATGCTTTGTTTTACTCTCTAGGAAATGTTTGGTAAATATATTATGAGTTTGACATTTTTGCAATTGGAGTTGATGGTTACTTCGGAATCGTTTCTCCTGTGTGCACGTTGCGTTTCGGATATTTGGTATTCTTTTTTTGCAGTACTCTTTCGCGTGATCTATTTTGCTAGAGGTCTCCTCATTCTTAGGGAAGATCATCTTCACCGTGGAGTTGTTTTTTGTGGGCAATATTCGGACCCTTCTGCTAACTTTAGCGTATTGTTAGTTCAAAGTTTTACTTCTAACCTACCCTTGACATTAACGTGGTTAACGTTGTTTTGCTTTCATGTGGTGTTATATTTGGGGCATTTTTCCTTGCCATAGATGGCTCATTCCTCAGTCTTAGTTTAATTGCACTTTGATTTGTCCTTGGCTTGTCCATTAGTAGATTACTTGCCTAATTATTCGAGCATTATTCTAATAGACCGTCATGGTGACTATAGATGATCAAATGTTGTGGTTGGCTGCCATAGCTGCACATGGTTTTTTGTCCCGAATTTGTCTGCAACTAACATCTCAACTCTCTCTCTTTTTTAGTAGCTCCCATTTTCCATGGATCGCTTTGCTACTAACATGTCCCTTCATATATTCTTGGGTTTTTTTATTCATTTATCATGTCCATTATTTTTTCTGTTTTATTATTTCAGACCATACGTATGGCTCTAGCTTTATTCATAATATGTCACTTTCCCTCGTCATTGTATTTTCATTTGTCTTTTTCTACTCTATGGCTCACCTCCCCGCACTCCACCCTGACCTCGGCACTTTGACCTCCATCTTCTCCTTTTCATGGGCCATAACCTCACCTTTGACCTTACGCCTCATTTTGCTCGATTTGCTGTGATTCACATTACCCTTCATTTCAATTTTTTCATCTTAACCTTGCTTTTAAGACATCAATACACATTTCTATGCTGCTAACCTGAACCAGACCTTTTCACCCTCGCTCTCCTATTCTTGTTCCAACCCATTGCACAGATCTTCTGACCCTCTTTGCTAGGGGCAACCGAGTCCTCTTTCGCACCTTGTAGTTTGGCGTCGTGTTCTTGCAATTGTTCTTTACGGTTTTTCGGTTTTTCTGGACGTATCCTTAGGCGTTCTTTTATGTTTTACATTTCAACATGCGTTCTTATTTTTCTAACATGTCCCTTTAGATAGTCATGGTGGTTTTTGTTCATTTATCATGTCCCTTACTTTTCTTGCTCTAGTATTTCGGACCAGACATATGGCCCTAGCTTTATCTATAATACGTCACTTTACTTAGTCATTGTATTTTCGTTTGTCCTTTTCTACTATCTGACTCACCTCCTTGCACTTCAACCTGACTTTGGCACTTTTGACCTCCATCTTCTCCTTTTCATTAGCCATAACCTCACCTTTGACTCCTTAGGCCTCATTTTTGCTCAATTTACGTTGATTCACATTAACCTTGATCTCAATTTTTCATCTTAACTTTGCTCTTGTTTGTGCTAACTTGTCTACAATTGAAACTCCACATTTTTTAGATTTTGCCTTTGAATTCGCCACGTTTTTTCTCATCTGGCTTCGCTTAGTTGGCTTCTATTATGTTTTTTATTTCTAACATTCTTCTTTCCTTTTTTCTCTCCCCATGTTGAAACCACACTCTAACCCCATCTTGGCCTTCATCTCGACTCCGCCTATGTTTGAATCATGACTTGGCTTCGATTCCTCAACTAGTTGAATGACCAAGTTCTGAACTCTGACCATTGTCGTATTTTTGCTCTAATCCGATCGCGTCGGGCCATCCTTGGGGACCACACGTAGACGTCTCCCTTCTTTTCTAGGTGTATCCATATGATTCCCAACAGGTATTTTTTTGGCTCCTATAATTTGGGCTCTTGTCTGTGATTATTTTCTTGTTGCATTTGTTTCATTCCTCTTTTCTCGTATTTATGCTTGAGCTTGAAACATATAACTTTGTTGTCTTTTTCGGCAACATTGCTCTGAAATTGTCATTATGTTGGTGATTGTCATTTATCATGTAACATTACAGCTTCGCGAAGTTGTATTCTCTGTTCTTGAACATGGGTGACATATTATGTTGTTAGGTGGTTTTTCCATTTTTTGCGGACTCGGCACATGTTTTATTGCTTATATAGCACCAATTTTATAGATTTGGGTGATCCTTTGTTTACGTTAGCTCCATTTTGTCATATTTGCAGTAGGCTTCTCTTTCCGTGCATAGCTTTACGCACAATATGTAACATTACATACTCATTGCGTTTTCATTTCCTTTAACATGTATATTCCCTCGTTTGCTTTCTTATTGCAGACCATCTGTACGGCGCTAGCTTTGCTAACACCATGTCATTCTATGTAGTCATTCTACTATATGGCTAACCTCCTCGCACTCCACTGGGACCTCGCCACTGTTGATTTTCGTTTCCTCTTTTCTCTTGGCCATAACCTCACCTTGACTTTGGCCTCACATTTGACATAAACTGCTTGTGCATAGCCATCCTATTTTTCTTCAAACTTAAGCCTCATTTTTCTTGCTCCACGATGTGATCCAAATTGAACTTCAATCTCATCTCCCTTGACCTTCCTCCTAATTTCTGCTGACATGTCTGCTAACTTCTCCCTCAACCTCTTCATATTAACAGTGCTATTCATATTGCAGCATTTCTTCCTCGTTCCACAATGTCGTATTATTTTCCTGATGACCTCTCATTTAACACTCTCATTTCTCTTTTATTCAACATTCACATATTGTTTACACAATGCATTGCATTGCATTTTTTATTGCAAGCACGTCCTATTTGACAAATTCTAGTTTGGCATCGTGTTCCTGAAGTTCTTTACCATTTTAGGTTTTTCCGACGCTATCATTATACATCATTGGCATATTTGCTATTTGGCTTTATCTGGATATGATGCATATTGCATTTGGCACTGCATTGAGATTTTGCGACATGGGTTTCTATTGGATCATCTTTCATTTTTATGCTTATTTTTATCTAGATGTGGCATATATTAAGTTGTTGTACACAAGGTGTTATATTGGGCACATTCTCATTTTGTGCATTGTGCTAGTTTGGCATGATTCTAGTTATCTCGGGAAATCAATTTCTAGCTGTCTATTGAGAGCTTTTTGCACTTAGAGTGGATTTTTTCGATTTGGTTTTCAGATTCGGCACTCTCTTATTGATCCTCCATGGGATTGTAAATTACGTGAATGTCCTACTTTTTTCATATCTGTCGTCATTATGATTTCATGTCGTCATTTGCATCACTCCATTGCGACATGGGTTTCGGTGATCCTGTTTTTTCCACCTCGAGGGTGACGCATATTTCTGTTCTCCACCCGTTGGGTGATGCTTTTATCCACCCTATGGGTGATGCTATCTCCACCTGCGGGTGATGCTGTTTATTTCCACCTCGGGGGTGACGCATATTTCTTGTTACATGATTGTTCTCTGCCCGTTGGGTGACGCTTTTCTCCACCCTATTGGGTGATGCTCTCTTTTTCTGCTATGTTCTTCTTCTTATGTTTCTATCGCTCCTACTGTTGGGGGCTCGGCTTGCCTCGTCACTGCCATGCATGTTTGATTCCTCTAACCATTCACGGGTGTTTTTTTAGGGTTCTTTGTGTTGCTTATAGGTTTTACGCCGTCTTCCGAGGTCCTGCTTGGAGAGCAGGCCATTGGTCGTCGATCATCCGCCTCTATTCTGCATGATGTTGTTCGTGCCCATAGTCTCTCCCTCTCGCTATGTAGTTTGCGATGTTGCTCACATTTAGCCATTTCCTGTCGGCTGGGCTTGTAGGTAAGGAAGTTCTCTGGTAGTCGGCCGGTTTTGTGTTCTTTGCGAGTCCCTTCCCAGAATGCCATCGATCCGAGTCCTCGGATCATCATTCTGGGAAGGGATGAGCAGCTATATATGTGCTCGTCCTTCTTGTGGCTCGTTATCAGCGTCTTCTCACAGCAGCATCTCTTTCCTTGTCCATTGCTTCCCACCCTACCCGCCCTTATATGTTATTTGAGTTCGTCTGTTGGTGATGCTATTTTTCTTTTTCCACCTCTCGGTGTTGTTTTCTGTTTCTATATATGTTTGTTTACAGTTCCTAACATATAACGGGTGATTTTTCATCGATGTTTCATTGCGGGTGACGCATATTTCTTGTTATATGATTGTTCTCCACCCGTTGGATGATGCTTTTCTCCACCCTATTGGGTGATGCTCTCTCTTTTTCTGCTATGTTCTTCTTCTTATATTTCTATCGCTCCTATTGTTGGGGGCTTGTTGATGTGCAGCTTAGCCTCGTCACTGCCATGCATGTTTGATTTCTCTAACCATTCATGGGTGTTTTTTAGGGTTCTTTGTGTTGCTTGCAGGTTTTATGCCGTCTTCCGAGGTCCTGCTTTTTTTTACTTTGCCATCGACCCATCTCCTTTGGTTCTCCAGGCCACACATTCAAGGTTGCTGGCGACCATTTCTCATTAGGGTTTTCCTCGAAAACCCGAAAGGGCAGGGTTTTTTATCCCGATGAGAAGTTGTTGCCATTACCCTTCTATACTGCTTGTGCACATTTCCTTTTTCCAGGGTAGCCCGATATTGTTCCTATGGTCGGCTACCCCTCTCTATTCTTCAAACATTGTATACGCCCATTTAGTGTCTCTTACGCGTCCCTTCCCAGAATCGCATTGATCTGAGCTCTCGGATCGCCATTCTGGGCAGGGACGAGCTATTACATAAGTGCACTCCACATTCGAGAGCAGTTATCGGCATCTTCCCATAGCAGCACTTCTTTCATTCCCGTTGCTTCCCTCCCTTCCCGCCCTAATTTGTCGGGGCCGCTCGTCTCTTTTTTCACATGGGTTTTTGTTCATGCACTCTTTTATTGTTATCCACCCTCGGGTGTTGCTATAATAATGTTTTCTTTTTCTGCGGCATCATGCCGCATTATTCTCCACCTGTGGATGATGCTGTTTATTTCCACCTCGAGGGTGACGCACATTTCTTTTAGCATGTTTGTTTTTCCACCCGCTGGGTGAGGCTTTTCTCCACCCTACGGGTGATGCTATCTCCTCTTTTTGCTAGCAATGTATTGTTGTTTTTCATATGTCCTCATCGCTCATATCATTTTGGGTGCTTGTTGTTGTGCAGCTTGCCGTGTCACTGCCATGCACGTTTTGGTTCTCTTTAACCAGTCACGGGTGTTTTCTCGGTGTTCTCTGTTTTGCTTGCAGGTATTACGCCATCTCGCAGTGTTTATTCCATTGTGCGTTCGCCATCGACCCACCTCCTTCGATTCTCCAGGCAACACATTCAAGGTTGTTGGCGACCATTTCTCATTAGGGGTTTCCTCGAAAACCCGAAAGGGTGGGGTTTTTTTATCCCGACGAGAAGTTGTCGCCATTATCCTTCTATACTGCCTGTGCACATTTCTTCTTTACGGGATAGCTCGATATTGTTCCTATGGTCAGCTCCCCATCTCTATTATTCAAACATTGTATATTGTTGCTGTGATGAATGACAAGCCTATCTATGGCCGGTTTTGTGTTCTTTGCGAGTCCCTTCCCAGAGTACATATTGAATTGATTATGAGGAAGTCCCAAAGAAATTTCAGTCCAATCCACAGAAAGAGAATAGTTCAAGATGACTTATGCATTGATGAATATTTGAATGATTGTCAGGAAGTTAGAAAACATTTGCAGTGACATCCCCAGAAAGAGAACATGTCATGGATGACATTTGCACTAATGAATATATGAATGATTGCCATTAAATATCCAGAAGAAGTTTGCCATACAAAAAGGACAACACAATTCTACAAAGCAATTGTCGAGGAAGTCCATTGATCATGTAAAAAATGGATAGATTGTCCGCTATGCATTCGACTCCAATGTTCAAGAATAGTAGATGTTGTCCAAACTTTGTTGCACTCTATTCAAAGAATTAGAAATCCTATAAAAGGTGTAAGATCTATTACTCCATATTTAGATAAGATAAGATAAGATAGAAATTTTAACGTCCGCGGAAACCCAATCGGGTTATGGGACCCAATACAAAAGATGGGGCGTGAGCCCGATGACAGTAACCAAAGAAATAACAAACATGTGACTTGAGCACTGCCATGATTCAAGGTGATAAGCTCACCTCCACTTTGGTGGAGAGAAGTAAGTTTTGCCAAAAAGCATGGCATATAGCTTTAGAAATCTCAAGAAATATATGAGCAACATTACTAATCGTGACGTAATGATGTGCATGAAAATACCGTTTTCATGAAGCCAAGAGCCCACACGACTCGCTACAGTAAAATGCGCCATGAGAAAGGGACAGAACATCTATCATATAATTGACTAGAAAAAGCATGTCTATGACATTGTTTTTTCAAGACTCAAACAGCACAACATATTTTGGGTATGTTGAAACATTTTCTCATGTTACGACAACTCATTCCACTATTTCTCATCATGCTGCTGCAAATTCCACTACTCGTGTACATTCTCCCATTACACATACATACTCCGAAGCTCCAAGTACACATTCTAATACTCCATTTATTGCATCTACTGTCATGAAGCTACTCGAAAACAAGGAAAATACGTAAGAAATAAGCAAGAAATATGCCAAGATCTGCAAAGAATCTGATATATGACAAAAAATCAAGAATACAATGGCCCAAAGGCAAGTAGGAACATGAGATGAATGCTCCTCCTTATATATTTAAATCAATGGTCTAAATCATGCCACTCCAACAAATGAGATCTTGCTAAGTGTCGTACATGCACGAGGTTCTGGAATGTTCTAAAACCTCCTATAAGCCACAACGCATATGTGGATGATGCAAAAGAATATAATTAAGGATAATGGGTGGCGCAGTTTTCTAAGGTATATGGATTGCAACTAGAAGGTTGCAAGTTTGAACCTTGCCTCGTGCAACTACCTTTTTGCATCCGTGTGATGACTATATTTGTACATACGAGTATAATACACATATGGTCGTCATATCATCCCCCTCCTGCGAAGGCGACAAGTGCTCAAAGCTGGAGCTGGAGTACTTGAACTTGGCTTATCCAGATAGTGGCGGTAGAACTTTGCAATTTTATCAACAGCATTAGTCACATTCTCGGCAGGCCCCCAAGTTCTATCATTTGGTGAGTAGCCTTTCCAATCAACAAAGTAATACAATCGTATATGAAGTAAGTTAGAGTCTATAATCTTACAAACCTCGAACTCCTCATGATCATCAATTTCCACGGGTGGAGGCGGCAAAGGAAGGCGATTTGAGAAGGGATTAAGTGTGTACGGCTCCAATAGAGAAACAAGAAATACTGGATGAAGACGAACAACTGGAGGAGCTCAAGCCAGAATGCCACATCGCTGGTTTAGGCCATGATCTAGTAAGGGCCAAGGCGATGATAGTCAAGCTTGTTGCAGGGACGTGAGATAGGGAGGTCTCTACGACGAAGTTAGATAAGGTCACCAACATGCAATTTAGGAGCTTCTTGGTGATGTAAATCTGCACAATGTCGATATCATTCCTGTGCCTGGAGAATATGATGCTGAATATTTGATTCAAGACCCTGGAGCTTTTCAAGTCGAGACTGGGCACTAGGATTTACAGAGTCATATCCAGCAGCATTAAAGGAGTAACGAAGATGCTGACCAGAGTTTAGAAAGAAGGGATCTGGCCAGCGGAAGCATTACTAAATTACTATAGGCAAACTCAGCTAATGGGAGTCAAACGACCTAATCATCATGTCAGCAACTGATAAAACATCTCAAATATTGCTCCAGAGTCTTGTTACTGCGCTCTGCTTGCCCATTACTTTCTGGCTGATGACCAGAAGTTTACAAACGGTCAACATATAATACCTCTAAAAGTCGCTTTTAAAATCCTGCGACAAACTGAGATCCACACTCACGATAGTGTCCCGCAACTCATGGAGTTTGATTACTCACAGAAAAAGGAAATCAATTGTTCTTTCATTGGTGGTGGTGACGTTGCGAGGGATAACATGATAGAATGGCCGCTCCATAATAAAATCCACAGAAATACTCTTCCAAGGTCCGTCTGGAATATGCAGTGGCTGAAGAAGACTATGGGAGAGATGTCTCGGCCATATATCACATGATCATATGAAAACTTCGACAGAACAGCGGAGTCCAAGCCACAAATACTCTCGCCTAATAAGTTCAAGAGTCTTGGCTACTCCAAAGTATCCGGTTATAGGCGAGTCATGGCAAGCCAAGAGAACCCAAAGCCTAGAAGCACCATCTGGAACATACAGAAGCCCATCTCGAAATAAAAGTCCATCTCGAATCTCAAAAAGATCTTAGTCCGACAGCATTTGTTGAGAAGATGATGTTGAACCAAGATGGGAAATACACCTTGAGCTAATAGACCCAGAGGACGCACTTAATAATAAGGAGGTATGGACGTCTGCGTTCGAAGGGTAGCCAAAAACATCCCTAGTAATTTAACCCCTAAACTATATATTTTGCCTCTGGTAATGACAAAAAAATCTCCTATACAAATAAGAGATTGTAAAAAAATCCCCCTTTATTGCGTGCAGATGTATCATACTGCATAATACTGAATTCCCCGGGCCAATGGATTGGAGCCAAGAGAGATGCTCGAATAGAGTCTAACAAAGGCGTACCACATGGGGCTTCTCAAACAAAATGGTAACCAAGATCGGCAAAGAATCTGATATATGCTGTAGAATAAAAGATACAATGGCCTGGAAGCAAGCAGAAACACGAGACGAATGCCTAAAAGGCTCAAGAATGTCGTTAAACTATAATGGTTCGACAAGAGTGAGGTTCCTCCTTATATACCTTAACCAATGGTCTAGATCGTGCCACTCCAACGGATGAGATCTTGCTAAGTGTCGCACCTACGTAGGTTCTAGAATATTTTAGAATCTCCTGAAAGCTGCATCGCCATATATTTACAATGCAAGAGAATATCGTTAAAGATAATAAATAACGCAGTTGGCAAAGGTCTATGGCTTGCAACTAGATTGTTGCAAGTTTGAACCTTGCCTTGTGCAACTACCTTTTTACATCCGTGTGATGACTATATTTGTACATATGAGTATATTACCCGTATGGTCATCACACCCACCACATCTTCTGATGCCCCAAGCCCTTATTCTCAAGTTCTTGTGGTATTTGCTGCTGCCACCTGCTCATATTCTAAATCTACCTTGCTAGAAAAGGTGCATTTAGTTGATGTCTTGGAACTATCAAGGTTTTCCCTGGCTATTGGGTTTAGACCATCACCTTTACACCAGCAAAAACCTCGAGAGTTTCAAGGGAGGTTTGGGCCATGATGGTGGTAGCAACATCACAGGTGTACCATTAGCAGCAACTTGCAAGCATCACAAATAATGGGTGCAATAAATGAAGCACCAGAATGTGCAATTAAAAGTTGGGAGTGCGTATATGTAATAGGAGCAGGATGAGTTGACGTAGCATGACGAAACGTATAAGAAAATATTGCATGTGGTGGTGTAATCATGTAGTCTACCTCGGATCAATGCAGCCTTGCCACTATTCTATTGTGTGTTGCACCTTTTGTAAATCCTGGCATTTTGTTAATTGCTATGAGTTAGTAAGACTAAAATTCAAATACAAAGATGTCCCTTTCAACCTCTTGGTCTATTTTAAGATGTCCATTTTAGTGATACAAGTTTGACACTGTGAATTTCACTATGCGTGGATGGTGGAGCTGCAATGCTCCTATGTTGTGTGTCACAGTTGTAAGACCCATTTTAGTCAACAAAAGTCTGTAACTTCTGTTGCAAGTCCTCTGATGCATTTTTTGGCATGATACAGATCACCTAGTTACACTGATAGACAGCTATACCTATCAATGTGATCTCACCTCTGAGCATATGTAAATGTAATGCATGCATATATGGATGTCAAAAAAAATTGTGGGCATGATGAACTAGGCATGGACTTCATATCAAGATCACTATGCTTTGAGGAAGAAGCTTCAGGTGGATTGGTCACATGAGAATGTGAATGTTCCAAAATATCGACATGGCCACTCACCTTTTATATTTATTACTTCGATTCAATGATCTTAAAGACTTTAAGGGATTGCAATCCTCATGAACTTGCTACTTTGATTGAGATGTTGATGTGCTAGCTAGAAGATTAACGTGCATCGCCAAAATTTTCCCTTGTAGCTTCAGAACCATCAACACAAGAGGGCCGAAATTGACCAGATCTACAATGGCGACCAACCACCAAAGAACCCCATATATGTATATCATCAGAAAGATCGCGGAGTAAGCTTTCCAATGCACCAAAGCACACTTCAATTTGAGTTCTGATGCTCCAGATATAACGAAAAAGGTACTACTAATGTAAGGGCCTTCAGAGCGCCTTAAAGGCTGAAGTGAAACTCATGATTATGCTTTCTGTAGGTTGTCTTAAACAGTGAAATGAACTTTCATGAAATGTATTAAACAACTGCAATCTTCTAAGGACGACCAGACCTGGCCAAGGAAAATCACCCATCATGACATTTCTCATTGTAGATATGCACTTTATGGTGCTGGTGATATCAAGAATTGCGTCACACTTGATAACAGGAACTTGTTTGCAAAGGCCAAGCATTTCCAAGCCTACCATGGAAAGTGCCAACTAACTGCATCTTTGATTCAAACTGTTTGCAGCATGCTTCACACTGAGAAATTTGTGTTGAGTGGTGCTTGGGTGCTTCCATCAAACACAACGTTTATTTCAGAGCAGCGCATGGAGGCCGCATGGCGTCTAACTCTCAATCCAAAGCATGCCTCTCATGGTGATGTTAGAAGCATTGTCTATGGCCTCCCCCCTGGAATAGTCCCAGTTGAACGGATTGGAAAGCGCAGGAGAAGATTTTGAGATGCCGAGGTTGTGGTTGGTGTCCAAGAAGATCGTGCCAATGAGGAAGATAACAGCAACGAATGTGGAGAGGAAGCAGTTGAGGCCCATGCAGACACATCCTTGGCTGGCTGCCCTTCCTATATCCCGCTTAATTTTGGAGATTGGTCATTTTCTGCATAGTAAGTAGAGGTCCCCCTTTTCATTTTTTCATGTACAAAGTGTTTGGCTTTTATGTAGGCGCAGTTAAAGATGTTGGGAACGCTATGAGCGAGGGCGATAGGGATGCTATTTTCAGCCCTCTTATGAATGTAGATACAGAGTCGGATGAAGAGATTGAGAAGTACACCCATATTGCAGATGAGAATAGGTCTGAATGTTTTTACCTCCATGTAGATGTAGATTTGCTGGCAAAAGAGACCATGATGAGTATCAAGGAATGCCGAACAACTTTGGGGAACACCGTTCAACGCTCGGATGAAGCATTGCATTGCCTGGATATGGAAGATCTGAAAATCTCTTTGAAGCAGCGCAGGGTTTTTTGTGGTTACATGAATTTGATGCGGGCTCTCCTGGTAAAGCACAACAATGCACTGGAGCGTCTTCGAAGGACTTACTTTCGGACCATGCAGGCTTGAAGCGCTTGTCGTAGCTCGTGTGGATGTGGTTTAGGTTCTGGTTTATGCTGCTTTTCTGTTCTGTTGTGGTGCAGACCATGGAGCTTCATCTTCAAGCTCCTTTGGGCACTTTTGTTGACTGCTGTTGTTGATGTCTGTAATATATAAGGATCCTTTGTAAAGTATGGCGTTTTGAATACATGCCAGTTGGCACGTTTGTTTTGAAAATAAGTATGTAACGTGGATGCAATGGTCTTCTTCGTTTTCTTAACCTGTATAGCATGAAGTATTCCTTATATGTATGTACGTATTTATGGCATACGGGGTGCACAAAATTATACATGGGGCTGATGCGCAAAATGGGCAGCCCTTGATTTGGCATATTCATGGAATTACAGTTCAAATCAATGGTTAAGAATGAGCAATAAGGAATGAGCAATTAAGCATAACAGAGGAATGCTAGAACCGGGGCTCACTTAAAGGGCCCGTAAGCATTAAAGGGAAAGGGTTACCTTTTATCTTTTATATACCTTTTTTGGGAAAGTATATAAGGAGGAGATCTTGAGAAATAAGCCACAAGTATTGAGAAAAATAGTAAAACTAAAGGTACACGTGGCGGCAACCTATAAGCCCAGAAACGTGTCTAAAACTTGCCTTACAAAGCCCTGCGCAGAAACTCGAGCTCCACATTTGCAGCTATGGCGAAGGGAGGATCTCAGAGCCAAGCCTCTTCTACGGTTTCCAGAAGCGGGAGCGGTCCGGCTGGGGCGGCGCCTCGAGGTTCCGGGCCTTCTGGGGCCTCCAGTCTCCGGCGCCGCCGTGTGTCTTCCAGTGGAGGCTTCAATGCCTCTACTGGAAACATGTTGCGATTTTACACGGACGATGCCCCTGGCCTGAAGATCAGCCCTACCGTCGTCCTGGTTATGAGCTTGTGCTTTATTGGGTTCGTTACTGCCCTCCATGTAGTCGGCAAACTGTATCATTACAGGACTGCGGGATCTTAAAGATCTATTAGGTCAGATCTTGGCTCTCCCTGATGATTTGGGCTTTTTAGTGTAGATCTGGCCCAGAATTGGTCGGTTCTTGATGTGGGCTTTCTTTGAAAGAGATATTTGTTTAAATTGTCTCTGGGAAATCCCTTTTGTTTTAAGTTCTAGTTATTTTGCAAGAAATCACAGTCTATTGAAATCATTGTTTGTGTTGTTGTTGTTGGCATGCTATATATTACTGTTTTTATTGTGTATAATACGAACAACATTGCAGTCATTACTTACAAAGCTGGGTACTTTGGGCATTTCTGTGTTCACAAAAATTACTGCAGCAGTTGCAGTTTGAAAGAGTCAAGGAAATTTGTTGAAGAAGATATTTGAGGCCAGATCTTTTACGCTTCCTGATCGTACATGCATATTCCATTATTTTTAGGGTGGACGAGAGAGAAGGTTCAATGGCTTCCAAGTTTTCCTTGGAAATCTGGTGAAGGCATTTAGGGCCAGATGTTTTATTCCTGATTGTACATGCCTACTTCTTTAGGATTAGGGTGGACGAGAGAATGTTTTTCTTAGTTTCCTCGTCAAAGTATCTGAAATCACTAACACTTTTCTGGGTCTTGTCTAGCCTTTGCTGATCCATCTAGCTTCTAAGTTCTAGGGAAATTTATTTCCTTGTAAGCCATTAATCCATGTTATTTTTTGCAATTAAGCCAGATTGCTCCATAAACAGATAACTTTAGTCAAGTGGAGGATATTTTTTTGCTTGGTTGATTGAGGGATAGGAAATTGCGGGCTAGACAGCTCTGCTTTCACAAGTTAGCACAACTTGCATGAATTCCAATAATTCACATGGATTTCATTATTCAGTGGAAGGAGTCTCATGTAGAGTTGTGGTAACAAAGATACGCATGGATTTCATTATTCAGCGGAAGGAGCTTTATGTAGAGTTGTGGATACTATCTGACAGACTTTGAAAGGTTAGTTGCAGTGGCTGTAGGTTTACCGGAAAATGTTTTATCTGCTCCCATTGACTGTTGATGAATTTAGGCAGACAATAACTTTGACTCAGTTTTGTTATTTGCTGCACTTGGTTGAAGAATTCCTTTACTGTAAAGGTTTGAAAAAGTGTAAATTAGAACCCTGGCTTCATCGTTTTTGTGTATCTTGTTTGGCATATTTCGCCCTGTTGCTAAAAGTTTAGTTACGAGCTGGACATTGCTCTAACATTTTTATTCGTTCTAAAAACTGTGATTCTTAACATCATGCATTATTGCTGTTTTTAAATCAAGACTAGTATTATGAGTATCATTATCTGCTACCTAGTTCTTTCTTTGGAATATCTGTAATACAGGATCAAGGAGATAATAAGGGGCTCTACAAAAATAGCCCAAAATAGTAGGAAAGAGCTCACGATTTTGGGCTGTTCTGTTAGGATATTATAGCCAATGTTTGTGCATTTATAAACCTCTACTCTGATGTAGAGGTTGACTAATGCTGAATTTTTGATAAGTCCAGCGCTTCTTTGTCAAGATATATATACATACACTGTTTGCAAACTGCGTATTATTTTGTGCTTGGTTGGAGCGAGTTATTGCAAATTGGATATGGATGGGGCAAAAGATAAATTGTGCTTGGTCGAATCATGTTGTTTTTCTAGTTGCAATTTGGATTGAATTGTTGCTTTCCATAAGAAAATCATTGCAAATCAATGGCGCAAATTGTTGAGAGGAAATTGATGGGAGTAGAAGATAGTTTGGTGTTTTTAAGATAGATGGATGTTATTGATAATCATTGCAAATCAATGGCGCAAATTGTTGAGGAAATTGATGGGAGTAGAAGACTGGGTATTTCTTAGATAGATGATGGATATTATTTTAACGCTTATCTATGATGCAAGTTTAACATCCATGACGACCATATACGCCCATTGGATATAGGCACAACGTAGTTCTGTAATTAGCTCATGGAATCATGAATAAAAACAATTGCCTTTGCTATAAAGATGCCATTAGTATTCTTTATAGGGGGATTCTATGAACTATGAATTATTTCCTTTCTGCGAAAGTGGTCTTCTTTACTATAATCCATACCTTCTTCTAACCCACCATTTTTCTGTAACCCATACCTTTGTTTTTTTCCCATACTTTAATTTTGCCCCATGCCTTAATTTTTTTCCCATACCTTATTTTTTTTTCCATACTTTAATTTTCTTTGCATTAAACCATTACAACAGCAATTAAAACTTCCACGAAACCATTGTATAATACCAACTATGAAGCATACAATGCAGTGCATTGCAAAGAATAGAAACCAAATACTGTCCACTATATTCACATTGTGAAGACCAAGCTTACATTAAACGTCCAACTTTCATGCCACAGACAAAACACAACACAACAACATGAACAACATCAAACCGCTGTACAAGCCAGAAGGCCACACAAAATCCTGACAAACAAACATCACAAAATGACGACAACACCATGATGTACAAGCCAACTGACAACCCAAGTAGCTCCAACCGCTTCTTCACCACAACTCTATGCCTTCATAGTGCCAAAATGCTGGCGTGCCAAACGGTCAATGGCATTGATATGCCGGATAAGTATTCCCCTTAGCAGATTCATGTGGCCACAGAAGCTTCTACGCTACATGAGAGAGATTTTCAGGTCCTCCATTTCAAGACACTCCAAAGCCTCCTGCATTCTTTGAATGTTGTTGCACAAACTCTCTTTGACACTCCTAATCCCACTCAGCACTTCCTTTGAAAGGAGCTCCACATCCACGTGAACGTGGAAGCACTCAGATCTCTCCGCAGTAGCTGGCTGCAAATAACAAGCATGAATGTCTTCAACTGGCTCTGCATCAGAATCCCTTCATAGTGCCTTCATATGGTCCCTCCTTCACTACATCTACAAGACTCACAACACCTACAAAACGAAGCATATATACAAGTCAACATAGAAACTATAGAACGAGAGCTCACTAGCTAATTGACAACAACAGATTCATCTTCCATATGAAGATGGATGTAATCTGGCCACAGCTGCGATGGGGTATCTGCAGGGGCTGCAACAGGCTCAGACCATCGATTTCCCTTGTCGCGGGGCTCCACGTCCTCTATCTCTTCTTCCCCATCTTCCCCATTGCAATCTCCATCAACATCCCACATTCTCTTTCTCCTCCTCCCTATCTTCTCAACTGGTACAACCCCTGGCGGTGTACCAAAGATGACAGACCTCACGTCACGAAGTGTTGCATGGCTAGGATCCAAGGTGACCCTCCATGCAGTTTCAACCCGCTGCTGCGAAATGAAGGCACAATTGAGCGGCACAACCCATGCACTGCTAAGAATGAATTTCTCTGTCCTCAGCATCATTGCTACAGTTTGTTCTAACGAAGGCGAGACCTGCTTACGTCCATGGTAAAGCACAAAGTGTCGTGCTTTCTTCATCAGATTTCTATTATCCAAAGTCACGCAGGATTTGATATCTCCAGCTCCATACAGTGCATACAACTCCTTCCCTCTCTCAATCTGCTCGGTAATGACTCCTTTCATATGCTGGCGAAAATGCATCTTCCCGAGATCCTTCATACAGTACCCAATCATTCCCTCATAGCAATGGAGCCTAGTATCCTTCAAGGCCTTGCAAGTAATGACTCCTCCTGCAGGTGGTCTAATTCAGAACCTCTCTCCTGACTAACCACACCACTCACGCACTCAGCATCTAAAAATTTGCAAACACTAACATAAAGTGCATCCCACACATCGATTCCTCCCACAATGACTGTGACACTGACATCCAAAGATGAGGCCTCGTCATCATATCGGTTGTTCTTCATCCTCCCCTTTCTTATAACTTTCTTGACCACATGAGGCTTCTTCCCAGTAAATTTCTGCTTTCCAGGCCCTCTATCTTCAAACACCTCTGCAGATTGCACAAATTGCCATGGCTGCCTACTCTGAACACTCCTATGGACACGATTATCAGACTGCCCATGCTCCACAAGCGGCTCTGGAAGTTCCATAAAAGAGCTGCTGTGGAAATTAGAATTCTCTGAAAGCTTGAACCCCTCCAACATAGACCTACATTTTGCCACAGCACTGCTCTTTGCAGGATGTCTCTCTGCATCTACAGAGCCCACTGAAGCATGCCCACCTCCATCTAAGCTGCCCCTGCAGGACACCCCACGGGCCAGCCGCCTCAGAAACATCTCCATCTCACAAGGTTCTCCACCTCAGAGAATACCTGCAGCAGCATCTCCTTCGGCTGCCATCGCTGGACGCCTCTGCTTGAGTTTCAGATAGGCACAACAAAATTAGACAACACCCTAATTTCGGGTCTGTAAACGGCATCGCATGTGACAACATCCCCTTCCTAAAAAAAGACCTTCGTCCAAAAAAATAAACCCCAACCACCGAAAACCACCCCACAAAAATCTTTTGCAAACCTTATGTCCTGCATTTGTAGGATTTGTGATGGCTTGTTATCTGCATCCAAGCTTTTTCCCAAATGCTAGCTTTTGAGTTTTTTGTACTATCATGTAAATCTTCTTACAAAGTAATATAATTTCTGCCGTTTCCTCAAAAAAAAAAAAAAAAAAAAAAAAAAAAAAAAAACAAAGGAGGAAGAAGAAGAATCTGTTATAGGAGGGCATTCCATGAAGTATGAAAAACTTCATGGATGTTGACCAATAGCATCTAGAGAAATTATCAAAACTTAGGGTTGTCATGGAATTTGTCATAAAATTAAAAAATATTGATGTTTGATAAAAAATGTTCGAAAATAATATTAAGGGGCATATATAGCTAGAAGATAAGGTCATATAAAGTAAGTCTTGAAAGTTGTTATACTGTGTGTTAGGGTGCGTTATAAGTTGTAAGATAAGGTGCATTATGAGTTGTAAGGGTAAAAGTTATAATGTGTGTTAGGGTGCATTATAAGTTGTAAGATAAGGTGCATTATAAGTTGCAAGAGTGAGTTTTTTTATAGGTTGATACCGTAAGCTATTTATTATAAGCATGGTGCATTAGGCACCACTCTTCATATGCTATATATATATATACAAGTTTTTGTACTATGAGCAGTTGCACTATGAGGGACTGTACAAATTCGACTAGAAGCAAAATGCATTGCCATCCAACAAAGATTCTATTAAGATTCTCCTAGATTCTCTAAGACTCTAGAAAGATTTCCCTAGAATCTATGAGATTCCATCAATGTTCGCTTATATTCCCCAAGATCCATTGATCATTCTTGGAGGGATTGTACAAATTCGACTAGAAGTCAAGCTTAAAGTCATGCAATGAAGATTCTATAGAGATTCTCCAAAATCCCATCAAGATTCTCTAGATACTCAAAGATTTTATGAAGATTCCTTAAGATTCCTTTAGATTCTTAAGGATTCTTTTGAGATTCCCCTATATTTCCAAAGATTATCCTAAGATTCATCTAGATTCTCCAAGATTTCATGGAGATTCTTCTAGATTTCCTTAGATTCTCTGCAGATTCCCGTGTACAACACACCTAGAGTCAAAGATTTTTCTAGATCCCCTTGGATTCCCCCTAGATTCCCTAAGAATCCACAAAGATCCCCAGATTCTTAAGGTTTTTACAAAAATTCCCCTAGATTTTCAAAGATTATTCCTTTAGATTCCCCAAGGTTCTATGTAGATTATTCTAGATTCCCTTATATTCTATGAAGATTCCACTAGATTCTCTAAGATTCCAACAAGATTCTGCTAGATTCTCAAACATTCTTTGAAGATTCTCTTAGATTCTCCTATATTCTTTTGATATTTCTATAGATTCCTTAAGATTCTCTTTATATTTCCTCGAGTTCCAAAGGTTATCCCAAGATTCCTCTAGATTCCTTTAGATTCCTAAAGATTCTCTTGAGATTCCCCTAGATTCCTCTAGACTCCCTAAGATTCCACGTATATTCTTCTAGATTCTCCTAGATTCTATGAAGGTTCCCCTATAGAACACACCTATTGTCAAAGATTCCCCTAAAACCCCTGGATTCTCCCTCGATTCTCTAAGATTCCACTAAGATCCCCCTAGATTCTTAAGGTTCTATATAAGGATTCCCCTAGATTTTCAAATATTATTTGAAGATCCGTTTAGATTCTCCAAGATTCTATGTAGATTCTCCTAGATTCCCTTAGACTCTATAAAGATTCCACTAGATTCTCAAAGATTCCATCAAGATTTCCCTAGGTTCTTAAGCATTTTTTGAAGATTCTCTTAGATTCCCCTAGATTCTTTTTAGATTCCCATAGATTCCTTAAGATTCTCTTGAGATTCCCTTAATTTTTAAAGATTACCCCAAGATTCCTCTAGATTCCCCAAGTTTCTACTTAGATTCTCTCAGATTCCCTTGGATTCTATGAAGATTCCCCTAGATTATCTGAGATTGCACGGAATGATGTCAAACCACTACTCATTTAAAAGCATTCGATGAGAGGAATCCAATGGTGTGGGTCCCACTTTGATCCGAGATCCCGGTCGCAAGATAAAGTCATTTGAAGGCGACGCAAAAAAGGAAGCTTCCAAGAAAGCTTCATAATTAATTGGTTGCCACCTCACTATCTTTTCATTAAATAAATTAAATAAAGGGTGACACCTCACCCCTTTAATATAAAAAATTCTAATTTAATAAGAAAATAAATGGCTAGGATTTCTCCTCCCCCTTTTGATCTAACGGTTGAGATTGGTTACACCAAATCCACTTTGGAGGAAGCTTTCTTGCACCTTCCTAGTAAAAATCAAGGGCCATGATTTCGCCTACCCTTTTTGATCCAATGGTCTAGGGATGTGTTGCATGCCTCCATGCATGGCCATGCATGCCCCATGCATGACCCATCCATAATCCAATGGCCCACGTCGCGCCACTTAACCAGTGCCCCCAATCCGACGGCAAAGAAGCATGTCATATATTTTTAGCACATTATATAAACCATGGGTGCATCGTTTCCCTGGGACACATAGAATAATTTTATAAATATAATGATATATGAGCCCAATAGTTCCCTCTATTGTTCAAATTAACGAGTGTCCAAATAGATAGAGCATCTTAGACATGGGATGAGAAAAATAATAAATTATGGTGCGAGCCCCAACCCCCAAGTTTATATTTCCTCGAGTGTCTAAATTAATGAATGTTTTCTTTAAGGATATAGATAGTATGAGAAAAATATTGAAGTATGGTGTGATCCACCCTAAGTCTATATCTTATTTCTCTAAGTAAGACTAAAGCCGTGAAAATTCTAACTAGTCCAAAAACGTGAAGCTTCTCGACGAATTGTATGTTTTTCGACTAATTCTTAGGAAACATCATGAATTATTTCATCCTTTTGTTTTTGCTTTGAGCTGCCTTTCTCGAACGTGAGTTGCAAAGGGCCCTCAGACATGCGTTTTTCACTCTGAGCTGAGTCGAAAAAGACCCTCATGAATTTTTTGCTCTAAGCTGCCTTACTCTCAGACCTGCCTTTTTTTGCTCTGAGATGCCTTTCTAGACTACCAAGTCGAGAAAGTCCCTCGGACTTGCATTTTTGCTCTGAGCTGGCTTTCTCGACTCAGACCTGCCTTTTTCCCCATGGGTTTCACCATATTGGACCTGTATATATCAACTATGGGTTTTTTTTTTTTTTAAACGTCTCTACACGGACTGAGGAAAATACGGGCTTACCTCCATTTTGTCGTAGGTGGTCGAGAAAGGGGAGATGGGCGGGAACCTCCATTCCCAGTATCATACGTTAGCGCATTACTCTTGAAGATCCTAGCCGCCATTAGACCTTGGAGTTTTGAAGAAATAGAGAAAATGGATTTTGAGAATGCAGTTATTAGGATTTTCAAGTTAAAATGTATAAGTCTGGCATATGAGTTCACAGATCCTTGCTTTAAGAGTTTATGTTGGTTTAGTTTTTTGTTAAATGTGCCTATATGGCCAATTCGTGCTTTCTCTTTCTGGAAAGACTACTTGTGCTTTTGTTCTGCTAATCTTTTATTCTCTTGGAAGTCACAATTCTCTTTTAGTATCGCCAAATTGGAAGTCACTAATATAGAATATGATTAAATTTCAGGAAGACATGTTGCCTTCCCTAGTCATCCACTGAGTACTAGCCTTACTCAAACAGCTGCAAAGGTAAGCATTTCATCTGAAGATTGCTGGAAGATGTCAAAACTGGGAAGAACTTCTATGCATCCTTTATATTTTGAAAGTCTTAGAAAGTACTAGGTTTTGTTTTACAACACTACTTGCAATTGTAAGCATTTAAATTTCTATGCAATGAACATGTTGCCATGTATTTTGAAAAGCGATCTCAAGCTAATGTAGATTTTTGGAATCCCTCTAACTGCTCACTCTGTAAATATAACTACGAGCCTCATGAGCATTACGAAGCCTAGTCAAAAAAAAATTCTGTTAAACAGAATAAAAGTTCATTATGTGTGATTCTAACTACAGCCTTGATGTGGTTTCTTACATATGCCAGCTTTAATATCAAGGTTTGTTTCTTTCATCCGTTACACTAGTGATAAAATTGGCTCCAAAGGATCAAGGAATCAGCATAAATTAGGATTCACGTCTTTAGCATATTAACATGTAGGAGCTTGGATTGAATGAAAGGAAGCCTATAACAACTTCATTGATAGATGCCCATGTGGTAGTGTTGGTGTGATGGAGGGCATTTATAAGCCATTGGACATGGTAAATAGCAACACAATTCCTAACCTAGAAAGTATTGGTGAGGATAGTCATTTATGGTCTATTCTGTTGCATGTTGTTATCTCCTGGCATGCAGTTATTCTAGGTTTTGCTGCAGATGAAGCACTCTGCTACAGAATAGTGTTGGTTTGTGGAACATCCACCTGCCATATGGCCCCACATTAGTCAGGTACTTGGAAGTAGTTTCACTTTAATTTAGTGTGGCCATATGAAGAAGCATCTGAGTCAGTATAAGCTACCTTTTTTCTTATTCTCTTGGTGGCATTTTGCAGCTATGGTTTCTGGATTCTGGCTTATTGAAGGTGGGCAGAGTGCAATTGGTGCATTGATAGACCACGTAATTGAGAGTCATGCAGCAGCTCTAGTTCTAGCAAATCGAGCAGCTATGAAGAGTATGTTTATCTATCAAAATGTGAAAAATTAATGTGATCAAATGTCATAGAAGCTTCATCTCTCTAATATAAACTGGAGCTTGGAGTTTGTTGCCTTATTCGAAATTAGGAAAAAAGATAGTTACTTTCTTAATCTTCTTGCAGCCTACACCTGTTGCATTCTGCATGTTGGCTTGCTCATTTTGGCGGCAACATATAGATTTTTTATTTGCAAGATGCAGTAGATTCTCTATTAGATGTTGTCCTTTGAATATTTCAGGCTACAGGTCTCCAAGCATGTACAATTTTAAAAAATTCTGTATGAGTATGCCTCCCTTCGTAATTTTTTTGGTCGGTTTATTGATCTTTAGGATCGATCAAACTATGATTCTATGTTTGTTTCTATAAACATATTCTATCCCAAAGTTCTTCACATGCTATTCATTATGGTGTGGATGCAGATTAGTCCTTTGATGGAACAATATTGAAATATGGAGAGGTTTCACATGTTGAAGCATTGATAGAACAAGTGAAGGGTTTTTCATATTCTCTTTCTTCACTTCTTGGGACAAAAGCACCAACTGTCCTAGTTGATCCTAACACGGAACTTGAACATAAAGACAATGGGAAGGTTAAGAATACATGATGGAAGTTTCGGCAAAGAAATATTACAAGTACTAAGATTCAAAGGTGATTCTCTGCTGAATTGAAGAGCGCAGTGAATTTGATAATCATGGAATTACATTTGCTTGTATTCTGTCTGCAGGCCCATGAGGCAGCTCTTCTATTGTGTTCTCTATCTAGGCCCTGGTGACTATCATCGTGTCCATTCTGCTGCTGACTAGCGAATTTTTCTGCGTTATCACTTCCCAGGTAAAAGCATAGTAAGTAAATTGCTCCAGAGCATAAAGTCCCAAGTTTTCTTATATTTCTGAATAAAAAGAACTAGCCTAAAGTTCTGGAAACCTTTCTTCTTTCTTAGTTGTGGTCCATACAACTTGATATTATGCTCTTCCAGGGCATATGGAAAGAAATTTGTTGGACAGCAACTAAAATCCTTTAGGTGTCATCTTTCATCTATATTGAGCATATTGTCGTGTTTTAAAGCTTAGGTTGGAAACAATTCAGTCTTCTATTACAGTATGGTCTTCGCTGGGGGCTAGCAGATAGGACATTCTACTAATGATATTATTGCACTCTTTCATGCTATTCTCGTATACTATTTCTGGAAAGCATGGAGACTAAGATAACATTTTCTGTACTCTTTCTTTGCAGGAAATCTTTTTCTTGTAAATGCACGAGCAGTGAAAACCATTAAAAACCTTTATCTTCTGAATGAACGGGTATAAATCACGAATACATGAGTATAATGAGATGTAGATATTTGCTATATACTAAGCTGTTATAATTGTGAAAGGTTGTACTTACGGGTGAATGGTCTCAAGGGTTCATGGCAATGGCATTGGTGAGGGCAACAAATGTGGGCTCCGTCCAGGCGGGAATAAGCCTGTCATTTTGATAGAATGAAGGGCACATATTTTTAGTTAATGTTACTGCCATTCTCGCAGCTAAAATTTGAGCCCGATCTGAAAACAAATAGTTTAATCTCCAAGGTTCCTCATTAGGTGATTTATGGTTATAGTACACCCGTATTTGCAGAAAAGGGTGACGAGATATAAGACTCATTCAGTATTCTAACCTGCCTTCTCTCTTGTTACTGTAAAAGATTGATTACCCTCATGTGGTTCCGGTTGCTGTTTTCAACATGGGATCTACAGTGGTAATTGTATTTCAGGCTCCAGTTCCACATTCAAAAGAAGATTTTTATAGTCCAAGGTTTGAATTCACAGTAAAGCCTGGCGAAAGGATTAAGATGGGGCAAGAATTAGGTACTTGGTAGAGAAGACACAGAAAGCATATCCATTTTTCCTGAACTCAGGATAAGGCTTTCTGCTCTAATCTTCATGTATAGATGCTGCAATTTTATGATGGCAATACATTATCAGGAATAATAAACAAATTTACGTTTCGTCATTAATTTTTGATGCAAAAGGTAGTCACTAAAGACGTACATAGAATCTACCCTTTTCTACTCTTCCTACGGAGATCATGGACCCTATCTGGTTTATAAACTTTTTTTTAACAATGACAATGTGCTTACTTAAACTATGTCCATCTTGATGTAGCAGCTGATTGATTAATATTGAAAAGAATCTGCTTCTTGGCTAACCAAGATTCTTTTGCTCAAGGTCATTTTAAATCTCTTGAAAAAAAAATACAAGAAAATATTCTCTTGCAGGGGGATGTCCCAAGGCTAGAGTGCACAAACTTAAGTACAGGATCGGGTAGGGATATGTAAAACGGAAGTAAGGGTCCGTAAGTACATCTCTAGAAGGGGGCATGGCAACTGGCTTTTCCTATTTAAGTATGCAAAGGCTTTCCACCTCCAAAGGGTCGTATACAGGGGTTTGCTGGTGACCCCTTGCATGTAGATGAGGTATCCCTATATGCCTAGGTGAGACCCCCGGGCTTTTTTTCTGTTCTAAGCTCCCTTTCTCGACTTGCGAGTTCAGAAATGCCATGGGTCTTTTTTTGCTCGGTGCTACCTTTCTCGACTCGCAAGTCGAGAAAGGCCCTCCGACCTGCCTTTTTCTGCTTTAAGCTGCCTATCTCAACTTGCGGACCTGCGATTTTTGCTTTGAGTTGTCTTTCCTGATTCATAAGGACCTGCATTTTTTGCTCCGAGGATCTTTCTCAGCTCGTGAGTCGAGAAAGACCCTCAAACCTTCATCTTTTCGCTTTGAGCTGCCTTTCTCGACTCATGAGTCGAGAGAGACCCTCGAACCTACCTTTTTCACTCTGAGCTGCCTTTCTTAATTTGAAGGCCCTCAGACCTGCTTTTTTTTTGCTCTGAGATGCCAACCTTATGAACCCCAAAGGATCCTGCAAGCATTGCATGAGATCTATGGAGATTGAGGGAGAAGGATTTTTGACCCGGACATTGAGGAAAGGATGCGGTAAGAGAGTGGACAGATTGGTTAGACAGGCCAGCACGTGGCCTAGGAAGCACCTCACCGTGAGTCTTTTCATCATCCTCAAGTTGCTTCAAGAGCTTGGAGAACATCCGAGGGTGCTTCAGTTGTTATTCCCCTAAGGTGGCCCAAGTGTGAAGAGGGTGTAACCGTTGTGAGAGCACGACCTCCATGGTCTCTTCTTTGTAATATATGTTGTAATGATATTATTTATTTATAATTGTTCTAAGAGTAGCATTTTGTTTTGAATTTGCAAACACATTTCTTTGTTTTGATGTGTTTTTACTTTTTTGAACTCGTCATTTAAGAAAAAAGACATGAACCGTCTTCATAAAGGGACTGAAGGTCACATGAATAAACTCTTCTTTTCAATGATTAATTAGGCAAAAAATGCTTCGCACGCCTTTTTCATTTAAATGTTCCAAAAAGGACCCGCTGGGAGATCGCATGAGACCCACTTTTACTAAATGCGGCTTAAGAACAAACATACAATTTTCTCCTTCAAGGCTTCTCCAACGAATCTTGGCTTTCCGTGGCAAACAATCTGCTCCTTCAAGATTCTCCAATGAATTTGGCTTCCAATAGATCCGATCCAGATCCCTTGCAATCTATGCGATCCTTTCAACCAAACTGGCTGATACTATGAAGACTAGAATATACTGGCTAAAAGAATTCACTAAATTGGACTAGACAAAAAGACACGCATGACTATGGCTTATATGTGACTACCATGTCAGCAACAAGCGTGCAAAGATACGTCAACAGATGTGCAATGACATATCAGCAATTAGATAGTGCTGAAGAAAGTTTACATTACTGCATATTGAAATCTAGCTCTGTCAACAAAACAAAGATATTTGAGCATAGCATGCTAGCATATACTTGTGCGCATCCAAATAAGCATACAATGGCTCTATGCTACTATATTCTGCAAATGAATCATCCGTCCAAGTCAATGCCAGTCAGAGTTGTTCACAGTCTAGAAATTGCTTGCTTTTAGAAATCACAACCATGCCTGCTCCAACAATGATGGTTCAGGGCAGCAGCATCATTGTCTGGCCAATACTGTGGCAAAAAACCAGACCGTATCTTCTTTGTTAGAGAATCTGCTAATGTTAAAGTTAGATGTGCACATGTTAGATTACATTAGAAAGAAACAACTTGTTTCAGAGCCGATGGACAGGACCTGAAGGGATATCATAGCATTGGAATGGGACTTGCACGTACATGGCACCAGAGATGCAAAGGTCAATTAGTTATAAGTAGGTGGGCAATTAGCTCTAGAGTTATTCATGCTTTGTATCAGATGGAAATATCAAATGTACTGGCCTTTGTTAAATGTAAAAGCACTTCAAATGGGAATATTAGATGTACAGGCCTTTGTTAAGGATAAAAGCACTTCGTCCTTTATAAGCTCTATCTGAATATTGATTGAGGTAGTACGTGACATAACTTTAACAACCTTATAATGCACCGTCAACATGGCTCACAGCATGTAAAATAATTGGAATAATTGGGCAATATCTATACTATACTATACTGCCATTGCATGGTAAGGAATATGGACATTTTAGTGATTGAGAGTTGCACAACACTTGCAAGTGCAAATGTCATTGCATATGCAGTTCTCACATTGCAAAAGCCACAAGGATGAATTTTCAATAAAGTACATGTTTAATACTTCAGTAATGACAGGTATATTATTTCCACAATGCGCAACCTCAAGGTGAAAACATAATCCATACAACAGTTGTGTGTATGTTTTTTAAACTGGAAATTTTCGGCCGGAACTTTTTTTCAGGCGATAAGCATTTATACCGGAAATTTTAGAAGTTGACCAGACGAACGGCTTACCGGGTATTTAGCGTACCCTTAAAAAAAAAAGGGTGGGTGGGTAACAGAAAACATACCATTTTCTACTATTGTGGGATATTTGAATAGGAACAAGGTTTAGGGCTCTGAGCTCTGGGCGATGGAAGCTGTGGCAGAGGGCCTCTGGACGTTGGCCGAGCAATTTGGAGAGAACGGATGCATAGCCCAAGCTGTGAAATGTCTGGAGGCTATTTGTCAAGCAGATGTCCCATTCTTGCCCATAATAGAAGTGAAGACGCGTTTACAAATTGCCACCATACTTATGGAGCACACGGATAATCTCATGCATGCAAAGGCTCATCTGGAACGGGCCGTGAGTTCTTCTTCCTACTTATGTTATGTAGAGCTCTTTTGGACATGTTGCAAAAAGCCCCCTACAGACTGGCCTTTAGCAAATGATGAATTCGAAAGTTGGAAATGTTTTATACATGTTTTTAAAGGTTAATAATGCTTTCATTATATGTCTTTGCATGTGCTGTATGTCTCGAGAAAGGTTGTCCATGATCCAATTAACTTAGCTGGCTGGTTCAGTGTTTGGTTAGGGGAGATATTACTGGCATCCAGCCAGGAAATCCTTTAATCTACGCATGAGTTGATTGACAAAGTCTTGTTATCAGGGAAAACATTCATTATATAGGAACCAGATAATTGGCAATATTGGCGTAAATTGTATTATGCTTTCTCATTCAGTGGAAAATTCTGAAGAATGTTCAGAATTTTATTCTTATAGTCTTTCCTACTTCTTGAAAGTCATCATTGGAATCGTTGGCAGCCTTTTAGTTACTATCGTGCTTGTAATGCATGCCTGTTCTTTAATAAAATGTGTCCTAAATACAGTTACTACTTTTGAAGCAAATGCCAGCATATTTCGAGCTGAAATGCAGGGCATACAGCCTGTTAAGTCAATGTTATCACCTCCTGGGGACTATACCTCCACAAAAGCAGACTCTTAAGAAAGGCTTGGAGTTGGCCACGTCTGCAGGGAATGGGTGGGTATCCTGTCTTTTGTAAATATTTTGTATATATAAGACATGCAATGGTAATGTCGCTAATTTACCTACTTGTTTCACAGAGAATCGGGGCATTTATGGACTTGTAACTTCAGTTTACAGCTAGCTAATGCTCTTGCTGTAGAAGGAGATTTTTCCAACGTGATCCGGGTTTTAGAATCCGGGTTGACATCTGCTGCAAAGACAAGCAAGCCTGAGCTCGAGGTTTGTGCCTGTGACATCAAGGATGGACTTGCATTTGCCGTGGGTTTCTTAAATGAACTAAGTTGATTTTATGAAATGATCAGATGGTATTTGCATCATCAATGCTGCATGTGCATTTGATGCGGTACGATGATGCTGCAGTTCTTAATAAAGCGATTGAAAGATGTAGTGCTATTTGGGATCGAGTTTCACCTCAGCAGGTAGATAGCTATGTGGCAATTATATTAATCACCAAAAGATCTCTGTGAGCAAATAAACAGAAAAATAATTTAACTCAAAACAATTGATACGTAGATGTTGCAAAACATCTTGCCTGATGTATTTCATTGGGGATACCACAGAGAACAACTCATGTCGGATTAATTGTCTACAATGAGCTTCTCCACATATTTTACTTTCTTCGAGCATGTGACTATAAGGAGGCCAGCCGTCGCATCAACTTGTTGGAGGAAATTCTAGGAAAGTTTTCAAATGAGGATGTGAGCAAAGCTGGGCGTCCGAATTCAAGTACAACTTTTGCTGCTGCAAGAAGGTCAATTGATTGGGAAAAATTACAGCTGGGGCCACTCCCATTGAATGGTGACTGGTTGCCAATGGGGCAAGTTCATATTCTGGTTGATTTGATGGCAACAGTTTGTGCACGGCCAAAAGGAAACTTTAAGGAGTGTGCAAAGCGGTTGGCATCAGGTCTACAACGAGTTGAAGGTGAATAGAGTGAATAATTGGTCCGAGTTCTCTTTAGTATACTAAAGCATATGCAAAATGCAGAAGAGCTATTGAAACTTGGGATTACGGACTCCACCACTGGTAAATGAATGACATGAGCATTTGCTTAAACTTGCAAATATATATATTGTATGAGCCTGAGGATGTTGGTCATTATGATGGTTCTTCTAGCCAATATTTAGTTCATTATTTTCAAGGCACGATTTATATATTTGAAGCTCTTTTCTTGTTTATGATCTTGTTTTGTTATGTTTTTCTTTTCCTTGAGGCACTCTATGGATTTATCATTTGATATTTTGCTCATGTAGAGCGGGATTTGCAACATTGGTCAATTTGGATGGCTGGAGTTTACCTTATGCTAATCTTTCAGCTTCTTGAGAACAAGGTGGCCATTGAGTTAACAAGAACAGACTTTGTTGAGGCTCAGCAGGTGAGGTGTTCACTTCTTTAAAGTTGTAAGAGTAATGTATACATAAGATAATCATGGAGAGGCATGAATCACTCTCATTTAACTTCCAGTTATTGCCTTGTCATCTTTGTTATATAAAGTACAAGTACCATTCTATGAAATATTAGAAAGTCAGAAGACTTTCCAAACAAAGCAGTTCCTGGACTATTTCAAATTTGTTCGTTGTAAAATGATTAGCAGAAAAGCTGATATTGTGAATCTGTTCTTGAAAATGTTTGCTTTCGTTTCCAGACACTGGTACGAGCTGTCAAGTTCTGTGCAAGGTTTCCTTTGATACTTCAAGGCTGTGAAAGTCCTAGTCAGCTTCTTCTAGGGCATTATGCTCATTCGGTTGGCTGCTTTCGGGAAGCCGCTTTGCACTATATGGAAGGTGCAAAGGTGATGTCCTGTTCTTTGCACTGAAAATTTAAACTACAAGCATGTTAGACTGGAAGCATGTTACGGCAAGTGCACTGCTGAAAGGATCTGGATGAAAATGACTTCAAGATGTTTCATATGGTTATGTGTATTAACCTTGGTTCTATGCATTTTAAATCTAGCTGTCACATGTCCCATTACTTTAGTACTTTGATCCACTGATTAGAGCTTGGATGAGATTGAGATCAATGTTCAAGGATTGAATTTCATATAGCAGCATTACTTCTGCCCACCCTCTTAATGATGAGTAAACTAATGGGCTAGTATGGTAAAGACATGTAAACAAATGATGCCAATCGAAATAAGCCCTATTATCATTTTAGAACCTCATGCAGTGTGCACTTTGCAGTTGGCAGAAAGCAGGGGCTTGCAAGCCATGTGCCAGGTTTATGCTGCGATATCTTATATTTGCATGGGTGACACTGATTCTTCTTCCCAGGTAGCTACAATCTGTCCACATCATTCTCTTGCAGTTTGAAAATATTAATAGTGTGGCATTGAAAGAACAGGCTTTGGACTTGATAGATCCAGTCTATAAGGCAATGGATACATACGTTGGAGTTCGTGAAAAGACACTTGTGCAATTTGCGTCAGGTTGTCTGCAGATGAAACAACAATCTTCAGGAAGCACGGTATGATTGTTGAATGACTAGTCACTGTTGTATCTATTAATCTGACCTTCAACTTTTGTTGCAGGATAAGACTTGCAAATGGACTAACGCTAACCAATAAGCGATTAGGAAATTACCAACTTGTATCTCAGTATTTAACTGTCTTAGGCAGTTTAGCTCTTGCCATGCATGATACTGGACAGGCGCGAGATATACTGAAATCATCATTGACATTGGCCAAAGCCCTACGTGATGTGCCAACTCAGATTGCTGTTCTCTCTGAGCTAACAGGTGTGAACTGCAGCCATTTTTCCCATGTTTCAAAGTTCGCTTTTAATGACCATTTTCTATATAATGCCTTTGTGCTATTATCTAAGCAGCACTCTATCATGAGCTTGGGGAGTCAACGAAAGAGTTAGAGAATGCAGGTTATGAAACAAGAAAGTTTGAAGACCTCAGGAAACACATTGAGAGTGCGAGGAGCTCTGAGCATCACATGTATTTGCTTCAGGTTCTTTTTTTGGGGGGGAGGTTTTCTTTTTTTCAATGGCTATAAATGTTACAAGTTTCTAACATTGGCCTGCTATGCAGTATGGAATCTCAGTTTCGTAATCTCTGTGTTACCTGCTGATTCTAGGGCATTAACAGTAAGGCTCTCCTCCAATTATAATAGATGTATCACCTGGTAAGCCTATATAAGGGAGGATGGCTTAGTAATAATCTCTAACGTCATTAAAAAAGTGCAGCATATGAGGGCATTTTGATTACAACTACTATGCTGAACTTTCTCACTCTTGTGTTGTAGTGATTAAGCGTTTGGAGACGAAGATTGGAAGGCCTGAGGGAGCATCCATTTCTCCACGTTTAGCATAATGGATTACCTTGGAGACGAAGATTGGAAGGCCTGAGGGAGCATCCATTTCTCCACGTTTAGCATAATGGATTACCTTGGGCAGGAGTACAAATTTCTTGCTTGATTGTAGCCAACTACATCCATATGTTCAAGAAATAGATGGCAATTTTATTTCATGTTGCATTATAAGGCAATATCATTATAGAAAACGATGTAAATCATGTGTGTTTCATGTATAAGGGAGACTTCACCTCGAGAAGATTCCTTGAGGAATTTCCCGAGGCGGGGCTGCCAGATGAGGTATCTTTTGCGAAGCTTGCGTAGATCGTTTAGAAAATGCAAGCTTGATAGAAGATAAAATGCTGACCTCAAGCTTATTCTAGACAAATCTCGAGGTAGACTTTCAAAAAGTTCACTTGTATCTTTTTGCCAGTTATCTCCAAACGACGACTTTTCCTGAATCACTTCAATGTATCCTTTCTATTGCAGGTGTAGGCTAATTTATCTGTTTTAACGTTAGTGGGGAGTATTACATAGCGATCATGTAATGAATGGGAGGTTCAAAACACAACATTATTCAGTAAGAATTTACTCAAGGAATGCGCTGCAAGCAAACTTTTTTTGCTTGCCATAGCCAAAGATTTTAGTTGCGTGCAATTTTTGTTGACAGGCTTTTGTTGACGGATTTGCAGAGGACTCTGGCATCTACTATACCTTCCTAAAAAACCTTTAAAGTTCCACCTGCGTGGCTATGGCCAAAGCTTCTTCTTGGATACGCCTTGAATCACCAAAAATCCCTCAGCCATCCTTCAAATTCGCAATTTCTTGAGCTTTTCATAACGGAAGGTCATACCTACAACTTTTCGCACAGCTGGCCATGGCAATATTTGTCATTTCCTAGCCCACATTCTTCGCCAGAACCAGCTTCAAAAATCTGATGCGGAGGACTAAACTCTTTCTAATCAAGCCACATACAAATCTATGCCAAAACGAGATGCTTGCAGTTTCTAATCAGCCTTAGATCCACCGGAGCAGAGCATATTGCACGACTTTGCTCCTTGATATTCAGAGGCTCCCTTTCCTACTTGGCATTCATCTATTGTGTTGACATTCAACTTATATAGGACGTATTTAAGAGGCCTTCGAGATTTTGACAATAGAATAGAATAGAATATGATTTTGACAATAGAGATATATCATTGTCTTCCATTCAACAGCGGGAGTAAAGAGTGTATCTAGAAAAGAAGAAGCTTCTCACTTAGTTAAAAGCTTGTGAAGCAAAATGAGTTTTTGGGAATGGGAACGGATGTGGATATTGTAAATGAGTGTAGGGTCTATGGTTAAGCTAAAAATGGATTTTTATTCAAATTTATGTTTGCACCATTAGTTAAGTTAGCATATGGTTAAACAAGAGTTAGTTAAATTGCAGTCAAGATAGCTGAAATTTCTAACCAAAAGACTATCTAAAATCATCTTTACACTGCATTCAATCAAGTTAGTAAAATTAACTAGAACTTACCTACAAAAATATCACTAAAAGCTAAGAGGTCACTTTAAGTTTAGGGCGAGAATCAACTAGGGTGGAAGTCTTTGAGGACGTGGCATTGGAGTTCTTCAATCTAAGTTATAGTTTTTACGCAGTGATTCCACATATGAAACATAAAATCCACGACGAAGATAAAAAAATAAAACAGAAAGCAAAATGGAGAACCACATGGTGATGTCTGAGCAGGGACAATTATATCACTTTTTAGGGCTGGTCAATATTGGACGTCCTTTAAAAAAGGTCTTGGCTGGCCGCATGGGTAAATTGAATTTAACTCCACTCAAGTGGAATACATCGCAACCACAATATTGGGGTTTTAATTAAAATTTGACGTTTTAAAATCATAGTCGTGTTCCTTTATGTTTCATATATGTGGACTTACCTGTTACAACTATAACTTAGATTAACTATAACTTAAATTAAGGAATTCTAATGCCACGTCCTCAAAGAGGTCCACCCTAATTGAATCTCACCCTCGGTTAAATGTGCACATAATTTTCTATACCTTTGGCCAACTTAACTAGACGGGTGCGAAAGCATTTACTTAAGCTAGTAAGCTTTGGTGTGAAGGCTAGCACCATGTTAACGTTAACTTAATGGTATAAGTGAGCTAAACTTAATGAGTGTGTGAATAAACCTTGTGTCATCAAATTCTTATCACCAAATCCATCGTTATCACCAAATCCCGGCCCCACCAACCTGGAATATACCAAATGAGACTAAATCCTAGACATCATTGATAGGAATTTTAGAATTGGAATACTGGCCATCACAGGTGTGGTCTAGTAGTTGGACCTCTGGTTTGGCCTATTGCCGACCATAGGTTCAGCTTCCACGAACTACAATTAGGTGGAAGATGTAGTGAGTGCAAGTCTCACCGTGCCCAAAACATGTGAACTTATACACTGAATATGCAATGAACAACCTTAATTGAACTGAATTGAATGATTTTATTGTCCATGGAGACCAATCGACCTATGGGACCAAAAGAAGGAGGGAAATGCATATTATACATCGCTCGGATTGAAAGACCCCCACCTCAAAGGGTTTTCGAGGGAAAAACTGTCGCAGTAATAAGAATGCTGAAAAACTGTACAAATATACAAGCTATGGCGATCTTCTTCTGTTCGCACCTGTATGCACCTGTGATACTGGACATTCCATCTGGCTAGCCATTGAGCTCTCTTTTCCTTTCAGCAGGCCTTGAGGTGCTGCAGCCCCATTGCCATGGTGTAAGCCAGATTACATCATCCATACTGAACACCTTCTGAAAGTAGATGATGTGGCGATCAAGGGCTGCTCTCTGAAGAGGCAAAAACATGTCTCATGTAGCAGAATTTGATTTGGACCGTGGATTTCACTCCCAGTGCCCATGCGAGGAAGACTTTTTGCACATGCTTCAAGTCATTTTAGGTGGCAAGGGTTACTACACGGCCCAGATATCGACCCCATGTAGAAGAATGGGCCCATACGTCTCTAATCACAAAAGAAAAGGCAATTAGCAAAAGGTTTCTTGGGAATCGAACCCAAGCATGTCCATAGAGCAATAATTGAAATTGAAATCGTACCTACATTCTTGCATGGCGCTCCCACAACATCCTTTGCTTTACTGTATTAATATGCAATTTATTAATTTCCTGATAAGATGCCGCAGTTCATCATTAACTGCTTGCCCAAAACACATGGCGCCACCGTACACTAATTTGTCAATAATCAACAAAACAAAAGCCTCTAAAAGGGCAACATATCAATTCTACACAACTTTGAAATTATTATGATGAAAGCTAGAAGATAAATTTACCTTCAGAGAAAGCTTCACTATAACAATAATAAAGGACAAGGTGAAGAATCTAGGAAAGATCAAAGTTCCACTTTCCAAAATTGCACAACGAGGATTCATCTTTGCAACTCCACCAACCTGGCATTTAAAGATGGCATTGTATTGCGACAAAAGCAGATAGGCAGTTCGCACGAAAAGACATCAATGGACAACAAAACTCAAATTAAACGTGAGGCTTTAGCATCACTTTGTATCTAATTAAATTGTGCATCTCACCAGCTCTGTTTCAGGAAGCCGCTCAACTGCAACTTGAATAGGTTCCTATAAACCTAAAAAAAATGGAAGCCCATATATATCAAGCAGGGTATGGTTAATGTGGTCAGAAAGCCATGATCAACCAGCTCCATCCTCATCCAACCCATCATCCCGCTTGATCCCCATGAGGCTGTGCTATCATGCCCCATGCATGGGGGTCTACAAATCCCATGCATATGCCATGCGAAAACATTGATGCATGCCCTTCACCCATTCATGGGGCCTGCAACCGTACCTGTCAATCTCCACTTCTATCATTTCTGTTGTATAGTGCAAGTTGCAATAGACTTTCTGTCCATGGTCCTGTACCCTGCAGGAGCAGTTGCATGAATGCAACTCGTGCATCCAAGTGGTTAATATGGCCAATAAATGGCAGTGATAAATTGGGCCACAAGGTAAATCTGACCATCGGTTAAGCTGGCTACAAGGTTAATCTCGCCATAGGTTAATTTGGCCACAAGGTAGCGCCTAGTGGTTAATGTGGCCATAGGTTCTAGTGGTGAGGAGAAGATTGGTTATGAGCCTTCCACTACAAAAATTGAGGCTAGCATATGTGTCATCATGGCCCGCATTACGGAGACCATAGCTAGTAGCCCTCAGATTGCACTGGAGGCCAGTTTTCTACTACGGGAACTTAGTTTGAAGTTGGAGAGACTAACCACTTGCATGTTAAATACTGTTGCTGCACCTGGCCTACCCATTGTGGAGGACTTCAATGGAAAAACGTTGGTTAGGCAGTTCCATTTGTGGAGTGTGGGAAGAAGCGAAAGAAGGCGTTGGCCATAGGTTATAGTGGTTAGTGTGGCCATAGGTTAATGTGGCCATGTGACCTTAGAGTTTTTATAGGGTTAGTGTGGATAGGTTAGTTGCAAAGGCAGTTGCCCACAGTAACCAATTAATACATATTGCTCCACAACATAACCAGTATGATCACATTAACCACTTGGTGACCACCCGTCACATAATCGTGGCCACATTAAGCACGACCACATTAACCACATTTAGACATTGGCCACACTAACCACAAGGGTAGTGATTTAATGTGGCCATAGGTCAATATGGCTATGGGTTAATGTGGACATGGTTTAATGTGGCCATGGGTTCTTGTGGTTAATGTGGACATAGGTTAATGTGGCCATATAGTGGTTAGTATGGTTATGAGTTAATGTAGACATATATTAATGTGGCCCAGGTTAATATGGCCATATTTTGTAGTGGTGAATGTGGCCATAGTTTACAGTGGTTAATGTGACCAATGCACAAATGGGGTTAATGTGACCATGGACACAATAACCCCCCGTGGCCACATTCACCTATGGTCCTGTGGCCATATTGAACCTAACTTATGGCCACATTAATTTATGGCCACATTAACCACTATAACCTATCCACACTAACCCTATGGAGACTCTAAGGCCACATGGCCACATTAACCTATGGCCACACTAACTACTATAACCTATGGCCCTTCGCACTCTCGCGAAAGCATACTAGACCCAACGGCCTTCTTTGGTTTCTTCCCACACTCCACAAATGGAACTGGCCTAGCCAACATTTTTCCATTGACACAATGGGTAGGCCAGGTGCAGCAACAGTGTTTAACATGCAAGTGGTTAGTCTCTCCAACTTCAAACTAAGTTCTCGTAGTGGGAAATTGGCCCCCAGTGCAATCTGAGGGCTATTAGATATGGTCTCCGTAATGTGGGCCATGGTGGCACATATGCTAGCCTCAATTTTTGTAATGGGGGACTCAGAACCAATCTTCTCCTCACCACTAGAACCTATGGCCACATTAACCACTAGGCACCTAGGCCAGATTAGGCACTACCTTGTGGCTAAATTAACCTATGGCGAGATTAACCTTGTGGCCAAATTAACCGATGGTCAGGGTGCACGAGTTGCATTCACGCAATCGCCCCCGCGCAGGGTACAGACCAAGGACAGAATGTCTGTTGCAACTTGCACTATACAACAGAAATGATTAAAGTGGAGATTGGAGGGTACGGTTGCAGGCCCCATAAATGGGTGAAGGACATGCATCAATGTTCTCGCATGGCATATGCATGGGGCATGATAGTGCAGCCCGATGGGGATCAAGCGGGATGATAGGTTGGATGGGGATGGAGCTGGTTGATCACAACTTTCTGGCCACATTAACTACACCCCGCTTGATATATATGAGAACAAAAACATAAACAACATCTCCCCAGCTTCCCACAATATTGACGACAGGAAGCAACCCAATTGCACTTTGAATCTATTCCCTCAGAAATCCAACAAATATATGAAGCCATCATCCCTTGAGCCATTTCCATTATCCCTGCCGCTGTTCTTGCCTCTCAATTTTGCAACAGGAGGATAAGATATGCCAAAATAGAAACTCCTGTAACCCAGCGCTGCATGCCACGACTCTCTCGATCCATGCTCCTGCTTACCAAAATAGAACTTCCAAAGATCTCGATGCCTATCAAGCCAGAACACCAACAGTGGACAAAAGCCCTAATTCTACCCCTCCGATACGCATAGGTTCTCCATCCACAAAAAGCCAAGATTATCAATTGCAAGCAATATATAGTTCCAACCATTGTGAAACGAAATGCCTGATCCTTGTAGACCAGATAATTATTCCTTCAATGATGTATTATTAAACAAGAACAAAAATTCCATTGTAGATAACACACATAACAAAATCTTTTAGAGGCAAAAACATGATAGAGGCACCATAAGGTTCAAGTTTCGATATGAGAACAGAGGTAAACACAGATAGTAATGGTCCAAAATAAGCAAGGCTAGGGAAATTAGGACATGTCCATCTAAGAGGGACTCCATGAAGGGCCAGATTTAGTGAGAATAGTGAGTAGACCAAGGTCTTCAGAATGGATACAAAATCAGATATCTGAGGAAAATAAAAATGCAAGAGTTAGCCAGGCACTTAAAATGGCATAGTATTCAAGATATGAACATGTCATCTAAAGGCAGTGGTACTGCTAAAGACAATGGCTACAATGGAGATACAAATATGGAAGAAAACTTTCCAGTAGTAAAAATTAACCATGAACTGCACAAGAAAAACATAGAAAACTTGATATTGTGTTGAGTTGTAGGCTTTTTCACAGGCGGCTTCCTTGATTTTCGTAGATTGGGATCACAGCATCGCATTTGAACCCCGTCATCAATAATTAAAAGTGATAGGAGGCAATTCTAGAATGGGACTCGCAAGAAACCAACAAAGCGCCCGAGATAGATAGGCTTCTCATTCATCTCAGCAGATTTTCTACAATGGTGGACAGTGGGTAGCCGCACACATGCGAACTACCCACGAAAAATAAAGGGAAAATCCAATTATATCATTTGGACCCCAAAACAAATACAATGCTAATAGATGAGTGGTCGATGTACCGCCAAAGCTTATCACCGGATTTAAAAGCCGGCCTTTCGGGTTTTCGAGGAAAAACCCTAGTGATAAGCCTTCGCAAGGGCTTAGACAAACGTAAGGCATAGAATCGCCTCCCAAAACCCCGCATGGAGAAGTCAAACGGATGCCGCCGCCAACCCGTACTGCACATCACCAACACAACAAACGAAACATACCGAGAATAGCATCACCCAAATGGTGGAGAAAAGCATCACCCGGTGGTGGAAAACATGATAAACAAAACTTGTACAATAAACAAAGAAGGGGGGGGGGTGGGTTCAAAGAGAATAAGGTAATGGCCGAGAGAAGAGGAAGCCCGATGAGACGCGGGATGCGTAAACACGCCGGAAATAGCGAACTCCCAACCCAAAACGGGCATGCGCCGCCCGCATGCATGCATGACATGCATGCTCGTCCCATTCTAGAATAGCGATCCGATGTCTCGGATCGATGCGATTTCTTCTTAATTATGCTTCACAATGAAGCAACAGTGGATAAGCTAGTATCTCATGCAGTAGACCCATGCTAGTTAGAGAATGAGCATCTAGCTCCAGATCTGCTAGTACCAGAGTTCTTAAAAAACATCGCTAACTCTTCGGGCTTTGACGTAAATAGCTAAAGGGGCTAGAATCTGTGTCGCTATTCCTGCTAGCGCAAGCATAACCAAAAGAGTAGTAGTAAAAAATGGACCTTGTTACTTTAAATTTCCTCTGAAATTGATAATGGGTAGAAGATTAAAAGGATGTTTCCCAACATGGAAATAGACGGATTAGAAGGATACACAAAGATAAAGTGGATTTCTCCCTTATAGAAGGAAATATACAAAGAAAATTTCCATTATCAGATAAGGGCAATGCAGTAGCTACACAGGTCTCTAACAATAGAGAAAAGACCATGGGTACACAAGAAAGTCCTCTACCAATGAGGGACCTCTTTATCATTATCCCTCCTTTCACATCGCTTCAATATACAACTCAACAGGGAGGAGCAGCCCTTATTGAAGGCCCATGAAATCAAGAAGCTCTTTGGCAGATGGCGCCATCCAAATATAGAACAAGGTCCAGAAATATTGTAGGAAAAAAGTCATTACAAATAATCATGCACTAGAAAATACAGAGGGTGCTCCTCTATCAACCTCGATATTGTCTGCTTATATAACTGAGGTGACTACAGGTGTAAATGAGGGAAAGAACAACACTATGGGCAACTCTTAGGCACAAAGTGAAAAGTTTCAGGGATCATGTAGCATGGTTGATGCTTGGAGGTTTTAATATGGTAGAGGCGTCCGAGGATCGGCGAGGAACAGCATCTGAAATTGTGAGTGGTTTGGAGAAGGTTGAATGCGACAAACAGTTGGATGAATATGGGCTGTTGAGTTAGAAGAGGATGTGGGGTTTACATGGTGTAATGGATGGGTAGGACAAGGTCGAGCCTATGCAAGGCATGACAGGTGCAATGTGACAACATGGCTTTTGTCTTTTCTTCTAACTTCCATAGATCAAACATGAATGAAAAATGCAATATTTGACCACAACCCGCAGGTGGTATCAGTCCAAGAAACAAGAAAAAAATCTTTCAAGACATTCTTTAAGTTGAACACTAGATATTTGAAGGAATCCACATTTGAATCTAAATGCAGAGCGAACTACATTTATGCGTAGCACACGTATGAGAGCTTTGAAGCATTAGCAAGCATCAAGAATTTTGCAAAATTGTGGGGTAAATAAAAAAACAAGAGGAGAGAGCAGAGTTGGACAAACTTTATGCACAACTCGTATAGTTGAGATTAAGGGGGCCAAATGATGGAATGGAAGAGAAAAAATTACTTGGTAAAATAAAAAATAGAGAGGAGGTTAAAGATGCAGAGAATAGAAATAAGGCTGGTTGACAAATGCTCAAGGTTCTTCTTTAAGGCAGCAAAGCAAAAAATAATGGTCAAAGGCTCTATTTAGTACCACATTGGATGACGGATCGATCATAAAGAGTTCAAATGACTTGAAATTTTCTTTACATGATCACTATAAACAATTCTTTGAAGAGAAACATTGCCTTACCAAGATGTGTTTGAAGAGTTAATGATCTCATAGTTGTGGCAAGTGATAAAACAGGGACAAGAACACGTTTCAAATCAACATCTGTCACTAGAAGATTTGCATCAACCAGTTTCTTGTCTAGACAAAGGTAAATGCCCTGGGATGGATGGAATAACAATTGAGTTTTTTCAAAAGTACTGAGAGTGGACAAAAGAAGACATATTTTCAGACCACACAAGCTGTGAATTTGGATCCAAAATTAAATACAGGTTGCATTGCCTTAATACCAAAGGGTAAAGATCCGCTGACCATCAATGATTGGTGCCCCATCACGCTTTTGTCTGCATTCTATAAGATTATAGCGAAGACCATGGAGAAAATAAGATCAATTTTGGCAGAGAACATTTCTTGTATAAAATCAAGATTTCTTGCTGGTAGAAGCATCTTAAATAATGTAACAACTGCCTTTGAAAGCTTATACAGGGCAAGAAAAAACAAAACAAATGGTGGCATATATTTAGTTGGATTTTATGATAGCATCAAAATAATGGTAAAATTGGGGTGAGGTGAATCCTTCACCAATATCGTTAAGAAGCTACTATATTCTACAAGTGCATCAGTCCTACTCCATGGTGAGTCCTCTTCTATTTTCGAGATCAAAAGGGTCATCAGGCAAGGATACCCACTGGCACCATTCTTGTTTAATATAGCTGCAGAGGGATTTTCACTTCTTCTTATCCAAGCTTCAAAAGATGGTCTACTACAAGGATTGCAAATGTGAGATGGATCGCAACAAAAATGCAATCAATAACCAGAGGACTTTGTTCTCTTTTTATAAGCAGAGGAAGATAGCCTAATGTGCACAAGTCAATTGATTGACACTTTCTCTTTAGCATCAAGATGCCTTATTAATTGGAAGAAGTGTTCTGCACAATGGGTGGGAGTACAAGTTTCATTTCCATGGTCGCTTTCAATGGTTTAAGACGATGTTTTGATGCTTCCCCTTGGTATTTGCAGCATGAAAAATAGTGAAAAAGTTGTTCACATTAAATATAAATGATCTAGATCCTGCTACCACCCCACCGTGGTGGATCCCAGTGAATTTTCATAACAAGAATGGACCTCTAGCATTAATAGCAGATGCTCGCAATTAAGAAGGATCAGTTGTGGCATACATTATTGTACATCACGTTACAAGAACATCTAGTTATGGAGATGGACATAATTTAAAAATGAATTTGGGCTGCAACATTGTGATAAAGCAATGTGGGAATGTATAGCAACAATTTTGCCAGATCACATAAGCTGTACAGGGCAATTTATTAGAGGCCTATTCCGATATTCTACAGGAATACAAAGACTGGAAGGCACAAGACATTGAGGAGGCTTCTACTAGCCGGCCTAAAAGAGGGCCAAGAAAGGACTATGCTAAGATGTTAAAAGGGCACTAATACCCCTGTAGCAGCGGACTGCTGCAATGTCAAGGGGGAGGAAATATAATATACATAGGGCGTGGCGATCCATAGAAGGCGTGGGGCTGCCCTTTTGGCAGTGGCCCACTATAGCTCTTCCATAGAAGGGGTCGTCCGTATTTGGAGGCATGGCCAAAGGTTGCCCATCCCTTTTAGGGCTAGGGTTTGCTAGTTATAAAGATGCTCGGGGAAAGCTCTAGGGGCATTCGAGATTTGTGCTGAGCTTGTGGTTGGGTGGCGAGTATAGCTAGCATGTCATTTGTTCATTTCAATGGCACTTTGCCACTGCCACTGCCACTGCCACTGCCACTGCCCTGGATTTTGCAACAAAGGATAAGGTATGCCAGAATAGAAACTCTTGTAACCCAGCGTTGCCCGCCACAACGCCTTCGATCCATGCCCCTGCTTACCAAAATAGAACTTCTAAAAATCTTGATGCCTTCTAGCCAAAATACCAATAGTACAAAAAAATACTAACCCTACCCCTTTGATACACATATGTTCCCCATCCATAAGCTTCCAATTATTTCGTTTGGTATTTGTGGGCGGTATTTCAGGCATGGTTAGGCCAAGATTTGGCCCTTGTATTGTATGCTAAGCCGTAGTCAAACTGTATTCTTTGAGTGATTCGAGCTACTTGTTGGGCAGTCAATGTAGCATTCCAAAATCGGCTCTGGGATGTGTTTTATTTTGTGCTCTCTATGCATGGTTTCAGAATGGAAGGATAAGGGTCTTCCAGGCAGGGGTTTCGGCCGAAGCTCATTCACTTCTTGAAATTCGAGGAGTTCTGGTGAGCGGCTTCTTGCTGCGCCTTTTGCTTAAGTAGTCTGCATATATGTTCGGTTTGGACCATTGGAAGTGGCAGGTGAATTCTTGATGAAAAATTTAATGGCCTTTGATCTGGCATAAAACAAGGAATATTCCAGAGATCACTCGTCAAAAATAAAAGATGCAAAGAAAAGCCCTTCCACTCTGTTGTTGTATTCATGAAGTTATCAATTTCAAATAATATACGGTTCCAACCATTGTAAAACGGTGCCCCTGATCCTTGTGGACCAGATAATTACTCCTTCAACGATCTACCGTTAAACCAGAACAAAATATGTTTGGGAATGATGCTGCCAAATGGATGGTTTAGCCTAAAAGTTTAAAACATCCCATTATAAAAAAATATATCTATCTATCGATCTATAATTACAAGAAAAAGAAGAAAGCAGCCAAGTGTCAAAGCATGCAGCCGTACTTAAGGCCATGATGCGCTCCAATTCCGGTAAGCTATGGCGAGCTCAGGGCTATGGATTCTGCTGTCCGTTATGGCGCTCTGTGCAGTGATGCATGCGGCCGAAGCAAGGAGAGATCAATGGGCGCTCAGGCACAAGGAAGAAAGGGATAGAGAATTTAGAGGGCCACTAGCATATGAATCTGAATCTGAATCTGGAAGGAGATCTGGAAGAAGAGAGGAATCGAAAGGCATGGAGGAATCTGAATCTGGATCTGGAAGAAGGGAACCTGAGTCTGAAAGAAGGGAACCTGAGTCTGAAAGAAGAGAATCTGAAGAATCTGAAAGAGGGAAGCCTGAAGAATCTGAAAGCAGGGGAAAATCTGAAGAATCTGAAACAGGGGAATCTGAAGAATCAGAATCAGAATCAGAATCAAAAGGATCAGCAGAGAAGGTTGCTTCCTTTCTGGACCAGAATGGGCTCCCAAGGGGCCTCTTTCCAGAGACCATCACTGCCTACAAAACTGAAGAAGAAAGTGGCATGTTTGAAATAGCCCTAAAAGAGCCTTGCTATGCTAAACTTGAAGGGGAGGTCTGGTATGACAAGATTGTGAGAGGCAAAATTGGGCCTAGCAGAATTGATGACATCTCTGGCATCAGAATTAAACAGATGTTTGTGTGGCTTCCTGTTACTGGCATCCATGTGGATGATCCTGATTCTGGTTTTGTTTACTTTGAAGTTGGCCCCCTCTCCACCAAAATCTCTGTCTTGGCTTTCCAAGAACCCCCTCAGTGCTCTGCTCAGGCTATTTCTTGAAGCTTTTGGTTTATCTTTTGGAGATTGGCTGGTATGTAGTTGCAGCATCATGTTGCTCAGATTTTGCTAGGAAATTGTTGCATGTTTCTGTACGATGTTAAGATGTGGTTTTCCAGAATGCTTTTATATAATTGATTTAAAGTCTTCAGTTCTAATTTATTTATGAAGATCTTCATAAGCTTTGCCCAAGCTTAAGTGATGGATCTTCATAAGTGTTAATTTGAAGTGATGCTCAAGCTTAAGTGATGGATGCAGGATTCTGAGATCAATTTTGAATAGCTATTCTTGTAAATGCTGTTACCGAGTAAAAAATATGATATTTTGATGGGTTCTCGATGTATATTTTTGTTTATTGTAGTGTCTACATGTATGGTGGAGAAGTGTATGTATGGTGTATATATATATGTGTTAAACTACCATTAATAGTATAAACTACTATTAAGAATGTTATTATTCCCATGGAAATATTGGTCTTGGGCTTCTTACACTTTAAAGGTTCTATTACTTATTTGTTCCAAAGATGTTTTACTTCAGCGATGGTGGTTCCTTGGTGGTAAGCTATTTGCAACTTTCAAGGGAATAACAAAAAACATGGTCCATGTGTGGCTCTCTCCTTGTATTTAATTAATCCTACTAGTAATTCCACAATTCATGCTTCTAATTTACTTTGCATTTACCAGCTCGTTAAACACATCCAATCCATTTTTTATTGATAATCACAAACCTCATTTCTGTTCTCATGGATTATATCATAGATTTTTTTATTGATAATGATAATCACAAACCTCATTTCTGTTCTCATGGATTATATCATAGATTATTATTAACACCACTTCAAACTTTAGAGCACTCCATATAAGCTCAGGACTATGACTAACACCACTTTTTACTTTAAGCTTAGGACTATGACAATAACACCACTTTTTACTTTAGAGCACTCCACATAAGCTTAGGACTATGACAATAACACCACTTTTTACTTTAGAGCACTCCATATATAAGCTTAGGACTATGACAAATTTGTGCAGACACCACTTTTTACTTTAGAGCACTCCATATAAGCTTAGGACTATGACAAATTTGTGCAGCTGAATTTATGTGCAAGGTCAAATTAAGCAACCATCGGATGTTCCATCAAAACATTTATCAATGTTGGTGGAATCACTACCTAAGATGATTTGTCTCTATGGTCTTAAGTTTTTCATCTCTTGGATGAACAATAGATATCGTGTGATGTTCATCATGCATGCATGCAAAGATAAACTCTACGATAGTTAAAGCCTTGGCAAAAAGGAGAATATTGATGCATTAGTGGTATGCTCCTAATCTAGTGGCCTATTGAACCCTATTCAACTCTCAAGCCAAACCCATGTGTGATTTTCCCTCTTCCGCTCTCAAGCCAAGACCACGTGATCTTCATATCACCTATGGAGGGTTAGACATGAGCTTGATCACTATTTTAATTGATCTTAACTCCGACTTGGAATTGTAGGGGCATGTGAAGTGTGCCGGCTACTCCAGTTGGCCAGGAGATGTCGTGGTAAATCGTGGAATATGGGACTTTATTATGGGATCTGCTACGGTGATGTTGTCTTCAAGCCCATAATCACACCTCTATTGTGGAATATTTAACCCAATTTTCAAAGAACTTGGTAAGGGGGTGGACAAAGTGGCCCATTCAATCTAATTTGCCAACTTTACTCTTGTTTTAGGAAAGGTTCTAAGCCTTAGCAACCCAACTCCCTTCTTTTAAGATGATCTATTCCTCAGTTAATGAGTTTATGCTTACACGTTTATTGAATCCCCTAGGAGTTTATGCTTACATGTTTATGTTGGTTATTGCAGAGTTCAGACACAACCCAAGTCTTTTCCACTTAGATAAATGCCATTTCTAGGATTTATCTATGTGGAGGGGTTTATGCATGTATCACAGGTATCGAAGTTATAAGATCAAGTCTTTTCCACTTAGATAAATGCCATTTCTAGGATTTATCTATGTGGAGGGGTTTATGCATGTATCACAGGTATCGAAGTTATAAGATCTTGGATCATGAACTATTATGGTGGTGGGAACTCTTTAGGAGTTGCTCAACCTAATATAATTAAGTGTCAAGGTTTGTTTTTGAAGGCATGGTTAGTGGGACTTGCACCCGCCCACGTCTCCCACCCCATGGTGGCCAGTGGGTTTTGAACCCGGGTGGGAATCACCCCAATCAAAGGCCTTACCACCACTGGGGTGGGCATTAAGTGCCAAAGTTGTTGGATAAGTGTCAAGTTTGTTACTGAATTTTGCCAAGAAGGGAAACTCAAGCTGAAGATGACCTTAGAACGCCCAAATAGGATCAATTTGTTTCCCAATTTAAAATTGCGCAAACTTGGTTCTAGCAAACATCACTGAATAAAGTAGAACTTTGAAATAAAAATAAAATAAAATTTAGGTTTTCTGGGATCGAGTGTCAGCTATTATTGCCATAACTTTAACCAGAAAATGTCCATTTGAAGTCATGTCTCCTTCGACAAAGCGGCCTTTGGCCATCCCTAGGGAACGAAAGTACTATGGAAATGGGCATGGGATAAATTGTTTTATCCCAAAGTATTTATTTTGTAGTGGCAAATCATTCATCGTTGTGCATGTTAATGTCGTAGTGTACAAATTTCGTCTAGATGTGTCTGCACTTTGTCCCTTTATATGCAGAGAGGGAAGACAATTGAGCGTTGCTTCTTCTTGTGTCAACATGTCAGACATGCTTGATTGTGTCTTCAAGGCCTCTTTCACTGCAGTTTGAATAGCCAACATGTGTTATTACTGGTCTATCCAAATGTCTGGGAAAATTTGGTAAAAAGGGCTTTCCATTTGCTTCTACATGGATCATCTGGTCCATTTAAAAGAGGAGGAATCTTCTCATATTTAGAGGTCATGTTTGTTTTGATGCACATGTTCTTAACAACGAATTGCCAAAGCATTCAAGTGCTTTCCAATTGCTATTGAAGTAAAAGAGCCATATTTGAGAGCACTACCTTCATATTCACACTTATGGACTTTTGCTTCCTCTTCACATTGTTTAGATGTTGCATTTGGATGCGGTGGATTTGCTCTAGTGGACATTTTCTCCACTAAGTTTTGAGTCCATATTCTACCTTTTTGCAACTTTCTCTGAATTAAAGGCTCGGCCCTCCTCCCCCCTCCCCCCTCCCCAAAAAAAAAAAAGTCCATTTGATATAATTCTTGTGTTTTTGAATAGTCCTAGATCTAAACTTTCATACAAAATCGGCCATTGTGCGGATGTGTAATCACACAGTTATGGCAAAATTACCCTTTACTAGACCATAATTGTACAAATAAGATATTTTATATGGTTCAGTGTTATAAAAAACCTGATAGATCTTTTGGGTATGCTTATAGTCTGCAAGTTCTTGGCTCAAAAATGTAAAAACTACCTCACCAGACAACTAACCATATTGTAATTTGAAAATTGAATTTTAGAAATTAGTTATTTCATCCTATCTTTTGATTTTGAGTTCGCAATTACATAGTGTCATTGACAAGTGTGAGCAAGAGTTTGGAAAGAGACCATTTCTTGTATATCGGATATGAGTTTTTGGCTTAAAAATACAAAAAATGCCCACTCACGAAATAAATTGTAACTTTATGTTATTTTAGGTGGTTTGCTAAAACCTTTTTGTAATTTTCAAGGCCTAAAGCTTACTTGCATACTCTTTTTGCATAATAGGGCAGGTGTAATGATTAGCTTCGAGTCAAAACCATTTCCGTCTCATATGGATCTCATGTAGGAAAGGTATTTTGCTTTACCACGTTACTAAGAGATTTGCCATAAATTAGATTTTAGGGTGGCATTGCCACTCTTTTTCAGTTAAACATATCATTTCTCCATCACTCATTTTCTCTTTATGCTACCTTTGCTCATTTTCTTTTCGTTCTTGATCAACTCCTTAGCACATCACCTTCGTTCATTCTTCATGGCCCGAACCAAGCTGATTGACATAAGAATCTGGACTTTATCGACATTTACCTTGAGATATCAAGAACCATGGTGCAACGGGCCATCACCTAGAAAGTTAGTTGAATTGCCTCGTGGGAGAGTTCATCAAGGGATCAACTATCCTCTTGCCCATCTTCGACTTCTTATAGGAGATCAGACAGAGACTAGAAAATGAGGATTCTATTCCAGTTCTCATTAAGTTTATCCCATCCTAAACCCCTAACAAGAAAAAATGGCAAATCGGACTTGCAGTTTATGTGAATCTACAAGCTCCTCAATTAGATGGATTGAGCAAAACGAAAAAGGGGCATCATCATCTATAGGGGGGATGATTACTGTTAGTAGAGAGATGGTTTTTGTCAATGGTAGAAGAACCGCCATGATCTCCAAGCATACTGCTATGGCCAAGACATTGGGACATTCATCCTAGACAACACAAAGCTGCATCACTCGTAGACGAGTTGGTGGCCACCATGACCAATGATATGTTGGAGCAACCCAAAAGGTAATCATCCCGCACTAATTATGCGACTTCTAGAAGTTGGCCAGGAAGAGAGGGATGGGGATCAGGAGGATCAATAGCAGAAAGAAGAGAGGAGGTACACCACCAACAAGGAGGAACATCAAGCAACACCGCTTCTTCATAGACATTGAGAGTTTATGGTGGAGGAAAGAACAAAGGAATAGAATAAGAATAGATATGATTTTTTTTAAGTCCACGAAGACGCCATGGGATCCATACAATGGGCTAGTACAACCATTACTACTAAGATTAAAAAAAAAAAACTTTGCAGTAATTAGAAAAAACGTAAGTAGACCATGATGACTACTGAGGGCTCAGTAATTGAAAACGCTCATCTAGAACCTCAAGTATATATAATAACCGTCGCCATACAATGTATGGGGCTTGAGAAGTTGTGGGAGCATGGAACGGAATACTAACATCGAATGAGGATTTCTGACCATATGAAAAGCATGGCATCTTAGAAGAGTTTCATCCTCAATAACCTGTAATTGGCAACACACATATAATGTTACTTCGCGTGGAAATTACAGTCGCTCCCATCCATCTGTCTCAATTCGTAGCTTGTGGGACCCTGTGTAAATTGATGCAATAGCTACAAGCTTTTTCCTGGACAAAGAAGCAAGCAAACAGGCTAGTGGTCCTGGTGCCAAAGTGGGATTTATATGTGCATGATAATGACGTCTTAACTTGGGCTAAGATAACTACATTCTATATTTTTTGAGAAAAACGACCATCGAGATGTTGTTGTAAAAGCCCGAGATCAAAATTAGCAAGCAACATGCAGTGTTCCAGTTGCATAGACCAATGGGCAAACCATGCATTACAATGCTCTTTAAAACATCATTTCAAACGCTGAGGAGATTCAACCATAGTAAGCACGAGAAGAGGGTACCTACCATCATCCATGTGATGCGCCTTGCTGATATCGTGGAGATGGCGCTTCATGGCAAAATGGTGAAGAGGCCAAAAACATGTCTCTTGCAAAAGAATAGCATAGGGCATCTTAGTTTTGACACCTAGGCTGTAAGTGAAAAGGGACTTTTGCATCCATTCTAAGCTTTCCCAAGCACTAGCACTAATGGCAGGCCTCCATGCTTCAGAAACATACAGTAAAACAGCCTCTAGCAAAGCCCAAAACAAGCGGGATTTTTGTGAACAATTGTAAACCTCTGCACGAAAACAATTGTTTCACGTTGCATAGAGTGCTCTCCAACTAGCAGTCACATGCTTGGTAATACATTGTTCCCAAAGCTTGTTCTTACATGATTCTACACCAAGGTACTTGTAGCTATCTACAACTTCAAGTTTGTGGCTATCATAGTACAAAGCTGGAACAGTATGCTGAGTAGATTGAACTACCAGGTTGAACTGAGTAGATTTGTGCAGGTCAAATGTTGTTGCATACTAGCAGTTGTCTGTGCCATAAGTGAAGCATCATCAAAATACATAAGTTGTCTGATGATATACTGTGCCAAATGTGGGCCTCCGCCACCATGATGATCAAGTCATTCTTCCAATTGATCAATGTACAAGCTAAAGAGTGTAGGAAATAGAGGGCAATCCTGATATATTCCAATATTGCTAGTGATTTGAGTACCTAATGCGGGAAAGTTAGAAAAGACCCCTTCATAGATCGGATAAACTACATTTTGAAGGTCTTGTGGAACCTCAAGTGCTTGCAAGTGCTTGCTAAAAAAAAGTCATCTTGTATCAAAAGCGTATCGAGAATCCACAAAGCATATAGAGGTTTCAAGCATTGACTATGTTCGATAAGCATGCGCAATGGGAGGTTTTGGGAGCGAGATGGCGCACGGTATAGCACCCCGTTTCGGGGCTTAGAGTTACTAAACTAATCGGTGATCAAGCTTTCTAACCACGGTTAGGCTCTTAGACCAAGATAAGTAGGTAAGGCTCTCACATTACTTCTTTTCTTAGATTTTTTCGGTCACATCAATATCCTAGTTTGGTATTCCCACATCATTCCACTTTCTGTCTTCTTCCATCCAATATTCTCCTCTTTTCACGTCCCAATTGTTCCTTCCGGCCATCCGTGGATCTCGACGGCCCCAAAAAAGTCTAGCTAGATGGTCTTCCCCACAAGACTCAATTCTTAGTATCTTTTCATCTTTAAGCACTGAGGAAAAAAAGACATTCTTCTCCAACAGCAGCTTCTGCTCGAGGGAAACTTGGCGCCAATTCAATTTGGAGATTTTGCCTCCTTCATTATGGCAAAGATGGCCCCAAATTCGCTTCCATCGTCTTCCCAGATATACCATTTTGGGATTGTTATGCCCTACAGAATGAGAGCACCAGTAATATATTTAACCAGGGGACCCAACCTTTCAAGGAGGACGGCACTATCAAATATGATATTATGATCCTAAAGAAATATAATCGGCCTGCATTCAAACATACAAGGGGTATTGATCTCAATCCCGAACTCTGTAGTTTAAGGTTTAAATCTTTCTCTTCGCATGCTAACATTGGTTGGACTGAGAAAGAGGGGATAATTCTGGGGAATGTCTCCAAACAAATTGGTCCTATCTCCAAATCCATCCAGATTTCTTCAATTTACTGCATTTGATTCCCCTTTTTTATCATTGAAATTTGCTCAAAACAAACAGTGGAACATATTCTCAAATGGATCATCTTACTCATTTAGGATTTAGGCCCAAATTCCAGAGATGGTCATACCAATTTGACCCTTTTAAGCCTACATCTTTCATGCATACTGCTTATGTTCGCCTTCATGATCTTAATCCCATGTTTTAGGACCTGGAATGTCTTAAGGCTATCTTATTTTTCATTGGTACCTATATCTCGACTGAACGCCGACCAGACAGACCTCGGGAGAAACTTAGATGTGGTTTTTTTTCGAAGTGTTTTGGGTGTTTTTTTCCAAAAATTGAGTAAGTCACATTAATTCACTGGACCATTGCCGATTGGATCAATGTAGATGCAGACGAAACTGCATGTAGACCAGTGGTTCTTCACTTTTTGTTCATGATTTGTTTTAACAGTTCATGACATACAAAGTTAAAATATATTTGCAAACATTACTTGTTTTTGATAATTTCTTTTAATAGTTCATAAAACATAAAGTTCTACAAATATTTGTCATTCTTCTTCTGCCTCGTCGTCTACATAAATGCATCGTCTTATCCTTTTTTTTGCTGGTAACAAAATTGGTGACTCAATCAGCTCCATAAGATAGGCTGCTTGAGCTGCATAAGGTGGCAGCATGCTGTTGGCAATGGCAGATCAGTTAGTAATATATGTGAAAAAAAATATGAAAGTAATTGAAATATTTCTGAATGAAATACCAACTAGTCATCTGGTTCATCCACATCCTCGGCCACAATGTTTGCTTCATCAACATTTCCAGGAATATCTTCAAAGGCATGTTCTTTGACAATTATCTCCTCATTGTTTGCGTGTTTGTATGAAAGACGATTGTCTTTGACATCTTCATACATGTCTCGGTCTTGCTCTAGGCCATAATAATGTCTACCACGAATGGCACATGCCTCCATGAGTGAACCAACACCAGGCATTAGATCCAACACCAACGAAATTGCGGGGGAAAAGCTGGATACAATGAACTCCATGAAACGAACTGACTTTTCAAGATTATACCTGTCATTTTTTTTCTTCGATACAAATAACTTCTCTTCATCTGGCAGGTAATGCACAAGTGTAGATGCATGCTGATTAAGGTCTGCACTGCTGAAGACATTCTTAGTGATACGTGGTGTTTTCAGCCCTGCCCTGGAATACACTGATAAGCAGAGGTGGTTATTGTTAATTGTACCAAGTTCATCTGTAGTGACACCGAAGGGTGTGGAACTGTATATATGGTACAGTCTCCTTCTCTGCAAATTTCTTTTCTTTGCATTGTAATCGATATTAGGTAGCTGATCATCCGTGCATATGACTATGAAGAAGCCATTGTCATCCATACATAGGTTGGCAATGGCAGTGATGTTTTCAATGAAAACGGGGTTGCAGGAATTCCACTATGGAATTGTGGAATGACCACATGTTGGTAATTGATTTGTAGGAAGATCACAAAAAACAATGTGGCAGCCCCAATCCCTGTACTTACCATTCTTTTTGTAAGCATGTTCAGCTAACCTATTCTGTTTTCCAAATTCTCGAAGTACCTTAAAAATTGATGTCTCAGAATCTGAAGTGAAACTTGATGTTAAAGCAGATGCACTTGCCCATACATAACCTATAGAGCAATCACCATAGTTTACATAATCATGCTCAGTAGTCCATGTCCTGCTACTGTAGAGACCTTACTAGATCTGTTGACGTTCACCTCTAGGGTATCAAATTCTCGACATTCTTTTCATCTGAAATGAGAATTTCACGTCTACCTTTTTTGTTTTTTGTTTTTAACTTCTCCTTGCGTTTTCTTTTTGGATTTTCCATCTCTGGACTTGACACATCTTTAGAATTTTATGGCTTATTTGAGTCTATATCTGTTTGAGAACATACTGCCCATCTATCCTTCTCTTCCTTTGGATACTCACTTTCTGGAAAATCTAACCACCAGGGACACTCCTCAATTTCAAATTCTACTAACCTTGTATTGAATCTCATGTTGAGATTATCTGAGTACATCCATCCTTGATCATCAGTTTGCTTCCATGGCAAGACAGCACTTGGTAGTTTGTCCACGTATTTCCTCTGAATAGCATGCTTGATGTACCTGGAATTGCCAATAAATAATAACTGTTAGTGAAGCAATAAGTATACAATGAACACAACAAGATTCTATGCTGGATTACCTGAAGACCGTTCTTTTAGCACAATTGAGAAGATCATGAGCATTATCGTAATCAACGATTGGGACATGTCTTTTTTCATTGTTCCACGAAATATTTTTTTTTGTACTCCATTTTCATGTAACTAACTAGGTATGAGCAGGTTTACGGTGTTCTCTAAATGAACAAATTTAGGTTCATCCTCTTGTATGGCAGTTAAAAGTTCCTTGCTTTTTTTCAGTAAATGCTCCAACCAAGTTTCTTTTTTGATCCATTCATGGAAATCCCTGTCATTACCTGGCATTCTGTAGCTATTCAACAGGTTTGACTCAGTTGTGATTAGCAATATCCAATTGTTTCTAACATCATTGTCTACTGTTGCCTTGGCCATATCATACAACTTCTCTAGTGTCAGCGTAAAATCTTTTGTGCTCACATCTTTGGAGGTTACTGCCTTAAGCCATGTGGGTCCCAAGCTAGGGCAAACAATTGCCAAGTACTTATGCAACTTGTTTGTCCATCTTCTTCTAACTTCCTTCTCGGATTTTTCTTGTGCTTTCAATTCTGGCATTTTCTGTGTGTGGACCTTCAGCAACAGTTCAATGTCATTTTCAATATTAGCCTGCATATAGTTGCTGTCAGTTCCCACAACAATCAATAAATTATTTGAGTGGCAGATTTAACTTACTTTGTATAAGATTTGTGCTAGCATGAATCTAGTCAGAGGGTACCAAGGTTCCTCTCCTAGGACTTTCACTTCTTTTGCTCTAGCTTTTGCTATTTCTTCTTCTGTCACTTCTTTGGTAAACATTCTCAAGTCCCTGGTTGCCACCATGTGCACTGCATACAAAATATCCTTAAGTGTCTCTCGTACAACTCCTTTTTCGTTAAGTCTACATGGAAAAAGCATTCATTTAGTACAAGTAATGGGAAATGAATGATGACTAGTTCCAATTCTTAACTTACTCATTAATTCTTCTCATTGCGGTTATGAGTTCAGCCTCTCTTTTTCTATCGACCTCCACAAAGGTTGCCTGAACTCTGATGTGCATGTTCGGGGCATATGTGTATCTCTCAGAAATTTCCTGCATCCATGCATTGGTACGATGGTTCCCGTCCCAGCACAAGAACATTTTACCTGATAGATCAGACCAATGCGGATTATTGGAAAGTTCCTGCTCAAAGTTTTCGTTCTCCACTTGCCAATTGTCATCCCAAGAACTGATCAATTCCTCGGTAACAGGTTTCTCTTTACCCTTAGGTCCCTTTATAGACAATATGAATTGTCCCTTTTGCATAATATAACCATCTCTTCGTAGAGTATCACGCAGCTGTTGGCAGTTGGGTGTAACCATTCTCACAGCCTCATGTATTTGTATTCTGCATAATGGAATAAGGGGTGGAGGAGATTCCCTGTTAATCTCCAGTTCCTTTAATGTCTGTGATACTTGATTAACAATGAATGAAGCTGGTAGCTCATCATTGTCTCCTTCACATTGTTGTGTGGCCCCAACACTATCCCCTCCCTGTTGTTGCATGACACCAATGGTTTCTCCTTTACCTTCATCCGAGTTTACCACATTATCATCTTCCTGAATTTCACAATTATGGGGAGTAGCAACATGAAGATGAGGTTCAGTAGCATCTACGGCATCATAGTTAGTACTATGGGAGGCCATGTCTGTGCCAACTTCAGTAGCCTCTGAAGTCATCTTTCTGTCAGTAACAATAGAATCAAACTGGGCGATAACCAGAGATTGAGAATTGTCTCCAGAGTTTGTTGTTGTTGTCCTTTGTTTTCGAGGCTTTCTTGTTGGAGTTCTCATGCGCTCAAAGGCGGGACCTTTGTAATCAAGATTCTTGCGGGTGAAGTACATAACCTTCAAGTGCAGCAACATTGAAGTCATCAGTAAAAACAAATACATCAGGAATGCAGAAATATACTCAGTCAAAACCAGAATTTAAACTGGAAAATGTTGAACGGCACCGTTTAAGATAATGTCGACCATAAAACTCATCAATGAAAACTTCAACGGGACCATTCAAGAATATGTCGATACGTTGGATCTGATAATTCGAACACAAAAATATGCAATAAAAACTCGAACGGCACCGTTCAGGAATTTGTGGATAGATTGAATAGGCTAATTCGAACACAAGACTCTGCAATGAAAACTCGAACGGTACCGTTCAGGAATTTGTGGATAGATTGAATAGGCTAATTCGAACACAAGACTCTGCAATGAAAACTCGAACGGTACCGTTCAGGAATTTGTGGACAGATTGAATAGGCTAATTCGAACAAAGACTATGCAATGAAAACTAGAACGGTACCGTTCAAGAAATTATGGACAGATTGAATAGGCTAATTCCAACACAAGACTATACAATGAAAACTCGAACGGTACCGTTCAAGTAATTCTGGACAGATTGAATAGGCTAATTAGAACAGGAAACTCTGCAATCAAAACTGGAACGGCACCGTTCAAGAAATTCTGGACAGATCGAATAGGCTAATTAGCATAGGAAACTCTGCATTCAAATTTGGAACGGCACCGTTCAAGAAATTGTGGACGGATTAAATAGGCTTATTCGAACATTAATCTGTATCGTGAAAACTCGAACGGCACCGTTCGAGAAAGTGTGGACCGTTTGAATAGGCTTTCACGAACATAAAACTGTATCATGTAAACTTGAACGGCACCGTTGAAGAAATGAACGAACTTGAGAAAACTTGCGAATGAAATGTTTGCATTGCAGTAGAAAGAAAAAAAGTGATACCAACCTGTGTTCTTGCTCTCTGGCCTTGGTGATGGATCAATCGAAGAGCACATCATCCACTTCGGGTATAAGATTTACTGTTCAACTGATTCAAATGTTTTAATGAAAATACCCACTTATTATAATTAGGTGAGAACACTAAAATGCATTATTGCTTGGTTAGTGGGATTGAAATTCGCTAGCCGTTGGCTATGTAACTGACAGTTGTGCACCCTTGAATTACGCAAACATTATTTGTAATTAACCGTTGGGATTGTCATATTAAAATGAGTTTAAAGGGGAGTACAAATTTTACTTTGCCATATGGCGTCTTATCTCACAGTGAAAACTTCAGGTTTACAACAAATACTGTTGCTTCCTTTCCAAAGCGGAGTATGCGAGGTTAGTACAGCAGATTTGTCTAGAACTTTCAATGTACTACCTAGCAATTTATGTATGAATCAAAGTTCGACAGATGTGGAATCCAATGTAGCTAGCACTGTGGTTGTTAAATCTGTTAGTGCTTCTGGACTGGGAATTTTTAAGGTTGAGGAAAGAAATGGCACGGTTGTGGAGGTACATGGTATTCCTGCTGAAGGCAAATCTCCTCTATGTCCAGTTGTCCTTGATTCACTCCATTCTTCTAATGGAGCAACTACATCCCAATGCACCTCTACATACTTAAAGATAACATCATGTCCCATTAACAGCAAACTTAAAAAATTGTTAATGGAAATTGGAAAACCAAGACAGGTGGATTGTTTGCCACAATATTATAATGGAAAAATTGTTTTTGAGTTGCCAGGTCAGTCCATCAGTAAAACCCCGATGGAAGGTATGCAACATTCGGTTGATCCACACGTATGGACGCATGCCAACAAGACTAACATACCTAGTTTTGATGGGATAGTCAGGCTGTCATATTGTGGTGGTCACTTGCAATGTAAAAACATGTCTTGTGATCATTTATTGACTAAAGGCAACCACAATGAGTTGCACTGGAGAGGTCCATTGCAGAGAAGATCTGAGATTGGTGAACTAACTTCATTCCATGGATCTATAAGTTGTGAATACTGTCATCTGCCACCTACTTGTGTGGCACGTTGTCTAGTGTCCATGTACTATTGTTTGTCTAACAGAATCTCAGAAACAAGACTAGCTGTCCATACTGGTGAGCATACACATCCCATTAAAAAGGCAGAATGCAGAAGTCAAGTCAAGCGAATGAGGAACCTAGTTCACTCAGACACAACCTTATATCTTGGCGGGCCTAGACATAAACAGAATGAATTAGCTATGGATGAAATTGTTCGTTCAATTATGGGCTCCTCAGATGGAGACAGTGTTGAGAAGATGGATACAGATCAAATAAACAAGTTGTTGACAAGGTTGGAACCATTGTGCAATCAGAGAAGGTATGCCATTGATATTACGTAATAAATTTTATTAACAAGTTATTTGATACGAAGAATATTGCTTGTGTAGGTTAAAGAGATGGATTGATGATGCGAGGAGAAGAAATAGGCAATGCTCAGATGATATTTCTGGTTTATTGGAGCTAAAGAAAAGAAGCAAATATGAATATTTATATGGATCTAAATTCCCTTAACAGCTTCATGATCCACTAAATGAACGCTGTTACATTTTCAAAATCTACAACTGGTCCTGGATCAGGGGTTGATTTGGTCAACAGGATGAGACCAACATGTGATCTTAGCAACAGTTGGGTGCATTGATCACGTCAAACGAATTCAAGGGTGGACAACATTAGCTTGTCATGTGTATGATCACAAGTAAGCGGTTTGCGAAAATCAAATGATAAAAGTTCATTGATAAGTTTTTAACAAACTTGTTTTACGTGCAGAATTAAAGCCCTGTTGACAATTGCGGTTTGTGACATGAAGACAGAGGATGCAGAGGCGCAGAAAAAGTTTTGGAGGAAGCTTAATAAGGTCATGGTAGTAAAAGGTTATTCAAAAGCTGAGTTTTTTGGGTTCATGGCAGACGAAGCTCAACCTAATTGGATTGCAGTCAGGGAAGTTTTCTTCAATGGGGAAACTAGACCCGAAAAAGAGCATTCCTGTTACTTCCATTTCGAGCAATGCATGCATCGACATATAGAAAGACACTTGCCAAAGGAATATTGGGACGCCCATAAGGATCTGTGTAGAAAATGGCATCAATCAGCAACTGAGGAGGAAGCAGATAAAATATACCACTCCATAATGGATTAGTGGGTGGGCAAGACTACAGATAATCATATTAAAGTTTTGAGTTCTTGGCTATCATGGTGGCATCATAGGGTAAGCAGATGGGGTAGGTTTATGGTCAACAAACAGAATTGGCAGACAGCAATACATATTCCACAAACAAACTTATCAGAGGCAAAGCACGGGAGTTGGTTAGCAGCATCAGGAAACAAGAATAATTTTTCCTTGTATGATGCCTCCCTCTTCGATCTCACGTAAGTCGTACTTCAAAACCAAATACAAATCATTTCTAGACTGCAACTACTTAGGTACTGGTCCAGGTGTATGGATCTTTTTAATAGACTGCAAAATCGTCAAAGCAGTGGTGCCAAGGCTAAGGAGGTAACCAACGTTATAAACTTGGAAGCAGAAATGGCAGGCTTTGAAGAGCATGACAGCGGTGCAGGAGGTAACTTGAAGACTGTGTACAAGAAGCAACGTTCCATAGACACAGTTGATCTCACAGCAGAATCAGGAACTCGTCGTCCCGACAAACATGCAACTAATGTTAGCAGAGTATGTAAGGATGATCCTGTGGTGAGGACTCTTTTCAATGATTCTTTAGAAGAGAAGACTGTGCACAGGTCTCTTTGGACTATCAGGCAGTAAGGTCCGGTGTCAAGGGAGGAAGTCAGAACATGGAAAAAAATGTAATAATCCAATTAACGCGGGTATACAACCAACAGCTGCTCCTTGCTTTTATGGGTTAAGAGAATTCCGGGGACAACGAGTGTCACAAATGATGTGGTTCTGTCCTACTACAGTTGAATGCACATGGTTTCCAGATAAGTCTTTGGTGTGTCCCCCACAAAGACCACCAATTGTGGCATGTGGATAAAGACACTGACTTAACGAATGAAGAGATTGAGAAACTTGGAGCAGCAGGCTTTTTGTTGGGTGGTAGATCTCAATCTAGCTTGACTGCAGCCAATGCAGCCTCGAGTATACAAGCACATAGATCCACCATGGCAGGGTCTGCTAGCTCTGTAAGGAGCAGAACTAAAATGACAAGGAAGGGGAAGGTTGTGAATTACAGGAAGGAAATGAATGGAGAGATGAAAGTCAGATTTGAACAGTCAAAGAGAATGAAGGTGGATTCTGCGCAAGAGAAGACCTACTCAAAAAATAAACATGTGGACTATGTAGTCAAACGTGAAGATAGCACATACATTGTATCCATTAAGGATGAGCTAGAATGCAGTTGTCCGGATTTCATCCACATGGAAAGGATAAGAGGATTCATACCTTGCAAGCACTTGTTGTACGTATACAATCAAGTGCTTGGAATCGATCCAGTATCCGATCCTGCAGTGATCCAGCCAATGCTAACGGAAGCTGTGTTGGAGCGTATACTCCCGAAGTAGTTGTCAATAGTAGATAAGTTTAAGCATTGCTATTCTTTCTTCACTTTGGTTTACAGTTCGAGAACAGTTGTGATGTAAGTTGGCTGAGTTTATAAGTATCATATTATGATGTCTTATTAATAAAAAGTAGTGACCATGTGAATCAATTTAACAATTGCAAATACTTCTGTCATTTTCTGTGCAGCATTTTATGTACTTAAAACATTTTGGTTGTTTCAGGTAATCTTTAATACATACATGTCCATGTCCTTCTGGTACAACAAACAACCAATCATAAAATTACATATTTCCATACAATTCACATCCATTCATAAAATTTATTGCCTACACAACTGCCTACACAAATCCAATAAGCGCCAAAACATGTACAGTAAAAAAACAAGTTAGGTATTCAAATGGAAGTAGAAGCAAAAACTTTTTACATTCAAAATTTTTCTTCGCCGTGTGGCTTTACATCAGAACATCCTTTTGGTAATTTTAATGCCCGGAGGCTTCAACTATTCACAATAAAAAAGCCCGAAGGCTTGCAGTCATATGGTAAGAAGAAAAGCCGGAGGCATGTACATTCCATCGAAAAACATAGAGGCTGGAGGCAAGTTGGTATGGAGCCGGAGGCAAGCTGGAGGCTAAGAACAAGAAAAAAAAAAAAAAGGGAAGGTGCTCTGCCCTAACAAATTTCATTAATCTGCTTCACCATCTGCAAAACAGAAAAGTAAGAAATAACCGTTAGTTGATTGCATAAAAGAGAAGAAAGAAAACATGCATGTACCATTTAACAATGCCATGAACTCCTCGAAATCACCGGATTCGTCTTCAATTTCTTCATCTTCTTCATCGTCTTCGGCTTCTTCTTCTTCGGTAGACCACTCATTCTTTGAAGGATCTCCTTCCCAGCCTTGAAGAACACCTGTGATGAACTCTTGCTCCGAAATTTCCTCTGATTCCTCATTCTCTGATTCCTCATCAGAGGAATCAGAGGAATCGGAAGCATTCAAAGCAAGTAAGGTGGGCAGCGGAGGGAACACCTCTTCCAGATTTAACGGCTGCCTCTTGGAGGTCACCTCCGGCTCTTCCATAGCTGGTCGCTTCATGGCGAAATTGGGCGAAGGAATTGGGTGAAGAAATTGGGTTGGGAGAATGGGCGTAGAATGGGCGCCAAACTAGGCTGGCATAGATATAGGTTGGATTAGACGTGAAAATCGTAGGAATGATTCGAATTCCAGTACTAGCCACCATCATTAAATGCCATTATGTGTGCATGTCTCGAAATTTGAACCATGCATAATACCATAAATATCCAATATTTTCCTTTTTTAACCTTATTCCTAAACATATATGATTTGAGTTTAACCTAAAAATGAACACCGATAAAATTCGAATTTAACATACAATTTAATACCAAGATGCCACGTCACACTATGTCGATAATTGGGATTTAAAAAAAAAACACTCCAAACCCTCCTCGAGAAAACCACGTAAGTGCCGACCTCACAGACCTCCAACTGTGTTTGCTCAAGCCTATTCCCCTTGAACTTACCTTTCGGGATATGTTTGGATCGAATCAATCTTGGTGTGGCGACCATATGGGGATTCGTATCATACGAGCATTACACTCGTATATGGTCGTCATACGAATGCAAAAAAGTAGTTGCACAGAGCAGATTTTAAATTCGCAACCTTCTAGTTGGGAGTCGAGCACCTTTGCTAAGTGCACTACCAATACTTATTGAAGACATTCCCTCACATCTTTCTCATATGCAGGGTTGTTCCCAGGAGGTTCTAGAACATTCTAGAACCTATATGCTTGCACGACACTTGGCGTGATCTCATCCATTGGAGTGGCACGATCCTGACCATGGCCTAGATATATAAGGAGGCACCTCCTTCTTGTCGAACCATTCTGGTTCAATACCAGTCTTGAGCCTTTTAGGCATCGGTCTCATATTCCTGCTTGCCTTCGGGCCATTGTATTCTTGATTCATGTTCATATATCAGATTCTTTGTCGATCTTGGCATATTTCTTACGTATTTTCCATGTATTTTCTTGTTTTCGCGTAGGTTCATGACAGTTTAAACTGGAATACCTTACCAGTTCTTGCTACTCTGATCCTAAGGATTTCTTTATCCATATTGAGCGGTTCTTGTCTCTATGGAGGAGGTTTCATCTTTGTTTCATCCTTATTACAGCAGGTCCAACAACTTGTTCAAGTATGCCAGCAGTTGCAGTTGGATAACAAGGAGCTCTGGGAATGGGTAGTTTCTCATGAGTCAACCTCTAGCTCCGGGAGGAGGTCATTTGAGCCTAAGTTTAGCCTGCCAGAAAAAATTGATGGCACTAGATCTAAGCTCAGGGTTTTTTTGATCGATTAAGGCTTGTTATTAGGCTCCACCCTCACATGTATTCTACTGGTCGATCGAACAGGTCGGACTAGTTGGCTCTCTTCTTTCTGGGTCAGCCTTGAGTTGGTTCGCCCCCCTACTGGAGAAAGGGGCTCCCGAGTTGCAAAATTTTGCTTCATTTACTGCTGAACTTGAGGCGTGTTTTGGAGACACTGATCGGCAACGCACAACAGTAACCAAGCTTGGCAACCTCAGGCAAGGTTCTCGTCCCTACTTCGGTTTATGCTTCGAAGTTCCTTTATGGTTGCCATAGACACAGCCTGGGAAGATGCGGCTCTTCGGGACTGTTTTCGAAGAGGGCTCCGCGAGGATATAAAGGATATGTTGCTGACTATAGAGGATCCCAGAACCTTGGATGAAGCTATAAAGTTTGCGGTTCATTGTGATAACCGTCTTCTCGAGCGTAGGCAAGAAAGACGAAATCAGCATGTTTCTTTACCTTCCCAAGCTCTAGTGATCACAACAGTTTTTGCACTGCCCACGTCCCCGAAATCAGTTGGCTTATTGCCCATACAAATTGATGGTATGGTTCGAGAGCCCTTGTATGCAACTGAGAAGCAACGCTGAAAAGCGAATAATCTTTGCCTCTATTGTGGAGGGATTAGCCATATTGCTTATGGACGTCCTGTTAAGCAATCAAACCATTCGAGTCCCATCCGAGTAGTAGGAGTCTCTCAACGGCTGTCTGACATTGCTCCAACTCCTCCCACATGTGACGAAGGTTTTATTCCCTCGAATAAGGTCAGTAAAGAATTTTTTATCTCTATTTCATTGAGTCTGAGGTTGCGAGGATAGAGGCGCCGCACAACTTTGATTGTGGTGCTAACGCCTCCTTCATGGATATTATGTTCGCTACTAAGCATGCTATTCCTAGAAGCAAGGTCGAAAGGCCCTAGCTCGTTAATGTATTTGATAAGCGTGAGATCTCTTCGTGCGCGCAATACAAAATGTACTGCGCCTCTTCACGCTTTGTTCGAGGGAGATTTTTGTCGCATTTGCTTCAATCTCATCGCTAGCCCACATCGCCCGATAGTCTTGGTCTGCCCTGGGCTCGAGCTACATAACCCACATTGATTGGCATACTAGATCCTTTTGGTTTCTTTGGTTCGAGCTCTAGTTCCGTTTCATCCGCAATTCGGGGCCTCTGCACCAATATCTACATCGGTTATCAGCCAGATAAGACATTTTTTGCTATTCTGCATTTACGCTCCCGTCCGATTCAGCTCTTGTCTACGCTCCGGTTCATGTTTCAAGTTCTGATCATGTTCTAGATGATGTCCCGGCTCCGGTTCATTCCGGTTGCTCCTATACGCCCATTCTGCTCTCTCACTCTGTTCTTGCTCCTTGCTTACGGAGGCTTCTTTCGCCCCTCAATTCCGTTATCTCAAGATCTCGCTTCACAAGTTTATCCGATCTGGTAGGCAAGATCCCAGTTTAGCATTTGCAATCCAAGTTCATCCTTCGGCCAGCTTTCAGAAATGTCTGCTCACGTCCTTTCTGATAAGTACAAGGATTTTGGCGATGTCTTCGATAAGGTCAAAGCCAGTAAGCTTCCGGAGCATCGTCCCTATGACTGCCCCATTAATCTTCAGCCAGGGACAACCCCGCCATTTGGCCCTATCTATGGCTTGTCGCCAACAGAATTGGAGACTTTGCGGACCTATATCGAGGAGAATCTTGCAACTGGATTTATCCGACATTCCTAGTCACCCGCAGGAGCTACCATCTTCTTTGTTTCCAAGAAGAATGGTTCTTTGCGGTTGGTTGTGGATTATCGCGGCCTCAACAAGATCAGTATGCGTAATCGGTATCCTCTTCCTCTGATTCCAGAGTTACTTGAGCGGCTACAAGGTGCACGATACTTCACGAAAATCGATCGTTGAGGTGCCTATAATCTTATCCGGATCAAGGAAGATGATGAGTGGAAGACATCCTTTCGAACTCAGTATGGTCATTTTGAGTATACCGTCATGCCTTTCGGCCTTAACAATGCTCCGGCAATCTTTCAACACATGGCTAATGATGTTTTTCGAGAGTTTTTGGATCTCTTTGTTATCATCGACTATCTGGACAATATTCTGGTTTATTCAAGACTTTGGAGGAGCATAAAGAACATGTCCTGAAGGTCCTTTAGAAGCTACGGGAACATGGACTTTATGCCAAGCTGAAGAAGTGTCAATACGGAATTGCTTCGATTTCCCTTCATTGCTTTTCTCTAGCTACAATGTAACTTATGTCCTTGGATTTTTTCATCTTTAGTATAGCAGCTATAGTATGCATCTATCTGTCGGCATTTTTCTTGTGACATCTCGATACCCAGTCCCAAATTATATCATGCTTTCCTACTCCATCAAACCCGTTATTTAGTTTTAAGCTTGTAGGTTGCATTGTCTGTATCTCTTTCGTACAATATTTGACCTTGACCTTCCTCAATTTTTATAGTTCAAACTAATGCTAATGGGCATTTACAGGTATTAATTATTGAGGTGTAAGTTTGATTTGCTTTCATCTTTTTTTGCTTATGATTCACACTTCCAACAAGCTTTTATTTTTCATACGTGTTTCAATAATCTATTTTCCCTAACTTATTACCGTTACATACTTTATACCCTCCTTCAGCCAAGGCAATGCTCATGTATGTCTTAAATGATGCGCCTAATTGGCATAATCCAATTGTCCTTTGGTTCTTTTTTCCAGCAATGCAGTACTTTTGTTTTTTGGTCAATGATTGACCTTCTCTATCTGTGCTCTTGGATATGAGTGGGGTCCCATTCGAGGTTTTTCCCATTTGCATTCCTTATTTATTTTTCATTTTCTTTCCTTTTTCCTTTCTTGATGTCTGTTGTCTTCTTCTTTCTCGACTTTATCCTGCCTTGCATCTTATCTTTCTTTTCCACTAGTTTTTCCTGCCATCCACAATTGCACTTAGGGTTTATAAGGTGGAGTGTTCCTCTTCTCTCGGTCATATGTTATTGTTTCTTTTGCTATAAGAGTCTTCCCAAGAATGCAATGGTTCTATGACAACATAGAACCATCGTTCTTGGAGAAGACGGGCCTTTTTTGGAACGTATGTTCTATTCTCATGAGACCTTTTTTACAGCTTATATATTTCGTCAATTCTAGGTTTTCATCATCGGCCTTCCTCTTTAGCGTTCCTTCTTTTGTGTTTTGTCTTCCTACTTTTCCACAATCCCATGCCCTTTTGCGAGGTACTTGAAATTTGTGGTTGGCATTTCTCCTCATCGTGCTTGTTTACTTTTCCTTCATTTGTAGTTTATATGCTGATGTTCTTCCCTGAGTTGCATTTGATATTTTTTGACTAGGCAGATGTTCTCCCCCGTCCTATTTGCTTCATTGTGTTGATTGGATGGATGTTCTTCCCCGCACTAATTTGCATATGTTCTTCCTGGCTCCGTTATTTATCTCTACGATTTTCCCCGAAAATTTGAAAGGGTGGGATTTTTATTTCAGTTGATAAATCTCTGACTCTGAGTTTCATTGTGGCTTATCTCTTTCTTATTAAAAAGTCTCAGTGATTGTCTAGTTTCAGGGTTTATTTGACTTTATGATTTTTAGCCAATGGGTGAAAGCATGTTGTAGTGGAACACCCTGGGTGTCCCCCCTGTCCTCCTAAAAATGTGGTGGGAGATATCAAATTTGTGGTGCGATTTTAAATGTTTGTTTGGCGCCTAGTGATGTACTGCCCGGATTCAATCATTTCCTGAACTGCAACAACCCGATTCCTACGCCACCCGTCCCATTCCAATCTCCACCGAACCGATTTCTAAACCCACGACCCACCCGCCTTTCCTTCGAAGCACACGGCTATGGCGCTTAATCCGTTGTGGATCAATCCATTCATACCTTCAATCATTTAATTTGGAAGCAAATCGCCATGTAAGAGAAAGAGAACTCCTTAACAAGAACGGGATCATAAAAGACGCCAAAGGAAAAGACAAAGGGAAGCTAAAGAAGAATTAGCAAAAATTGCAACAAATAGCAGAGGGAGGATCCACGAACGGCCTCTACCAGGCGTGGATGGATGGTATTAAAATTGTTATCTTCATTTCATAGCACCACTAAAGGCTTGTCTAACAAATGATAAGAAAGAGGTTTTACTAGATTATCCGTAGGGATGACACAATGGACAAATTTGACTTGGCTAAGAGTCGAAAGATTTGCAAGCCAAGAGCATTGTGGTCGGCAACCTCGGGCTTCCATTCAACTTGTGAAGAAGTCTAACAAAGAATGACAGCTTTAGCAAACAAGAGTAGTTGCCTTGCTATGGCCGTAAGAGGAAGCATTAATACCGAAAGTGCTAATCCTGTCAGTGCTCGGGGTTTTGGTAAACTGCTGGGTGTTCATCCTAGGAATCTTACCAAAGCAAAATTGAAGAGGGAAGAGATAGATTGCAAAGGGGGGAAATGGGTTTTGTACAAAAGAGTTAGAAGAGCAGGTCATAGAACTTGTGCAGCAATTTTGGACCGAAAAAGTAGGGTCTCTCCAAATGCAAAGGATGTTAAGTTCAGAAGATTGGAACGAAATGTAAGAGAGGATCATGCCACTCACTATCTGGAAGAATCACAGGTTATTTCATTTCTTCATCTTCACCACATTTTTTATTGTTAATGTGGTATGTGGTTAGTGATTGCTTGTGATATGTGGTTGCTGTGGTTAGTGATTGCTTGTGGTGTGTGGTGCCTATTAATGCTGTGATATATGATATGTGCTGCCTAGTGTGGTGAGGCACGTGGTGTGAAATAAATGCTGTCAATATATGCTTTGTGGTGCCTAGTGTGGTGAATAACATGGTGTAAAATACATGCTGTAATATATGCTATGTGGTGCCTAGTGTGGTGAAAAATATGGTGTAAAATAAATGCTCTAAATATATGCTTTGTGGTGCCTAGTGTGGTGAATAACATGGTGTAAAATAAATGTCAGAATATATGCTATGTGGTCCCTAGTGTGGTGAATAACATGGTGTGGTGTCTAGTGTGGTGCCTAGTGTGGTGCCTAGTGTGGTTAAAAATATGGTGTAAAATAAATGTCAGAATATATTCTATGTGGTGCCTAGTGTGGTGAATAACGAGGTGTAAGATGAATGTCTGTAATATATGCTATGTTTAATAGAAATCTCACTGTTTAATTGATGTGGTGAAAGTGACACACGAAAAATTACCTTAAGGATGGACGAGAATGGGACAGAATCATTGGAAATCTGTCACATCAAATGCAAGGTCAATCATTCAAAAGTCGGTCATGCGGGGAAGCATTGGGGAAAACCATAAATCTAGTTTTGCATGCAGACATTGGCTTATCACAATCCAGCTATGGCGAAGAAACCGTAAGGAGAACACGAGCACAAACAATTTCACCAGCCAAATGCAAAGATCCGGTAGGACCTATAATTTGAGCAAATAAACCAGAACGAGGCGGATATTAGAGGAGCGAGGACCCATGAATTCGAGGTATTCTAGGCTTAAAACATAGGTTAATTCCTGATGGGCTTAAAGAATTAGAAGCCAAGGCAGTGATAGGCGGTTGCCTTTCTTTGTAGTAGATGTTGTTTTACACAGATGATGTTGTTTACACAGATGCAGTCAGGAGACTTAACAGAGCTGGTGCAGCCCGGCGTGGTTCTCGGGGTGGTGTATGATTCTGAGGATGAGTTCTCAGCTCTCCCCAGGCTTGAGGAAGCGGATATGTTCATCCAACTAAAGCAGGAAATGATCCATGCTTCAGCCATTAAAAAAGTGCTCGACAGGCCAGATGCATGGAGACACAACAACCTGAGACAATACTTTATGAATCTGTATCATAAGTGGGAGCAGAAACGAGAAGCTCATGTTTTAGTGTTGCTGGATTACACCAACTATTCAGCAGAAACACTTGATGAAGTCTTGAACGTACTTGGAAGAAGAAGAGTTACAGATCTCACAATGCAGGATCTGATTGAGGCCCAGTAACTGTATGTCATCTCTAATGCATTTTGATAATACTAGAAGCTCAGGGTTATAGTTTTCCCTGATTTTTCTGCATACTTCATTTCATAAGAAGTATGAACTATTCTACCGGGTATGGTAGATTTCCATATGTATTTTTCTCCCTTTGAAATATAAAAACAACGTTTGCATCACCACAGCTTCACCACGGCTTTCACCATAGATTTCACCATAATCAGCCAGGGGCATTGACCATTTCTTGACCCGGTCAGAAAATGGAATGGCTCTCAGATTCCTGATAGTATCTTGACTGATTTTGGTGACAGCAATATATGGATCCCAAATTAGGTCCCTGAATTGATATGAAAGTATTAGGAAAATCCACTTACTGTGGCAATTGTGTAAAGGGTACTTTTATGAATATAAAGAAATTTCTGTTTTGCATTCTCATTTTTTATGCTTCAGTTACAGAAATTTGTACTTGAATGTTGAATGAATTCCAAGGTATAACTGGATTAAACTGAATTAAACTGAATTAAACTTGCACAAGGCCTGTTAGACATATGGGTGAGATCAAAGAAAGGCACTAAGGCCCCGTGGTATCTGCTTTTAGAAACAGCCCGTGGTAAAACAATTAGAAATTTACACAAGGCACAAATTTACACAAGACACAAAGCCATTATAAACTATTTTCTCGATTAAACAAAAGGCACAAGGCCTGGATTACAGTCGACACAAGGCCATCATATGTTAAAACAGAAGACACCAAAATACTCAGAATTAGAAATTTACACAAGGTTCAAAAAGGCACAAGGCCATCATATATTCAAAAAGGCACTAAGGCCATCATATATTACAAAGAGGCACTAAGGCCCGTATCACAAGGGGTGAGTTCACAAGGGGTGAGATCAAATGAAGGCACTAATGCCTATATACCATCTCTGCTTTTCAAAAATACAAAGGCACAAAAGGCCCAGAGACTAACTTGATCAAAAGAAAAAAAAAAAAGTGGCACAACCTGGACTTCAAGCTTCATCCGAAGAAAAAAAAGTGAAGAAAATTAGTTTAGAATACATAAAAGAGAAAGCAAAAATTTAATGCATGCATGCTACTTACTCAGAGAACATTTTGGAGTTCCAAAAAACTTCATGTTCTTCTTCTTCGCCTTCTACCTCTTCTTCTTCTTCTTCTGATTACGGTCTTCGCCGATTCGTTATCGAAATCTTGGGAATCAAATTGATCATCGAAGAAGCTTCATCGAAGGAATCGAATTAGAGGAGGATTCCACCTCTTCCTCCTAAAGTTCAAAGATCTTCGAAGCTTCGAAGAAGAGGTGGAATGAGACCTCGTGAGCTCTCGTGCTCGTGGCTCTGCACCGGGCTCGTGTTCGAGACCCAAAGAAATGGTAATTTGGCCAAGATCCTATTTCATAACCGCCATCACCGTGCCAAAGGAATTGAAAGCAGCTTAGACGCTTTTAGGGGAGGGAGAGCGAGAGCGAGAGGGAGAGGGAGAGGCAGAGTCGAGGGAGAGCTGAGCAATGCAGCCGCCTCGACATTCCTGCTGGAAGGAATTGGACGATGCTTCTCCTTCACGACCATAGCCTATAAAGGCTGGCGTGAAATTAATTTCGTAGGCTACGATTTTAGGATTTCGTACCATTAGCATCTTTATTCCTTAAGATTTAGTACCAATAATAACCTCGAAAGGACCATTATTTTATTTTCTAAAAAACATAAAAAAATATATATATATATATATATATATATATATCTACCTACTCTATATATGTTCTTATGTTTGTCGCGCTTATCCGACCGTCCGTTCGAGATCCGACGGCTCACGTGGGTTTGGGACGTATCCTACGGCCCAGATGGCCTGGGAGTTTACATATAATATGTGTACCGCGGTCCTACGGTCCAGATTGATCTGATCCTGACCGTCGGTCCAAGATCCGACGGCTCACGTGGATTGGGGAATTATATGTAATAGATCCTACGGCTCATATTGTTTTTATATGGTGAGATCTTGATCGTTGATCGAGTCTAAGATCCTAAGGCTCATATTGAATGCTCATTCCTTAAGGAAAGGCTTTTAAAAATTTTTATGTTATTGAGGGGATTCGAACCCTGGTCCTCAGCCCCCCAAACCCCCCACTCTAACCACTAGATCAAGCATTAATTCTATAAATAATTTATGTTTCAAACATACTTAAGGGTAATGTTCTAATTAACATAAAATAGACTATAATATTCTAGGATGTTTTGAAAGTTTCAAAATGTTCCAGAAAGTTCTAGAATGTCCTAGAAACTTCTAGAATGTAAGGGAATCCAGGAGAATTAAAGGGAATATAAGGACATGCTAAAACTAGAACAATGCGCCGTAGGACGCATTAATTTTCTTGTATATATATATATATATATATATATATATATATATATATATATATATATATATATATATATATATATCCTGAATTGGCCATTCATGAATAGCTCCAACGTGCCACCTACGATGCACCACATGATTCACCACATGATTCACCAAATGCACCACATGATTCACCACATGCACCATTTGCATCACCAAACATGTTGGTCAATGAAAGTCAAACATTTAACAAAGGTCATGTAAAGGCTCAAGCATGCCAAGGTGGCTCAAATATGCCACCTAGGCTCCAACATGCCAAGGTGGCTCAAACATGCCACGTAAGCTCCAACATGCCACCTAACATGCACCACATGATTCACCACATGATTCACCAAATACACCTCATGATTCACCACATGCACCATTTGCATCACCAAACATGTTGGTCAATGAAAGTCAAACATGCCACGTAAGCTCCAACATGCCACCTACGATTCACCACATGATTCACCACATGGTTCACCAAATGCACCACATGATTCACCACATGCACCATTTGCATCACCACATCTATCACGACATGTAACACCACATTGTCATGAATCTTTGAATACATCAATTTCTTCCGAGATTTGAACTCCACCGAGTGTTGTTGCTCCGTCACCGAAAAAGTCTATTGTATACAATAGTATACAACAATGTACATTAGAGTGTCAATGAAAGAATAGGTTACAAGAATAACCTCTTTGGTTACAATAATACAAACATGTGATTACAAGTAAAGATCTATTGATCTCACAACCTCGACTTCATTACTACAAAGAATCGTGCTTCACAACATCAATCATCATTCTCAAGCTGTCCAACAATTTCGCGAACTAGAAATTGGTACACCCTCAGCAAACATATCAGGCCTCACATTGGATGAGTAATACCTTCAAATTTACGAACTCACCTTGCATTGGGATAGTATGTCCAAGTCTCGTGACATCGCAGCCACAACTTTCTTTACTGAAGACACATATAGCGGGACCACACCGACCAAAATCGACCGAGTGGGGAACTTGTAATTTTCTTTGTGGCGCAGCTTTATGGTGCTTGGGAATTTTGTGTTTGCATCCTCAACAAAACTCATGACAGGCTCGGAGCCCTTGTACATTTCTAGGCTGTCAAAATGGTACACACCTGGCTGACATTTAACTGGCTGACCTCCAAGACCTACAATGACATACACCGCCCAGTCGGTCCGATAACATCTTTGGCGAGAATGGTACATTCCGAAATTGTGTTGAGGGTGCAACAGTTTGTCCTTTGAAGCAAGCTCGTTCGACGGTAATGTGTAAATGAGCGATCCATGAAATGGAACCTACGCTCCATGTCATGCTTGATGCGTAATTGGTGCATACACCTGCCAAAGTCCAAGGTCTGGTAAAACAAGATGATTTAAGAAACAACAGAAGACTTCAAATCTGAGTTGTTTATATTAAATTACTAACCTCATGAAGAAATGGACTATCCTGTCACTGAACCAATCCCTACTTTTCTCCAATATTCTGATTGCCTCTTGATCAAGCACAAGAGGCTCCTGCTGTCCTTTAAACACTTCAAGTGGCAAGTGTTCTGGTCGGATGTGCGCTCTTAACACTGCAGTCCTCGTGCTGGTGGTGTAAGTTTACATTCAGCAAATGGAAGATCATTGAAAACCTTGAGGAACATTGAAATAGCCAAGAAATGAACAATTGAAGTAAAACTTTGTTTATATTAAAAAGTCAAGAGAGGTTACATCATATACACAATAATACTATTTCTAGGCTTTAGTTCTATGTTTTTCATCATATTAATACAAATTTGACTCTCGTGTCAAACATATTCAAAGATTTTGTTGCTTTTCGACATAACTTTGCACATTCCACGCCAAAGAACCCCAAGCCAAACCTTTAGATCATTCATGAGGAAATTGCCATCTACTGCCGTGGCTCCAAATTGCTTGGACCGGATCATGGTGTTTTACGCATTGAAGTACCCTTTGTATCTGGCTGTCATCAATGAGAAGCACGTTCTCTTTTGTGAAACCCGGAAATTAGGTAAGTAGACCTTTTTCAGGTGCTTCAAAAAAATTGGCTTTTTACTGTTAAATAAATTTGTGTTGGTACAGTGATCCTGACTCCATATGAACTTGAATTTGTCCTTGTGTTTCATCAATGCTCCCTTAACTATGACTCTCAGCTATATGAAAATTCTGACTGCACCAATCTATGAACTCGGCCCAGCCTGGTCTAGTTACTACCCACTTGGTTCTCAAGTAAGTGTGATCAACTTAACATCATCTTCTTTGGCAAAGGGGTATGGACTCACTCTTGTCATAGCTTCTACCCGAACTCCATTGTAGTAAAAACAAAGCGGGATTGGGCTTAACCTTGTAGTCTTCTCGCATGGGCGAGTTGGTGCAGGGCTGGAAACTTCTGCTTCGGCATTTCTTGGTGCAGGGCTGGAAACTTCTGTTTCAGCATCTATTCGTGCAGGGATGGAAACTTCTGCTTCAGAATGTCTTGGAGGTGTCTTTTGCTTGGAATTCTGCTCTTGCTTTTTCTCTGAGACACTTCCAAATGCAAAAATTTAAATGATTCTGTAAACTATATGGGTCAAATTAAAAGAAGACAGGCACAAAAGGTTGGAAGTTACCTTGTGACTTACATTCACGAAAACGATTTGTTCAGATCATAACCCCGATGCATCCGGCGATTTGGCGGATTGGTGTGGAGCATGACTTAATGCATCCGCTGATCCAAGGCGATTCTTGTCCATTTGAGCACCCTCATCGGAGCTTGACTTGATGCACCTCTTTGATTTGTTGACATCTACCGATTTGTCCCACTTCCCCTCGTAAATCTTGATGCATCTTCCGATTTGCCCGAAGTTTCTATCTCATGTCTAATGCTTTCAAGGGGTGCGAGTGTCTTGTCCCCCTAATCCACCACATTGTACATCTATATCTACAAAGTAGGGATGAAGAAGTAAGCTACATATCCCAATTGCATCAAACAAGACTTGGTTACCTTTGAGGGTAGAAAATAATTCCCTTTTGGTGTGCTAGATGGACTCACATAGTCATTGCCACCAAAGATGAAATTTAGACCTGAATTAGTAAATCCGGCACCATGCTCGCAAACCTGGAATTGAATCACAATTGATTGTAACTATGCTTTGGTTTTTTAACTAAGTTCCGTGACTTTTTACTCTCTTTACGATGTTCCTCGTTTTTATATATCTAAAGTGTCCCCTAAAATGAGCGAAATATCTCATCCCGGGGGCACTTTAGATACACAAAACAGGAGAAGCAAAAGAGACTAAGCCAGCCAGATCTTGTTTTATGTCTAAGCCTTACTCCTTTTCGAAGTTTCTGCTTGAGGTATCTAATTAAGCCACCGAGTGAGCGATGTCATCCTAGGGGGCAAATTAGATACGATAAACGAAGAAACTAAGGAGACTAAGCCGCTTACTCTCTTTTCGAGCTACCTATAAGTGCTCACCGTAAGTGCCTCAAGAGCTTGAAGTTGCTTTTGATCCTCCCTACTACACCTAAGGCTTGTACCCATGTCAGAGAAAATTCATGACAGCAAATTCTCAATGCAACAGTGATTACAAATCCCATAAAAGTGAACGAAATTTGTCAATGAGAATACAATTATACTAAGCACTTCAGAAATTTTGTTATGAAGTACCTCAAGAGGCCGGAGACATGGAAGATGGTATTGGTGACCGATTCAAAGAATCAAAGTTGGTAGTGGTTTCCCCATCCACCGGAGGATCTTGCCACGCAAATGGACAGCCACTACCATAATCTTCAGCCTTTATCAAGGTCCGGAAGTAGTGGATCCAAGACAAATAAAGGAAGACGGTCCTTGCAAGACGTAAACCTCTCTAACCTTGGTTCCAAAGACTTTCAATGTCAAGTGGTTCCGGCTTCACGATGCCAGATTAAGCTCCTCGATTTTTGTCCGCTCAAGTTAAGTAATAGTTCCTTCAAATTTCGGCCTAGATATCTTGGCATATAGCCCGAATACCGTCACTTAACTTGGTTTATCCTTAATCATTCCTTCCCATTTTTTAAATCTTTATTCATCTTCTGGCTGGAACTCAAGTTGCTTGAACCTTCATTTGTAGCACCTTGCAGCTTTGATCACAAGTTTGCAACCTTGCCTTTACAATCAATCACTTCTCGATCTTGTAGAGTTGATCCATTCTCCCAAAGGTCCTGTTGAATTCATCCGAAAGTAATCCAAGGTTAGTACCACATGACACAACAGCACCACTTTACACACCACAAATTCCATCATGACAAACTTTGCACCACAAATGGCGCCATATTCACCACATGTGGTGTGGCATGTGGCACCAAACCGGTGCCACATGCCACACCACATATGGCACCACAATGCACCCAAGGCACCACATATGGCAATCCATTACTTCGACCACAAATGGCGCCAAAGACACCACATGTGGTGCAAAATGTGGATCCATAGTGGTGCCACATTAGACACCACATGTGGCACCACAATGCACAGAAGGCACCACATTCGGCAGGCATCCACCACCCCATATGTGGCAGATAGCGTGGTGCAATATTTAGCGCAGCAGTTGGCACCACATATGGCAAACAATCCACCATTCACAAGTATCACCATATCTAACATCACATATGACACTAAGTATAGAAACATATGGAAGCCAATTCACTATTCAGATAAGGTACCACGTTTGGTACTATATGTGACACTACATATGCTACAAACTACATTATTAACATATAACTGGCACCATATGACTGTCCTGTAACACATTTGGAGCTACATACTCATCATGAACTAAAATTATCCACCACAACTCAAACTAGCAAAGACAAATTTCCTACACATAACTTACAACACACCCAAATGAAGAAGTAAGTGGTGTAACGATTGTTCAAGCTTGCTAGACCTTTGGCCGGAAAATAACAGCCCAATATTAAATTGCATCATATGGTGGTTCCGTAAGAAGAGGGTTGAAAAGTACCTATTTTTTTGATTTTCCCCGGATTCTTCTTACACGACTTGAGGAGGCTTGAATTGTGGCCTAGTCATTTCAAGAGAGGAAGCATCATCGTGGGCGGGTTGCTCTCGCTTCCTCACTATTTGAAATGATTGCATGCTTCCTCTTACGTTGGGACCGGGAGAGGCTTGAGACCCTTTTTTCTCTTAATCAAGGCGGAAAACTCAACCAATTTATTTCTTTTCCTTTTGTGTGAAGGTAATACGCAACAGCCATAGTCCTGTGAGGCCATGCCTCCCCGTGCACACTTCCTCGCCTGCGGATTTTTTGTAAAGGCACATATATTCATTATACCTCTCCTTGCTCATATTCTTCAACCTGCATGATGAAACAAAACAATATTCTAAACAACAGAGAATCATGGGCATCCCCGAATCTAGAATGCAACCCACCTGTAAGTGGATTTTCTTAATACTTTCGGTCCCCAAACAGACTCGATTTCTTCTTGTGTGGCGTAATGCTTTTCTTGCCTGTACATTTCCTTGTAGGTGTATCCTCGTGGTATTCAAGTCCCAGATGATCGAGCCATTTCGCGATCGATCTTCTTGCCAGAAATCAGAAATGGTCTTGCCGGATTAAGGGAGCGTGATCAGAGTTTTTGAGGGAAAATGAAAATTTCGGAATAAAAAATGGTCTTGCCGGATTAAGGGAGCGTGATCAGGGTTTTTGAGGGAAAATGATCGTGTACGTTGCTGAATAAGCCTGAATAAGACTGAAAGGACAAAATTTTGAATAAGTAATCATGTGTATTTTTGAAAAAATAACTCCCTCTCCCACTACAAATTCGGTAGTTCCCACCACACTTAGCACCCAAAAATGTGGTGCTAAAATGCACGTTTTTGTTCCACTACAACATGCTTTCACCCCAATCATTTCTACTACTATACTATTGTACCTTGTTTTTTGAATGCTCAATTAGCCACTTCACTTCGTCATATGTTATTGTTTGTTTTGCTATAAGAGTCTTCTCAAGAAAGCTGTTAGCGTCTATCTTTAGAGTTTACATTCTATTCTATTCTTTGTTTTAGAAATGTAAAGAGCTTGGAGGTCTAGGTTTGTTGCATTTCGGCTTCATTCACTTTCTGCTACAAATACTCCATGAGCTAAAGGAATACTCCATGGGTGAATCTTATGTGTTGTATCAGTATTATACTCCGGCAATGTCCACCGGTTCTTTGACAGTGGTTAAAATCCCGTGTTGGTTCCAGATTCAGGATCTTCCTCCTGATCTGATGGTGCCTGATTTCTTGGTTTCTATGGCTAATAGCCTGGGTGTATATTTGGCTCATTCTATTGTGCAGGTCCCCAAGATCTGTGTTGCTCTGCCTGCTTTGTAGCCTGTGTCCACTTCTCTTCCAGTGCGTAGTGGTCCCTGGCATTTTCTCTTCTGATTGAAGCTTTTGAATGGCTCTGAGATCTGGCGGATGTTTCCATCTATTATGCTACCATCTGACCCTGTTGATGATCCTGCTGGTGCTTGTGATGTGGTAAGGGTTGCGGGTGCTTATGCAGGGGCGCGGGATTCCTCTGTTCCTGAGGCAACAGGCAGAGGACTCCGTGGTGCAGTGAGTGGAGTTGGACGAGGTGGTGTGGTTGGGAGAGGTGGTGTGGGACGAGGCAGGCGGGGCTTTCTTGGCCGCCGCCCATTGGATGGCGGGGCTAGGGGACGTGGTGGCTCAGGGGAGGGCTTAGGTGATTTGGTTGTGGCTAGGTCTGAGGACAGGGCTGTGGGAGGGGCTGGTGATCCTGTTGGGGATGTCCCGGTAACGGTATGTGCTGAGCATGAGGTGGCTGGAGCAGCCAGGTTGGAGGTAGCGACTAGTGTAGCCCATGACTCTATGGAGGTGCCTGGGAGACTTCCAACACGTGTTGGAAGTGGAATGTCACGTAGAGCGGCTGTGGGTCACATTGCTGTGATTAATCCTCCGGCTCTAGATGAGGACTCTGTGGAGTGGGCTGATGGCCTGGTGGGTAGGCATGTGGGGCTGGACACTTCTCCTCCGGGATGAATAGGTCGATCCTTAGTTGGAATGTGCGGGGGGTGCGGTCCTCTAGTAGTAAGAGGGCCCGTGTTTCTTTGGCACTTCGGCAGTTGCATCCTGATATTGTTTGGATTCAAGAGCATAAGTGTCACAGGGGTGATATGTCCAGGCTCATGAATATAGTTGGTAGGCAGTTTGCCTCTATTGCTTCTTCTTCTGGGCGGACTATTGGGGGTACTCTTATTGCTTGGAGGATGGATGTGCAGGTCACGTACTCTGCAGCAGACAGGTTTGGTCGGTGGGCAATAATTAAGTGGTTGGAAGGAGGGCAAGAGTGGTTGATTGTTAATGTTTATGCCCCTAATCAGCCTTCTCAGCGGGGTGCTTTATGGGCCACAATCCGGAATAAGTTGCGAGCCCTTGGTGGGTTGCAGGTCGCTTGGTTGCTGTTAGGGGACTTCAATATGGTAGAGCGAGTAGAGGATCGCTCTGGTTCTGGAACCCAGGTTGTGCATGGGTTTGAGAGGGACCAGTGGTCTCGTTTGTTGCAGGATTTGGCCTTGGTTGATGTCCCTGGGGACTTGTCTTTTACCTATTATAATAGGCAGATTGGTGCGGGCCGGGCGTATGCTAGGCATGACCGGTGCTATGCTTCCCCATGCGCACTGGATGGTGTGCCCTCTTTGCGCCAGAGTATCATTCGCCTACCTCCATTTCTGATCATTACCCTCGTGTTTTGTCCGGTCCAGGCGCGGTTGCCTCTCGGCCCCTCTAGGGCGGTGTTTTCGGCTTGAACACCCTACTTACCGATGCATTTCTTGGCCTAGTGCCAGCCCTTACCCGGTTGAAGGAGGGGACACAAGTTCGTTGTTCTGTTCTTGAGCGGCTAAGCGTGGCGATATGCAGCATCTATGGCGTCCCTTGCTTTGCCTGATGGCCGAACTTTGGAGGATCCCGCTGATTTGCAGAGGTATGTGCATGCTCATTTCTCAAGGTTTTTCGCACAACGCACTCTTCCCTATGAGCAAGAGATGTAGGAGCTTGTTTTGGGGGGCTGCCATCTATTCTCGCCTCCACCGGTTGAGAGCTTGGAGCGAGAACTCTCCAGAGGGATTTAGCGGAGGCATGTATGTGCATGGCCAAGGATAAATGTCCTGGGCTGGATGGCATCCCTGTGGAGTTCTTTCAGACTTATTGGGAGTGGGCTGGTGAGTCTGTGTACTAGGTGTATCTTGAGTTGCTGCAGTCTTCTCAAATGGATAGGATCTTGAATATCGCATGCATTTCCTTGATTCCTAAGGTTAAACAGCCTTCCACTATTAATGATTGGAGGCCTATCTCCTTGTTGTCCTCTGTGTATAAGATTATTGTGAAAGCCCTGGCAGAGAAGTTGAAGCTGGTGTTGACTTCTTCCATTAGTAAGGTGCGATGCGGGTTTGTCCCCAGGAGGAACATTTTGACTAATGTTGCCGCAGCTTATGAGGGCCTTTATTGGGCCAGGAGAACAAGTCAAGGCATTGCCTATCTTAAGTTTGACTTTGCCAAAGCTTACGATAGTGTCCGTTGGGAGTTCTTGTCTGCCATGATGTTAGCGTTGGGCTGTGGTCCACGCTTTACGAGAACGATCATGAAGCTGCATAGGGTCAGCCGCGGGCTACGATGGTGTGCGGGGGTGAACCCTCCGCTTTTTTTCTCCTTAGGGCCGGGTGCGCGGGGGTTGCCCTTTGGTGCCGCTTTTTGTTTACTGGGAGGCAATCGCTGTCTCGGTTGATTTTGGCTGCAGTGGAGGAGGGGGTGGTGGATGGGCTTCGGATGCGGGATGGTAGCCGCCAGATTATTAACGGTTTGTCGATGACACTTTCCTCTTCTTGGTGGCGTAAGAGGAAATTTGCGGAATGTGAAGGGTTTGCTGGATACTTTCTCCTTGGCCTGCATTCATTCTTGAATTGGGGTAAGTGCTCAGCATTATGGGCCCAGTGACTCGCCTCCCTCTTGTTTGGCTCTATTCCCTTGGAAGGTGCTTCCAGTAATGTGTGTACTAAGTCTGTTGGGTATTTTCTTTGGAGGGATGTTTCCATGGGGGAGGGTGTGGGATGAGATTTTGCGGGGGGGTTGCGAAACACCTCAATTGGTGGAAGGGTAGCATCATTATTGCCAAGTCAGTACTTTGTAGCACTCATGTGTATACAGCATCTGCGATGTTAGCTCCTGAGGCTAAGATACAGGCTTTGGATAAGATTGTTCGAAATTTTGTGTGGGGTGGGGATGATGAAGGGGCGGTTGTTAAAGTGGTTTGGTGGAAGTGTCTCAGCCCGGGAGGATGGGGGCTTGGCCATTCTGGATTTGGCACTTTGCATAGTAAGGTGTTGATCTCCAAGTTTGTTTGGAGCATTGCGGGGATGGAGCATCTTCTCCTGGTCTTGTGTTTGTTGTTGTAGTCTCTTAAGCCATTGTGTGGCGTTTGGGAAGCCGTCGTGCATGTGGAGTTGCCACCCGGCGCTTCGTATGGTCTCCGGCCTTTCCCACTTGCATCCCCTTTTCTCATGGGGATGTTGCGGGCTTGGGATCATGTGGGTGTGCTCTTCCAGCTAGATTATGCCTCAGTTTATCACCACTCTTCTCCTTTCTTGTGGGTTCCTCTTCCCCCTGCACACTTGCCCTTGGCCGCCACCGTGCATGCTCGGACGCAGGCCCGTTGGAGGCGAGCTGCTGTGCTCACCTTGGAGGATTGGTATTGGGGTGGTCAGCTAGCTTCGTGAGAGTTCTTTTGAGCTCGCTTTTGCCTGAGGGGCAGTGATCGGGCTATCTGGGAACAAGTGGCGGGGAGTATTCCACTACACATACCTATAGTCCCTCAGGATGATGTGGTGGTGCAGATTTGGAAGGTTCATCCGGATGTTGTGTCTTCTTGTTTTGTGCGGTCTTGTTACCGGGTGCTGGCTATTCATGACACACTGCCCTTTTCAGGCAAATGGGCTTCCGGGTTCTCGATGGCGCTCGGTTTGGACGTGGACATGAAGCTCACTTTCCCCACCAAAGGTTAGGGTGCTTCTGTGGCAGGTGGTGCACCGCTGTATCAGGGTGAATGCCCTTGTGAGTCAGTTTAGGCCGGGTGTGAGCCCTCTCTGCCCTTGTTGTGGCCTTCATCGCGACGGACGTGGAGCATTATGCGGTTTTATGCCCTCACTTGCGGTACACTTTGCCCGGGATTGGGTTAGGGCTCGTTTGGTGTGAGATTGACTAGCCAGCGGTTGCCGCCATGTGTATCACGGTGCTTGGCGCTCTTGTGGCGGCAAGCCTTGCATCGTCGTGGCGTGGCTTGGTTGGTGTGGCTGATTTGGAAGCGGCGGTTGTGGATCTTTCAAAGGGATTCCAGCGACATCACGACCTCTCGATTCCTCGACTTCGGTACAAGCTATTTCAAAGCTTTACGGTATTCCGGGATTAGTAGAGCGGAAGTTTGCCATTTGGCGGGACTTCTTAGGTGTTGTAGATGGTGATGGTCGGTTTGTGCAGCAGTAGAGTTGCAGTTTTTCTGTGAGTTTGTTGTGGAGTGTCGAGGTATCGCTGTCTCTTTGGGGCAGTTCTCCTTCCTCCTCACTTGCTTTGTAACATTACCATTCTTTTAATATATTGATGACACAGTTCTTCAAAAAAAAAATAAATACGTTTCATCAGTTTGGGAATAGCGCATTGATATAGACCTATGGAATTATGGCTCGTTTGCCAATTGAGGCAGAAACAACTAACAACAGCAGTAGGTTGTCGCAGCAATGGCAATTATAATACTTCATTTCCAATCCACTTGCACAAGGTATTCATTTTGGCACTTTTGTGGAGGCATTGAGTATTGTTTGGGGTAAAAGCATGTTAGGGTGTACCACTTTTGGAACCTGCAAAAGTACATACACTAGGTACTTCAGAACTAGGTACTTTCTCATTTTTATTTTCATTAAAACTAGTACAAAAGTCCAAAATAAAAGCCAAGGACGCATTAATATTCAAAGTTAAGATAAAGATAATGCTACTGGAGACCAAAATATATATAAAAGTTCTAGAGTGTACCTTTTATTGAGATATTACACAGGTACCCAGTACCCAGTCCTGAGTACCTTTTTAGGTACTTTTTTGGTCACTAAATAATACTTTTTAAGGGACACCCTAACATGCTTTTACCCTTTGTCATATTGTGGAGAATCTATTTATAGCTATTGAGTATTGCATCCTATTTCGTTATTCAAAAAGATATCTTTTGGCTTCCCTTAAGCCATCATGTAAATGCACATGAATCAATTCATGTCAAGATGGAGACATTGGTTTAGAGATTATAAAACGAACTTTTGACGATTCAATCCCGGGTCGAATTTATTTGCACTTCAAAACCAAAGTTATAGTACCCCTCCCAATCAGAGTAACCCTTAAGGACGAAAGTTCGCCAAAAGGCTATTTTTTAAGGGTATCGAGAAATTTTGATGCTATGGTTTAGTAGGGCCCGTTATGGATGAAAAAAATTAAATTAGCCAACTTTTCTACAAACAAATCTCACTCCACTAGAAAATTCGCCACATCCACTAAGCATTATAACTATGGATTCGCCTTATCCTCTACCCTCCTTCTCGAAGATTTCTTAAGGAATCGCCTAATATTCTAGGCTTTCTTCATAACTTAATCTATTCTCCATATCCATCCAGGTACATATGACAATTTTAAGAGTTATTTTTGTAGTTATTGTGTTTGAAATACTTCTAAGGATGCATTGGAGAGTATTTTTTTTTTACAGAACTCCCTTTTAATAGATTTGTTTTATATACAAGGATAAGCCATGTTCTCATTTGCAAAGGTTAAGTTGTGGTATTGCATCATGCAAGTATAGTTATAATGTGTTTGTGTCCTTGATCAAATATGGATGCCGGTGAATAAACTTTCACCATAGAAATTGCACTTGGAAAATAAAGACACTTAAATCTTGGCAAAATAATATTGGCCATGATTTGCATAGATTTCTATAAAAAACATTCATGTCTAGAAAACATTCGCCAACATAACTAATCTTTCAACTCTATTATTCGCCCGGCCTTCTAAATTATGCTTAGACAAATTTGGCCTTAAGGGCAACCCTGCTCCCAATACATTCAGACAATAAAAGGCTGGAGACAATAAATATCTTGAAGGTAAGCTATTGCAATTAACTCAAATATAGATATCTAGATACAAATATGATCTTTCAATTTCTAAATGTATACCAAATTGTGCAGACTGAGAAACAAGGTATATTTGCATCGCAATTCTTGGTGCCAATATTTCACGAGGAAACAAGGTAAGTAGTTAGTTTTGCTTCCGTTATGAACCGATGCAATAGGCAGTTGGATCAAGAAGCATGTTTAAGGAGCATAAGCATTTGAAGTTTTCATGGTACTACTGTGTTTAATGATGTGTAGAAGTTTATGTATGATGATTGAAATGTCACTTTGGATGTTGTCTCATAGTATTAGTACTTACAAATGTTTTCATGAATGAACAATATTCAAGTTTCTAACATATGGAAAAACAAAATGTAGCATAGAAGTATTATTACCATTGCAAGTTGATACCTTATTGGAGCAAAGCATATAGGATATTTAAATAAGAATGCAAAGGTTCTTACATAAGGTAAGAATGTGTATATTCTGCCCGATGAGCTAGAAGTTAAAGCAGGCTGCAATGGGCGAATAGACCACAATGACGAGCAAGTGGGCAGATTTGAAATGGGCATAGAATTTTAATGCAGGGGAATGAAAGTAGAAGGAAGTGAAGGTGTTGAGAAACGAATAACTGTGGCTTTCCTTCCTTCAATTTTGGGTGCCCAGATGTTTGCAAGGCACTCTGTTGCTCAGCTTCTTCTTTGGTATGATATTTTGAGATACTTTATCTTTCCTACTGGCAATATATTCGAAATGGGTTTTGGTACCCTTTTTTTTATTGAATGCACACATTATGGAGTTAGGCTACACTTGCCAAAAATGAGGATGCATACAACTTCGATATCATGCACATTTGACATGACGTTGCAACTAGATAAGAATAAAATAGAATGAAATCGGCGTTTATAAGCCTCTAGTACTCTGCAAAAAAGATTCTTACGAAATGAAGTGGCATTTGGATGCATTTCAGCAAGAAATATATTTTGGAAGAAATTGACTCAAGCGAAAAAGTCTTGACCAAATAGCGGTAACTTTTGAAAATGATTAATTTAATCTAATTTTCTTCATTCCTCCTATTCTTTACATGTTATAATCCAGAAAGCTGAGCATCACCTTTGCCATTCTTTTCTTTGACATTAGATATTGCTCATTTAGTTTAGATTACCCTACGTTGCTCCTGCATCTAAGAGTATAAGGGCCAGTTCTTTACAAGCTGATCGAAAGACTATTGCATTGCACTCCTTGAAAAGATGGTTTTTGGTACATTTTGTTTGCAGTTCTTCCCTTTCCACAGGTATTATATTGTTTAATATCTCAGGAATATTCTCTATATTGTTTTAGATCTCCATGATCCCATGTAAGGGGTCCATTTAGCACCTACAGTTTCTAGATTTTGATTTGGTTTTGTGGTGTGAAAAAAGATACAAAGAGAGAAGTAAGATCTATATATTATAAAAGATGTAGTACATGTTATTATCCTGCTAGAAAATTTACCATAGATCATCCGTTTTCTACCCCTGCTATTTGGAATGTCACAAAATGGTTTCGTATTTGAGACAACACGGCTAGACTTTACGATCAATCTCTTCTTTTATGTCCTTGTTGGACATGTGGTAGGGTCCTTCTGGCACTTATTTGGATTGCAGGTACTTTGATTATAGGCGACAAAAAATTTATCACGGTAGCCAAGCTGCCTCGAACATTTCTCTAGTTCCAAAAATAAGGGGTTGGAACACTATTATTATGCAATGCTTCGGTTCTATTGCGCTAGCAATAGAACCGCCATTCCTTGGATGGGGACGCCACCTCAGCTCCTTTCCCTTTTTATAGCCCATTTTTCCTTTTCTTTGGTCATCGGCGTTCTCCTTGGGTTTTTCTCCTATCTTACGGTCGCCTCTACCTGGTTTCCTACCTTCAACTAAGCCGGTCGTACCTGAAGAGCTCCACTGTGTGCCTACCGCCTACGTGCCTACCCAAGAAAGCTTGTTCAAGGTACGATGATCGTGATATTTTTTGTTTTTGTTTTTAATCCTGTTTTCCTTTGTGGTTCGTGTTCGCCTCTTGATTGGGATCGCGTTTTGCGAGTCTTGAAGCGTCAATCCCCTCCCGGTTATGGCATGGTCAAGGATTTCTTGAGCTTTTCGGTTAGTTGGTTGCTTTCAATTTTGTTCCTGTTTTGTTTTTGTTTCAGTTGAATCCAGTTTGCTTGCCAACGAACCTGGGTCTTCTTGCTTCCGGAGCCTTTTTTGGTTTTTCTGTTTGTCCAGCCTCTGCCCAGGAATTGTGGGCGAATCTGGACCCGTTCGCCTCTGCCGGACGGTTTGGCGGTGGGGCATCGGTGCTTTTCGATTTCGGTCACGTTTACATTTTTTTTATTCAGTTGAATCCGGCTTGGCCAATAGCCTGGGTCTTGTTGCTTCCGGAAACCCTTTGGTTTTTCGGTCTGTCCAGCCTCTGCCCTTGAATTTGTCCGACCTACGCCCCTTGAATTGTGGGCAAATCCGGCCCGTTACTACCTCACTGCCGGTCGGTTTGGCGATGGGGCTTGTATTAACTGCCATAGCCCGAACCTCTTTGCTCCGGTGCTCAATCCGACCTCGGCCACCCTCCTAGCTCCTCTCGGATCTTTTTCGGGGTCCGTTTTCTTGTATTTCTAATCACATTTGCTCATGTTCCTCCCTCGATCTTTGTTTCTCCGTCTGCGGGTTGGCTGCAAGATCCCTCCGTTCCTTACTCCGATTCACGTCTCCACCTTCTCTCCTCTGCCCGGCATCCATCTCCTCTCGCCACCTTCTCTGTTTGCCGTTTTTCTCTTTCTTTGCATTCGATTGTTTTCCCTCTCACGCTTTCCGCCTTCACCGACCCGTAGCTGCCCGCTTCCGTCACTTATGAAGCAGGGATACCGGGCCGTCGACCCGGTTTACCCCGCTTGGTTGGGATACGTTGTCCCGCATTCCCCTGGAACCATTGTTTTTTCTTTTTGTTGGAATGAATTTTCGTTGTTCATACCTTATTTGTTTGAGGTTGTTCTTTGATGTCTTTTTTGTTGGTGTTGTCTTTACCATTTCATTCTCGGGTTTTCTTTTCCGGTTGTTGTTATTATTATTTTTTGGTGCATAAAGTCCCTTTTTTCTTTAAACTTCTTTTCTTCCTAATATTGTCCTGTTGGTGCTGTGGGTTCGGTTTTTCTTGCTTCTTTGCTTTTTCCTCGCTTTTTACGTTTCTCGTCGATTTTTCATTTTATGTTTAGTGGGGTGTGTTACGTTCTCGCTCTGGGCTTAGCATCTTGTGTTGGCATGGATCTCGTAAAGCGTGTTAATTTTTCCCATTGTTTGTTCTAACATTGTGAATTATGTTTTTTAGACATTTTCACGATATGGCAGATCAGGACATTCCTAGCACCTCTCAGGTTTCTTTGCGGGCTCGGAGGGCTAAACGGGTCGCGGCAAGCACTGCCCCATCCACTCCACCTATGCGACGTGCCCGCACCACTGGAGTTTCTATTGCCTCTGAGGTGTCTGCTGTGCATACCCCCCGGTTTTCTCTTGAGCTTTGTCGGCCCGATTTTTCCACCGTCCGGATGCAGCGGCGTCGCTTCTCCCTCACTCTCATTTGGTCCTTCTCGAGCTATTTCCTCTGTGTCATTTGCTTACGTGCGCCCCTGTTTTTTCCTTTGCCTCTGCGGGTCCCGCTGTGGGGTTGAGCCACTCTTTGCCGACTGCTAGTTCTGCAGTTCCCGCCTCTCAGTCCGTGGATATGGTGCCTCAGCTTTTGCAAACCCTTGATTCTGGATGGCGCAGATCGAGTCTTGATCGACACTCCGTCTAACACTAATGTTCATGGGCGGATTGAGGTGTTAGCGCCAAGAGGTTCGAGCAGCTCTTCACGATCGGTTCCGGCTTTAAGAGAGAGTCATCCATACACCGATGCGTTCACAGTGTACCCACGAGTCCAGTTAGGGAGCTCCATGCTCGTTTGATTGCCTTGTCTCCCTCGAGTGCCCGATCTTTGTCCTCCAGTTGTCCGAAGAAGGTAAAGCTGCCACTTTGCGAAGGATGAAGTTCTTGATTATTGCGTCGCGAGGGCTATGATGTCGCCTTGGATTTTGATGACCACCGGGCCACATACATTTGGCGATGATTCTAAGAAATTAAAACTAGCTTCGGCAAATGCATGTTGATCGGCCCCCACGCTTCTAGATCCTTTGCCTGCCGCCCCTCTGGCTCCATCTTTTTCTGCCACACCTCAATCCCCTTTTTCCTCATCTCGGTTGGGTCCGGCCATTTTGCACCTTTGTGGGCGCTGGGGCATCGCATTGAAGCGTGCCATTCTCGCCCCAACACGGGCTCTCCTGTTGCTCCTCTCCCACCTTTGGTTCCACCCCCGGGTCCTTTGGTGCCGGCCCCGGCTCCGTTTTTTCCTCGTCCCGGCCCTTGAATCTTAGTTTGCCCTTGCATATTTCCCCCCTTTGTCATGGATTCTCGACATTAATAAAAATTTTGGTCCTTTTTTTCAGGTATTGTTATTTTTTTAGGTGTGATATAGACTTGAGTGAATTAAGTTATGTGCTATCGGTAATTGTGGTTGTTTTCCTTGTCTAATTTTTTCTTGGATATGTTGCGTTTTTGCTTACAATTAGATGGTTTTGGTTTTGTTAACTATAGTAGGATGTTAATTGTCTTACTCGGCATTGTAGTTGGGATGTTTGTCGTCTAGTTTCTTTTGGGATTTATGCTTTGTTGTGACCATTGTGTTTTGTGTTAGCTTTGGGGTTTTGTCTTGTCCTCGGTTATCCACTTTCGACTAACTTGGTTGTGTTTTTCTTTTTGGCAACATAACTTGCGGTTTGTACCGGTTTTTCGAGAATGTGCTCCGATCACCTCCATCATCCCTCATCTTGGCATCGACCCCTCCCTGGCGGCGATTTGGCTTACGCTTACGTGGTCCTAAATCGCCTCCGGTCCGCTTTTCCTTTACGGCGGTCTATATCACGTTTCCTCGCGGCCGAGTTTTGCATTGGATCCGGTTTGGTTATCGCCTTCCTTGGTCATCTTCGTCCATCTGTTGCCTTTTCGCCCGAAATCACTCTTCTTTAATGCGCCCACATGGACTTTGCACGCTTCGGCCGTCTCGATCTTTTCGCGTCACGGTGCGGCGTCCCTGTCCTCTCCGCCCCTTTCTTTTTGCTCCCCTTGGGCGTTGTTCCCAAAGGCATGAACAAGTTTAAGCCTTATCCTTGACTTCACGATGTTTGAACTCTTTCTTGGCCAGTCCCTTCCTTCCGATATGAGTCTCTTGAGTTGCTTTCACATTTATGTACGCCTAATGATTTTCTCTTTGCGATCGACCTTAAGTCCAGTTATCACCATGTCTCTATTTGGCCTCCTCCAGCACTTTTTGGGTTTTGAGCTTTCGAGGGTGGTTTTTACGTCTTTAATGTCCTCCCCTTTGGTCTTGCTTACGCTCCCTTTGTCTTTACCAAATTAGTTAGGCGGTTAGTTCGGTTTTGGCGAGGTCGGGGTATTCGTTGTTTGCCCTATGTCGATGATATTTTGTTTCTTTGCCAGTCCCTTCACGAGTCTCTCAGTTCGGCGTCATTCCGACTTGCGGCGGGCGGTTTTTCTCTTGGCATGGAAAAAGTGTCGTTTTCATCTCTCACACCACTTTACAATCTTTTTAGGCTTCATAATTGATGCACGGGGAGGGTTTCTTTCGCATTTCTCGGGCTAAAAGGGCGGGTTTTGTCTCTTTGTTCTACCATTAGCCTCCCGTTATGTCACCCCTCGCCATATTGCTTTCGGTTTCTTGGTTTTATCCGGTCTCTGCGCCTAGTCACAGGGCCATTTGTGTGCTTTGCCTTAACTTGGGGCCTCCATTCCGATTTACGTGATGCTGACCTTTGGGATACTCCTCTCCTGCTGTCCCCTCTTGCGTCACAGGAAATCCAGCTTTGGGAGACTGTTATCCGTCATTTCGACAGAGCCCCTGTTTGGCCCCCCACTGTGCTCAAATCTACCTTGGGTTTTGATGCTAGCGATGAGGGATGGGGCGGCTGGCTTTCACGTCCCGGTTCTCAGCTTCTCTCCTTCTCTGGTGTTTTCTCTGCAGATGATCGCCTCCAATCTTCCACTTGGCGCGAACTCTTTGCTCTTTTTCAGATCTTGCAGCGGTGTGCTCCGTTACTGGCTGCATCCCGCGTCATAGCTCGCGGGGATAACCCGAAATGTGTTTTTTCTATTACAGTGGCGGTTCCGCGATCTCCAGAGCACTTCATCTTTTGCTTCTAGAAGTACTAATTTTTTGCTATCAGTATCATATTCAGTTGGAGCCGGTATGGGTTCCACGATTGGAGAATGAGTGGGCTGATTATCTTTCCAAGATCCGGGCCTTTGATGAGTTTTCCTTATCTCCCTCTGTTTTTCATCTCTTGGAGGCGCGCTGGGGCCCTCATCATGTGGATCGTTTTGCTAGCCCTTCTAATGCCTTGCTGCCAGTTTTCAATACTAAGGATTGTTACCCTCACCGGATTGCCCCTGATGCGCTATCTTATGATTGGCATTTGTTCAATAACTACTGCTTTCCTCCGCCTGCCTTGATTCCCGAAGTGTTGCACCACGCCCGTCTTTCGAAACCGCGGCTTACACTAGTTGTTTTTGCTTGGCCTTACGCACCTTGGTGGCCGTTGCTTCTTTGTCGATTCCTTGTCTTGGCAGCCTTTTGTTCCGCGATCACGGTTTTCTTTCATGAATTCACACATGCCTTACTCCCTTCAGCTCTCTTCTCGCATCCGCGAGTTCTCAGCCGACATCATGCGCATTATTTGCCTTACGTTGTAATTTTTTCCATTGAATAGATGTTTCTTGGTTTTTTTGCGTCTAGTGAGTTTTGGTTTGTTTAGTTCTAGGTTATATATTTTGATAATTTAGAGGTTGGTTGCATTGGTTGATTGTTGAGACTTGTTTTTTTTTTTTTTTGACTATTGTGTTTTTTGTCTTGTTTTTCCGGATATCTTACCTTTCTTGACGATCCCTCTTTGCCCTTCTTTGCCTCGGCATTGGTGTACGTCCTCCTCCAGTCCGTTGCATCGTCTACTTTGCTCGGTTATTCCTCCGCTTTGGCTATCTTTTAGTCATTGGTGCGGCTCCCGTAATTCTGCCACTACACGCTTCCTCCCTTCATGTCGCCGCGTTTTTTTCCTCGTTGGTATCGCTTTCGTCGCAGGTCCTAATTCCATAGGTATCGCGTCTGCTTTGCTATATCGCCTTTTTCATGGCTTGGTCAACTTCCCGTCTCCTTGCTCTGGCCCCCCTTCCTACCCTGGTTAGTCAAAGCGACCTCCGCGTGTCCATAGCCCATCCGCGGTCGTCTACCATTGGCTTGCGGCCCACGTTAAGCCAAATCATTTCGGATTACTTGCCCGTCCACAAGCCCATTGGCGTGGTATTATGAAAGCATGCCTTGTCACCATCTGCTTTGCTTTGGTTTCCTTCATTATCTCACGAGGCCTTGCATCTGAATTGGTAGCGATCTTTCATTTTTTTCGATCATGTCGGTTGTTTATCCGCCAAATCCAAGTGCGACCAAAGGCTGCTGCCGGTCGGGGGAAGTCCTCATTGCTTTCGCACCTTTTCTCCCTCTGTCCGGTGATATTCTTTGCCAGCGTTTATTATGCACTTTGTGGTTTTACGCCCCGATTGATCCACCGTCGGGGTTGGTCAAGCTTTAGCTCCTCCTTAGCTTCCTCTGGCCCGTTGTCTTATGCGGCTGCCGCTCACGGTGGTTTGAGTCTTTCGCGTTTGATCGGCTTGGAGCCTCGGCGTTTGGCACCCATCTTGCGGACGTAGAGGCCACACCGCCTTCTTTGCTTCTTAGTCCCGCCGGACATTGTCGTTCCCATGGGCGTTGGCGCTCTGCCTCCTCCCATTGGCTATATTCTTCCCAATGTTGGGGAAGGCGGCTCATTGTGTCTCGCCACCTTGGTCTTTGGGTAGGTTCCTCTTCTATCGGCCACTTGTTGTGTCTTAGGACCCATCCTAGGAATGCTTCGGTTCTATTAGCTAGCAATAGAACCGCCATTCCTGGATGGGGATCCCTCTCCCCTTTCCCTTTTTATAGCCCATTTTTCCTTTTTCTTTGGTTATCGGCGTTCTCCTTGGGCTTTTCTCCTATCTTCACGATTAGCCTCTACACGGTTTCCCGCCCCCCTCCCTCTTAGTCGGTTTTGCATGACTTGGCGGTTTGTTTGTTCTCTTTATTCACTCTCGGCGTGGCCTTTATGCGCCTCCTCCCGGCGGTACCAACCGGTTTTTTTACGTCATTTGGTTTTGTCTTCTTAGTGCCCGGTTGGTCGTAGGTGCTATTCTCGGCGTGGCCCTGCGGCCTCCGAGTTGTCTTTCCATCATATCGGCATCGATCCGCCCTTGTTTCATTTCGGCGATCTAACGGGTTATGTTGTCGAGGTCCCTTTTTCGGTGGCGGGGCTCGCGATTACCAAAGCCAGGGGGGGTACTTGTTCACGGGGCGTTGGGCATCGATCGTCTTCCATTGATATCGTCTTCTTTTGTGTTATAGTCTTCAGTTTTCATCATGCTCTCGATGATTGTCTAGTTTCGGAGCATTTAGGGTTCATTTTTTCAATTTATCTATCCCTAGTGAGGGATCCATTTGTACTCAGTGTTTTTCAAAGCTCAATGAGAACACCACTTCACTTGGCCACTTGTTGTGTCTTAGGACCCATCCTAGGAATGTCTGATAATGCAATGCCTATGTGAAATCAACAGGAACTGAAGATCCCTAAAGACTAGCTTCCAAAGCAATATTGATTCAAGGAAAGACAATCTTTGGGGTTACTACATAGAGAGTCGAAGTTGATATGCATCATAAAGTAGGCATGAATAAATGGTGTTGGAATGTTTGCTGGTTGCATGATAAAGTTGTAAAACGTTAAGACTCATTGATTTGTCAAATTCAGAATGATGTGAATGTTGGCTTTGGTGTTAATTTAAAACCGAAGAAAGTTAACCCATATTAGTATTTACATTCATCCCTCGTATAGCCTTCCAATCAAAGACTCCACTACTTAGATTTTTGACATGTTTCACATTTGGTATCTCTTATATAAGGAATAGAATAGGATTTTTATCGTCCACGGAGACTAATTGGCCTATGCGACCCAAACAGGAGGCGCAACAAGCGTATTACTGTCCAAATTAAAACAAAAGGATGGATACATTGCTTACACTTTTTGTCAATGCCTGTGCTCAATAACCTTAAATTTTTATGAGAAGCATAGAATCAATTTATGGACACAAAAGAGGGTAAAAATCTCCTAACAAATGGTCTCAAGGTAAGCAACTGGATCAAAAGCTTTACTACAATATTTAAATCTTAGATAAAGGTGAAGCCACTTTAATTTAATGTCAAGAAACAAAACTACAGATTGAGATCTTACATCTTTAGCATCGCCTATTAAAAACTTCACTAAAAGTGAAAGCAATCTACCCATTCTTTACCTGATTTCCTACATTTCATTTAATAAGACTTTTGATTTTCAAAAATAATATATAAGAGTTGGCAATGCTAGCAATGAACATTGGAAAAGAAATGGCATTGGATATCTACCTTCCAAATCCTACGGTGTGGCAAGTGCTAAGGTTTGTTTGTTTGGTTTTTTTTAATCACATAAAGCTTTGTTAATAGAAAATGGGTTATCTAAGGTCTTTTTGTTTCATTTCATAATACAAACGGTGTTAAAAAAATAGTAAACCCCGAATCATGAGAAATTTCCATTTTAAAACTTTGAATCCATCTAGAATTCTCTATGGATATATCTCCGTGAGGCTGTATAGATATTTAAAATGCAGCGATGTCTTTCAAATCCATCGAGAGCATATGCACCGATGCACCATGAACTAAACCCCTCTTTGGATCCTTTGTTCTGATTTAAATCATGTGTCCAACATGTAGTTAATTTTTAACAAATAGCAAGTAACTATTGTAGGATTTCCAAATAATACCATAAATTTCCTCTGCCTTACGAGGTCAAAGGCGAGGCGATCTGCAGGCCATATATAAGCTCAACTCTAGAGACATATGAGTAAAAAAAGCAAAGCATGTTGCGGCGATATTACGGGAAGGGACTACATAATAGACACAAAATCGGCCATAGATAGGCTTGTCATTCATCACGCGGCAGGCGGTATACAATGTTTTGAAGAATCAGCCGACCATAGGAACAATATCGGACTACCCCGTAAAAAGAAATGTACACAGGCAATATAGAAGGGTAATGGCGACAACTTCTCACCGGGATAAAAAACCCCGCCCTTTCGGGTTTTCGAGGAAAACCCTAATGAGAAATGGTCGCCAACAACCTTGAATGTGTTACTGGAAAACCGAAAGGAGATGGATTGATGGCGAACACAAATATAGCAGGACCCCAAGACAGCGGGGAATCCCGAATGTGTTGCCTGGAGAGCCGAAAAGGTGGGTTGATGGTGAACACAAATATAGCAGGACCCCAGAAGACCGCGGAAAATCTGCAGCAACTCAAAAGAACCCAAAAAATACCCGTGAATGGTTAGAAAAACGACCATGCATGGCAGGGACAAGGCAAGCCGCACAATCAAAAACCTGCAAAGAAGAGCAAATTAGCAACATAAAAAGCAGCACCCAAAAAGGTGGAGAAGCATCACCCAGCGGGTGGAAAACAATTATGCGTCACCCTCAAGGTGGAAATAAATAGCATCACCCTCAAGGTGGAAATAAATAGCATCACCCTCAAGGTGGAAATAAACAGCATCACCCTCAAGGTGGAAATAAATAGCGTCACCCTCACGGTGGAAATAAATAGCATCACCCTCAAGGTGGAAATAAATAGCATCACCCACAGGTGGAGATAGCATCACCTGAAAGGTGGAGAAAGCATCACCCAACGGGTGGAAAATAACATATGAAGAAATGACATGATAGTGATGCAAAAAACATTATTATAGTAAATGCAAAGTGAACAACAACAAAAGTGCAAGGCCCAAAAACACAAATGAAACAGACGCGTCCCCACTGAGCAAGGCGGGAAGGGAGGGAAGCTACGAGAAGGAAGGAAGCTGCTGTGACAAGGCACGCCGATAACCGGGTCCCGGAAGGGAAAAGAGCCTTATATAATGGCTCGTCCCTCCCTGAAATGGTGATCCAGGGGTTTCCGGATCGATCGGATCAGGAAGGGACTCGCAATGACACAAAACCGACCGACTACCAGAGAACTTCCTAACTATAAGCCCCGTCGCTGCGAAACCTCCAAGTGTTGAGTCGGGTCTCGAAGCACGTAGTGAGAGTGAGAAGAAGAGGATCGCTAGCGGCGAGCACGAAATTTTATCATGTGGAACCCCGACATATCGATTTCTAAAGCTAGTGCCACACATATGGTCTGCTATTATAACGCAAAAGAAGGAATGAATATGAAAGAGGTTGTAGACATGTTAGCACAAACAAGAGCAAGGTTAAGAGGAAAAATTAAGATGAAGGTTAATGTAAATCAACATAAATCGAGCAAATTAAAATTAATCAGAAATTAAGATTAAGGTTAATGTTAAAGGGGGTGAAGTAGTCAAAAGAGAGGTTATGGCCAATGAAAAGGAGAAGATCAGGGTCAAAAACGCTAAGGTCAAGATGGGGTGCAAGGAGGTAAGCCGATATAAGCGAGAGAGGATAAATGAAAATACAATGACTAGGCAAAGTGATGGATTATAAATAAAGCTAGGGCCATATGGAGGGTCTGAAATACTAAAGCGAAAACACAGTAGTGGACATGATAAGGAACCAAAAACACAAGGACTATCGGAAGGAACATGTTAGAAAAGAAGAACGCCCGTTGAAATGTAAAATATAAAAGAACGCCTAAGGATAAGGCCGAATGAACGTGCATGACGGGGAAGCGGCAAGCTGCACAACAACGAGCACTCAAAGCGATGTGAGCGATTAGTAATGAGGAAAATCAACAATACATGAAAAAGAAGATAGCATCACCGAAGAGTGGAGAAAAGCGTCACCCAAATGGAGTGGAAGAAAAAACCGTGATAAATAGAAACTTGACGTTTAGCAAAATAGATTACATGAAGGAACATCGCCAAAATATAAAAACCCAATAGGAAACTAGATACCAGGTGTGAATAAGCGCATAGATAAGAGACCCAACAATGTCCTAAATGCAATTTGCCCAAAGAAAAACAATTCCAATGTAACCTCTAATTCCATTTCAAGATGTCAAATGCATAAAGACCGATTTAAAATATGCCTAAACCAGAGAATAAAACAAAGTATACCAATGTCACGAAGTCGAAAGTCCTAATGGCAAGAGGCAAGTACCGGACAAAGGGGACGAAGGGAAATCAAGCAATCCGCGAACCGCGAGCACATCCCCTCGCAGTGGTCGTATCTTTGCTCCTAAGCGAAAAGACATCGCGGATATCGGTAAAAAAGACCCAAGTCGAGAGAATGTTAAGATGGTGATGTTTGAAGGGAGGAGGGCCAAATGTGAAAACCAAGTCAAAGGTAAAAGTTACGGCGAAGGATATCAAGGAGATAGAGGTTGAGAGTGCCAAGGGTCGGGTAGGAGTAATGAGGTGAGTCCAATAACCAACTGAGGAAATGGGTAATGAGAACGCAACAACTACATATTGTCATGTGAAAATTATAGCATGCCACATTAGATACCAAAAAAGGCAACTCGTGAGAAACATTAAAAATCTTATACTGAACAAATAAATGGGCATATGTAGAGTTGACAATCCATAACATAACATATCAAGAGGCCAGGAGTACCAGGACAACAAAGAAAATGCTTTAAGACCAAGTGTGAAGCAAATGTCCAACAAAAGGATAGCAAAACAGAACAAGACCTCGCGCACGAAAGTGTAAACCGATACTGGACAAATCTACCTCCACATCTAAATGCAAAAAGTGACATTCCAATACATATATATATATGGAAAATGGGTGTAGAAACACACTTGACATAGGGCCAATGGCCATAAACCCATCAAAATATGTATAAGAAGCAGGCAATGCAATATGCGAAAATGCCAAGTATAGATCACCGAAGAGAAGCAATATTAGACCCGGAAAATAGGAAACAAAGAACGAGGCGAGCAACGAACTAAGAAAATACTCAATGAAGCGCATCAAAAGAAAAGAAGGCATGCTCCCCCCCTGATACGCAACACGCAATGTCCATAAGGCACACCATATGTGTCCACAAAGATAAAAAAGTGGAGATAATCAATCCATAATCGACAATAGACATATTATATCGATATAGCATCATAAAATCACTGTCAGACAAATCAACGTAAGACAAAAAAGGAATTAGTCATAATTATGTGACACGTGTAGAAGCCAAGGTTAAGGAGAAGACAAAGGTTAGTCAAGGTCAAGATCGACTGCATATAGGGAGAAAGCCAGAAAGTATCATATTCCAACAAAAAAACAATAGCTCAAAGTTACAACTCACAACCCATGTCAATAGCAGCAAAATCCATAACTACAAAGAACATTAAGGACAATCACCCAAATGACATAATGAAAACACCATGTATAGGAACATCTACCAAATGCATCAGAACAAATGTGAAGGCTACGCATGCCTATAGCAAAAAAGGGAGCTCAAAAGGCTCAGATAAATTTCCGTGACCAATAGCCCAGAATGAAATATCAATTAAGGAAATGGATATGGTTATAGCTAGATCTATAGCATGTGGATAAATTAAGATGGAAAGGCCTATGGGGAAATAGACAAGCGAACGACCGATAGAAATCAAGGTTGAGGTTAGGTGCAAAGGAGCGGCAATCGAAGTCAAAACTAACTGAGATCAAACTTCGGTAGTAGGATAGGGATGGAGATACATGAAAACAAGCAAAAGGCCAAGTGAAAGTGGAAAAGGGCAAGATTGAGATCATGTCAAGAACACAGCCAAGGTCGGGCCGAATCGAAGAGGAGATCCAAAGTAATCATAAAAGATGCAAAGAGACAAGGCGCAAAGAAAATATAAGGTACCATAGTAGCAAATGAGAGCAAAATGATAAAGAATCGGTAGCCTAAGAGGGCAAAGGTATATGGAAATGATGATGCAATAGTGTGAGAAGTATCCAAATATGCCGCAACACATAAGAATATATATAAAAAACATATAAAATATATCCCAAGGTCTATGACTCGCAAACAACTTGACGAACAAAATATATAACCCATAATGCGCAATGACAGAACTAAGATGCTAACTAGGGATGCAATAATGACCAAAACAATCCAAGGGATCCTCAACTTCCACAGATGAACTTGCTAGACTTGGGCAAAAAGGATAATATAGATAAAGATGTGGTCTAGAAACAAATTCGATGTATAACCCATGATGACAGACCTAGAGAAATATGTAACAAAAGCATGTGAGCAATATCTTGCCTCTATATGAGAATAACGAAAATCAAGAAATATATGGAGTTGTAAGGTTAGGGAGGGAGGGAAGGAGAAAGAGAGGGAGTGAAAGTCGAGAATGAGGCCATCCAACGAGCAAAAAGAGGTTGAGGAATATATCTGGCGAGAAGCAAGTCGTGATTAAAATAAAAAGGCGAGTCAAGGTTGTGAAAAGTGAGGTTATGGCCAAAAGTGCTTGAAGAGATGGGTTTGAGATGGCAAATGTCGAGATGGAATGCAATGAGGGTAGCCAATTATAAGCAAGTGAAGAAATTGGCAAATTAAAAACACAATGACACGAAAACATGACGGGTGTGCGATAATAAGGTAAAAAGAGGTATATCACGAAGTGAAAATGAAAACACCAAGACATCTTGTTAGTAGAAATCCATCAACAAAGCATGTATCTTGGTGTTACCTTGCTGAAGAAATCAAGTATTGGTGGGAAATAATGACAATATAAATGGAAAAATCTCTATCCACAAATACAATTACAAAAATCCAAAGGCTTTTTATCCCACAACAACATGTTATTACCTACGGTCATAATGACGGTCCACTAGAATAATGCTCGAATAATTATGCAAGTAAACTTCGAATGGAGAAGCCAAGGACAAATCGAAGTGCAAATAAACTAAGACTTGAGAAGCAGTGATATATGGCAAGGAACAAAATGCCCCAAATATAACACCACATGAAAGCTACTTGCGGATATCCTAGTTAATACTCACGTTGAAGGGATGTCTCAGAACAATAAGTCACCGTTTAACAAATCTACAAAATCTACAGATATCCTCAATTCATAAGAAAAATGCAAACATAAATGAAAAAATGAAGGTTTAGCTCACCATCGGGTTGGAGGCGGATATCCTTAGGATCACCCAAGTAAAAAAACAAGCCTAAAGCATGTAAGCTAGTTGCTTGGAGGCGGCGTGGCATGCTTGTCTTGGTTAAGTGGTTAAAGCCCCCACAGAAAAGGCGATTAATGTCCCATCCCGAGGGCAAAGGCAGTAGAAGAAGGTAAGAAGGTAAAAATCTTTTCTAGGATAAGGTTGGGCCGAGTTTAGAACAAGCAGCTTATTCTGAGGGAGGGAGAAAAGGCATCGAATAATTAATAGAAATCTTTGGATTTGAAGCCGCCTGCTCTGATAGGCCCGAATCAAAGGTCCGAAACTTGCATGCATGTCTGCGGTGCTAGGATGTAGGTAAATCTGCCTATCAGCGATCTCAGTGCTAAGGTTGGACAGAAATTATCTGTTAAAAGAAAGAAGAAATGCCTTTTCTGGGGGGGCCTGGTCGAACTGAATCATGACAAAGGACAAGGTGAGGAAAGCAATCGATTGTAGTCTGGGAGCACAGATCCATCTCTTGAATGTCAGAGGCTATTAGGCTGGGATTGGATACGTGGATTGAATAGGCCGGAATTGGTCTCCAGTATTTTGGATTGAATCGGCTACCTCCCGATTTCTTTGGGCTGCAAAATTATCGCGGATGTTTGGAATGGGTTGGAAACCTGGTTACGGATGCGGTTTACAATGACGATGCATGTCTTTGCCGGGATATCTTGCTCAAATTTAACATGGCCTTCTAGCAAGCAAAAGTCTGAAAATTCAGGTATGTCTAGTCCTAAGTTAACGGCTTTGCTTCCGCGATGTGTTGTGCAAATTGAAAGATCCCAATGCACGCACAAAGAACATACTAAATCAAAGATAGAGGTTCGTGCGAGAATATATAATGCACAAAAGCTTATTATTGCGTGTATATAAACTAGATCTAGTCAAACTAGATATACCTGTCCTGGGCAGCAAATCCACAAGCAGAGTGATGAAGATGTGCCCTCTAATATTAATGCAGGATGTTAATGTTAATGAGATTGAACTGGATGCCATGAGTTTAAGTGATGCAGAACGTCGAATAGCATCGAATTATGAAGGTTGCCATTAATCTGTGGTCTATATCATGCATGCAGTTATGCATTTCGATTTCAAGAAGTGCCTGGAATATAACGCTCACATGTAATGCAGGGTTTCTAGAGTACTCAATGGAACACATGGAAAGCCACACCGGAAGTTTATCCAAAGACAGCTTCACCCTTTCTGACATTAACGTAGATGCTACCGCTAATGATTTGACAACTCTAATCCAACAATCAGAAAAAGTGAAAAATGTGCAATATCGCCCATAAAATGCACAATATAAGCCCATGTTTGATCGACAAAAAAAAAAAATAATAAGATGGCAACCATTTTGAATGCATATGCTCTATCGAAACAATTTTGCGGAAATAAAGGAAAAGTGAAAAATGTGAATACTAAAATTGCAAGCTAAATCCTGCACAAATGAAATGCACAAATGCCATCACTCTATCTGCAATTTTGCGGAAATGAAATTGCAAGGCCATCCTGCACAAATGAAATGCACAATCGCCATCTGCACAAATGAAATGGAAATGCACAAAAGCGACATCTTAATAACAAAGAAAATGTGAATCGGGGCCTCGGAGACAAAGATCTATAAATCGGCTCCAATTTAAGCCCGATTTTCAACAACATGAGCAATGTGGCGAATAAACAAACACATCAATAGCAGTAGGAGGAAGGCACTTCTCAAACTCAGCTCGCATGCATAGATCAGAATTAGATAAGTAAAAGATGTACCTGCTAGATGGACAAGCTCATACCCACCTCTGCGCGAGTAGCAGGTAGCATAGGAACAATCCCATGCATCCATGCACGTAGCCTGTAGCATAGAGAGGAAGCGTCAATGAGGAATCGGAGTGAGACAATGGCATGAGCTAGGTGGGGTAGAGGCTGGAAAGGATCAGGCAAGGTAAGCAAAGGAAAGCAAAAGGGTACAGAAACGGGAAGCTACGCGAAGGAAGGAAGCTGCTGTGAGAAGACGTCGATAACCGGTCCTGAAGGGAAAAGAGCCTTATATAATGGCTCGTCCCTCCCCAGAATGGCGATCCGAGGGCTCCGGATCGTCTGCGATCTTTCCTACCAAATCATACAATTATGGAGAAAAAAACTAAATAACGTTCTTAAACAATGTTCACTCACTAGCTCTCTGTTCCACATTGCACATAGCAGGCCCTTTAGGAACATACATTAAGTGCAGCACCTTCGCAATGGCCAAAGCTGCCTTCTTACTAGAGTAAATGAATTGTCCCGAAACATGCCTTCAGCTTCAATGATTTTGTCTCATGTTCAACATGGGCATGCTAAGACAATTCTCCAACCAAATGCCAAAAAAGAATATTGTCTCATGATTGCCATGGTTTCAGCTGATACAAAAGATGAACAATTTTGTGAAGCATTGATGATGTTTAAGCAAATGCAAAATGGGCATGGCGATCAAACACCTTTAACTGAAGGCAAACTAGTGTATGACGGTAATGCTATTCTCAATACGTACAGTCTATTAATCAACATATGGTTCTCACCTCAAACTTTAAAGCAATTAACATAATAAGATCCAAATTGCTCCATTCTGTAACGACCTTAAAAAATTGCCCCCTTCACTACCAAACAAAGTCTCAGAGATAAAATGTAGCACTATAGCTTCTTCTTGGAGTTTGACAGAAGTGTGGTGTACTTCCCAAGCATAATAGTCAATGATATTATTCTAACAATATCTGCTTCCAATATAATGGCATCAATGAGCTTGGTTGCAAGGTACGTTTAAGATGTTACATCTTAAGAAGAGTTATAGGCAAGGTTTAAAGGTGGATGACTTACATGGTCTATGTTGAATCAATGATGAAAGAAAAAGTACTCTCATATGCACTTATATGAATACCTTTTTCATATGCACCCTCGGGGGGTTTACGTCTATATAAGGGACATATGGCATGTGCGTTCCTTGGGTCTGGAGAAACCCCTACATATACAACTTGCCCTCCATAGAAACCCCTATATATGCAATCTTGTGCTGCCGAAGCAGAATACCTATTCATTACTCTTACACCAAGTCCGATCCCAATTTACCCTACCCTTAACTAATTGAGTAGATATTCATGTAACATATCCTCTATCTTACATTTACCTCCAAGCTAGGAATATTGCAAGCTCTATTCAATTGATATATTTAAAAAGAAGCGATAATGTGCTTGTGTCTATGGAGGCACCTACAATAAAAAGATGATGATGGTGCATATCTAACCATTGGGTTGGATGCGAGAATGTGGTAGTTGTGTTGTAAAAAGTCACAAAATATATATGCCAAAGTCAAATCCTAAATAGTGTCTTTGTTGGTGACCTCGGTTATAATGTTATAGACAATATTCTAGATGCTCTCCATTTTCATATATTCAGACAAGCTATAATGTATGCTATGTGAATTTAAATACCAGGCATAATAAAAAAGGTAAGAGATTTTTTCAATGTGAGCATTGTAACATTCCAATGGTCATAAGTGTCTTTCAATGTTATATATCAGATGTCGAAGTTTATTGTAGCAACGGGAAACGTCGCCAAGTCCTCAAACTTCAATTCAAATAGCAAATCGTTATAAACAACCCGTTAGTTTCCACACAAATCGATTTGGTGGTTTAAAGGTTAATAACCAATAATGGTGCTTTCGGGGAGTGGCCTTGCATGGAACAATACTTATTGATACGATCAAATAAGAAAGCCATTCAGTATGTCTAAGTCTTGATATTATCAAGGAGAGAGCTAAAAATAAACCTTGACCTTTATTTAGAAGCAAAAAGGCAAAAAAGATATTATTACCTATAAATAAAAGGACAAATTTGAGACGTGATATCTCCGCAACCACAACTCAAAAATTGGCGATCCTTACCTTACTGGAAAGCTCTTGAAGTCTAGTTTCCAGATTGGGCTTGGTTGTCCATAGATTCCTTACGGTTTGAAAGTTATGCCCAGAAAGGTGCATAGGGGTCTAAGTGCATAGGGGTCTAAGTTGACTGCACAACTAGATCTGCTTCTTCCTATGTTGATGATGTGCCTGGCCTTACCTTCTAGTATCTTCACTTGTTCCTTGCTTTATCATATCATTAAAAGGAGTTCGTGTAACACCAGTGTTTGGTGGCTAGAGAGAGCTTGTTCTTATACAGTCTTGCGGAGTAGCTTGACTTGATGATATCTTTTTTTAGTTGGTCCGGTTGGGTGGTAAATCGAGTACCATGTGGTGTTTTACTCTCTAATATGTTGATGAATTTGCAAGAAGAATAAAGCATTCGTAACAATTGGTATCAGAGCTCAGTTCCGGTCTTTACCAGTGGAGCTGTGGGTGATGGAAGAGTTGGAATGAGTGGCTTAGCAGCACTCAAGATATCTTAAGGAAATAGGTTACCTCTTGTCTGGTATGAAGTTGATGTTTAAGGATTGTGATTATAATCTTTAGATATTTCTAGTTGTGAATTCAACTAGGGTTGCAACCACGGATTTGGTTGTGGTAGATATTTCTAGTTGTGGATTCAACTAGAGTTGCAACCATGGATTTGGTTGTGGTAGATATTTCTAGTTGTGGATTCAACTAGGGTTGCAACCATGGATTTGGTTGTGGTATATATTTCTGATTGTGGATTCAATCAGGGTTGTAACCATGGACTTGGTTATATTATTCTGCCATATAATTCTTGATCGAGGAAATAAGTTTATTCCTAAGAACGGAAAGACTAACATGTTTTTCGAAAATTGATTGAAGATCAATTTTGAAAAGGGATCTTTGATGGTTTCCTTTCAGGTTTAATGATGATCGAGGACGATCATGTTTTGGGAAGGGAAGGAATTGATATGGTTTAAGGTTAATAACCAATAATGGTGCTCGGGGGAGTGGCCTTGCATGGAACAATACTTATTGATACGATCAAGTAAGAAAGCCATTCAGTATGTCTAAGTCTTGATAAATCAAGGAGATAGCTAAAAATAAACCTTGACCTTTATTTAGAAGCAAAAAGGCAAAAAATTTATTATTACCTATAAATAAAAGGACAACTTTGAGACGTGATATCTCCGCGACCACAATTCAAAAATCGGCGATCCTTACCTTACTGGAAAGCTCTTGAAGTCTAGTTTCCAGATTGGGCTTGGTTGTCCATAGATTCCTTACGGTTTGAAAGTTATGCCCAGAAAGGTGCATAGGGGTCTAAGTTGACTGCACAACTAGATCTGCTTCTTCCTATGTTGATGATGTGCCTGGCCTTACCTTCTAGTATCTTCACTTGTTCCTTGCTTGATCATATCATTAAAAGGAGTTCGTGTAACACCAGTGTTTGGTGGCTAGAGAGAGCTTGTTCTTATACAGTCTTGCGGAGTAGCTTGACTTGATGATATCTTTTTTAGTTGGTCCGATTGGGTGGTAAATCGAGTACCATGTGGTGTTTTACTCTCTAATATGTTGATGAATTTGCAGGAAGAATAAAGCATTCGTAACAATTGGTATCAGAGCTCAGTTCCGGTCTTTACTAGTGGAGTTGTGGGTGATGGAAGAGTTGGAATGAGTGGCTTAGCAGCACTCAAGATATCTTAAGGAAATAGGTTACCTCTTGTCTGGTATGAAGTTGATGTTTAAGGATTGTGATTAGAATCTTTAGATACTTCTAGTTGTGGATTCAACTAGGGTTGCAACCATGGATTTGGTTGTGGTAGATATTTCTAGTTGTGGATTCAACTAGAGTTGCAACCATGGATTTGGTTGTGGTCGATATTTCTAGTTGTGGATTCAACTAGGGTTGCAACCATGGATTTGGTTGTGGTATATATTTCTGATTGTGGATTCAATCAGGGTTGTAACCATGGACTTGGTTATATTATTCTGCCATATAATTCTTGATCGAGGAAATAAGTTTATTCCTAAGAACGGAAAGACTAACATGTTTTTCAAAAATTGATTGAAGATCAATTTTGAAAAGGGATCTTTGATGGTTTCCTTTCAGGTTTAATGATGATCGAGGACGATCATGTTTTGAGAAGGGAAGGAATTGATATGGTTTAAGGTTAATAACCAATAATGGTGCTCGGGGGAGTGGCCTTGCATGGAACAATACTTATTGATACGATCAAGTAAGAAAGCCATTCAGTATGTCTAAGTCTTGATATTATCAAGGAGAGAGCTAAAAATAAACCTTGACCTTTATTTAGAAGCAAAAAGGCAAAAAGGTATTATTACCTATAAATAAAAGGACAACTTTGAGACATGATATCTCCGTGACCACAACTCAAAAATCAGCGATCCTTACCTTACTGGAAAGCTCTTGAAGTCTAGTTTCCAGATTGGCTTGGTTGTCCATAGATTCCTTACGGTTTGAAAGTTATGCCCAGAAAGGTGCATAGGGGTCTAAGTTGACTACACAACTAGATCTGCTTCTTCCTATGTTGATGATGTGCCTGGCCTTACCTTCTAGTATCTTCTCTTGTTCCTTGCTTGATCATATCATTAAAAAGAGTTCGTGTAACACCAGTGGTTGGTGGCTAGAGAGAGCTTGTTCTTATACAGTCTTGCGGAGTAGCTTGACTTGATGATATCTTTTCTAGTTGGTCCGGTTGGGTGGTAAATCGAGTACCATGTGGTGTTTTACTTTCTAATATGTTGATGAATTTGCAGGAAGAATAGAGCATTCGTAACAAGTACTCAATAAGGCATTGTTGCTCCTTTCTATAATACTCAATAATACTCAATAAGGCATACTCAGCTCAACTCCAACATGCACATGGGCTGAGGATCAAACATCAAATACATGCACCTGTTTACAAACCTGTTTATATCATTGTCTGGTACTCACATACGAGTTTTCAACTAATTACAATGGGATTCACAACAAACAAACAAATGTAAACAGAGAAGATAAGATCATACCTATCACGAGAAAATGTTTTAATGTATCTAAAGAAAATACTGTAAGCGCGCAGAAACAGTAAGTGATAGAACAAAGTGATCTAAAGCAACAAGAGCATTGTACAACTAATATAAGATACCAGACTTTTTTAGAGACCTACTTGGCAACAAGGTTTACCATGGTGGCAACCAAGTTTTCAAGAACCAGGTCAAGATAATCAAAATTCCTAAAAAGACGCGCCGCAAAAATCTGCACTAAAGCAATGATCAATACCCAAGTAATTAGAACCTGGGTCTTGAACATGGCAAAGGTGCGAAAGCTCATATGGATATTCATGTCCATTCTGCCAGGCCTTTAATCCATTGACTTTGACTCTTCCTCATCCAAGCAGGCTTCATATTGGATATCTACCCTTTCGTGTCTATACCACCACATTTGAGTTCCTACAGATAACTATTATTCGTCACCCAGCCAAGAATTGTAATATTGTATGATGCAACCCCATCATCTTGAGCTTTCTTCTGTTGTATTTTGCCATCCCAACTACAAAAACCTACCTTGGTAGTTAGCAGATTGGATGTCTTCTGCACCTTTCACATAGAACCCACACCCCTTCACCAGTAAATTTGGCCTTTCCCATAGCCAGTATTAGCAATGACGTGTTGGCAAAGCTCATGCTTTCTTCGATACTTGACTAAAGACTCTTAAAATCTATTCATAAGAAACTTTGTAACAAGTTTTCTGAGGCACAAATGGAATACGAAAAACTGTATAAAAAACTCACCTTCAAAAATCCTACGACTCTAAGGCAGCCAGCAACCAAACTAGCCCTCAAAAGTATTCCTAACTCCTGTGCCTTGCAAAGAAACCGCTTATCGAAACTGTGAAAACACATACAGCTTGGGCGTCAAAACATAAGAGCGATCTTAAGTATACATACTTCAGAATTAAAAAAAAAAAAAAAAACTTCTTTGCCCACGCACATGTATTATACGGAATACATATGTGAACCCTTCGGGTATGCACTTATATGAATACCTTGCACAATGGCTATGCATACATGCACCATTCCCATATTTGGTTCACAAACACATGCTACGACTTAGACTAGGTACAATGAAGTAACTCGGAAAAATATATTTTGATACACATCTTCCACCTCCCATTGCGAGACACAACTAATATCCTATTTTTTGTGGACTACACTTGATTTGCAATTATATTATTTGTGCATTTGAATTTGCAAGTTTCTATAAAACCCTAAATTATCATAAGTGCCAAATAATGCTTTGCATATGCATCCCTATGAATACCTTTCTCATATGCACCCATATGAATACCTTGCACAATCGGTATGAATACATGCACCACTTTATATATTTGGTTCACAAACACACGCTATGGCTTATACTAGGTACAATGAAGTAACTTCGCACAAATATATTTTGATCCACATCTTCCACCTCCCATTGCAAACACAACTAATATCCTATTTTTTGATATATTGCACTTCAGTTGCAATTGTATTGACTATCCATTTGAATTTGCAATTTTCTATAAAACCCTAATTATTATAAGTGCCAACTAACGCTTTGCATTCATTCCATTTTCCCATTCCAAACTATGCATTCCATTATTTCTATCCATTCCATGTGCCCATGGATAATGCAGAACATCCGTAAACTCTAAGCCATCCACACTTGACACTCCATTGCATGTAGAGATACAATTAAATACATACATCTATTTATTTTACCTACAAACTCCATTATGTCTGCCCCCTTCATGCCCCCTTCATATACCATTCCACATGTCTACGACTAATATATCCATTCCATATGTCCACAACTAATGCTCGACATCGCCGGGCACACGTTTCTAGTATGTCATTAAAATAAGACGTCTTATTTTTTGATGGTGTCTTACACCTTATAGTGGAAAAACAACTTCAATTCTATGTGTCATAATTTTTTTTATTTGGAGTAATAAAAGGTGTCATATCTCAATATCTCAATGTGACAGTCGTATTTTATGCTTATAGTAGAAAATCACCCCGACAATGCTCATTGAAACATAATAGGCAACAATATGGTATTTGGGTCACTATTGTTTGCCTTGGGTTAATTTCGTACTGCCACGTGGCAGACAATTCCGTTGCAGAATGGTAGTTGAGTCTACCATTCCGCATCTCCGGTTTCTAGCCGGTTAATCCTCTGTTTCTTGCCATCCTCTGTTTCTTGCCAGGCAACAATCCTCTTTATTCTTGGGCAGAGTCAAGCCCCGAATCGACCCTAGAGCAAGCCCGAATCGACCTGTTAAGACCAAGACAGGGGGAGCTTGAACTCCGTGGCTAAAATCCATAGATCATAGATTTTTTTTGACTGTAAAAATGATTGTGGCTTCTTTATCTGTTCGGACCAAGACAGGACCTGTTCGGAGGAAGACAAGGCCATAGCTTGAATTATAGCTTCTTCACCTCGTAAAATGGCTAGTATTGCATGAAGTTAAGCAAGAAAAAAGAGGAGCCCAAGCTATTTTAATCTGTCATTTCACCTTTTACGTCTTCAATAGATGTCTCTACCTTTTAGAAAAGGTTTGCCGCTTGCCTCACCTGGATTTTTGTTTGCGGGTAAGATCCGGTGGAGTTTTGCAAGCCACAGCTTAATCTCCTTTCATGAAAAGGATGCAAACGAAAATCTTAGCTTCTGAGACAAAACCACGCATACAAGGCCTCAAGATCTTTAACCGAGGAACCAGGCCGATCTTTAACCTAGAAACCAGTCGAAGGGCGTAAGATGGGCGAGAGAGGGACCCGCCAAAACTCAAGCAAGAAGTTATGGTGCTCTGCCGTAGCTAGGATCTCTCGCACCAACACCATAGCCGCCACAATCGTCGAAATCGCTCCCCAAATACCATATTGTAGCTTCAAGGTGTTTGTTCAGACATTCTGGCATGGCCGGTGACCCGCTCCCGGCTAACGCTGGTCGCGGGACCCCACCGGTCCATGCCAGAATGTCCTCACAAACACCTTGAAGCTATACATAGCTGCAAAGAGATCAAAATATTCATAACCCGGGGAAATTTGAACAGAAGACCACCCATATGCTAAAATTTAGAAGAAAACCTGAGTTCCAACCTGTTGTGCCCTATTTCTATTCTGCACTATTGGCGACTGCCATATGGCGCTGAAATCCACTTTCCATTTTGCGTGACTTGTTGATAAGGCTGAGATTCCACTTGCGGAGGTTAATGCCTGGCATTTAGCAGCAAAGCAAGCCAATCAAATGAACAGATTGCAATCTTCCGGACCAATCAAATGAACAGATTGCAATCTTCCGGAGTTGCACTGTGATTCCACTAGCACAGGCAATTCAAGTTTGGGAAGATGATGTGGAGCATCCGGGCGAGGCTAGGGAAGAGATCATTGCCGGATTAACTGTCAGGGAATTGTCCCCGACAATTTGGTAGGAAGGAACTGCCGGCATCAAGATCTTTACACGCGCTCCTCATCTCCGACGGATTTGCTCCACGATTTAGTTTCAGCCCACGGGAATTGTTGCAGTGGAATCAACGCAACGCTTAGGTTTTTTAATAGAGGCAGTTTTGGTCATTTTCTGTTTTCTTGCCACTGGATTCGCAGCACTTCCGTAACTCATTTCTTTGGTCTTCTATGCATTACCTAGGCAGGCCATTTTCAGCAGTCTCAGTAGAAGAACAACGGCGCCCAAAAAGGCTAAGTCTCTTTTAAATTTTTGATGAGAAGATGGCTCTAAATAAATCTCTTGCCAAATGTTTTTACATCTCCCTGCACCTCTTTTTGATCTTTCCTTTTGTATCATGTGGGTTGTATGATTATCCCACTGCAAATATTGGCTCCAAATGGGTCAATGACAACTCGGCTCACAACATAACTTATGCAGACGGATCTTTTCTTAGGGCAAGGTTGCTCAGAAGCTCCTCCCAATATTACTATGGTTTCTGCTATGCCTTCGGATTCTTTTGCAACGGCACTGCTTGCACCAATAGCGAGTATATGTTGTCTGTGTTTATAGTCTATGCTAACAGTGGTGCTGGCATCACGAGAACAAGTGATGCCCCCCCTCAGATTGTCTGGACAGTAAACAGAAACAGATTAGTAGGTGAAAATGCAACCCTAGAGCTCGGGTCCGACGGAGATCTGGTACTTAAGGATTCTGATGGAACTTTTGTCTGGTCCACTAATACATCCCAACAGGGTGTTACTCACATTTCCATGGAAGAATCAGGCAATCTGGTTCTTTTGGACAAATCAAACAAGACTGTGTGGCAGAGTTTTGATCATCCAACAATTGCTCTGCTGTTAGACCAACAGTTGAAAGTTGGAATGCGGCTCACTGCTAGAACATACTTTTCAAATTATAAAGAAGGTCCTTATTACATTCAGATGGAGAAAACAGGACTTGTTTTATATGCCAATGCATCCCAACCACAAGCTTATTGGTCACTAAGCAATGATTCACTTGGAAGCAGCAGCCTTGGCAATCCCTTTGCTCAGTTGAAGAACGATTCTATCAACGTATACCTGACAAATAAATCTAGACCTGACTTAAACGTTTCAATTTCTCCATCTGAAAGAATGAAGTTCCTATATGTCGAGTATGATGGTAGGTTGAAAGTGTTATCTTGTTCATCAGATAAATGTAATGAAACTGTAGATCTTTTCAGTCAGGTGGACAGATGTACGATACCTGGAACTTGTGGCCAATATGGATTTTGTACATCATCAGGTTGCAGCTGCTTGGACCTCTCATCAGGAAATGGATCCATTTCCTCTGATTCGTTCAGTCTCATAGAGAATTTACATCCTGAACAGGGATGTAAATCTTCTAATCCAGTTGTGTGCAACTCTAGTACACATTTTGTTCAAATGAGCAATATCGACTATTTTACTATGGAGGACTGGAATGCCGGTAATTCTACCAACTTAGATGGTTGTCAGAAGATGTGTGAGGAGAATTGTTCTTGCAAGGCATCATTTTTTCGATTTAGTTCCGGGCCAGATGGGAGCTGCTACACTGTCACTGAAGTCTACACAATGCGCGGCATAAATCCAACTACCTTACACTACAATTCCACAGCGTTACTTCGGATGCAAACTCCTGCTTCCCCTCCATCCTCTTCCCCTCCAGTCAGCATTTCTAAAAGAAAATCTAAGACGGTTACTACAGTTGGTTCAACCTTGGGATCCTTAGCTGCAGTTATAATCATATCAGTCATAGTAGCTCTAATTTTGAGAAGAAGACAACAAAGACTAGATGCAGAAGAAGATTATTTTGAATCTGTCCCAGGCGTGCCCACTAGATTTATATACAAAGAGCTCTCCTCTGCCACAGAGAACTTTAGCAAAAAGCTTGGAGCAGGAGGTTTTGGATCTGTATTTTTAGGAACTTTATCTGATGGAACTCAGGTTGCTATCAAGAGGTTGGAAAGTGCTAACCAAGGTCGAAAAGAATTTAGAACAGAGGTATGCACTATTGGCAGCATCCATCATTTTAATTTGGTACATCTATGTGGATTTTGCTGTGAAAAGGGCCATAAAATGCTTGTTTATGAATACGTGCGTAATGGTTCTCTTGATCAGTGGATATTTGGTGAGGACAAGTTCCTTGATTGGGATACTAGGTTTAAAATTGCCCTGGGCACTGCCCGTGGTTTAGCATACCTTCATGAAGAATGCCGTGAAACCATAATTCATCTTGATATCAAGCCACAAAACATTCTCCTTGCTGATAATTTTGATGCCAAAGTTGCAGATTTTGGACTCTCCAAACTTATGAATCGTGATCAGAGCCAGGTAATGACACAAATGAGAGGCACGCCTGGGTATTTGGCACCAGAATGGCTTCATGGGGCTATAACAAGCAAGACAGATGTTTATAGTTATGGTGTGCTTTTGCTGGAAGTGGTAAGTGGGCATAAAAGCCTAGACATGTCTGCTCAAGACAGTGAAAAGGTATATTTTCCAAAATGGGCCAGCAAGAAGTTTGAGGCAGGAGAAATCATGGACTTGGTAGATCCAAAACTAGGTGACGTATTCGACAAGAGGGAAGCTGAAAGAGCAATTAAGGTGGCATTTTGGTGCATTCAAGAAGATCCTGAAGCAAGGCCAAACATGAGCACAGCACTGCAAATGCTGGAAGGAGTGATACACATCAGTATGCCACCCTTGAATTTATGGTGGCATACTGATGTGTATCACTCCTTCCAGCATTTGGAGTCTCCTTGAATTTTTTACATTCTGAGCACCCACCTCTTAGGATGTGGGATGACTCTACCACATCCGACACAATTCCTTTTGCTTCAGAAGTAGGTAATGGAGGGTGAAATGTGAATTTCTTCAACAAAGGAATGTCTTCCCTGAAATGTAGTTTGACCAGTGAAATTTAATTTCATAACCAATTTAAGCTGCAGCCTAGCTATCTCTTTGTAACAAAGAGACAAAGAGATAGCATTCAATCAAATTGTTGGAGGTTGCATAAACCTACACTGTATAAGAGAAAATTATAAGACGATGGTTCATTTATCAAGTCTTTATAAGTTCTGCGCATTAAATTTCAAAAAATATTGAGATACGTCATTGAATTCAGCAGCTTAGGCCACCAACCAATTCTAGATCAACAACCCAATCAATGCCTTGTGAGCAACATTGTGTACAAACTTGGCGATTTCCTTTTAATCCTTTGTGACTTCCTTTTAATCTTTTGTGACGTAAGACTAGTGCTAACAAAAGGAAGTGGGAAAAAGTCACACATCTCTCAAACATAAGACAAACGTATGATCTCAATAGTTACCCTCGGAAATATAATATATGCCATTGTTTCACCTCCATATACTTTTGCAGTTTGATTTGCAAGCAGAAACTTGCTAGATTTCACTCCATATACTTTGCAATTTGATGTGCAAACACCAAACTTGGTAGGAAGCCTGCTTAAGCTACAAAGAAAAACAATGATGATATAGAATTTTAACGTCCACGGGAAGCTCTAGTTTATGATGACGATGGAATTCAAGGTATATTGTACCGCTAGTTGTGCATGAACCATTGTATAATTAACCTCCTTCTATCCGCACAGGTGCACACCATCTCCGGATTGAGACGGGAAGATGGATTGGAGAGCCACGCCAGGAGAGGCTTTGCCAACGATGCCAGGTTGGAGTGGTGGAAGAAGACGAATGCTATACTCTTCAGAGTTGTCCGGCATATGATGATATTGGATACGCTATGCTGACTTGGTCCACCCTGGCCAGCCCCGGCATGAGCTGCTCACCACGAGCTCGGTACGAAGGTTGGGATCATACCTCCAAGAGATCATGGATTGTCGAGATCAGCTCGGTCCTCGGGCACTTACATGATACGTGTACATATATATCTCCCCCATGATGTATATATATTTGTATTTGTATTTGTGCAGTTTGACAGCAAACCTATTCTTGTCACGGTTTTTTCCCCAACCAACCCTTCGGGGCTGGGGGTGGGGGAAGGGGGGGAGAGGGGAAGGGGTTTTACCCGGACAATAATACGCTTATTGCGCCTCCTGTTTGGGTCCCATCGGCCAATTGGTCTCCGTGGACGATAAAAATTCTATTCTATTCTATTCTATTATAGTTTACAATTGGAAGCCTTGTGGTAGAGGAGCACTTAGTCATACATATCAACTATATGGCAAATCCATTCGCTCAATATGCATTTTATTTAAAAAAGGCATCCATAATCATCAATTACATCATGCCTAGACCCCCACTGGACAAATATTGAACAAATAATATATAAAAAGCGCACATACAATCTAATGCTAATTATGTCATTTGGAAAGGGCCACATAGGACATGGTTCAAAAATAACATCCCTTTTGCTACAAAACCAAAAGTTAATGCCAAAAAATTAAATACACAAATTCAAAACAACAGTCATAAAGCAAAGCTGTATGATTGGGTCCATCAGTTGCACCTGTTCAGGTTATTGATAGAGTCTGTCCTTCTTTATGGAGTTGAGGTCTGGACCCCATGGTCTCCCTCGCTACCTGGAATGGCTTGGAGCAGGTGCGGAAAGCCCTCTTAACTCGAAGGTGAAGTCCACGATCCCATACTAAACTCTGTTGTAAGAGATAGGGTTCTTGCCCGTTCAGAGGGCGGCCCTTGATAGCCACATCGTCTACTTTCAGAAGGTGGTTAGTATAGATGATGCTCATCTCCCTAGCTTGGCTTATACCGTGGCAATAAAGCCACAGTGCCTCAAGGCATATTGTAAGAAGAAGTGAGCTCAGTGTTTCGCCAGATGGAATGTGCAGGAGCGCAGGTGCATACAGGTACAAACAGAGGCAGGCCGTCATAGCTTGAAGCAATACCTAGACACTTGCTTCCTCAGCAAGCTCTGGAATGCTGGCGCTCTTGAACACGTCAAGACAGCATATTTTCAGCGCCACATAAACCCCACCTTAGAACGGGGCCCGTAACGCTACCTGTGTACCCATCTGCCTATGAAAAGGCATAGACTCATTGCCTCCATTAGCATGGGTGCCCATTGTCTCCAAATTGAGACAAGCAGATGGATTGGGGAGCCACGCCAAGATAGGATTTGTCGTTCTTGCCAAATGGGAGCAGTTGAAGATGAATGCCATACCCTCCAGAGCTGCCCAACGTACGATCAAATTCAAGTGCACTATGTTGAGTTAGTCAGGATTGGCCAACCGCTACATGGGATACTGAGCACGGCTTCAGTCCGGATATTGGGAGCATACCTTCAGGGCGTTATGGCACTTACTTGACCTGTATATATTTCATGGTATGTATATTTGTCTAGTTTGACAACACTCTTATTACTGCTACGATTTTTCCCTCGAAAACCTTTTGGAGCAGGGGTTTTTTAACTCGGGCAATAATAAGGCTACTGCGCTCTTTTATTGGGTCCCATAGGCCGATTGGCCTCCACAGACGTTAAAAAACTATTCTATTCTATTCTATTCTATTCTATTCTATTCTATTCTATTCTATTCTTGTGGGAATATAGCATCCATGCATCAAGGATAGTAATGAACATCGCCTTATCTATTTTGACACTTTCAAATTGCGTTTTCTTGAGAAGGTGGTTATTTGGAACATATGCTACAACCATCGTTATCCAATAAATTGGATCCTTGCAGTAATGTATCTTTCGAGCTTCTAGTGTTATCTCAGCTTCCACACTTCATAATTATTAAGATCAATGGCTGCACAATGCCATATTTATTATGAGGTTGGCACACCCATCAAGGAGGATAATTCTTGTGATTCCATTATTTCTTCTCTATACTTTTTAGGAAAGAGCAACTAACATCCATGTTGCGCATATGTTGATATTCTATGTAATTATTTTTTGCATCATATAACCTGCGGGTCAGTTAAGATCTAATATCTAGAATACATATAGGCCTCCAATTTAAATTTTGCTTAAACCAGCAAAATGTCGTGCTTTATTGCTACTTACTAGATTTGTAAGAGAATATCCTCTAATTTGCCGGATTTAACAAGTATTTTACAAAAATTTGATCGAAAATTTTCAAACATTTATTTTACAAACCGGATTTTAACAACTTTCACTGAAAACTCTGGGGAGGAATCCCCCAATTTTGGAGCCCTGATACATATGCACGATTGATATTCCAGCAATAGCATCTAAATCAACTTGGTTTCCTTTACTCTAGCATGAAACCGTGGATCATAATTGTTGACTTATTGTTGAAATGTTACTAATATCGTAGTTTGGACCATCTAACCTGCAGACATGTCATGCACTGTTGTTTGGCTAAATTAGATGTTCTTTGCGCCTCAAACTATAGCTTGAAGTATGGAACAAAGTGAAGCCATCAGGGCCCATCACACGTTTTTGTCGGATTGTTATTCTGATTTTAGCCTAACCAATTTGCAAGATTCTCCTTTGCTCGATCTATATGATGACATACAACAGCACAAGCGGATGGGCAGAGTTATGCTCCTTGGAGACTTCAATGCGCGGACAGGGGTGGAACATGCCATGCATCTGGACCCCCTAGTGGATGGCGTCTTTGCGATTGCGTCCCCAGGGCAGCGGTTGCACACGACGCTCAGATGACAGTCAGGTCACTCGCTTTGGCAGACAATTGCTCCTGATGTGCGGCATCTTTGACCTACTCATATGCAATGGCCTATCACAATGGCCCTCTTCCCACGGGTACACTTGCAGACAGGACAATCACGGCGGCGGAACTAGTGTTGTGGATTATGTCATAGTGGCTGCGCAGGATGTACACCTTGTCAGTCATTTTCACGTTGGCACGGACAGTCGGGACGAGGAGGCCATTTCGAATCACCTCCTCACTCTATGTGAGGTCGGCCCGCCAAAAGCTCACGCCCCCCCCGATAGCGCACCTTGCCGACCTGCGGTTGCGCTTGGATTATGAGCAGGCGGAGGGTTCGGCCCGACATGCTCGCGAAGCCCTCCCGACAGTCCTGCCCGGCCCACACGCCGGCCGAACAAACAAACCGACCAGCTGGTTGAGCTCCTCGAAGGCGGGCGAGCCGGATGCTTTGGGAGACCTCTCCCACGCCGGATATCGAGACCGCAACCTTCCCGCTGCGAATGATGGTTTGATCGTCGAGTGTAAGGAACGCCAATCGCGACTCCATCTCATCGTGGATCGGGACCAACGAGCTCGGGCCGCCCGGCCATTACCGTGCCTTCCTCAAGGAAACGAAGGCAAGGTACACGCAAGGCACCGAGGAGAAATGTTACGACCCTCTTGGGCGCCCACGAAACTTTACGGCGCGGGTACTCTACAAACCAGCCACGGCCTGCGGGGAACATCACGGCGTTAGATGGGGCGGTACACCGCCCGGCTTTATGATCCCGGGAACGGATGGATGTTTCCCAAGAACATGGCCCACCGCTGGTGATCCGCGTAAAGAAGATGTCGAAGAGGGGCCTCTGGCCTGGCTAATGGGAAGGCGGCAGGACTTGGATGGCACATAGCGGAGTTGCTCAAGTGGGGCGGGGACGGCCCATGGTGTCCGATCCGGACTTTGCCTTGTTCATCAGGGTGTCTTTGCAAGAGGTTTCGGTCATGGACCACTGGCGGGGTTGTTCCGATCTACAAGGCGGGGGGACCCACCTTTATCCGGCCAATTCTTGAACCATCATGGTCAGCTCGGTATTTGCCAAAGGTCTTGGCGGGCATTCTCGAACAATGAGGTAACCCGGATGGGCGCGGGGCAAATGAAGTCGGGGCACTTACCTACGGCGCAAAGCTTCCGGCCAGGCATTCGACCATTGATCACATCTTCACACTCGGGACCACGGTCAAGGGCCGAACCGAGGAACCGTCGGAGGACCTCATCTTCTTTTTTGTGGACTTTGCAAAGGCTTTCGACCACGGTCCCGGGAAAAGTTGTGGGCGAGATTGCACCATTTGGGGCTCCCTATGGATCTGCCAGAAACGCGGTGTCTGGTATCGGGCGAGGCTGAGCGCACAGCCGCATGCAACCTAAGGGCAGGTCATTTGCCAATTAGCATTGAGTTAGACAAGGTTGTCCTCTCTCACCTACACTCTTTGGACTTTACATTGACCAGTTGGAAGCCCTGCTAGCTGCCAATGGGGGAGAGCGGTATCTGACTCTTGCACCAGGTCATCCGACCGGCTCATTCTTGGCCCATACACGGAGGAAAATGCGAGGCACACCTAGATGCCCCGACACATTCGCGGGCGGCGGACATGCGGGTCAACACGCCAAGACTAAGGTGGTCCTCATATCCTCCTCCGTCATCCGGCACCTCACCGCTCACTTACGGATGGATGGTAGAGGTCACACCCCGACTACAAGTACACAGGGGTGGAATTCCTCAATGTATTGGGATGCATCCATTAAGCCTTGGTGACCGCTTGAGTTGGAAGGCGTTGTACACAATGCAAAACAATCATAATGAGGCGGAGGTATGGCTTGGGCCACAGTCACATTTGTTCCGAACCTTTGGTCGAGCGGTTCTTTTGTATGGGGTCGAGGTGTGGGGCCCGATGGTGTCTTTGGCGACTTTGAGCGACTTAGAGCGGGTTGAAGGCATTTTTGGCGTGGGCACTTGGCGTCAAACCCTCGTTCCATATCGGATCTTGTTGCGAGGCGAGGATTCATGCCCCTGCGGCATGCGCGGCCCTCGATAGGCACCTTGTCTATTTCGGAAGGTGGCCAACATGGGCGACACTTTCGGCTCCCGCGCGAAACTTCTGGCGTGGCGATGAGCCCATAGCGACTTCGGGGCTTTTGGAAGGACAAGAGAGCCCATTGGCTGGCGCTTGGAACATAGGCGCACATAGGTGCGTCCAGTGCACACACGCAGCCGGCGGGGATAAATTTTGCGGGTACTTGGACTCTTGTTTTCACAGGGAAGCTCGGGACCACCATGCTCTGGAATTAAAGGTGGCACACTACAAATAGCATATAAACCCCACCACAGTTCGAGGCCCGCGACTCTACCGCATTCTCGATTGCTCATGAAGAAGCGCGGGGATTATCCGTCCATTCGAGCAGGGGCCCCACCATCTTCGGCAGGAGGCGGGCCGGTGGGTTGGAGAGCAGCGCCGGGGCGAGGCTTTGTCGGTGTTGCCAGCCGGGGTTGTTGAGGATGAAACCATGCCTTCGAGTTGTCCAACCTATAGTGATTCGGACTCGCTACATTCTCTTGAGTGCGACCTGGTGCCGCCTCGCCGCGAAGCTACTTTCGTCACGCCATCGGTTCGATCCCTTGGCTCCTACCTCCGGGAGGTTTTGGATCCGCGGACTCACCTCTCGCCCCACTTACGAGGTCTTGGGAATTCATGTGTATATCATATTAAAATATATATGTTATGTTTGTAACACTCAATCCGACCGTTGATCCGAGATCCTACGGCTCACGTGGCTTTGGGACGTATCGTACGTGTAAGTGATCCTACGGTCCAGGCTGATTTGATCCTGATCGTCGATCTGGGATCCTATGGCTCACGTTGCTTTGGGACACATCCTACGGATCTAACATATATATGTTCTTATGTTTGTAGCGCTCAATCCGACCGTTGATCCGAGATCCTACGGCTCATGTGGCTTTGGGACGTATCGTACGGCCCAGATGGCTTGGGAGTTTTCCCCTGCACGAGCTACTCAGTACGCCATCAGTTCGATCCCTTGGCTCCTACCTCCAGGAGGTTTTGAATCTGCGGACTCACCTCTGCCCCCGGGCGCTTACCTGAGGTGCCGGGAATTCATATGTATATCATATCATAACATATATATGTTCTTATGTTTGTAGCGCTCAATCCGACCGTTGATCCGAGATCCTACGGCTCACATGGCTTTGGGACATATCGTACGGCCCAGATGGCTTGGGAGTTTGTTTGTCGCTTATATGTAAGCGATCCTACGGTCCAGGTTGATTTGATCCTGATCGTCGATCCGGGATCCTACGGCTCACGTTGCTTTGGGACACATCCTACGGATCTAACATATATATGTTCTTATGTTTGTAGTGCTCAATCCGACCGTTGATCCGAGATCCTACGGCTCACATGGCTTTGGGACGTATCGTAAGGCCCAGATGGCTTGGGAGTTTGTATGTAAGCGATCCTACGGTCCAGGCTGATTTGACCCTGATCGTCGATCCAAGATCCTACGGCTCACGTTGCTTTGGGATACATCCTACGGTGCACATGGCTTTGGGAATTATATGTAATAGATCTTGTGGTTCAGATTGTTCTTGATCCTGATCGTCGATCTAGGATCTTACGGCTCACGTGGCTTAGCACATATCCTACGGTGCACATGACTTTGGGAATTATATGTAATAGATCCTATGGCTCATGTTGCTTTAATCATTGTCACATAATGAGATCTCGACCCTTGATCGCGTCCAAGATCTTACGGTCCACGTTGAATGCTCATCCCTTACGAAAAGGCTTTTAAATTTTTTATGTTCTATGAAGGATTCAAACTCTGGTCATTGACCCTCTAACCCCCCATTCTAACCACTAGACCAAGCATTAATTCCACGAATAATTTATGTTTCAAATATACTTAAGGGTAATATTTTTACTCATCCATTAAGAAAAGGCTTTTAAAATTTTTATGTTGTATGGGGAATTCTAACCTTGGTCATTGACCCCCCAACCGACCATTCTAACCACTAGATCAAGCATTAATTCTATAAATAGTTTACATTTCAAATACAGTTAAGGGTAACATTCTAATTAAGATAAAATAGAGTATACCATTCTAGCTAGTTCAGAAGAGTTCTAGAATGTTCTGGAAGGCTCTAGAAAGTTCTAGAATCTTTCCAAAATATTCTAGAAAATTCTAGAACATAAGAGAATCTGGAGGGAATCTAAGAAAATTCTAGTTTGAATTCTAAATTTTTTGTTTGTGCCTCTTTATTTTCTGTCCTTTCACTAATGCATCTCGCATTTGGATCTTAGTCATGACTTATCTGTTGGCCGCCTAATGTTTAGGGACTAGAATTGGCAAGAAAACTTGAAACATATATAATTTGGCGTGTTGCAATGAGCAGGTTCACACTTTGCTTAAAGCTGTTTCAAATTAAATTCTTATTATCAAGCAAATGCTTAGTTTTATGTAGCTTCACATTCATTGAGTTTAAATGGTTGGACTCAAAGGCCTTAGTGCTAAAGCAAAACACATTTGCACTATTGAAACTTCATGTCATTAAGTTTAAATTGTTTGATTCAAAGTTGTTAGTGTTAAAATAAAGCACAAAAGATATCTTTGGGTTCAATCCCATGACATGACCTAACTGGGTCATCGCCTTAACAAATGTTCTTTATTCCATTGATAACTCTTCTAAATTACTTTAATAACCTGTTGACCTTTTTTGAGGCTCCACAATTGCTATATATCATTTTTTGTTGTTATGTTGTCCATCTCCAAGGCCTCGAAGGGGCAAAAAAAAATTTTAGACAACACAAACCATTATATAAAACACTTTTAAATTAAAATCCCCCTAAAACCCCCTATGGTTTGGGTGCATATTCACTGGGGCGTCCCTAAGGCCCCGAAGGGGCCAAATTTTTTTTTGCAAAGACAAACCATTAACATCCAACATATAAAATTAAATCCCCCTAAAACCCAATCGTGGTTTTGGGTGCATATTCATACGGGGGGTGACGTAGGGTAGCGAGAGTCCTTTTTATAATGCCTAAAATGGTATAATACATGTTTGAAATCAACACCATTAAGTATATTGCACCAAACCTTATAGTATTTCATGTCTTGCTATAAAGTATAAAAAAATTTGTACGAGCATACCCCACAAAAGAGGATCGCTATCTACGGTCCAAATCAAAGCATAACTCATGAATATACCCATCCAATAGCTCTCGATGCCCAGAGTCACCCCCCGTGTGAATATGCACCCAAACCACAGGGGGTTTTAGGGGGGATTTAATTTTTATATGTTGGATGTTAATGGTTTGTGTTGGCGGTGAATAGCCTGAAATATTATTTGTCAGCTCGTGGAGAAATGATAAAGCATATTAGAATGAATGAAAATATTTTATGTTTGCTTTGATTCTTGTATGTACAATATCTTTCCAGGTCACAAAGCAATTTCAGGACTCCTTTTATGCCCGTATCGTTACAGCTGCACCATGACAAATAATCAGTATGTTAAAATGCATGTTTTTCTCTTGTATCAATATTCCTCCACCTTCATTTTGCCAATCTTACGGGTTCACGACATCAATAAACTTGGATAGAATAATAAATTCAATATGTGATTCTGCTAATGTCAAAAGGCGACTCTGGCAACGATTCCATGCACCAAAGCTACCTAAACATTGGGAGTGCGTCCTTGTGCATAAAGCTACTGTATGAAGTAACCTTGTAGTGCGATACTGAAATAAAAAAAAAAACAATGTCATAGCCAACTATTCTATTCATTCTGAAATTCAGAGCATATGCCAGGACCAAAGCCTACTTGAAAAGCATCGAGTTGAAAGGAAGGATCCCGAAGATGTTCTTGACCTTCTCGATGACAGGATTGGTTTGAGACGGGTAAGTATTCATGGACTCCCTTAGATAGTTCCATGTGACAGTCAGGGTTCTTTTGAAACTTTCGTTTGTACTGTTCCACCAGATCTGCAGCTACCTTTAGACATAACAAAGATGAAATTTAAACAAGAAATAGCAGTGGTATAAAAAACTATATTCTTGCACCTGAGGTGAAACATATGCAACAATATCTATTGTAATAGGACTGTATTATCACGTTCAAAGGTTTGGAAAATGTCATGATCATTTCGTAAACTTCCAAATCTACTTAGCTCATAAAGCTTGCAAAATGTGGAAAACTTGGCTAAAGACTCTTAAAATCTATTCATAAGAGACTTTGTAACAAGTTTTCTGAGGCACAAATGGAATACGAAAAACTATATAAAAAACTCACCTCCAAAAATCCTACGACTCTCAGGCAGCCAGCAACCAAACTAGCCCTCAAAAGTATTCCTAACTCCTGTCTTCAGAATATAAAAAAAATAAAAATAAAATAAACTTCTTTGCCCACGCACACGTATTATACGGAATACATATGTGAACCCCCCGGGAATGCACATATATGAATACCTTGCACAATGGCTATGCACACAGGCACCATTCCCATATTTGGTTCACAAACACATGCTACGACTTAGACTAGGTACAATGAAGTAACTCGGAAAAATATATTTTGATACACATCTTCCACCTCCCATTGCAAACACAACTAATATCCTATTTTTTGACGCACTACACTTCAGTTGCAAGTATATTGACTGTGCATTTGAATTTGCAAGCTTCTATAAAACCCTAAATTATCATAAGTGCCAAATAATGCTTTGCATATGCATCCCTATGAAAACCTTTCTCATATGCACCCATATGAATACCTTGCACAATCGTTATGCATACATGCACCACTGCCATATTTGGTTCACAAATACACGCTATGACTTATACTAGGTACAATGAAGTAACTCAGAACAAACATGTTTTGATACACAACTTCCACCTCCCATTGCAAACACAACTAATATCCTATTTTTTGATATATTGCACTTCAATTGCAATTGTATTGACTATGCATTTGAATTTGCAATTTTCTATAAAACCGTAATTATTATAAGTGCCAACTAACGCTTTGCATACATTCCATTTTCCCATTCCAAACTATGCATTCCATTATTTCTATCCATTCTATGTGCCCACGGATAATGCAGAACATCTGTAAACTCTAAGCCATCCACACTTGACACTCCATTGCATGTAGAGATACAATTAAATACATACATCTATTTATTTTACTTACGAACTCGATTATATGCCCCCTTCAAGCCCCCTTCATATATCATTCCACATGTCCACAACTAATGCCCGACATCGTCGGGCACACGTTTCTAGTATGTCATTAAAATAAGACATCTTATTTTTTGATGGTGTCTTACACCTTATAGTGGAAAAACAACTTCAATTCTATGTATCGTAATTTTTTTATTTGGAGTAATAAAAGGTGTCATATCTCAATATCTCAATGTGACAGTCGTATTTTATGCTTATGGTAGAAAATCACCCTAACAATGCTCATTGAAACATAATAGACAACATAGCTGCAAAGAGATCAAAATATTCATAACCCGGGGGAATTTGAACAGAAGACCACCCATATGCTAAAATTTACAAGAAAACCTGAGTTCCAACCTGTTGTGCCCCATTTCTATTCTGCGCTATTGGCGACTGCCATATGGCGCTGCCATCCACTTTCCATTTTGTGGACGGTAAAATTGCGTGACTTGTTGTATAATTATCTTTTTACGAGGTCAATGTTGACTTGTGTTTTCTTGCCACTGGATTCGCAGCATTTCCGTAACTCATTTCTTTGGTCTTCTATGCGTTACCTAGGCAGGCCATTTTCAGCAGTCTCAGTAGAAGAACAACGGCGCCCAAAAAGGCTAAGTCTCTTTTAAATTTTTGATGAGAAGATGGCTCTAAATAAATCTCTTGCCAAATGTTTTTACATCTCCCTGCATCTCTTTTTGATCTTTCCTTTTGTATCATGTGGGTTGTATGATTATCCCACTGCAAATATTGGCTCCAAATGGGTCAATGACAACTCGGCTCACAACATAACTTATGCAGACGGATCTTTTCTTAGGGCAAGATTGCTCAGAAGCTCCTCCCAATATTACTATGGTTTCTGCTATGCCTTCGGATTTTTTTGCAACGGCACTGCTTGCACCAATAGCGAGTATATGTTGTCTGTGTTTATAGTCTATACTAACAGTGGTGCTCTCATCGTGAGAACAAGTGATGCCCCCCCTCAGATTGTCTGGACAGTAAACAGAAACAGATCAGTAGGTGAAAATGCAACCCTAGAGCTCGGGTCCGACGGAGATCTGGTACTTAAGGATTCTGATGGAACTTTTGTCTGGTCCACTAATACATCCCAACAGGGTGTTACTCACATTTCCATGGAAGAATCAGGCAATCTGGTTCTTTTGGACAAATCAAACAAGACTGTGTGGCAGAGTTTTGATCATCCAACAATTGCTCTGCTGTTAGATCAACAGTTGAAAGTAGGAATGCGGCTCACTGCTAGAACATCCTTTTCAAATTATAAAGAAGGTCCTTATTACATTCAGATGGAGAAAACAGGGCTTGTTTTATATGCCAATGCATCCCAACCACAAGCTTATTGGTCACTAAGAAATGATTCACTTGGAAGCAGCAGCCTTGGCAATCCCTTTGCTCAGTTGAAGAACGATTCTATCAACGTATACCTGACAAATAAATCTAGACCTGACTTAAACGTTTCAATTTCTCCATCTGAAAGAATGAAGTTCCTATATGTCGAGTATGATGGTAGGTTGAAAGTGATATCTTGTTCATCAGATAAATGTAATGAAACTTTAGATCTTTTCAGTCAGGTGGACAGATGTACTATACCTGGAACTTGTGGCCAATATGGATTTTGTACATCATCAGGTTGCAGCTGCTTGGACCTCTCATCAGGAAATGGATCCATTTCCACTGATTCGTTCAGTCTCATAGAGAATTCACGTCCTGAACAGGGATGTAAATCTTCTAATCCAGTTGTGTGCAACTCTAGTACACATTTTGTTCAAATGAACAATATCGACTATTTTACTATGGAGGACTGGAATGCCGGTAATTCTACCAACTTAGATGGTTGTCAGAAGATGTGTGAGGAGAATTGTTCTTGCAAGGCATCATTTTTTCGATTTAGTTCCGGGCCAGATGGGAGCTGCTACACTGTCACTGAAGTCTACACAATGCGTGGCATAAATCCAGATACCTTACACTACAATTCCACAGCGTTACTTCGGATGCAAACTCCTGCTTCCCCTCCATCCTCTTCCCCTCCAGTCAGCATTTCTAAAAGAAAATCTAAGACGGTTACTATAGTTGGTTCAACCTTGGGATCCTTAGCTGCAGTTATAATCATATCAGTCATAGTAGCTCTAATTTTGAGAAGAAGACAACAAAGACTAGATGCAGAAGAAGATTATTTTGAATCTGTTCCAGGCTTGCCCACTAGATTTATATACAAAGAGCTCTCCTCTGCCACAGAGAACTTTAGCAAAAAGCTTGGAGCAGGAGGTTTTGGATCTGTATTTTTAGGAACTTTATCTGATGGGACTCAGGTTGCTATTAAGAGGTTGGAAAGTGCTAACCAAGGTCGAAAAGAATTTAGAACAGAGGTATGCACTATTGGCAGCATCCATCATTTTAATTTGGTACATCTATGTGGATTTTGCTGTGAAAAGGGCCATAAAATGCTTGTTTATGAATACGTGCGTAATGGTTCTCTTGATCAGTGGATATTTGGTGAGGACAAGTTCCTTGATTGGGATACTAGGTTTAAGATTGCCCTGGGCACTGCCCGTGGTTTAGCATACCTTCATGAAGAATGCCGTGAAACCATAATTCATCTTGATATCAAGCCACAAAACATTCTCCTTGCTGAAAATTTTGATGCCAAAGTTGCAGATTTTGGACTCTCCAAACTTATGAATCGTGATCAGAGCCAGGTAATGACACAAATGAGAGGCACGCCTGGGTATTTGGCACCAGAATGGCTTCATGGGGCTATAACAAGCAAGACAGATGTTTATAGTTATGGTGTGCTTTTGCTGGAAGTGGTAAGTGGGCATAAAAGCCTAGACATGTCTGCTCAAGACAGTGAAAAGGTATATTTTCCAAAATGGGCCAGCAAGAAGTTTGAGGCAGGAGAAATCATGGACTTGGTAGATCCAAAACTAGGTGACGTATTCGACAAGAGGGAAGCTGAAAGAGCAATTAAGGTGGCATTTTGGTGCATTCAAGAAGATCCTGAAGCAAGGCCAAACATGAGCACAGCACTGCAAATGCTGGAAGGAGTGATACACATCAGTATGCCACCCTTGAATTTTTTACATTCTGAGCACCCACCTCTTAGGATGTGGGATGAATCTACCACATCCGACACAATTCCTTTTGCTTCAGAAGTAGGTAATGGAAGGTGAAATGTGAATTTCTTCAACAAAGGAATGTCTTCCCTGAAATGTAGTTTGACCAGTGAAATTTAATTTCATAACAAATTTAAGCTGCAGCCTAGCTATCTCTTTGTAACAAAGAGACAAAGAGCATTCAATCAAATTGTTGGAGGTTGCATAAACCTACACTGTATAAGAGAAAATTATAGGACCGATGGTTCATTTATCAAGTCTTTATAAGTTCTGCGCATTAAATTTCAAAAAATATAGAGATACATCATTGAATTCAGCAGCCTAGTTAAGTGCCTTTGAATCAATGTGTCTTGCTAGAAACTGATGCGAATAATCGATAAAAATGCATACTGATAATCACTCTTCCTAAGGAAAGTAGCACCAAATCAGCCTCTAACCACCTTAGGCCACCAGCCAATTCTAGATCAACAACCCAATCAATGCCTTGTGAGCAACATTGTGTACAAACTTGGCGATTTCCTTTTAATCCTTTGTGACTTCCTTTTAATCCTTTGTGACGTAAGACTAGTGTTAACAAAAGGAAGTGGGAAAAAGTCACACCTCTCAAACATAAGACAAACGTATGATTTCAATAGTTACCCTCGGAAATATAATATATGCCACTGTTTCACCTCCATATACTTGCAGTTTGAATATATAGCAAAATAACAGGGGGTTTCTTTTGTATTTTTGTACGTTTTTTTCTATGGGTTTCATGTGATTTGATGGGTGTATTGCACGAGACCTGTTGTTTATTTAGTATATCTAGAGTGCGCACTATATTCTCGTATTTAAATGACATATTATCTATGATTTTGCAATGGTTTAGCATTGTATATTTTTCCTTGAAAACTCAATTATTTTTAAGTTCCCAAAAACACACATGCAAGCATCGATGTCCCTTAGGGTTCTTTGAGGAAAGGGTTTGCTTTACGATCGCCAGCCAGATTTGCATTGCTTCCGGAGAAGAAGCTTCTCTGTTTTTGCTCTCTGGAGGAGGGATTTTGTAGCTGTTTTCTGCGATAGCCAAATCTTTGAAATCTGGAATTTTCTTAAGTGCAATTTACTAAACCCTAACAGGGTGCAGATTATGGATGTAGTTTAGGGTGCAGCCTGGCATGGCTAGAACTAGCTTCCAAGTCGGATATGGCACCTGCGTTTGGAGCATTTTGTTGCCTTGGAGCTACAGACGGATATGGCACCTGCGTTTGGAGCATTTTCTTGCCTTAGAGCTACAGATTTCGGAAGTCAAAGTTTACTAGCATGGCACCTATTCTCTTTGATACGGTATTCTTGAAGCAGAAGTTTGTTCAAAACGAAGTGAAAATCTTTGACATATTATGCAAAGCAGCAGGATTCTCTAAGGAGATTCAGGTATGTCATCCGTTAACCGGATTTGGCACCCTGTTTGGAGCATTTTGTTGCCTTGAGCTACTGATTTCAAGTCAAAGTTTAATAGCATGGCACCTCTTCTCTTTGATACGGTATTCTTGAGCAGAAGTTTGTTCAAAACGAAGTGAGAATCTTTGACATCTTATGCAAAGCAGCAGGATTCTATAAGGAGATTCAGGTATGTCATCTGGTTTTTTCAGTATGCTGCATATCCTTGTTCTTTATGTTCACTTTTTGGAATGCGCTGTGTGAATCAAGAAAACAGAAGCAAACAAAAGAGCTTGTTGGCCTGACGTACAAGATCTTGATGTGGCTTTGTAATTAAGCAAAGAGCATCTGCCACAACCTTGGCTGCTCCTGGACTTATGTCCATGTATAGAAATGGGAGAAAATTCTGTGTTAACTCATACTTGTTTGCAATTGAGAGCTGAACTCTTTTCTCATGTATAAATTCTTAGTGGGCAAACAGATCTGCTTAACTTGTTGTTAAGCAAGTGGTCTACTGGTCGAACCATGTCTAAGACGAATATACAGCTTCTAATAGATGATTGCTCTTAAGCTAATAGATTTGGTATCATGGAATGTGATTCTTGTAGGATATGCCGAACAGAGATTTCTCCTCAATGCAATTGAGTTCCTTAGGGAAATGCCCAACCATGATTTGATTTCTGAAATGCCACGGTTTATACATATGCCAGGCATTAATTTTTTCTCAGCAGATGCCTGAAAGGGATGGGTTTAGATGGACTGTCATGGTTGCAGGTTACGTATCTATGTCTGCAAATGTTACTTTTAACACTTAACAAGATCAAGCTCACAGAAAGCCAGCGAGGAATCTCTATCGATCATCCAGAGCCACTTGTTAAATTTGCATTGAGCTTTGGTGCAAAGTCATGTGCAGTAGTAATTTCAACTTCGAACTCATTTTAGCAATTCACCATGTTGACTACTTTGTTATGCATTTGTACTTTAGTAGTTTAGTACGCTCAGGAATTTAATGCTTTAATGCTGAAGCCATTTACTCACTGCCATGATCCAAATATAATTGAGGACGGCATGAGTGTTTCTTTCTCACAGCATGAACAATTAATGTATCAGTATGTGGAGCCAAAAGCATAATACCATATGTACCAAAAAATGGAGCAGAACCAAATTCAAAACAAACAACTTCTTTGGGAAACTATTTGGTAAATCATATTCTGACTTAAGACTCTCAAGGAAAATGAGAGTATTTTGCGTGGGTGGACCACTAGTATGCACACATGTGAAAAGTATGTATTAATCTTGCTTAAGCATACAAGCTCCACGTGCACCAAACAAACCATGGGAGCATTGACTTTGGTCTGCAATGGAAATAAATTGTTTGTCTTCATATTATTGTGCTTCTTAGAGGTAGGGCCTGAAGGGCCCAAAATGTTTTTTAATATAACAACAAACACACAACTACCATTAACATTATTAACACAAATCATTGCATGCAACGCATTTAAATTGAAATCCCCTTAATCCCCCTTTGGTTTGGGTGCATATTCACACGGGGGGTTACTTCGGGCATCGAGAGCTGTCGGATAGGCATATTTGCCCTTTATTGTTTGATCTGGACCGTAAATAGCGATTGCAAGCAGAAACTTGCTAGATTTCACTCCATATACTTTGCAATTTGATGTGCAAACACCAAACTTGGTAGGAAGCCTGCTTAAGCTACAAAGAAAAACAATGATGATATAGAATTTTAACGTCCATGGGAAGCTCTAGTTTATGATGACGATGGAATTCAAGGTATATTGTACCGCTAGTTGTGCATGAACCATTGTATAATTGTTAACCTCCTTCTATCCGCACACACGAAGGTTGGGATCATACCTCCAAGAGATCATGGATCGTCGAGATCAGCTCGGTCCTCGGGCACTTACCTGATACGTGTACATATATATCTCCCCCATGATGTATATATATTTGTATTTGTATTTGTATTTGTATTTGTATTTGTATTTGTGCAGTTTGACAGCAAACCTATTCTTGTCACGGTTTTTTCCCCAACCAACCCTTCGGGGCCGGGGTGGGGAAAGGGGGGGAGAGGGAAGGGGTTTTACCTGGACAGTAATACGCTTATTGTGCCTCCTGTTTGGGTCCCATCGGCCAATTGGTCTCCGTGGACGATAAAAATTCTATTCTATTCTATTCTATTTTGTTATAGTTTACAATTGGAAGCCTTGTGGTACAGGAGCACTTAGTCATACATATCAACTATATGGCAAATCCATTCGCTCAATATGCATTTTATTTAAAAAAGGCATCCATAATCATCAATTACATCATGCCTAGACCCCCACTGGACAAATATTGAACAAATAATATATACAAGAAACTTATCGCGGCGGCCAAGGCCCCCGCGAACGTTTCTCTTCCCTACCTACTTCTTATATTTGGGTCCATCGCAGGATAGATGCAAATCACCATCGCAGGATAGATGCAAACCAAAAAGGTTCTGCTTTGAAATTGAATAAAGATTGCATTTTATTGTTGCAATATTTTGTTAATGTGGCCTCTGGTACTTCACAAGAAATTGCCACAACCCAAATTTTGACAAATTAAGAAAAACATGCATTTTATTGTTGTCATATTTTTGTTGATGTGGACTTCACATGCAATACATCAAATAGTATTTTTGTTGCTGTGGACAATTATGCACAAAATATTGTGATTCCACTATTTCTCACACATATAGCAATGCAACATGAACTCGGGCTTCGTTGTAGAAATGACAAAGAAAATGGTTGTTCTAGACCCAATAAGATAACGGCATGTAAGTGAAAAAAAATAGACATTAGATATGACCAAATGAAGAAAATGATAGGGACTACACGACACCATTCATTTGGTAGAACAATCTAGTACATTGAAGGATCTGTATGAGCTTCTCCAAAGAGAAAGAATTTCAATTTAGCCAGCACTGTGCTGACAGAAGCTGGGTCGTCTTTTCTAAGTCTAAAACTGAAGTTCTAGTTCCCAAACCCTCTATTACAATTACAAAAACTAAAGCTCCAGAGCTCCAAATTGAACATATTTTCGGCTTCCTTTTGGTACGCATATGCTCCATTTTGAAAATGATTGTGATCTTGTTTGCTCCGCTACATTTAGACGTCCTTACACTCCTTACATGCTCTATGGCCAAGAACTTGGAATTAAGAACCGGTGGATCTGCACAAAGATACCATATAAACAGCTCTGGCCATTCTGCTATGCCACGACACTGAAGCCCAAACAAATTTTTTGCCTAAAAAAAAAAAAAAAACCGGTCCCCGAAGATATCAGATTTAAGCCTAAAGATCCCATTTGGGAAATCCAGCTTTGATAATTGCAGCCTTGGATAAGATTAGGTGCTGCACCTTACCCAAGCCTTGATAAGGATCATTAACGAGAAAATAATAAACAACATAAAGGGCAAATGATAAATACATAGAGGAATAAGAAACTTTAGAAATAAAAGGACATGATGGTCACGTAAGCCAAAAAGGAACAGAGGTAGAGCAGTATAAGTAGCAATGAGAAAAACTAGAGGAATAAGAAAGAGGCCTTCAAAGTTAATGTAACAAGAAAGGGTATTTTGCAAGTGCGAAGGACACAAAGCTTGACAAATTGAAAAAATAATCTCAATAATATCATAGGTAGTATAGCACCAATAAAGAGTAAACATAAATGCTTATGTCATGCACAATACTAGGAACGTAGGACATAACACAATAGCTGGTAAAAATTAGGAATATAGATAAATAAACCAACATAGGGCCAAATAAAGACCCTTGTAGAGTATGTAGAAGTCATCCTATTATTGCAAAAAAAAATAAGAAGCATCCAATACTAAAAACATAAAACGTTTAAGCAAGTGAATATCAGAATGTAGAAATTTAGATAGTCATGAAACTGCTATATATAGCAATACAGGAAAAACTAGTCCCCATAGATAAAATGGTACGGGATAACAAGGAAATACATCCAGCTTGTTGTTCTTTGGAAATACAACTAATGTAGATAACTAGCACCATTTAAATATTGTTCTAAATAAACATTATCCGGAGTCTGTAAAATATCACCATAAGAACTTGCAAATTTGAGCAGAAACCACGCTCGAGACAAAGCTAAGAAACCACATGGAGGGTTTAGTCCGGTTACCTGCAGTAGAACCAGAACTATATTAGCCTGAGAAGGGTAACAAGTAAAGCTACATGCAGGTAAGCAGAGGACAAAAACCAGCTTAACGCCTTTCACCTTAGGCAACTTAGACAGTAATGTATTAACCATAAAGTTTCAGATCAATAGCACAATGGACAGCATGTAAAGTTTAAGAAATCAAGTCCTTTAGAAAATCTGGAAGATGACAAGCTGTACAATCGTGGAAAAAGGAAAAATTACAAAGTTTACATCAATAAATTCCGCAAGATAACAAGCACTTTAACAACTCAGTTCAGAATAGCAGCAGCCATGTGAATAAGATTTACAATGTAAAAACCATTCCATCTAAAACTTAAAAGCAGAGTCTAAGAGTAGCTAGGTGCATAATAGTACAAAATGTTAATCAATGAAAGAGGAAATGTTAAGCATCGCCAGCATTCCAGATTAGTATAGCTTCAGCCAACAAATTAAGAAAACCAGCAGCCTTAGATTAACCATCTTGGGCAGCCAAATCCACAAGTCAGCATGGCTAAAACATAATAATTATTGTGTCAACCTGAATGACGACCCTTTGTGGATCAGCAAAACCAGGCTGAGCAGGATCAAGATAGCCAGGGAACTCAGGGGAGATGGCAACAACTTCCACTGGCAATTTAGATGGCCCATCACGTGATGCAATCAAAATTGGTGCAGAGCAACCTTCACCTTCGCTAGGTGCAGAAATCCTAGGAGGACCTGCAGCCTTAGCTGGCTTGTGGAAACCAAAAAGACCTTTTCTTTTCTCAGCCATTTGTCTATCTTTCTCTAATCTGAGGATTGTTGCTTTGTTTAATCCGCCCTTCTTTCTTCCCATCCACAAGAGACAGAATCCGGCTAACAAAGGAGAACAAACAGAATTATGAAGTGTGGATATGATACCAGATGATCTTAAATATAAGAAGGCCAGCTGGAATGTTTCGCTGCATCCATGGCAAGCCCACGAACCGTCAGGGAGATACTCCGGAAGATGCCATCCATGAACAATTAGGTTAAGAGGTGAGCCAAATCCGACCATCGTCCATCACAATTATGCAGCCGGAGAAACCCTAAAGGTAACACAGATTTTACATGGAAAATAAAAAATAAAAAAGAATAAGGAGACACAAAGATCGAAGTGGCAATGCCCAAGCTGGGAATAAGAACATTGGAGGAGCACATGAAAATAAAAGAATGGCAACATTTAAGGTAAAACAAATCATTACGAACCCCAATGAAATAAAAGTATGAAAATAGAGAAGAACTACAAAAAAAAAAAAAAAAAAAAAAAAAAAAAAAAAAATTGCCTACAAATTCAAAGCCGAAGTGCCTGGCTCAAAACTTTGTTGCAATCACCACCTTTTGTGGCTCCAATATCATGTTCCAAGAGTTGATTTTTGAACTTCAGTTGTAACAATTTCATTTCCATTTCAACCATCTGCTTTGTCAAAAAACAGGCAGAGGCTTAGTTAGTTATGCACTAAATATATCCCTATATGCATTTAAGAGGTTGCTAACCTTAACCTCATACCTTGCTGCACATTCAAGAAGGGTTATTTGAAGCTCTTCTACTTTTCTCTTATAAACTGCCTCGGTATCATCTAAACCCTGCAACATAAATATATGATGTATTGCTACACGAGATATGCAAAACCAAAACCAAGGGATAACAGTAAAAGTATACCCAACACATTGAATCAGATATAGTTTCATCAACGGAGGCAATATGGTTTTGCTTGGACATAGAACACTCTGGATTTTCTGCTTCATTTAACATTGAACCAAATAATCATAACTCATATTTTAGACTATGTACATAACTAGCTATTTACTTGATTCACAATGTGTTACGACATAGGATATATCAGCAAGAGATGTCTGAGCAATGGCCACGGTTTTCCCTCATCTGTGGAGGAGCAATGCCCTTCAAGTTCCTTAAATCTATATGTTGAACTACTTCCCGATGTCGTGCTGCTGATGGTCTATGTAGATCACATTTACTTGCCGATGGTCTACATGGTCCACATTTAAGTACTTTCTCATCTCCACAACTACTTGCTTCCTCATAGCTCTTATTTTCATAAACGTTTTGAGTTGGGCGACATAAACTATTTGATTGGGAGTTTGCACTTTGAAACTTGAGGGGAATTTGAAACTTGAGCTGGAACTTGAGAGTTTTATTTAGTTGCAGCTTCTTCTAGCAATCATCTTCTTGAGACAGGTAAAGGAAAACCTCAATGTAGACCAAGATTTATAGACTATTAATTCCGGACTACAGAAGCGATGAAGCTGGAAGAATAAGTTGCTATGGCCACGTAATAAACGCTTGGTTCATATTACTGTAAATTTTGGCCTAAATTATATCACGAAATGTCTCTGCTACTTGCAGAGCGTGGCCGCTATCGCTATTCTCTGTTTGCCCTGCCTTGTTCCTCTGTTCTGCCTTTTTTTTTTCTTTTAAAGGCCCTATTTGATCTCAAATGCAAATCTCCATAGCTCTGCTTCTGCGAAAATTCGACATCTCAGAATTTGGCAGAGCTCTGCTTCTGCCATAGCTCTTGCTTCTGTGAAAATTTGGCATCTCAGAATCCGGCAGAGCTCTACTTCTGTGAAAATCCGGCATCTCAGAATCTGGTAAAGCTCTGCTTATTAGTTGTTTTTTTATGGTAAAAACCTGACAATAATGCTTAGGGAGGCAGCAGACCATTCAAAGGACAATGTTTTCACCAGGGATCCTTATCGTTGTTTGATCTTTGCTTGGACCATGTCCTTCAGTCCACTGTCAACGTAATATTCTTCCTATGGTTTTCTATCGTTGCCATTAGAAAGAGTTTCAGGTGTGCTAATGTTCATTCCGAAGTGAGGACATTGGATAGGTCTGTCCTTGTTCCAAAGGAACAGCTGTTCTATGTTTGTCAATTTGTTACATCACTTTTATGCTTACTTCATTCAAGCATCCTGATATGGCACCTTTTCAAGCTACAGTATCAGAAATAAAAAATTCCTTTTTATATGTTCCTATGGTCAATAACTCAGGTTGCAACCTAGTTGATTTCGTTTTTAGTTTTACAATATGAATATCGACATTCAATATCAGTTCGTGCACTTCCACTTACAATTTGGCAGGATGTGAGTTTCATATTCTCTATTCTTAATCTGGTATCATTTGTCATCATAAAAGGTCCACTTTTGGCGCACTGGTTGACATATTTCATCAATATTCACAACTTTAATGACATTATTACTTATTTGTATTGCTTGGAATCAGACCAGTAGTATGAACATGTTGGAAGGCAATCCCACGCTCACTGAACCTTTAGTTGTTTCAAGGCATGCTATTCAAAGGAACTTATACAGTACTTATGCATCAGCAGGCTATGCCAGCAAAGCTATGTTTTTATGGCTAGATTCACTCCTTGAGTGTGGCAGTAAGAGAGCTTTGCAGATCAATGATATTCCAACTCTTGCACAAGAAGACCATGCAGAGAGTCTATTTAAGACATTTCAGAAGAATTTGTCAAAGCAACCCCTGAAGAAATCCATACCTCGGGCCTTGGCAAGCTTACACTGGTCACTGTTAGCATGCACAGGTTTATTTTCGTTCATAAAACTTTCTCTCATGTATGTGAGGCCTCTGAAGATTCAGTCATTCATCGAGTTTGCAACAATGAAGGATGCTTCTTGGGCAGTTGGACTTCGACAACGAGTAAGCGGTTTTACATACCGTTTCTGACATAGCTCTGGTTCTTCCAAAAAGATCCCCAAAACTCTGTTTTCGATTGCTATAGCTCTGATTTTTAATCTTTTGGAGTAACGTGGCTGGTTTTTTCCTTGTTCCACTTCATCGTCAGCACAACTGCTTCAAAAGCTGATGATTTTTTTGATATGCAGGAGCGGCCACCACAAAAATGTCCAAAAAAAATGGAAAACAGGAAAAGGAAACAAAAACCCACTTAACAGAATTCGTCCCCTTTGTTTAATTTTTAATTTTTTTGGGCCCTGCTGGATGCCAAAAGTCTGATTTCTCTGATTCAATCGGACCTTGCTGGGTTCAGCGTCTTGAAAAGCCCTTTGAAGAAAAGGCAGCAGGGGCGATCAGGCCTTGCTGGCTTCAGCAGCATGAAAAGCCCTTTGAAGAAAAGGTAGCAGGGGAGAAGAATGTAGCCACAACTGTAACTATGGATGCTAATTTTCTATCTTTCACATTGGCTCTATGGAAACAGAAGTATCTACAATATTATATATAGTTGTGGATCTTTCTGAGAAGCACCCAACCCAAATCCTTTGCCCTGCCCTACACCCAAGCTTAAGACTGGAGCACAAACATGCTCAAAGAACCGCTATAACCTCTGACCTTGGGCTCCGCCATCTGTAAATTCGCATTATTGCACAAGCATCCTGTAAATCCGCCATATCTCAGCCTTCATTTCCAGAAGCACAAATCTGCCATATCTCATCAGCCTTCAAACGCAAATCCAGACTGGAAAAAAAAAAAGAAAAAAGAACATAGAAAAGGGCTGCCATAGCCATATCTTGGGCGATTTGGCGCTTTCCTTGGTGCCAGATTTAATGCCGAAATCCTAAATTATGAGCCGGAGCTTGCTTGCAAAGCGGCTATGGTGCAATGCTCCACCAAAATTGCTCTAAGAGATCTTCAATACAAAATAAATGGAACCCAAATCCGGTAAGAAATGATGGGTTCTACCGCTTCTTGCTATATGTTATCCAGTGTCTTCCAGCTATGGAGGTTTAGGACCATCTTACCTTTGTTCTTGAAGCTTGGGTCTCAAAAAATAGATCTTGAATCCGTTGACAAATCTTGGGTTCAAATCCTCAGCAGCTTGCAGGGCACGCCTCGCTCCCAACATGGGATTGATTGCAGGGCAAGAAATAGGAAGATCGATCGATTTCTTGCAGAGCAAGAAAGAGTTCAAACCAATGAAGTGCAAATGAAAATGAGAAGTGCAAATGAAAAATTGAGTTGCATTACGTGTCAGCACCAGGATGCTTCAAACAAAATAACATCAAATAAATAGCTTCAAACTGAATTATATATGGGTGAAAAAGCGCACATACAATCTAATGCTAATTATGTCATTTGGAAAAGGGCCACATAGGATATGGTTCAAAAATAACATCCCTTTTGCTACAAAACCAAAAGTTAATGCTAAAAAATTAAGTACACAAATGCAGAACAACAGTCATAAAGCAAAACTGTATGATTGGGCCATCAGTTGCACCTGTTCAGGGTATTGATAGAGTCTGTCCTTTTTTATGGAGTTGAGTTCTAAGCCCCATGCTCCCTCGCTATCTGGAATGGCTTGGGGCAGCTGCAGAAAGCCCTCTTAACTCGGGTACTGAAGGTGAAGTCCACGATCCCATACTAAACTCTATTGTAAGCGACAGGGTTCTTGCCCGTTCAGAGGGCGGCCCTTGATAGCCACATCGTCTATTTTCAGAAGGTGGTTAGTATAGATGATGCTCATCTCCCTAACTTGGCTTATACCGTGGCAATAAAGCCACAGTGCCTCAAGGCATATTGTAAGAAGAAGTGAGCTCAGTGTTTCGCCAGATGGAATGTGCAGGAGCGCAGGTGCATACAGGTACAAACAGAGGCAGGCCGCCATAGCTTGAAGCAATACCTAGACGCTTGCTTCCTCAGCAAGCTCTGGAATGCCGGCGCTCTTGAACACGTCAAGACAACATATTTCCGGCGCCACATAAACCCCACCTTGGAACGGGGCCCGTAACGCTACTTGCGTACCCATCTGCCTATGAAAAGGCATAGACTCATTGCCTCCATTGGCATGGGTGCCCATTGTCTCCAAATTGCGACAAGCAGATGGATTGGGGAGCCACGCCAAGATAGGATTTGTCATTGTTGCCAAATGGGAGCAGTTGAGGATGAATGCCATACCCTCCAGAGCTGCCCAACGTACGATCAAATTCAAGTGCACTATGTTGAGTTAGTCAGGATTGGCCAACCACTACATGGGATACTGAGCACGGCTTCAGTTTGGATATTGGGAGCATACCTTCAGGGCATTATAGCACTTACCTGACCTGTATATATTTCATGGTATATATATATATTTGTCTAGTTTGACAACACTCTTATTACTACTATGATTTTTCCCTCGAAAACCTTTTGGAGTAGGGGTTTTTTAACTCGGGCAATAATAAGGCTTCTGCGCTCTTTTATTGGGTCCCATAGGCCGATTGGTCTCCACAGACGTTAAAAAACTATTCTATTCTATTCTTGTGGGAATATAGCATCCATGCATCAAGGATAGTAATGCACATCACCTTATCTATTTTGACACTTTCAAATTGCATTTTCTTGAGAAGATGGTTATGTGGGACATATGCTACAACCATCATTATCCAACAAATTGGATCCTTGCGGTAATGTATCTTTTGAGCTTCTAGTGTTATCTCAGCTTCCACACTTTATAATTATTAAGATCAATGGTTGCACAATGCCATATATTATTGTGATGTTGGCACACCCATCAAGGAGGATAATTCTTGTGATTCCATTATTTCTTCTCTATACTTTTTAGGAAAGAGCAAGTAACATCCATGTTGCACATATGTTGATATTCTATGTAATTATTTTTTGCATCATATAACGTGTGGGTCAGTTAAGATCTAACATCTAGAATACATATAGGCCTCCAATTTAAATTTTGCTTAAACCAGCAAATGTCGTGCTTTATTGCTACTTACTAGATTTTTAAGAGAATATCCTCTAATTTGCCAGATTTAACAAGTATTTTACAAAATTTTGATCGAAAATTTTCAGACATCTATTTTACAAACTGGATTTTAACACTTTAACCGAAAATTCCGGGGAGGAACCCCCCAATTTTGCAGCCCTGACCCATATGCACAATTGATATTCCAGCAATAGCATCTAAATCAACCTGGTTTCCTTTACTCTAGCATGAAACCGTGGATCATAATTGTTGATTGTTGAAATGTTACTAATATCGTAGTTTGCACCATCTAACCTGCAGACATGTCATGCATTGTTGTTTGGCTAAATTAGATGTTCTTTGCGCCTCAAACTATAGCTTGAAATATGGAACAAAGTGAAGCCATCAGCGGGCCATCACACGTTTTTGTCGGATTGTCATTGTGATTTTAGCCTAACCAATTTGCAAGATTCTCCTTTGCTTATCTATAAATTCTATGCGCTGCATATTTGCAGGATTCTCCAAATCTAGGGTGTATATGTCGTTCTTTTTTAGGTTGTTGCATATTTGTTTTAGATAAATGGCTCGCTTTAGAAGCTTCCAGAGATAATGCTCGAATAATAACCTGGCAAGTACAGGTATCTAGTTATCCTATGTTAGTGTCACATTGTGCCCAACAAAATAGAAAAAAGGTCGGTGTTTTTGGCTGGCGTCCATTCCCATGTCGCCATCTAGCACCTCTCTACACCGCGTGACCTACTGCGCCAGTTCCTTCCACACAAGAATATAATTGCAGTTCTGGAGAGTTTTTGTGTGATCGGCACCACCGCCAGTTCTTCAAGCTCGTCAAGTTCTTTCATGGCGGACCAGTTCTTTGCAGGTGTTCTTAGGGTAGCACGGAGTTTCTTCTCCTTAACACCCTGCTCCTTGGGTTTTTATGGCTAAAACAGTCATAACGCCCTAGGGCATTATTGTAACGAGCAGATAATTCAATATATCTGGATGACTATGTGTATAGAGCTTGTCCATTAGCATTACCTAGATAGCAAAAGGCTTCTCCAATCTCACCACTCCTCTGCAATATTTGTGATACACTTAACTTCAGAAGGTCCACTGTGATCAAAAGACAACAACAGAGAGAATGTAGACATAACTAAATATGAGTTTCTAAAAGTGAAAATATACTCTGCATGCATGTGCGAGCCAAATGGTAAGCAAATTTGAGTTGCACAATAAGAATTTGAAGAATAATGAGAATCGAAGACAGGATTAAACAAATTTTGGAGTAAACCTATTATTTGTGCATCTATTATTCACCCACTATCATAACTGACAAACAACAAGGTTTACCTGTAAACTTCCCTTTCAAGCTTTGGCTTCAAAATTGAGCAGATATGCCTGCCTGTACTTAGATCACAGACCCAAAGAATATATGGACTAGAAGCCCAATTGGAGGTATTATCATCCATCTTAGACTCGTACATCATTAGCCTTCATACCTTAACATACCAAATATTATAACTCAACTCTGTGAAACTAAAACTGCCATGTCAGCTGTACCATTGATGCATAGCTTCTTAGATTCTGAGAAGAAGCTTGGTCTTACTGGAAAAATTGGATTCCACTAACAAGGTTTGCATTGATGGCAAAATGATGATGTTCACATAAACACGGATTCAGTTTATAACACCTGCACTTTTACACAGATTTCCTACAGTTGTCAAGGGTAAAAAATTGAGCATGGCGGATGCAAATGTTCTTGAAACTCTTACATTGATTTTTAAAAGTGTTCATGCTCTCATCACATCAAAGGATGAATACAGAGTCATTGGGCGATAAACTGCTAATGCAAAGCTTTGAAGTCGGAGCTGCAAACAAAGCCGAATACACATAAGAAAGGAGTCGTACATAATGAAGAATCAACTTAGCTTCTATTTCCGGCATTTGCCTGCGAAACCAAGTAAATTGAAACGCAAATGCTCAGATACTTATGGCTTCAAGAACAGTCACCAAAACGCTGCCTCTCAATCCACTTGGAGCAGCAGAGCAAAAGGGCATTATTGGGCAACGATTTACTCATCCCTGTAAACCTGATTGTATGCTACAGGCTTTGGCACAGAGCCCACAAGCATCTTGGCCCAATTTAACACAGGCAGCATCCTCTTCCCTTCTTCAAAATGAAGTCACAGAGCAGGTCCCCATCAATAATTACAGCCTGTTTGTGAGCCTATGACAACTCCGAATTTGCCACACAAATTTTTTTACTATCTGGGTTGTGGCGGTAGTGTGCAAGAGCAGAGCCCATCAGAATGGAGCAGACGAACTGGAGAAAGCAGAGCCTGAGGGACAACATTTGACGATTTTTTACCGGTGGGCTTTGATTGTGGTAAACCAACAGTGAAAAAACCTATCTTGAACAAAAAGCGGCGGAATAGAAACGCACCTTACTCATCTCCGAGATCTCTGAACAAACAAAGTATAGACAGGGAAAAACAGATCCCAAGGATGCTGGCTACGGTCATATCGCCACCTAGAGCTTGAAGTCTTAGATCCGACCATGCGTATTCAAGGAGATAAGGATTCCTCCGAAATGCAAATCGCCATCGCCAGGTTATTAGGCGGTGCAGAAATTTTCCGCGACTTTTTTTCCTTCCTATTTTCCCCACTCGAGAATCTAGAGCATCAAAGAATCGAATCTTGGTGTGAATAAATTATATAGATAGATAGATAGGGCATTGAAACACTATGAGTAGATAGAGTTAAACATGTCCTCCTCCTCTTCTTTTTCCTCCATAGATGAGTGGTCATGTTTAGCTTGATCATTGTTTAGGTGGTTCCTATTCATTTCTTTACTTTGTTATAGTTATTAAATGTCATCTTTAAATTGCTTTTTATTTTATTTTTTCCTTTTTTCTAGCAGTATTATGCTTTATACAAAACCTACAATAGTCCATTGGCTACTTTTTGTTTTGGTGTGTTATGGAAGATGATGTTTTTTTTGTTTGAAAAGGAAACAAAAATTCAAAAAACATTGGCAATTTCATGAATAACCCATCAAATATATTATATAGCGCAGATCCCATAACACACCAAAATAAAAAGTTTTAACGCAAATCCCATAACACACCAAAACAAAAAGTTTCAAATTTTTTTCAATATGAAACGTGGCCATGATAACATCATCTCTTTAATAGCTTCAATAAAAGCTTATTGCACGACAATGATACAGGATAAAGGACATAACCAAGATAATCAGCTCGCCAGAGAGTATGATTTGCTGTTGTGCAAATCATGTTTTGATCAGGTGTGAAGCCCTAACAAAACTTGTCCAGAAATTTGTTGTTTTGAACAAGAAAGCTTAGCCAAATATAAGTATATCATACATCATCGGAAAGACCCAGAGGGAGCTTTCCAACGCAATAAAGAACACACAAAATGGAGTCCAGATTCAAAAGTTATGATAAAAAACATATTACCATAAAATCTGCACTTTATAAAACGGCATTCAAATTGAAAAGTACAAAAAAAAAATACCTATCTTGATAGATCTAGATCAGATCATATGCCAATAGAAAGCTTTCCAATGAGCCCAAGATTATCTAAATCTGACTTCTGTAGCTCAAGTTATAAGCGTAGAAACATGCTCTTCTTTATCTATCTTTACTGACTTAGATATTCCATACAATGTGTTGATCGGGATTTTGGCACCCGGTCAACATAAGAAAGGAGGGGGCGTGAAGGAGTATTTGTAACCTAGGGGCCTAGATTTATAAGGGCCTTTGGGATGTTTATTACAATTATTTTAAATGGCTAAGATAAAGAAGTGAAAATAGAAGGCTAAGATAAAGAGGTGAAAATAGAAGGCTAAGATGAAGGGGCATAAATCAAAGGTTGAGATGAAGAGGTTGGAATGGAAGGTGAAGATTATGGGGTGCAAAGTATTTAAAATTTTTGAGGAACACGAGTTCCCTCTCTCTCCCTGATCCAAGATTCTTGAGAGGGTTCAGAGACCTCTCTTGATCATGGATTCAGAGGCCCTCCATATTTCAGAGGCATGGAGGGCAATTTGCATTGTATTTCCTTCTCTTATTCTTATAGATTGAAGATTATTTTGGGCCCAGATTTGTTCTTAATTTCTTTCTTCTGTCCAATCCATTCTGTTTTGCATTGTAGCAGCCACTAGAATGATCCTGATTTCTGCCTTTGAGGTCGAATGGGAAAACCCGCCATCATTATGGAGGTTCTACCGAGATTCCAATCTTCCCCAGGATCATTCTTGGTGCTGCTTTCTTTCTATCCTTTATTTTTGCTATTGCCATTTGCCTTTTTCTATTGTTTTGTCCTCTATCACTCTTTTCTGCCACTGCCCATTCTGTTATTACCTGTGCTTGAAGATAATGACTTGAAGAAAATATCACTATGGTTTCAGAAATACAAGAAGCGGCTGCATCCAGAGTTTTTCAGAAGATGTGAGAAGGAAAATTCCTCACTGATTTGTTGCAGAAGCCCATCCACTTGTGGATGAGGAAATCTTCAATGCACAACAGAATGAGTCTTATCATTGTGCCATGGTCTATGGGAATGAGGAGAAAACCCTGAATGTGCATGCTCTTCAAAAAATTCATGCTCTGCCATATCCGCCTTTGCTCTGTCATGCTCATGGAGTTTTCATCACTGCTCCATCGGCTCCATCATGCAGCGAGCACACGCATGCAAACAGACAAGAAAAAAAGATGCTTCAAGAATCGCCCGACCTCTGGTTGTCATTTGCCACTTTTAGCCCTGCCCTGCCCGGAGGCGATCTTGCCCAAAACAGGGGATTTTTTGTTGTCGTTTCTTTGTTGCCACGTCCACCTTTTCCTTTTTTTTACCATAATTTCCCCTTCTGCCCCAACATTGCTTATATTGCATGAAGACACCATTTTTTGTCTGGGCGTGCCTCCACGTTTTCCTTCTTTATTTGCCACATTTTGAACATTCTTAGCCCATATTTATGATTTGCATATTTTTGTTTGGGCGAAGAGCCTTCGCTTTCCTCTCCTCCTCACCATGCCAAAGCCAAGCCAAAAAAATTGTGACCTTATTAAAATTTTATCCTTTGCCGTAACATTTAATGGTGCCCTACCCCAAGCTCTTATGCGAAATTTTTGACATCTCATTATTTCATTATTTTGACACAATATATTATCATCATTTTCTGGTGTTGGAGTACACCCTAAAACCTCCAAGTTTTATTATCATTTTATGGTGTTGGAGTACACCCTAAAACCTCCAAATATTATTATTATTCTAATTGAAAAGTACAAAAAAAAATACCTATCTTGATAGATCTAGATCAGATCATATGCCAATAGAAAGCTTTCCAATGAGCCCAAGATTATCTAAATCTGACTTCTGTAGCTCAAGTTATAAGCGTAGAAACATGCTCTTCTTTATCTATCTTTACTGACTTAGATATTCCATACAATGTGTTGATCGGGATTTTGGCACCCGGTCAACATAAGAAAGGAGGGGGCGTGAAGGAGTATTTGTAACCTAGGGGCCTAGATTTATAAGGGCCTTTGGGATGTTTATTACAATTATTTTAAATGGCTAAGATAAAGAAGTGAAAATAGAAGGCTAAGATAAAGAGGTGAAAATAGAAGGCTAAGATGAAGGGGCATAAATCAAAGGTTGAGATGAAGAGGTTGGAATGGAAGGTGAAGATTATGAGGTGCAAAGTATTTAAAATTTTTGAGGAACACGAGTTCCCTCTCTCTCCCTGATCCAAGATTCTTGAGAGGGTTCAGAGACCTCTCTTGATCATGAATTCAGAGGCCCTCCATGTTTCAGAGGCATGGAGGGCAATTTGCATTGTATTTCCTTCTCTTATTCTTATAGATTGAAGATTATTTTGGGCCCAGATTTGTTCTTAATTTCTTGCTTCTGTCCAATCCATTGTGTTTTGCATTGTAGCAGCCACTAGAATGATCCTGATTTCTGCCTTTGAGGTCGAATGATGGGGGTGTGGGAAAACCCGCCATCACAATGGTTTGGTAAAAAAGAACCTCTCATATATTCTATTCAGTTACCCAAAGACAAAGAAATTGCGCATATGCGAAAGAACAATTTCACGTAAGCGAAAAGGGTTTTGCATGAACAAAAAGGGTTTCGTGTAAGCGAAACCGATCTCGTGAAACCGTTCTTTCGCTTACACGAAATGTTGCAAAGTGTTTTGATGGTAAAATTAGAAAAATAGTACCTCGACGAAGGAGCACCGATCGTTGTTCATGTTCCCGTGGACGTGTTTCCTCTTCAAGCTCTGTTAAAGGTCGTGCACCACTTGCACGTCAACATGTCTTTGAGTATAAGTAAGTTCGTCTTGAATTGTCTGTAATTTGGGTCTGGTTGCTTCATGGATCTCTGCAATTTCCGCCTGCAATTTTCTTCGTAGAGGCATCTCTCTTGGAGATTTTCAGTGTCTTGTTCACTGGAATACAGGCTGAGCATCATTTGATGGCTTCAGCATCACTTACAGTCTACACAGCCTTCATTGCTAGAACATTGTGATGAATTTGGCAGGGGGGATGCCAATTCAGAAATCTTGTATAGAAGCCTTGAGTATTTGCTTCGATGAGCAATATGATGGCAGCATGATTGTGCTGCTCTTTATGTGCTTGCTTAAGATAGATTTAGAGAAAAAAATATAAGATTTGAGTAAACCTTAATTTCTTCCGCATTCTTGTGTCCAGGATCATTTAATTCCACTGCTTGGATTGCTTGGGTTGCTTGGTTGGGCTGCTCTACAACGCAACCCTCGATTTCTTTAGCCTTTAACGAGGCTCTGATACCATGTTATGAAATAGAATTCTGTGGAAAATTATATATTCAGAGCAGAAATTGGGGCAGGTATACATATTGCTGACGCTGAATTTGTAAGTGTTAGTGTTGCAAGTGTTAGTGTTGTTGCAATCAATAGGCCCAAGGTCAAATGGTTGAGGATGCCAGCTAATTTAAAAGGGAAGCTTTATGTTACATCAAACGAAGTAATTGGGGGAAGATTAGAAGAACAAAGGAAGGCAGAGGAGGTAGCTAAAGTTAGACTGGGAAACAAGGAAGCGAAGAAGAGGATGCAAGAAGAAAGGAAAGTCAAGAGAGAGGATGAGGAAAGAAGAGGCTAGAAAAGCAAGGGAAGAGAAAAGGATGTTAAGAGAGATGGAGAAGAATAGGAAGAGGAAGTCTTTGCATCATGTAAGCGAGATTCTCTGCAAACAAAGCCGAATACACATAAGAAAGGAGTCGTACATAATGAAGAATCAACTTAGCTTCTATTTCCGGCATTTGCCTGCGAAACCAAGTAAATTGAAACGCAAATGCTCAGATACTTATGGCTTCAAGAACAGTCACCAAAACGCTGCCTCTCAATCCACTTGGAGCAGCAGAGCAAAAGGGCATTATTGGGCAACGATTTACTCATCCCTCAGAACCCTGATTGTATGCTACAGGCTTTGGCACAGAGCCCACAAGCATCTTGGCCCAATTTAACACAGGCAGCATCCTCTTCCCTTCTTCAAAATGAAGTCACAGAGCAGGTCCCCATCAATAATTACAGCCTGTTTGTGAGCCTATGACAACTCCGAATTTGCCACACAAAATTTTTTACTATCTGGGTTGTGGCGGTAGTGTGCAAGAGCAGAGCCCATCAGAATGGAGCAGACGAACTGGAGAAAGCAGAGCCTGAGGGACAACATTTGACAGATTTTTTTTACTGGTTGGCTGAGCTTTGATTGTGGTAAACTGAACAGTGAAAAAACCTAATACTGAACAAAAAGCGACGGAATAGAAACGCACCTTACTCATCTCCGAGATCTCTGAACAAACAAAGTATAGACAGGGAAAAACAGATCCCAAGGATGCTGGCTACGGTCATATCGCCACCTAGAGCTTGAAGTCTTAGATCCGACCATGCGTATTCAAGGAGATAAGGATTCCTCCGAAATGCAAATCCGCCATCGCCAGTTGTGTCGGTGCAGAAATTTTCACGACTTTTTTTTCCTTCCTATTTTTCCCCCACTCGAGAATCTAGAGCATCAAAGAATCGAATCTTGGTGTGAATAAATTATATAGATAGATAGATAGGGCATTGAAACACTATGAGTAGATAGAGTTAAACATGTCCTCCTCCTCTTCTTTTTCCTCCATAGATGAGTGGTCATGTTTAGCTTGATCATTGTTTAGGTGGTTCCTATTCATTTCTTTACTTTGTTATAGTTATTAAATGTCATCTTTAAATTGCTTTTTATTTTATTTTTTCCTTTTTTCTAGCAGTATTATGCTTTATACAAAACCTACAATAGTCCATTGGCTACTTTTTGTTTTGGTGTGTTATGGAAGATGATGTTTTTTTTGTTTGAAAAGGAAACAAAAATTCAAAAAACATTGGCAATTTCATGAATAACCCATCAAATATATTATATAGCGCAGATCCCATAACACACCAAAATAAAAAGTTTTAACGCAAATCCCATAACTCAATATGAAACGTGGCCATGATAACATCATCTCTTTAATAGCTTCAATAAAAGCTTATTGCACGACAATGATACAGGATAAAGGACATAACCAAGATAATCAGCTCGCCAGAGAGTATGATTTGCTGTTGTGCAAATCATGTTTTGATCAGGTGTGAAGCCCTAACAAAACTTGTCCAGAAATTTGTTGTTTTGAACAAGAAAGCTTAGCCAAATATAAGTATATCATACATCATCGGAAAGACCCAGAGGGAGCTTTCCAACGCAATAAAGAACACACAAAATGGAGTCCAGATTCAAAAGTTATGATAAAAAACATATTACCATAAAATCTGCACTTTATAAAACGGCATTCAAATTGAAAAGTACAAAAAAAAAATACCTATCTTGATAGATCTAGATCAGATCATATGCCAATAGAAAGCTTTCCAATGAGCCCAAGATTATCTAAATCTGACTTCTGTAGCTCAAGTTATAAGCGTAGAAACATGCTCTTCTTTATCTATCTTTACTGACTTAGATATTCCATACAATGTGTTGATCGGGATTTTGGCACCCGGTCAACATAAGAAAGGAGGGGGCGTGAAGGAGTATTTGTAACCTAGGGGCCTAGATTTATAAGGGCCTTTGGGATGTTTATTACAATTATTTTAAATGGCTAAGATAAAGAAGTGAAAATAGAAGGCTAAGATAAAGAGGTGAAAATAGAAGGCTAAGATGAAGGGGCATAAATCAAAGGTTGAGATGAAGAGGTTGGAATGGAAGGTGAAGATTATGGGGTGCAAAGTATTTAAAATTTTTGAGGAACACGAGTTCCCTCTCTCTCCCTGATCCAAGATTCTTGAGAGGGTTCAGAGACCTCTCTTGATCATGGATTCAGAGGCCCTCCATATTTCAGAGGCATGGAGGGCAATTTGCATTGTATTTCCTTCTCTTATTCTTATAGATTGAAGATTATTTTGGGCCCAGATTTGTTCTTAATTTCTTTCTTACCTCCAATCCATTACGCTTTTTGCATTGTAGCAGCCACTAGAATGATCCTGATTTCTGCCTTTGAGGTCGAATGGGAAAACCCGCCATCATTATGGAGGTTCTACCGAGATTCCAATCTTCCCCAGGATCATTCTTGGTGCTGCTTTCTTTCTATCCTTTATTTTTGCTATTGCCATTTGCCTTTTTCTATTGTTTTGTCCTCTATCACTCTTTTTTCACACCTGCCCATTCTCATTTATTACCTCGCGGCTTGAAGATAATGACTTGAAGAAAATATCACTACGGTTTAAAATACAAGAAGCCGGTGATCCCGAGGTTTTTCGGGAAGATGTGAAAGGAAAAATTCCTCACTGATTTGTTGCAGAAGCCCATCCACTTGTGGATGAGGAAATCTTCAATGCACAACAGAATGAGTCTTATCATTGTGCCATGGTCTATGGGAATGAGGAGAAAACCCTGAATGTGCATGCTCTTCAAAAAATTCATGCTCTGCCATATCCGCACTGCTCCTGTCATGCTCCGCCAGTTTTTCATCACTCGGCTCCATCGCCCTGCTTGAGCACACCTGCATGCAAACAGACAAGAAAAAAAGATGCTTCAAGAATCGCCAGCCTCTAGTTGTCGCTGCCACTTTTCGCCGCCCCTGCCGCCCAGAATTTTTTTTGTTGTCTGTTCTTGTTGCCACGTCCACCTTTTCCTTTTTTTTTACCATAATTTCCCCTTCTGCCCCAACATTGCTTATATTGCATGAAGACACCATTTTTTGTCTGGGCGTGCCTCCACGTTTTCCTTCTTTATTTGCCACATTTTGAACATTCTTAGCCCATATTTATGATTTGCATATTTTTGTTTGGGCGAAGAGCCTTCGCTTTCCTCTCCTCCTCACCATGCCAAAGCCAAGCCAAAAAAATTGTGACCTTATTAAAATTTTATCCTTTGCCGTAACATTTAATGGTGCCCTACCCCAAGCTCTTATGCGAAATTTTTGACATCTCATTATTTCATTATTTTGACACAATATATTATCATCATTTTCTGGTGTTGGAGTACACCCTAAAACCTCCAAGTTTTATTATCATTTTATGGTGTTGGAGTACACCCTAAAACCTCCAAATATTATTATTATTCTATGGTGTTGGAGTACACCCTAAAACCTCCAAATATTATTATTATTCTGGGGTGTTGGAGTACACCCTAAAAACCTCCAAATCATTGTACTCAAATGGAGAAAAAGAAGTTGAAGCATTTGGGCGAGGGACCGCCCATTTTTTTTTAAGGAGATGTTGACCGGGATTTTGGCACCCGGTCAACATAAGAAAGGAGGGGGCGTGAAGGAGTATTTGTAACCTAGGGGCCTAGATTTATAAGGGCCTTTGGGATGTTTATTACAATTATCTTAAATGGCTAAGATAAAGGGGTGAAAATAGAAGGCTAAGATGAAGGGGCATAAATCAAAGGTTGAGATGAAGAGGTTGGAATGGAAGGTGAAGATTATGAGGTGCAAAGTATTTAAAATTTTTGAGGAACACGAAATTCCCTCTCTCCCCCGATCCAAGATTCTTGAGAGGGTTCGTGAGACCTCTCTTGATCATGAGTCCAGAGGCCCTCCATGTTTCAGAGGCATGGAGGGCAATTTGCGTTGTATTTCCTTCTCTTATTCTTATAGATTGAAGATTATTTTGGGCCCAGATTTGTTCTTAATTTCTTGCTTCTGTCCAATCCATTGTGTTTTGCATTGTAGCAGCCACTAGAATGATCCTGATTTCTGCCTTTGAGGTCGAATGATGGGGGTGTGGGAAAACCCGCCATCACAATGGTTTGGTAAAAAAGAACCTCTCATATATTCTATTCAGTTACCCAAAGACAAAGAAATTGCGATATGCTAAAAGAACAATTTCACGTAAGCGAAAAGGGTTTTGCATGAACAAAAAGGGTTTCGTGTAAGCGAAACCGATCTCGTGAAACCGTTCTTTCGCTTACACGAAATGTTGCAAAGTGTTTTGATGGTAAAATTAGAAAAATAGTACCTCGACGAAGGAGCACCGATCGTTGTTCATGTTCCCGTGGACGTGTTTCCTCTTCAAGCTCTGTTAAAGGTCGTGCACCACTTGCACGTCAACATGTCTTTGAGTATAAGTAAGTTCGTCTTGAATTGTCTGTAATTTGGGTCTGGTTGCTTCATGGATCTCTGCAATTTCCGCCTGCAATTTTCTTCGTAGAGGCATCTCTCTTGGAGATTTTCAGTGTCTTGTTCACTGGAATACAGGCTGAGCATCATTTGATAGCTTCAGCATCACTTACGGTCTACACAGCCTTCATTGCTAGAACTTTGTGATGAATTTGGCAGGGGGGATGCCAATTCAGAAATCTTGTATAGAAGCCTTGAGTATTTGCTTCGATGAGCAATATGATGGCAGCATGATTGTGCTGCTCTTTATGTGCTTGCTTAAGATAGATTTAGAGAAAAAAATATAAGATTTGAGTAAACCTTAATTTCTTCCGCATTCTTGTGTCTAGGATCATTTAATTCCACTGCTTGGATTGCTTGGGTTGCTTGGTTGGGCTGCTCTACAAGGCAACCCTCGATTTCTTTAGCCTTTAACGAGGCTCTGATACCATGTTATGAAATAGAATTCTGTGGAAAATTGTATATATTCAGAGCAGAAATTGGGGCAGGTATACATATTGCTGACGCTGAATTTGTAAGTGTTAGTGTTGCAAGTGTTAGTGTTGTTGCAATCAATAGGCCCAAGGTCAAATGGTTGAGGATGCCAGCTAATTTAAAAGGGAAGCTTTATGTTACATCAAACGAAGTAATTGGGGGAAGATTAGAAGAACAAAGGAAGGCAGAGGAGGCAGCTAAAGTTAGACTGGGAAACAAGGAAGCGAAGAAGAGGATGCAAGAAGAAAGGAAAGTCAAGAGAGAGGATGAGGAAAGAAGAGGCCAGAAGAGCAAGGGAAGAGAAAAGGATGTTAAGAGAGATGGAGAAGAATAGGAAGAGGAAGTCTTTGCATCATGTAAGCGAGATTCCTGTTTGGAGTAAGAGATGCAAAAGAAGTACAAATCTTAATTGCAGAAATGAGAGCATGATGGAGAGCATGAGCAGGTTAAGTCAAATGAGATTGTTGAACATGTAAAGGAACAGAATGTTAATAATTAGGTTATCGTACAAGACAATATGTGCATTAGCCAATCCTTGGATTTACTTGTGAGTCTTCCTATAGATGATGGACCTGGAAATATTGACACTGTTATACTGAAACCTCTAAGAACGGGACCAAAACTTTAGACAATGTGTATAGAATTTGCACATTTGAAATATCTAAATATGATTTAACTTTGTAAATCTATTTGTTCTATGCATTCTAAATCAAAGGAATTCAATGTATCTTATGCAGCATTCAATGTGTTTAATTGTATTTCTCTAGTAAACTAAAATTTAGGTACTCTTCATTTAAGTTAATTAACTATTTTTAAATTTCACAAAGTGATAAATCGATTTTGTTTTGCTAGCCAGCATCTTAAGCTAGTTGACCTTCAAAAGAAGGTTAATTGGAGGTTCAAATCCGGCAATGCTGAATTAGATTAATTGTAGTCTGATTGTGTCTATTACAAAATGTTGTTAAAATTTTGGCATCACTTCTATGGTAATGTGCTTCTCCAAATAGTTGAATTGTAAGAATAATTGTTATCTACTTAGTTCACTAATGTAGGTAATTCAGTGCACCAACTAGAAGCTAGGGTATCACCATCTGCAGGTAAGATGTGTACTAGTAGAAGATCTTCGACGCACCAAATATAGGTAAGAAGTGCACCATGAGGGAGAATGCACGTGCCATGCTAAAACGCTCCATGTGGTGACAGCCATCACCATGAAAGTGGTAAGACCCCCTTTAGTTAGCGCTGTTGCATCGATACTTCTACTGAATGTTTTGGCACAAAAGCTTCATGTTCTGATGCATTACATAATAGAGCGTATTTTAGAACTGAAATTTAAGTGTATGATCATTCCCATTAATGAGGTGGATCAAATTTATGTTAGGTGCACCAATAAAGGGGACCCTACCTTAACAAGCATGAGTATTTGAGATTTCCATCTTCAGCAAGATTAGCTCTTAGGTTGCTCATTAACTTTTGCCTTTGAATTTTTTTTTTGTTGCTTTCATACACTATACCATAAATAATAATTGTCCCATGGCCAAAGCTTCCAAGTATTTATCATTCGCTTATTCTTGCTTATTCTTACAATAGAATAGGCTGGAAATAGAATAGGTATAAGAGTGTTAGCAAGAAAGGGAATGAAAAGTGTTAGGGGAACTATTCCAAATAATAGAGAATGGATGACGGTCGTATACTGTGTCAATGCCACAGATTTTAAACTCCCAAATCTTTATATCTTTAAGGGTAAGAGGATGAATGGAAATTTAACTTGCTGGCAGGTTGTGAACCTGGAGCCATAATGAGCTATCAAAAATCTGCATGGATGACAGATCAATTCTTTTGTGCTTGGCTAGATCATTTTAGAAATACAGTTCCTGGTGGAATTTCCTTGCAAAGACCCCATCTTCTAATTATTGATGGTCATGGAAGCCACGTTACCATCGAAACCATATTGAAGGCCAGAAACATAGGACTCCATATTCTTTTGCTTCCTACACATACCTCTCATAGATTACAACCTTTAGATGTGTCTTATTTTGTACCTTTCAAATCAGCTTTTAGAAGACTTAGAGGAGCATTCATGCATGCACGATATGGTGTGGAGCCAACCAAAGAAGATTTGGCAACATTGGTTTCTGATGCGATCATTAATTCTTTTAGTACAATTAATATCTCTGTAGGGTTTTCCAAAACTAGTGTTTGGCCATTTAATGAGCAAGCTGTGAGCCCTGATCCAGTTGCTGATAGGTTAGCAAGAGAATCACAATCTGCATCAGCAAATGCAGATGAAACATTAGATAATGTAAATGTTAAAAATGCAGTAAATGAGCAGGTCACAGCAAATCAGCAAGTAGAAGTTACGAAAATGTAGATACTGTTTCAGATGCAAATGTAGGGGCAGCGGTGTTAATTTCAGATCAAAATTCACATGGAGCAGATTTAGATGGCGCAGCAGGTACCTCAGGAGCAAATTTAGATGCAGGTACTTTAGGAGCAGAAATTGGGGTAGGTATACATCTTGCTAATGCTGAAGTTGTAAATGTTAGTGTTGCAAATGTTAGTGCTGCGGCAATCAATAGGCTCAAGCTCAAAAGGTTGAGGATGCCACCTAATTTAAAAGGGAAGCTTTATGTTACATCAAAAGAGATAATTGAGGGAAGATTAGAAGAACAAAGGAAGGCAGAGGAGGTAGCTAAAGTTAGACTATAAAAAATGGAAGAGAAGAAGAGGATGCAAGAAGAAAGGAAAGTAGCAAAAGAAAGAAAGAGGATGAGGAATGAAGAGACTAGAAAAGCAAGGGAAGAGAAAAGGATGTTAAGAGAGATGGAGAAGAATAGGAAGAGGAAGTCTTTGCATCATGTAAGCGAGATTCTTGTTTGGGGTAAGAGATGCAAAAAAAGTGCAAATCTTAATTGCAGAAATGAGAGCATGATGGAAAGCATGAGCAGGTTAAGTCAAATGAGATTGTTGAACATGTAAAGGAACATAATATTAATAATTAGGTTACCGTACAAGACAATATCTGCATCAACCAATCCTTGGATTTATTTGTGAGTCTTCCTATAGATGATGGACCTGGAAATATTGACACTATTGACTCTCAAGAGGATTTTGAAACCTCTAAGAATAGGACCAAAACTTTAGACGATGTGTATAGAGCTGAAGCACTTGCACATTTGAAATATCTCAATATGATTTAACTTTGTAAATCTATTTGTTCTATGCATTCTAAATCAAAGGAATTCAATGTATTTTATGCTGCATTCAATGTGTTTAATTTATGAAAGCTAGAAGCCATAGCTGGGAATGCGTCATATAGGAATTTCTCAAAGCCTGGCTATGGAGGAAAACCGTCAAGCTATCAAAGACCAAGTAATGATTCTTGGGGAGGCACATATCAGTTCAGAGTCTTGATGTATTTTGATTAGACAAATATGTGTTGTGATGTTTGATGGTAAGCTGGATAATTGAATAATGAATTAAGGATGATGATGTTTGATGGTAAGCTGGATAATTGAATAATGAATTAAAGATGATAAACCATCTATGAAATCGGATATATGCTGATATAAATGGCATGTGCGAAGTAGGTTGTACATGCTCTAGGATTTTTAGTTCATGACAGAGTATATCTTGCTAATAATCTGAAAACCTGGTTGTAGTTAAGGCTGGTCAAGGTCTGACTTTACATCATTTAAGGATTCAGCTTATGTAAGTCTAAAACAGGGAATAATATGAAAGGTATGTGAACCATTCGATTCATGGTTGTTACATGGTAGATGGCTGTAATAACAAGGTAAGTATTTCTGAATATTTTTTAGTATTTGAGACTATGGTATATAATTATTACAATAAATAATTGGCCTTTTGTTCTCTAACTTTGTGTGGCTTAGCATATCTGCCATAAGCTTTGCCAAAATTAGGTGAAGGGTGATAAGCCAAGATGTTCTTTAGCTTACCTGTCGCCCCTTTCCTTATTACCATTATCATGCTAATATTGGTCTGTTTACGTGCAGGTAACCAGGACATCTTTTCCTATTTCTTTTTGTGAAGGTTTTGTTGTAACACAAATTTAGCTACAAATATTGGAGTAGTGAGCTGATTTGCTGCTTGAAGTGAAGATTGATTATGCTGATTTTTCTCGTATGTTGGTGAGATCTTTCGAATATCACATCTTAAGGATTACTTGGGATGTTCAAAGTGTTTGAAATTACATAAAATAAAGTAGAATCTGACTTGTGACAGCAAAACAGAAATAAAGAGGTTCCTATAATATGAAATAAAGCATAGTCTATATTATAAGAGAGTTTGGGCACATACATACTACTGATGTATGTAAAAGTTATGGTGTTATGGTGCATGTATATATAAGATGCATAAATAGGAGGTCCTACAATGTAAGATGGTATGATAGAATAAGGAAGGAAGGAAGGGAGGGAGGGAGGGAGGGAGGAGGGGAGGGAGGGAGGGAGGAGGGAGGGAGGATATTTTAGTCCCGCGGAGGCCAACCGCCTAGGCAGTGATACAATATAGCGAAAAGTTTCCAAACACAAAGAAAACCACGAAACCCCATATAATGTGTCTCTACCACTAGGATGAAAAAACCCCCCATGTGAGAGAAGCCACGCATTTGGGGCGAGGAGGCTATCACAGGAAAACAAAGTTCCTGTCTTTGTAAGGGACTCCTGACAGTGGAGACTTGCGGGAATGTAGGATGCGTTGCAAGCGGTAGAAACGGCAGGCTAAATAATTGTATCTGGGAGCGTAGGGATGTGCTCGGATGTGTGGGCATGTCATAAGGCATGGTGTTTAAATGTACTATCTGCATGTGGCAGCAGCAGGCTGCCATAAGACACCTCATTATGGGCCAGCACATGCCAACACAAAACGCGGCCTGCCACATACCCTCTCTAGCTTATCCCAAGTACCCACTTGCTAGCCGTAGCCCCAGAGACCTCACCCCATCTGTATCACCCCAGTTCCACAGTGCTTTCGGGGAACTGGGGTAGTAGCTGCGTGCTGTCAGTCAATACGTATGACTATTGCATTGCATAGAACTTGTCCTTTGCTGACCCTTCTTTCTACGCGTTCATTCACGCGCAGCGATGATTCCCGGATACTTAAGGTCCTTACAACTTCCATCCTTTGTCCTCTGTAATAGAAGTCTAGGATATCATGCTCTTGTGACGGGATTGGCAACAACTTGGTTTTCTCTTGGTTGGCCATCATTCCTGCTATAAATTATTTTGGAAATAATGTTCATCGCCGTGGAATGTGGCTCATGCGCCCTAGGGCATTATCGCGAAGGCTGCCGCACCGGTGGTAGGAAGAATGCATACGGCGCAGGCGTTGGCAGAAGACATCTAAATTCTCGGGCAATATGGCCATGGCAAAATGGCTCGGTGGCTATACTTGCTTGACCGTTTTATGTAACCCTTGGCTCATTTTGGCCGCGTATATTACTGAAAATTTTGTTTCCATGCTTATAAGGCGAGGCGTTATACCCATAATCGCATTCAATTCATGCATTTTGGTGTTGCAAATTAATAATGTAGCGGTGAGTTCGTTCCATAACGCGGTGAGGGTCTCTGGCGTTAGCGGTGAGTAGGCCACCTGCAAAATAGAATAAAGAATAACATCATTCCCCACAAAAATTGAAAAAGGGCGTTTGCGGGTCAATGAGTTTTAGTTTTCTTGATTTGAAGGTTCTTACCCAGGTCCGGCAGGTTTGAAGGTCTACCGGTTCAAGGCCTTTAATGATTTTGCGAGTTTATAGTTCTTTAAAAACAAAGAAGTTTTCATCGTTTTTGCAAATATCCCTTAGAAATTGTTTGTGCATTTGGGAAACCAGGTTGAAGAACGAGACGGTGCCATGGTGGGATCCTGCTGAGAGGCTAAGAAGGAAAAATGCCATGCACCCAAGGAAGAATCTGCGAAGAACATCCATTGCGGTAGGAAGCTACCATGAATTCGGCTGAAGACGCCTCCCGCTACCCCAAAGCCACTGCATGGTTTAAGAGTTTTTGCCGGATTAATAGTTGTAGATGGTTTGATGTGAATCTTCTCCTCTTTTAAATTTGCATCCATCTTTTCAGGGGTTTAAGTTGGCCCTCTCTCTCATTGCTTTCTGGCTCTAGGTTTTAGGAAGTTAGGCGGTGCTACATATCTAGAACCCATGGGCAGGTTCATCCACGCATGTGGCAGCTGGCCTCTTTTGAGGGTAGTTTTTTTTGGGGTGGGATATGTTTCTGACATGATTTGTGGCTATAAGGATGGTTCTTGGGTATCTTTCCCGGGTGCATGGCATTTTTCAGCTAGCCCTCTTAAGAGGGCAGGATACAGGCATCTCATCTTTGCGCTGATCCTTGAGCCTCCTGCGGTGAGTAGAGGAAATACGCACGAACAATTTCTAAGGGATATTTGCAAAAAGCGATGCCACAGCTTTGTTTTAAAGAACTATAAACTCTGTAAAACTCTGACAATGGCCTTTGGGAGGCGGTAGACCCTTAAACCTCGTTGGATCACGGCGGGAACTCTCCCTCAAATCATACAAAAAACTCAAAACCCCATTGGATCATAGCTGCCTCCCACTTTCAATTTTGTGGGGAATGGAGGTTGGTTCTCCATTCCTGTTTTGCGGGTGGCTACTCCACGGCTAATGTCGGGACCCATGCCAGCAGGGGGTAGGTCCAATCCCATTTTCCCTATACATTATTATTTGGAATGGGAACACTTGAAAATGTGAATAATAATTGCATAGATTATTTATGGAGGATTAAAAGCATTTGGATGTTAATGTGAGCAGCAATGGCCTTATGGTCCTCAAAGACCATTATTTTAAAGTGCTTTTGGGTTGCCTAGAGGCAAACCCTACAGCTCATATGGGTTTTTAGCATATTCTAAGTATATGTTAAAATATCCTAGAATCACGTAAAAGCGCTTAAACTTGTTGACTTCTATAAGCTAGCGTCGCAGGTATTGTTAAGCGGCAATTTGTCCAAATTGGCTAACGGCTTCCATATTCTATAGGCTGGCTGTGTCCTCCTGATTCCGCAGGGCCTCGTGCCAAGATCCAAAAAAGCGAAGAAGCGAAGTAAAAGTCAATGACTCAAAAGAAGCGAAAGAAGGGGTTGATCACATGCTTGGTGGAAAAGCACAACTAAGAATGTGTTTTTACCTCGATTACTGAGATCTCCCTATGCTCCGGGGGTCTTAATTGTAGAATTAGGTTTCAGATTCTTATCTGGAAAAATTGAATGGTAGATTTGTGGCACTGAGCCTTTGTATTTGTGATTAAATTGGAGCTTGCTTTCTTGGCAAGCTTTCTTAGGTATCATGAAGGTCTTGTTCTTGGCGTCAATTTAGCTATGTTGGCCCTCTTGCTTTCTTGTTTGTGAAGTTTGAGAAAGAAGGAAGAAGCGTTTGGCCTAAAAGCTGAGTATATTGCTTAACATGTAAATTGCAGTTATTTTGATCATTTGAACACCTAGACTAGACCCTAGACTAAGATTATTTCCTTGTCACATATCCTTTCTATTGTTTTCTTTGGTAACTTTATAAAGCGCATTCGTGCAATGCATTTTAAATAACAAGTTGTGCAAGGAAAGGCGGAGTTACGAGGACACTTGAATTCATATGATTTCAAGCTGCAAAATATTACTGCTTTAGAGATGACGTGGTTATCATCCTGCGCTGATATTCGGCGTAAAAAAGTTTGCAATCACAGCGGGGCAAATCGGTACGCGCGATTTAATCTCCATCTTTACGTTCTTGTGCTTATTGACCATCTTATCCTCTTGTCATATAACGGATGTTTGTTATCACGACTTAAACTAGTATGCCCAAAAATAATCTTTGCCTAAAATTGATTTACCCAAATGATCATAGGCAAAATGATAATTGCCTATATATGATATTGTATATGATATGATATTGCTAGAAATGATAGTTTAAACTCTAATTAGACATGAACGGCCAGCTAGTCTTTCAAACCCGGCTAACCGTTGTGCAAGGTATGAGTGTAAGATAAATATTATGGCGGCTGTTGTGAAATTAGGGTGTGCTTACAGAGATGTTGTTTTGGCATTGGTGTCAGTAATTACGATCTACAAGCCGCATAAGAGGATTTAGAGCCAAGTGCATGGAGGCAGAGATATAGTAGAGGTTTGAAGTAAATATTTTTGATTCTACGGTTTCATTCAAGCCATTTACCCTCCAAATTTTGGAGAGGGGCAACCCATATAGCACCTTGTTATAACAACATCTTGGCCTTGGATATAGGAATATCTTATGGCGAGTATGGAAGATCTTGTAAAATTTTCTACAATCAGAGACACGATAAACCTCACAAGTTTGAGTTTGGTATTGTGGGAGGGCAGTCTGCGCCCAATGGTTAGGACTACTGATTTTATTCATGCGTATTGTATGAAAAAGGGTATGTTTGGCATGTTTGGCGACTTAATTGCATTTAGTGGTCTATTTTGAAATTTTGTTTTGCGGTTTTTGCTATTTGTTTGGGCTCGGATTTCTAGGACATGGATAAGTCTACATGCGCTATCTGTTTAAGCCTTGAGCTTGGCCGGATTGTGCGGGGGAAACGTAAGTAGGCAACGGGCTTCATTCTTTATTATGCGTGTTTGAGGCTGCGGTTCTTTGGGTGAATAGGGGGAGATCACGGTATTTACTTGGAAGGCATGCATGCAATGCATTAGTAGGCATCAAAAGATAATGCAGTAGGGGGAGAGTAGAAGGCGTTCACAAGATCAGATAAACAGAGGCAAAGCTTCTTGGTTTAGAATAGAGTTGCCAGCTTCTTAGGTGGCGAGGGAGTGTGGAGGAAGCGTGATTGTTTAATAGAGTGACATGGATTTATAGCGGAGGCGGCAAATACGAAATAAGGGCCAAGAAGATCGATATTTTGAGTACCACAGTGGGAGATAGATTTACTTCGAAGCGGACACATTTCCTTTCCTTGATTGGCTTGGAGTCAGGATGCTATTCTTTTACGATCTTTTGGGATAATTTTAGTAATATTGAGTGGTTTAGGCTACGAAATGGGCCATGAGCAGTCAACTAGGCTCCAACTGGCTATGGGAGTGATTATATTTTTGTCAAAATTCTTTAAGAGCTACTCACAGTTGCCGTTGATTCTTTGGAAGCGGATTGGCGGGGATCTGGTAGCGGCTGGATTGGCGAACTTCATTCGACTATTGGTTGTTGGAGGTGTTGAAGAATAGAATTGTTTGTTGTATCTGTTATATTAGAATGTGAATAGGTGTGTAATGGTGATGTCTGCGAGATGTCTTCATTTTGAATACCATGCACATATATGAGAGGAGTTTTGATTTAATGAATGGTAAAATTAAATGTTTATATATTGAAAAATATTTAGAAAGTGGCAAAGCATTTTTGTGATAAAAAAACATTAAATTTGTTGATTTGTGATGCCGGGGATATCTTGAAGATCAATGGCTCACATTGAATCCTAAGATCAAACCGCAAACTATGAAAAAAGATTATTAGAGGCGATACTTTTACCCAATTCGTCTTGTATTGGGAGGTATTTTGGCGATGGTTGAAACTATGATTTTAGTACTCATATCTAATGCCTCATCGATCATAGTTGCTGAAGGGTTAATATGACCAAATACAAACCATCATCCAGAAATTTAACACGGGGGTATGTGGCGAGGTGGCACAGGCCCGAACTCTGGCCGTGACAAAGGATGGTGGTTGTTGAAGTTGCAAAAGATCCCTTCTTACAGCACAGTCTGGCGGCCCAAATTCGTCTGGCGTGCTTTACGGTGAGTCATCCCGACACGAGATTTGTCTGTATTGGTTTGAAGCGGTAAGCTCCTCGGCAAGCCATCTCTCCCTAGGGATGAGCTTGGTGCTCTGTTCTATAATAAAGTGGCTCCACCAGAACCTCCCGTATGGAAAATTTCTTCATGCTTGTCCTGGTTGCTCCTTCCTCCTATGGATCCCCCTAAGTCGGCCGGTTTTAGAGTATTTTGGAATACTAGGTTGGGAGAGAGGATGGGTATACTGGCCCCCTACTTTTACCAGCGTATCTTTCCTACTCAAATGGAAGAAGCGGTGAGACAATTCAATTACAACACTTGTGGATTAATGGCGGATAAGGTCTCTTGGTCTACATTCAAGAGGATTAATCTTGAACCGAAGGTAATGGTAAGTCTTGAAATCCTTGGGAAGGTCACTAATAGAAGCGGTATTGTGGGGTGGGAGATGCAGGTATCACGATAGAGTCATCGGTCACGGTGTGAGAAGGATCTATAGGGATGCATGCGAGGATACCTCATAGCGAGAGATTAGGCTTGGGTTAGTTTGAGACGCAAAACCTTCTTGTCCAACTCACGGAAATCTATTTGCTCTAGGAGATTGAGTTCTTAGGATGGTTAGCTCTTCAAGAGTTAAGCACTAAGGAAAGACTATTTAGAAAGGGAATCTCGGTGATGATAAATGCCCATTGGGCTACTTGACTCTTGAATCTAGCTAACGCATCTCTTCTTACGTCACGGTCGCTGAATTTTGGCAATGAATTACGTCCTATCATTGGTATCATGCTGCAGCCAACTAGTACGGCGGTCGGTCCTCGCTCGCGGCGTTTATATATTGGCGCCTTCACGGTGAACACGGCACTGCAGGTTATCTAAACACTGGATTGTGATATGGCTTTAGGTGGACAAAGGGATCTCGTCGATAAGCTAAAACTCTTTTCAAATATAGGTAAACTCGATGGCTTTGTCTCATCCGCGGGGAAGAAAGGCTTCGAAATATAATAAAGGCCTTGACGACAAAGTTGGAGCATTTGTGGTAGGGTTCTATTCTCGCCAGTGCCGGGTGGATAACGGTAATTCAGTTGGATCCTTGAGGAGGTTCCTCGCCCGGTGGATCCCACGTCTTGGAGCGAATTTTGGACCCTCTATAGTACCCACTCTAGGTGAAGAAGAAGATTCTGTAGAAGTAGCCTTCTAGTGGGAAGGCAGTAGAGGCGGCTCTTCTTATAGTACTTAGGGATTTCACGCCAACTATATCTCCCCTCTTGGTCAATGTGTGTCTGTCATGGTGTGTGTGACATGTCAGAGGTCCTATTTTGGAAATGCGAAACTTTTGGGCAAGTTCTTGCTGAAGAGCATGGGATGCATCAGCCAAAACAACAAGAGGCGGATGTGATCAGGCCCAGGAAACCATAGCGCCTTTGTGGGGCCCGAATCAGCAGGATAAAACTTGACCCTTTGTTCTCCTAATCCCTCGTCAGCCATTCTGTTACCTATATTTCTTGATTCTAAATTTGCCTCTATCCATTTATCCATATCATACTTGTGAGTTCTAGGTCAGCCCATTTTGCTGTAAGTCAACATGGATTTTTCAATCCGTATCATTAATAGATATAGAGGAGTTTCATAATTTCATCTAGAAAGTGCGCGGTCTTGAGGATTATGCATCAAGAGCCAGATCAAACATAGTCAAGCTTTTGAGCTATCATGGTGCACAGGTTGCTGCCGTTTACTTAGCCACTGTAGATTAAAATTTATGTTGAACACACAAAAATCATTACAAATAGAATGTGTCTTTTTAAATAGAATGCTTGACTTGCAGAATTGAAGTTATTATTCACCAAAATTGAAGAGCACCCCAATTTGCGTTTTAAGGAATAATGGAATCACCACCTTTTCATTCAGCAAATGGTAGCATTTCCTCAGCTGTATATAAGCAGTTTCAGATTCATCGCTGCGTCATTAGCACCTTTTATTTCCACGCGTTTGAAAGCTTCTAGTTTTAAGCATTTCTTCTGCTTACCTTTTTAAATGTCATCCTTGAAATCATGACCATCTTTCCACCTTCCTCAGCACCTTGTTTGTGTACTTGGTACCTTCTAGGCAAGTAATACTCTGGGAACTGGGACCTCTATTCAACATACTCACTTGACTAGTACTTTTATATGGGCGAATATCCTCCATCTTTATTCCACTATCTTGACTTCTATACATCCCGATTATACCGATGTAGGCATGCAAGATCAACTATTTCACATTCCTCAGCAGTTGATGTTCTTAAAGTTACTAACATACCAGGCTGTATAACCTCTAATTTCCTAGGTTCAATAATCCCTTCACATGCATCTGAGTCTCAAGCACTTTTGCAAACTGAATGCAATGATGGAATTCTGCAGTCAGTGCCGATGCACAGGCTCATCTTCAGCGTCTATATTTAGAAATGTTATTGCAATGACAACAAAGAGTGCAGATAACCAACCTTCAGAACAAAAGTCTAGCATTTCTTCCTTAGGTGAATTTGAGATTCAGGAATTCTTTGATGTGTGTAATGTCTTCAGAACATATTTTTGCCCTACAAATGGGCAGAATGGAACATGATAAACTCCTCTTTGCAGAAGCCTCAGAGACAAATAAGCTGCATATTTAAGTTCCTGAGGTAAAATTTGTTTGACAACAATCTTATGAACTAATCTCAAAAGCAAAGATAATAGTACCCTTCTAATGATTATATATTGGATTCTATAAGCGAAACACTGTACCTCCTTAGAGCCGTATACATCTTGCTCAGAAGTAAATGTCTTAGACTCCTGCAGCCATGCACATCTTCCAAAGCGGTGGCTGTATATAATATACAGGGTGTTAGCAAGTAAGTATCAATTTTAATCCATGCATAAAGCAGTAGTACTGTACCTATAGAAGCAATGGAAACATGACAATAGCTACATGATGAGGCATCTCGCTTTCCTGTAGCATCAAAGCGGCGCCAGAGTAAGCAAGAAACTGCAATCACCTTCAGGAAATTCAAATCCAGGCACAATGTCTAATGCTGCCTGTATCAAGCAACAAACAGTTTGTGGAATTCATCGCGCAATCTAATTGTAGCACAAAAGGAACTTAAAAAGCCATTGGCCCTCCCTATATAAGCTATATACTTGAATTGATAGTACGTACATACCTCACAGATAGCCACCAACATTGGACTGTTGGATAGGTCCTCAGCTTTCCTTACGAGGATAAGAGACGATTTTGCCTGTCACCTTAGGCATCTAACCCTTTTGTTGATATCAACTGCAAATTGGGTGGCACTCTGGGATACTGATGCAAAAGCTGTAAAGGATTCCTGACGGTTTCAAGCATACACATCTACCAACCTGAAGGCTTGCTTTGATCACCAGCTGAAAGCAACAAACTAGAAAACAGAATGTCAAAAATCAGAGCTTTCTGACTCCCACATGGATTCTCTTTTACATCATAAAATAAGTAAGTACGATGCTCCATTTTAGTACTCAGGTCTAAAAACTGAAGGAAAGCGGCCTGTTGAGAAATGTCGTCATTGCTGTTCGAGGGCTTAACAAGAACTTACGGACATGTTTGAGGCGAGCACTGTAACAGCAGTCGCTACCTGGAGCAGCCTCCATCCAATTCTTCTTGGAGCTCTTCCATGGCCAGGATGTTCTCGCACGATCGGCTGCCCTGAATGGACATACAAAAGGTAGAGGGTATATGGCTATATGTTGGCCGATGCTTGGTTTCTAGAAAATAATAGAAGTGCTCAAAGAGAGTGGAATATTAGCATACATAAACTTCTAATTATTTTGTTTCACGTATTTGAGGAGATTATTTCACCTATGGTTGAGGTACAATTTTGGTATATCGAAATGGTATGTGGGCGGTATTTTTGCTTGTTGGTAGGGAAGTGGTTACGTGTTTTGGGGATAGGTGATTTATCAGTCTGGTTTGGAAATAGAAGGAGAAAAGATACGGATGTGCATAGTTTAGAGGATAGGAAGATAAGAATAAATACTTCGCTGCTTTTAGAGCCGGATCCGTGAGGCAGGCGGCGTTAAAACATGGCTCAGTTACAGTGGGGATTACGGTGAGTCTACGGTGTGGAAAGAGGATGAAAGAGCACTACGCCTTCCGCAGGAAATGGAAGGGCGAGCTACGTACGAGGTTATGCGAGGCGTTAAGTTATTGAAATGGCTGCGTTACTAAGTTATCGCGAGATTTTGAAGTGGATGTCACGTATTCAGTCGAGTATGAGCTTAAATCTAGTTAGGCCCGGTGTAAAGAGATTGAAGCAGCTTTGAGTATGGTACCGTTGGCGATTAAACCGATTTAGCCCTAATGTACGGTGAGTAGCGGTGTGAGTTGTGTTCGGTGGCTTTAGTGTGGCGAAGACTTGCAAAGATTCTGCTTTCGAGGAGGGGCGAAAGCCTTTGGGGAAACAAAGCAGCTATGGTTTGTGATCATAGGATTTGAACCATAGGATTTGTCATCCGTTTTTCTCTGGCCGAAATGTTGTTCATATCCAGGTGGATTTGGAACAATTCTATGAATATCTGAGAATCAAGCCGACGATCCAACCTCGCAAAAAAATCCATAAGAAATAATAATTAAGCATATACACATATACACAATTACAAAAGAAGTGCATGTATTAGTTTCTCTTGTATCTGAGAGCAAAAACTGTACTGCACACCCCGCAGCATCATTTGCTTATATCCAAGCCCCTGTCACCAAAGGCTACTACATGCTCCAGCCCTACAGCCAACCCGCCAGCCCCAGCCCTGCTTTGGGACGGCGGTATTTAATGCCGATAACGGCGACTACATTCGGTAACAGTAGCGGCTTTCGATAACTGGGGAAGCTGTTCGCTTCCTCTCCGGTTTTCGAGCAGTCGCGGCAGCACCACCGGTCCCGAAAAGAACATATTTCTGTCCAGAGAAGCCATGCGCATCCCTCTTCTTCGCTCTGTTCAAACCGTAGGCGATCCTGCACTCCATCTCCCGCTTAATGCGAACCGGTAACAGGCAAAAATGCAGATCACCATCTTCGACCCCATTGCTCGCTTCCATCTGAGCCCCTATTTCGGTGAAATACCACTGAAGCTCTGAGCTGTATTCCAGAGAGCTGTAACCGCTAATATTCCCGCCTCTTTGAACGCCTATTCGACACTAAGGAGCGGCGTCAAACTTGACATATAAGCCGCCAATAGCATAAGCCCGCGCAACAATGTTCATTCGGGCGGCCATAAATCCCGACCATGAGCTCCGTGAGGCGGCGACGCGGTGCAAAGGCTGTATCTTCGTTCTTTAGTTAACATCGATGGCGAACTTCGGCTTTGGGTGGTCTTCCCATCATTTGAATCTTTGATGCTTAAGTAACATCTACTGCAACATGATGTGAAAGATCCTCTTGGGTGCGGCATTCTGTTGTTGGCTTCTTTGTCAACAACCTTCATTTGATAGATATTGTCTTGAACTGTCGGAAGTCTGATATCGGTAATCACGAGTTAACCTTAATTGCGGTGTCGGCAGGAACGATGCTGGGCTGAGAACGATATCTCAGGAAAGCTGGGGACTATTTAACGATCCCATTGCTGATGACGTATTGAAGACTGTAAGTACGTATGGAATTCGGTAGCGTATGAGGGAGGGCCAATGACTTTTTAAGTTTCACATTTGGTCAGACCGCGATGAATTCCTGGCTGTTTCGTTGCTGATGCGTAACCAGCTGAATTTCCTATTGTTGCGTTTCTGTTTGCTTTTGGCTTTTGGAACAGGCCTTACCAGCGTATCCCCGCTTTGTGCGCCGGATAAAAGAGCCGATGTATGCGGCCGCTTTTAACGGAAGCGTAACTGCCGAATTACGTTGCTAGAGCAGACCGATGATGTTTCGGCAGTGTTTCGTTTATGGAAATTCGGCTATGCCAGCCAGAAGGAGCCTTTAATCGGCGCGGTGGTTAACCAGATTGTTACGTTGCGTCATGTTTCGGGGCATAATATGCGGCTTATTTGTCTGCAGTACTGCAAAAAGAAAGGAGCGATCATCGTTTCTGCCGATTTGTGGGCAAAAATTTCACGAACATTACACATCCGAAATTCACCAGTGCAGGAAATGAGGACCGGGCTACCGTTGACCATCTGCGCTTCAGCTGTTGTCGTTACTGTCAGCGTTCTAAATATGGGCGAAGATGAGCTACGGCATGAGCGCGACTGCGGGCCTAAACAAAGCGTGCCAATTTTGCAAAGTGCCAGCTCGGAACCCGAACACAGAAACCAGAGGACCCCATACGGCATGACCAGCCAACGGCATCAGCACCGCTGATAACCAGTAATTCTTGCGTAGCATCATCACCTGAGAATAGTGAGATCAGGATATTAGCTCCTTGAACGAAGGCATTTCGCGAGGCGTGAAACAGAGGTCGATTCAGAAGAACATTTAGAAACGGCAACGGGTAGAAGAAGGTGGAAAATGTGTCCGGGATGACATTTAAGGTGGCAGAATAGAATGTGGCAAGCTGGCGACATGAAGATGAGAATCACTGAAATGCTGTACAGCACGGTACCGTTGATTATGGAAAAAGGTGATATTCCATTATTCTGGCAGAGGTGAGATGGCTCACCTTTTGATTACTGCGAAGTCATTCTGTTTAAGACTTTCATTTGTGTGTTTGTCGATGACCCCGGTATCGCCAGGCTGTCTGCGATATCAATGTACGGCAACTGCAAACGGCATGTTTTGTCTGTCTGCGGCACCTGGTGAGTATGGCTTTCACCATCGATAATGATACCGGTTATCGACGGCATATGGCATTCATCTGGGTAATATTAAGTCTGGGAATCAGAAACTGCTGGTGAAATAGAACGGTAGGGCGGTTATCGCTGCCGTGATCTTGCCCGCAGGCGTCGTGAGTTTCGATGCTGATCGCCTAACTGTTTAAGGTGGCTGATCGATCGTTTCTTTTAGGGCGAAACTGCCCCAAAAGCACCAGATGCCCTGAAATGGGGCAACCGAACGGCACTAGCACAACGGTATTAGCTTCTCGCGGGCAAATATTGTTTCAATTCAGCCTGGCAAAATCATTTTTTTGATGATATGTGCTATGTTAGAGAGGTATAGAAATGCTCACAATAATCAGAAGGAAATTGAAATCTGGCTGAAGGCGGGGCCTCGTCTTCTAGTCTTCTTTTAGGAAATTGAACATAGAGGGTCGTCGTTCGTGCGAGCCATCTGAGGATGATTAGTTCCTATGAGATCAACTGGCACTGCGTTGTCACCGATGGCTTTTGAAAGGTGGTTCAGCGCTTTATTCCTGTTCCGACGCTTCTCTTGTGATCAAAGCTTCGGCTCCACTCATGAAGAGTTTTTAGCTTGTAAACGGTATGATCTAGCGGCAGCTGACCTTCTAGGTAACCCGATGCCGATTCACGAATCAATAGCTGGCGATTAGAGTGATGAAGGCGAATCCTGGCCCGGCTGTTGGCATGACTGCCAATGAAGAACTATTCGCTCGTGCGAAGATCGCGTTGATGAGCGGCGGCAATGAATGCAGCCTGGTCTTTCGCCAGTGGCCCAGCGGAAGCCCCAACCATCTCACAGAAGCAAATGAACAAGTTGAATGGTACTGATGATGCCAGGCAACTTGAAGCTATTCTTTCCGATTTACATCTCTATACTGGCGTAACGTTTACCCAGTAAATTCGGCTTGCATTGTTTAATACCGTGGGATGTTCACCAATGCGGTCACTTTTTGGTTGAATTACGATACTTCTTGGTAGACCGGCCATGCCGACCAATCACGAGTGTTGTATTGAACATTCCTTTGCTTCTTTACATTTGTCGCGGCGGTGTCCTTGGGGCGGGAAGCCATCCCTACTCCCCAAATCTGTGTTCAAAATGCTCTAAGCAGCACGCGTCTGAAATCGCCAGGAAGGCGCGACAGCATGCTTTCATAACATTCACTGAGTTCAGCAAACCGAGCGCCACAAGTAACTACTGTTCAACATGCGGACAAATCTCAAGCTTCACTTGCGCGGGCATTTGGCTGCGGGCTGGCGAAACTACCATCCTTTGTCGCATTGACCCCAGTGCATTTCGCCATTCATGCACTGCTACGAACGGTTCAGCGATGATGACAAATCGCCAGCACTGGCTTCCTTTGCCAAACTACCACTGCATAGCTAGGCCAGGCTTGGGGCCTCTGTACTCGCCAGTTTATGGTTTTGATGTGAGAGATTCAATGTGCCGATCTTCAGCTCCATCATCAGCGACGCTAATGTTTTTATCTGAAAATAACGCCTAGATAAGCCCGCACAATATATGGCTTCATTTATTTCACCAAACCTGCGCATGGCATGTTGTCCAAACGAACATGCCTCACATCACCACGCCTATTACATTCACACAACTTCTCAACGGTGCAACAGGCTGTTCTGTTATTTCGGCTTTGCCAATAATAATGGTCGAGAATGGCTGCAACGCTACGTTTTGGTATCTACGCCTCCGGCAATCGACGCGGTAGTTACAGGCACGACTTAATCATCACTCGCCCAACCGTTTGGGCCTGGTTGAGCGTTCATCGGCATTCAAACGCTCGGCAGGTATCGATATAGAAAGGCGTCGACTTGAAGCCGGCGGCTATTCGTTAATCCTCACTGCCTTTCAAAATATCGGATGTTCTTTGAGCTCGTTCGGTGATGCTCATGTATGGCCTCGTGACTCGCTTATCCTCACTGCTTTCACGCCCAAGCGCACAATCTATTCGGCTTTGCCTTCGTTTGTCGGATTCCGGCGACAATACTACTGTGCATTCCTGATAACACCTGCACAATGCGTGCATGCGTAACGCTCGCGTACCTGTTTTTCAGGCGGCGACAATTACCGCGAAAGAGATGAGAGCCCGAAGCTGCCGTCCATCTCCTGCCTGTTTGCTTCGTAAAAGGCTGAATGGCGGCATGGCGTTATCATGTCACCAAAGTAAGAATCTAACAGCAAAACGGCCAAAGCGACTTAACCGCTAAATGCGGTGGCTCGAAACCGGCGCCGAAATGCCGCGCCGCTGCGATGGGCATCAAAAATCTTCGGTCAGCATTCTCCCAATATGGCTGGCAGAGGTCAGTCTGCGGGTATGAAAAGTACGAAGATATTTCGCGCATATTCATGCGACCGAATCGACAACAGGTGGAAGGGGTTGCCCTGGGTCTTACGGGTAAAATGGCGAGATAGTAGATGTAGAGATCAAATATCTATAGAAACATAAAACCGACGCTTATTCTGGCTATAACATGGAGCTTTGTAGGCACGAGTTCACTGGCCTGAACAATGGCAAAACGGCATGCAAGCACGCCTGCGGCGAATATGTTTATCTTCTGCTGCACAGCGACCAGCGGCTTCTGGCAATATCATATCGTAAGCAATCATGCTATGAGCAGTCATTTTGCTTATGATGCGACTGGTAAATCGGTACGGCGATGATACGGGCATGCAGGCTGCATAACAAACATGCGGTGCTGTTTCGGAAGGATGGAACGGTCGGCATAACGTTATTGAGACGACGGAGCGTTTGCGACACTGCCGATGAAACGGCTGTGATGGCGTGCATCGTCAGAGTGTTTTTGGGTTATCTTCATGATTCGAAGTGCTTTCGTCAACCGGCTAAACTTGGCAATGGCGAAGATAGGGACGCGAAAGGCAATGAAGACGTGTGTTTCGAGAGCCTCAGTCACCGGGTCGATGCTAGTATTTGAGAAAATGGCAATGTTGAACGCCGTTTGTGTGGCGTAACAACCGTAACTTCTGCTTCGGCGACAGAAACAACGCCGAAACGGTGACCAAAGCTTCATGATACCTAAGCTGCCCGATAACAGCTTTCACCCGGTCACGGCGACAGGCTAGTGCTAAATCTACCATTCAGTACCCATTATGAAATTGATACTATTCTGAACCCGTTATAGGCGAGAAGGCAGCGGTTAAAGCGCGTGCCACCGTCAGCTCTTCGAGCAGCACGCTTTTCTTGTTGAACCTGGATTGGCTTGACAAACGGCTTCCCGAACAACAACCGGTTTTTTACGGATAGAACGTAATCTGTGTTGCGACGCTGACGCGAACTTAACAACAGCGATAAGCCCGACTGAAGCTGCTTTGTACGGGATATTTTAACATATGCCAAGTATGCTAAAAAACGCTGTAAACGGGGTTTGCTAAGGAGTATTAAAAGCACCTTCTATAATGATTAACGGCACCGACCATTGCTTTAATTCACGATGCCCGACCATAAATAACGACCGCAGTGTCGCATTTTCGAAGTGTTCCCATTCGATAATGTATGGGAAAATGAGTTGAAGTTCATTCACTGTTTTAGCGGATGGAAAGGTCCGTGACCAGCGATGATGAAGCTTACGCAAAGCTTTGAATGGAGGCAACCTCCATTCCCCACAAATTGAAAAGGGGAGAAGCGGTTTTCGCAGTAATGAAGGTTTTGGACACATGTTTGAGGAGAGTTCTTGCCGAATCGCTTGATTTAGGGTATACATTCGAAGGCCATTTAATATTCTGAGGACTATGGATGTTTAAGCAAAGTTTATCGTTTTGCAAATATCTGCCATCTCTACCGACCATGAAGACTCTCGAGACCGAAAGGGCGAATGAATGCCTTTCGATGAGTCCTGCTCCTTCTAAGAAGGGCTAAGAAAGGAAAAATGCCATGCGCAGGAAAGATACCGAAAAGGCTCGTCTTTGCGATGAAGCTACCGTAATTCATGGCTTCGAGGAAGAACATATCCCATACCCCAAAAACTACCTGCATAGTTTTAGAGTTTTGCGGATATGGTGTGAATAGCGGCCCGAGGGTTAGGGGTTCGAGATATGGTGTTATAAACTCTGCCCTCCGGAGTTGAGAGTTTGTATAGAGAGAGAAATTTGGGCTGGAGTCACGAGATGAATCGGCGAAGAAGATTCATGATCGAGAACCATATCTACACCATATCACGGCAAAAACTCTTAAACTATCGAGTTTTGGGTACCGGGATATGTTCTTAAACCATGAATTCATGGTGACTTCCTCTTCACCGAGATGTTCTTGTTATCTTCCTTAGGTGCATGGCATTTTCCTTCTTAGCCCTCTTAGAAGGCGAGACCTATGAGGCATCTCATCTTTGCCCGCTTCGATCATTGAGCCTCCTATGGCTGCACAAACAATTTCTAAGGGATATTTGCGAAAAGCGATGGAAACTTTGTTTTTAAAGAACTATAAGCTTCTGTAAACTCTATTTTCAGACCTTGGGCGGTAACTCACGTTGGATCGCTTCAGAACTCTTCCTCAAATCATACAAAACTCAAAAACCCCATTGGATGCAAAAAGCGCCTCCTTTTTTTCAATTTTGTGGAGATGAGTCCTCCATTCCCACTGCGAGGTGTACCTCCGCGATGCGTCGTGAACCCCATCGCATAGCTTGAGAATGGAATCCCATCCATTTTTTCTATACATTATTACTGGAATAGAACGCCCCGGAAAATGTGAATAATTGCATCGTTATTTGGGGTAGTCGCATGCAGTGGGGCGTTAATGGGAATAAAATTCTCGGGCAATGTGCATGGCAAAATGAGAAACAGTGGGAATAGGAATTACTCGGGCAATATGGCCATGGCCAAAGTAACCGGCGTCTTGGCGAAGCCATTCTTCCATTATTCCCGATAACCTTGAGGCGAGCGTTCCTTAACACCTGCTCGGAGAGGTGTTATGAGCCTTCATGATAATGCCCTAGGAAGCGTTATGAGCTTACAATATTCATCATAGATGCGAGAACATTTGGATGCTCTCCGATCGTTAAGTATGGCAGGAATGGCGATCAACCCGGCGAAAAACAAGTTGTTGCCAATTTTAATAGCAGCGGCATGATATCTAGACTTCTATTACGAGAGGACAAGAGATGGAGATTGTAAGGACCTTTAAGTATCTGAGAATCGATTTCTCTGCTAACATGCTATGGGATAGTATGTAGAAAAGTCGGATGGAAATACATGTCTGTCTGAAATAAATTCTGAAATAGATCTACTGCGATTGAGCCGCAAAAGCACACATTAGAAACTTCGTGGAACCCGGTATTCTTTGTATGGGGTAGGAATGCAGGGGAGCCCGGCGGTTAGCAAGGTACTTGGGAGCATAAAGAAATGCGAAAACTTTCTTATCTGACCCCTAGGAGGGTACCTAACGTATGGCATTTGACGCCTGCGTCGTATGGCATGCATTTCCGCTTAGTGGTGCTGCTTCCTTCCTCCGGGCACGACATTGGCACGAAACACAGCGTGGCGGAAGCGTGTAGGAAGATGATTGGAGCCCATAACTATCAACGTATGGCGGTGCTCACGGCGACTGAGCTGGCGGCTTTCTTTACGGCGGAATGCACCCGCTTTCTGCAAGCCCAAGCGAACTTTACCACAGCGGTTAATATCGTAAACGGTATGACTACCGTTATTTGGCGCATCTCCGAAGCGTCACTGAGCGCAGGGGTCATCTTCGGTGAGCGGTGCGGTGGGCGTCGGCATCGGCGATGGTGAAGGCCGATATGCATCGGCATTAACATTCATTAATTCTTCGGCCGCCCGGAAAATGTTTGCGTCTGCGTCATTACGCGAAAGTCTCCTTAGTCCTGCGGCTGCGGCCCCAGCCAGTGGCGCCTACCACAAGGAGTTTCATCCTGGTGTGGGGCTGCCTCTGTGGCTGTTCTTCATTATATTCCTCCATCATAGTCTCATGGCTGGGCGCTCGCCCTCCCCTCCCCTCCCTCCTCCTCCTCCTCCTCCTCCTCCTCCTTCCTTCATCTGCTTGTTCTGTCATGCCGTCTTGCATTTGTGGGATATCTATTTGTGCATCTTGTATATGCATGCCTTGGCACTTGCATGGCATGCATGTTGTATGTAAACTCTTTTCAACAGACTTGTAGCCTCTGTTAGGAACACTCTTTGATGCACGCTTGTTGTCTGGAGTCAGTTACTGCTTGTTGCAATGTGATTTCAAGCACCCAATTTATACAAGCAATCGCAGATGGGCTCATTCTCAACACTCTGAAAAATCAGCATATCATCTTCACTCAGCAACCGGCTCCTCTCCAATGACTAATATTTAGAACATGTTACAACAAACCTTCTGAAAATGAAGATGATAACACCCGCGAAATCAGCTGAACCGGTATTGGCATGGTAATGACGGAAGGGCGTTGAGGCTATGTTGACGCTTTCACCTGAACCATGTGGTAAACACACTGAAGATAGAAGAACAAAAGGTGACTCGCCTGGCCAGCAAATAGTCGCTGCTCCCGGTCAACTCCAAAATGCTTTTAAAAAACCGATACCACGACGTACGGCTGTAATCGGTAGTTCACGCTGCAACGGTATTCCCGTTTTAGATACATGGCAGAGATAAGCGAAATGATATTGAAGACTGACCAGCATAACAACGGGCACTCGAAAAGACATGCTGCGTGTAAACTAGAGCATGTTACCCGGCCTGCGTAATCGTTTCTCAAATGAACATCGTCAATTCATTGACTAATTATCGACTTTTATTCACGACTTGCACCATCATCTGTACATATTTATTCTGATCAAGCTACGTCGGGCTTTACTGACTTTGTTGCTCCCCAGAGGCCATTGCTGATGTTTTGACGCTTGACGTTTTCTGTACGAAGAATTCACATATTGACGACGCATGATAAATTGAAGCACCCGATGAGCATCAAATACGTTGATTCCGATTTAGAATGCGCCAGAGGCGCAAACAGATTTTGCGAGACCATCGCTGACAGTATTGCGAAGTGTACCCGACTCTATAAGTTTTGGTCTTGGGGTTTCATCTTGAGGGTCAGTAATGTCAGCTCATCATCTATGGGAAGACAAAATAATCGAAGGATTGACGAACGGTGTGCCGACTTGACCTATTGACCTGATTATGTTCCTTCAGCTGTCTCATTTGACCCGGCTGCTCTTTCCATCGTAACTCTCATTTACTGATAGGTACGCATCTCTTGGCTGCAGGTATCACCGGCATGATGCGGGCTTTCTCTGACTATTTCTCATCTCTAACAACATCTTTTGATAACTCTCTTTCAGCCACC